>JBAMNC010001454.1:0-600000 GCA_037902135.1 Cetoscarus ocellatus
GATCCAGATAATCTCCATTAGCAAACAACCATTTTTT
This sequence comes from Cetoscarus ocellatus, assembly GCA_037902135.1. Lineage (NCBI taxonomy): Eukaryota > Metazoa > Chordata > Actinopteri > Labriformes > Labridae > Cetoscarus > Cetoscarus ocellatus. Next base: position 38 of record JBAMNC010001454.1, read on the forward strand.
CTCAATAACTGTCTAATTTTATAATGATATCAACATGATTCTTAGTCAAGGAATCATATTATGCTGGGACCTTTATCATGGAACTATTGCTCATAGATGTAACAGAAATATGTGACTTATCTTGGTGGAGGTTTGCGCTCTCCAAGTGCTTTCTATTTTCAAACTGGTTTCACTGTCCACGAGTGGCCTCCATATTTAGCAGATCTCAATCCAATAAAGCACCTTCAGGATGTGGTGGAATGGGAGATTGGCATCATGGATGCGCAGTCTAAAAATCTGTAGCAACTGTATGATGCTATCATGTCAAAAAAGACCAAGATTTCTCAAGAGGTTTCCCGGCATCTTGTTGAATCAATGCCACTAAGAAGCAGTTCTGAAGGAAAAGGGGGTCCAACAAGGTACTAGCAACATGTACCTAATACAGTGGCCATTGCAAGTATACCCCATTTTTTGATGATATATATGGTTAGTTTTACCCAAGTATTAACAAAAAAACACGTTTTTTTTAATAAATGACTGCTCTTATATATTGTTGATCTTTTCAAAATGTTCCACAATTGTGATTTGATGCTTTTTATTATCTTGAGTAAAAAAGAGATCGAAGAGCATGCTCATAAGTAAAGTCACGGGACAGCCAGGTCTTGCTCTAAACCTACCTTTACATAGTTTGTGTGTTCAGCATTGTCAGCAAAGAGCTCCTCTTCTCAAACAAGCACACATGGGCAAGAAGAAATACTGTCCTGTGTGACACTCACTCCACTCTGGACAGCTTAACATGATTGTGGTTTAATACCCATTACGAGAGTGCGAAGGTGCCGTCATTAGGAACCCAGCCAGCCTGAAACTCACCTCCCCTCCTTCAGCTGATTAGGAGGCAATAATGAGAAGAATCCCGAAAAGCTGCAGAGCTAAAAACGGAAACAAAAGTGCTGGGATCGACAGAACCACAGCTCCGGCCACAATTTGTGGAATTAGGTGAGCACGCCGCCGATGACCCGAGGCATTGTGGGTATTGCAAGGTCAGACAGGGGAATTGGGTGATCCGAGAGCCGGGCATTAAAGAACTCACTTTGTTGGCACGAGGCCCTGAGTCGTGAACAGTGGAGCCGGATGAAGGAGTGGGGGGCGTGGGGGGGGTGATGAGAAGGTGATGGAGAAAGTGAGAGAAGAGGAGTCCACAAGTGGGGAAAAATAGTGAAAAAAAAAAAGAGTCTTTTGTTTTTTCTTTTTTTACATTAAAAAAAAAAATATCTGTAAATACCTGATACACTGTGCCCCAACTGAACACAAGCTTTGTCCAGTGCAACACACAGCATCACTTGCCGGCTGTCCACACTGCGTTGTAAAAACACAATACCTTGTAAGCAGCACATCAAATGTTTTAACTGTACGGTTGAGGAAACAGAGTGCTTTGTATTGATGAGGGATGGTCTCAAAGGCTCCTTCACCCTTTGACTTCCAAATTAAGAAATACAATTGCAACAAAATTTTTTGTTGGTAAAACTGTTTTCCTTCATCTTCATTTCGCAACATTTCAGATTTTATTTTTCAAATTACCCAATCGGGAAGCAGATATGTTGGTCAACCAGCTGGTTGGTTTGCCTATTAAGGGTTATCCTGGACATGAATAGATTTCTTTCATTTCTGCGACAAAATTTTTGTTTTGTCATACGAGAACATCAAAGATAGTAAAATTTAAGATATTTAGCAGTTTACCCAGTTTTTCTGAGGAATCATAGATCATTTTTTCATCATCAAATTTATTCCTTCAACTAAATTACGATTGTTAGAGGATCTGGAATTATGTGAAAAGATTTTTTCTTACTCCGATGTATGCTCTTACCATTAGATTTCTGAGGAGCAATGATTCATTTCCGATTTTTCTAGTTTTCAAACAATTCTATTCATGTACAGCAGCACCACCCATTGGAATTGGCATTATAAAACATTATTAAGTGAGGGGAATAAGGAAAAACAGACAAAGATAGGCTCTCAAATTTTAAATATGGTAGTAAGGCAGCAAAAAGTCAACTGCACGGTTACAATGCCAGTCAAAGGGTTAATATTCAGCCCACTGTGAGAAGTGGTGTTGAAAGTGAATGTAAATCCTTTCATTCACTAAAAAGGATTAATGCTCTGCTATTTTTGCAATGTTACAGAGATAAACAAGCTCTGCTGAGTGAGACAAGTCAAAGAAAACTTCTTTAAAAGCTCTCTTTCTTTGCTACTCTTTCACATTGACATGTGCAAAGGAAGGAAAAATTGAGATGGAGTGTCAAGGCAAAAACACGGCATAGCAATTGCTTGCCGGCTGTCTGCACTTCATTCGTAAAATACATAATTCCTTGTAAGTTGAGGAAACTTAGGTAGAGTGCTCTGTCTTAATGAGGGGTGGTATCAAAGGATAATCAATACTCAGCTCTCCATGAGCCAACGTGGTGTTGAAAGTGAAAGTAAATCATTTCATTCACCAAAATCTCTGCTATGTTACATAAATAAGAAAGCTCTGCTGAGGTAGACAAGTCAAAGAAAACCAAGACAAATCCTCCAGCACCAAAATCCCATTTTCCTCACTCCTCTGCCACATTGAAATGTCCAAAGAAAGGACAAATGGAGATGGAGCATCGAGGGACAAACAACGCAAGAAGACAGGAGTGTTGGGACACTCACACATGATTTGGTGATACATGATATGCCACTGATTTGTGGCAACAACTTGGTGAAGCAGGTAGTACCTCAGGCCAAGAAGGTTGCTGGTTTGATCCCCATAGTCAAGGCCTTTCTGTGTGGAGTTTGCATGTTCTCCCTGAGCATACGAAGGTATTCTCTGAGCACTCCGGTTTCCTCCAATCAACCGAAAAAAAAAAGAAAGCTCATTTGGTGAATCAGAGACTCTAAATTGGTCTTAGGTAAGGATGTGAAAGCATGAATGGTTTTCTTTATGTGGCCCTGTGATTGGCTGCTGACCAGTCCTGGATATACCACAAGAGGGTCATGCTCTCTACTTATTATCAATGTACAGTCGTGGGTTTTTGAGAGTTTGAATGATAGTATCATGCTATATTTACATTAATTTATTTTCTTTATACTCCGTTTAACTTGCTGTTTGGATGGGTCCATATTCTGTTTGTGTCTGTTCCTTAAATTCCAGTTTGAGAGAACTTTTCATCCATTTTTCCCCAACATGAAAGAGAAAATTTCCTGGATTTCCTGTCAATTCAGATATTTGTGCAAGGTTTGAAGACATTTGTCTAAGTGTTCTCAACATGCAGGGTATGAACTTGAGACCGTTGACCTTTAACCCTTCAAAATTTTACCGATTGGTCCTTGAGTCAGATTTGTCATTTGTGCAAAGACTAAAGAATATCCCTCAAACTTTCATCAACCTGAAACCCTAAGGAAGGTCGAAAAGTTGTCAAAACAAGAGCAAGCAGTAAGACTTCACATTTTAAAAGGTGACATGAAAATAAGTTTGAGGCCGTGAATAAAAAAAATAGTAAAACACAACTTTATTTTTCAAGCATTAGTTGGACACATCCTGGTGTTAGAAGGGAAATCCCTGAAACTTTCCGAAGTACTAATTAAAGAAAATTTCACAGAAAAAACATAATGAGTCACAGAATCAAGTGGAACCAAAGTGAGAGCAAAGAGTTTTATTATTCTTGTTCTTTAATGCACACTTCACAAGAAAGCTAAAAAGAGAAGTCCTTAAATTTGCTTCCCGCAGCTATCATTCCTTTTTTTCTCCCATCCCCAAAATTAACTCAATTCGTTCCATCTCTGGTCTGTGGAGTGGTGATGTAACAACTGGAGTGCAGGCTCAGCAGAAGAGTATAAAAGTGAAATGAGGTGACGAGAGATGCAAATACAAAAATATGGACAAAGGAGAAATGTTAATATCTCAATAGCTGTTGCTATGGTTACAAGCTCTACACATTAAAATTTAACACAGCGTCTAACTCCACTCTGCTCCCTCTCTCTGCCAGCCGGCGTAGGATTTAGAACCACTACTGGTGTCCATCTGCACACCGGATTTAAAATGTGGCTTCGCTGTGACCCGTCTGTTGTCCGAGGCCTCTGGAGACGGAGGCAGGAGAGGACGGCGTGCCAGGAAACGCTCGCTCACTCTGACAGCCTCCAGCCTGCACAAACATGTGCACTAATTCTGCTTTTTAGACCATTAGGGTAAAACACACTCACTCATTTAGTTCATGAAGGGGGTGTTACAAACCGAGGGATGGACGGGCCTTTGAAACCCTTGGTTTTTGATGGAGGTCATATGTTTCAGTTTGACACTTTAAATCGTCACAGGAAAATCAATAAGGACAAATTAACACTGTCAGAGTTAATATTACCACTTCTGTATATATGTGGGTCAACAACATTGAGTTTACTTTCACACTTTTTGCAGAGTTGGTACTTATCAAGTGTAATTACTTCCGTCAAGGAGGTTATGTTTTTGCAAGGGTCTGTCTGTGCATTTGTCTGTTTGTCTGTGAGCAAGATAACGCAAAAACTACTGGATGGATTTACATGAAAATTTTACCAGAGGAGTGGTTTGGTCCAAGTAAGAAGCCAATACATTTCGGTGGTGATCCGCATATTTGTCTGGCTGCAAAGAATTCCCCAAATTTTCTAAAAATCCCATAAATTAACAAAGGGCCATATTTTTAAAAAATCATATCTCTGACATCACTTGATGGATTCGCTTCAAAATTTACACCATAATATAAATAATATAACTCTATCATCACGGTCAATTTCATCTGGATCAGATCCAGATTGACACTACAAAAAAACATTGAAGTTTATAAAGGCAAATCCCATTCATTTCTCCTTGGCTGCTCCGGGGCTCTGCCCCCTATACGTCATTATGGGAATTGTAGTTTATTTGCAAACCCATGTCAATGTTTTTCAAGCCTATGTCACTACATTACCCAGCTTTCCTTGCAATGCCAACAGAGGAGTTCTCAACATGGACTGACATGAGCGGAGACTCAGCCGTCATATCAGAGCACGTGGTGATCCAGAATTGTTACTTGGCGGAGGTCTGCATGTGCAGTGTGACTTTTGATCAACTCTTTCGAGCAGTGTTAGAAATGCACTCTCTCTGGGATATTTTTTCAACTACTAAAGTGTGAACACAGTTAGTGTAGAGTTCACAGTCTATTAACTGACAGGAGGGATTCTTCATCACCACAAATGAAGAACCCCTCCTGTCAGTTTTTATGTGTCTGTAGTAAAGACTCAAAGCACGTTTACATCAGCTAGCTTAACGAATGTTAGCACGATTGCTAAATTAGCATGACATGAAGCATATAGTGATTTTAACGCCACAAGGTTAGTTGTGAAAAATACCAACTGAAAAAACAGGCTTTCTGTCAGTTTGGGAGTTCAGGTGAACTTGTATCCATTGGTCTCAGTGTCGATCACAGCCGCAGGGAGAACAGTGTTGTTGATGGTAGCCGACAGAGGCCGCTCTCCTCTCCTCAAAACCTGGAAGTGCGTCCTCGCGCTCCAAGCCCCGCCCCCAACCCCCACCCCTCCCCTCCACGTCAAAGCACTGCCAGTAAGCTGAAACTGAAAAAATGAGAACTGTAACTGAAAACCAGAAAGTTGAAACTGAAAATCTGTGATCCTGAAAAAAGAGAGTGTGTAAAAAAAATCAAAAGATTGGCATTGAAAAACACATCACAAAACAAAAAAAATATCCTGGAAAAAAAAAATACTTTTTTTAATGTCTGTATTTTATTTTTCAATTCAACATTTTACAATGCCAATACTTGTTTCAGTGCCAATGCAAGTTTTTCTTCAATGCCAAGTTTCTTTTTCAATACCAAATCTTACTGTCAGTGTTGTGGCTCCATAGTTCTCCTGGTTCATTGCTGGCTAATAACAACTGTCAGTGGATTTCTGTAAATTAGATCAATCATTGCATTTGACAATCATGCATTTGACATGTCCAAATAAATTTCTTACTCCAAGGAATAAAATGCAAAAATAGGGCATAGAATTGCTGACCAATTAAAAAAGCAAATCTTAACTCCATGGGTGACTTAAACTGAGGTTAAATGGCTACTTGGGATGGAACTTTTTTATATTTAGTGACCTTAAATTTGGCCAGTCACATTGGTAGATAGTTTCACTTAAAACAAGCAAGTCAGGCTTTATTTTTAGTTTTGATGACTTAAAATAAGCTGTTAGACCAGGTATGTCAGAATACTGTGGCTTACAATAAGCCAAGTAAGATTCTTTGTCTTAAAATTGGACAAATACCCTTTCTTAGCTCTGAGTTTTTGCAGTGTTCTAATAAAAATGTTACAGTCCCAGATGTTTTTCCACTTGTTTGATTAAATTTCTGTAATTGATTATGATCCATCCAAGCTCCAATCTACAACGATTGTGAATGTCCCAAAGTGGGACGGCCCAATCAGAATCCGTTGGAGCAGGACAATGTGGGAGTTACAAGTGATACAACAGCAGAAAGTGACAGCATGTACGAAAATTAGCATTGATGCTAATAGCTTCAGTAGTAGTTTTATCAGGGCTGAACCACATTTCTTTATTAAATGAAAACAAATATCAACACTACAATCTTCTCTATGGGTACAGGTAAGAATATGCTGCTACATTATCTGATTGGCCTGTAATAAATGTGATTGATTGAACAATCATCCAATCACCTGCTGGATATAACTCTGAAAGGTTCTGCCCTCCCCAAACACCTTCTAGGGGCTCTTCCTCAGATGGACTAGTGAAATATGTTAAACGTCTGGTTTTAGATGTTTTGAATATATTCTGGGGGCCAGATAGGATGCTGTGGAGGGCCTGACGTAGCCTCAGCACCACCAGTTGATGATCACTGCTCCAGGAAACAGCCTCTTTCTTTCTTCATGGTAAAACTGCCTATAGATGCATATGAGAGAATCTGTTGAGTGCTATCAAGCCTCCTGATTCAAGGCAGCTCCCTGGGCATGTGTTCCAGCCAAATCCATTTTTATTCACCCTGAGGATTATGGGAATGGTTGGCAGGGCTGCCACAGAAGCCCTAATGCCAAAAAAGGACCATGCAGGTGGATGCCCTCAAGCAGAGATTGGAAAATTATGGAATATTTTTGTGTTACCTCCAGATTGCATGTTATTTTTGACCATATTTTCGCCTCATGAGCCAACAGCAGAATCACTCAGTGTTCGAGTTTGAGTGATGTTATCCCTCTGAGTGACCTTTAGAGGGCGCTAACACCATGGGGATGAGAGCAGCCGTCAGGGCAGGTGCTGAGGACACACTTCTCAGCCGCCGCATGTGTGTGAAGTCTCGGGGTTGGTGCTAACAAGAGCAGCTCGCCTGCAGAGAGCGTCCTCAATCAGACCTCTGAGCCTGTCAGCGCACACAGGAGGGGAAAGAGGAAGCAGCTCGGTCTGACATCTTTAATCTGACTGTGGTATTGTTTTCATCATTACAATGCAGAGGAAAGGCCAAACGGGACTTACAAGCAGACTTATAAGCAGGTGTAGTCCTTCATAGAGCAGGTTTAAAGACAACAACGTACTTGAAAGAGACAATTTTAACACCAATGGATAATGATTTGTTGTGGCATCAATCTGTTCCAAAACTATTCCATATTTTTAAGAAACTGCAATGATCGCTACTATCAAAAAACTCCCTAAAAGAAAAAGGTACAAATCTCAATTCCAATGAAGTCAGGACGTTGTGTAAGACATAAATAAAATCAGGATACAATGATCTGTCAAACAGTTTTTAATGATATTCAACTGAATACACTACAAAGACAAGATATTTAATGTTCAAACTGATAATGTTCATTGTTTTTGTTATTGTTTTTGCAAATACTCACTCATTTTGAATTTGATGCCTGGGACAAGTTTACCTCTGTGTTACATCACCTCTTCTTTTTACAAGACTCCAAGCTTTTCACAACTGAGGACACTAATTCATGAAGTTTTGTAGGTTGAATTCTTTCGCTTTTTTGCTTGATGTACGATTTTAGCTGCTTATCAGTCTGGGCTCTCGTATATTGCGCTTCATATTGGGTATCACATTTTGAATGGGGGACAGGTCTGGATTGCAAGAGGGATAGTCTAGTTCCTGCACTCTTTTACCACACAGCCATGCTGTTGTAACACGTGCAGAATGTGTCTTGGCATTGTCTTGCTGAAACAAGCAGGGACGTACCTGAAAAAAGGATGGCAGCATGTGTTGCTCCAAACCTGTATGTACCTTTCAGCATTGATGGTGCCCTCACAAATGTGCAGGTTACCCATGCCATGGGCACTGACAAACCCCCATACCAGCACAGATGCTGTCTTTTGACATTCGCTCTTTTAACAGTCTAGATGGTTCTTTTCCTCTTTAGCCTGGAGGACACCACGTCCATGATGTCCAAAAACAGTCTGAAATGTGGATTTGTCAGACCACAGCAAACTTTTCTACTTTGCCTCAGTCCATCTCAGATGAGCTCTGGCCCACACAGGCCAGAGTGTTTCTGGGTGTTGTTGATATTTGGCTTTGGCTTTGCATGGTTGATTTTGACCTTGACCTTGTAGATGTAGAGATGAACTGTGTTAACTGACGATGGTTTTCTGAAGTGTTCCTGAGCCCACATGGTAATATCCTTTACAGAATGATGTTAGTTTTTAATGCAGTTTTGTAGTCAAAAGACAGTTTTACGTGAACATTTATATTATAGTAAGATCTACATTTACTCTTTATTAGTATATTGTGCCGTCGGGCACAAACCGCCTATCTGCCAAACTGCTACTGTTCAGGAAAGGAAAACAAACACTTTAACACTGAATGAATTAATATTTTACTTTCCTTATTACAAGTTATTTTAGGACTTTTACTTGGTTTAAATCGTATGAAACCCATTCACCAACATGAAAGGTTGCCATAGCACTGATTTATACAAAAATATGACTATAATTAATGAAGATATGAGGTTTGTGCCTGACATTTGACTTACATTTCTTTTGTATCTAAAAATGCATTCAGAAATACATAAAAAAGCAGTTTTGCTGAAACAATTACAAGCAATTGTAGCAATAAATTCTTTATAAATATTGCTGTTTTTATTGATTTTATCGCAGCTTTTCTCACTTTGACTGATAAAAATACATATTTTATTATTTCAAACTAACTGAGGGGCCTCACAAAAGAACTTTAGTGGCTTCACATGGCCTCCAGTTTCCTACCCCTGGTCTAGAGTATTGCCCAAATTCCAACAATTTAACCCTTTGGCACTGCAGATGAAATTCATGTAGCCACCTTGGCTACCGAAGTCACCGGTCTTTGCTGTATAAAGATGAAAAACTGCAGAAGTCTCGAAGCATAGACCTTAAATGAGAGCTCTAACCTCACTCTGACCCCTCCACTCTCCAGGGGTACCAACAAATGCTCAATTTTGGAACATTCCAGCTCCTGTTGGCGTACTCACCTGTAATTCAGGTTATATAAATCAACCTTCATGTTGACTTTTGGCTGGAAAAACCTTGTTGATGCAGGAGGAGAGGAACAGGGCCTCTGTGATAAAGGTATTTACCTCACTTACATCTTCAGCTGCGGAAGCTTCCCTTCCAGAGACCCCTAAGCTTAATTCCACTCGTTACTGTTTATTAGATTGTTTCGGATGCAAGCAGATCTCTCCCCTGGTTTGTCAGTTATAAACTTGTATAGCAGACAAGATCTATAAAAATGCCACAGAGCCTCATGTTCTACTTATCTGGATAACTCGTGCTTCCTCTCTTCATCAGTGACACGTGGCAGGAAGCAGAGGAAATGAACAAGGGGCCTTCAGCAGTGATGTTGACTCGTTTACAGTCTCTGCACCATCCATCAGGCAACAGGTCCAGGTTTGGCATGACTTCCCAGAGTGCACAGATGCTTAATGGCATGACAGGTTGTGTCCAGGCTCTCAGGCCCCGACCGGAACGCCTCTGGCTGCAGGATGGATACGGCAGACAGCCTCAGGACGCCAAGAGTACTCTGCATTCAGGGCAATGTGGCATGTTGGCAGAGGATGCAGCTTCAGATGCTGTTGGATAGTAAACAGAGGTTTGAAGACGAGGATGGTGGGGAAAGTATGATTACTTAAGGAACAATGTATTACAAATGTTGGATTGGAGGACATGTTTGAGACCTTACTGGTAATGTTGTCTATCTGTATTTTGCAGATAGACTCACTCAAATAAAGCTTATATACTGAAAAGCTTTATCTTGGTTTGTTGCTATTAGATGTTGAAACTGATCTTTTGTCCTTTTTGAATTTTTTAATGGTGTTTTTCAACATGATTCTCCTTAAATCATAATGTTTTTAGCTCACTTTGTATGTTTTGTCTTTGCTCACCTCTCCAAGCCTGTGATATTTGTTCTGCATGTGTGTCTTACATTAATGTTATTCCTCTTTTAAGCATTTCAGACTCACCATTCAGAAACTTTATCAAAGGCTGTCGCTGCAGGGTGCACAGATGGATATGACAGGTTCTTAAAAACAGCACCAAAATATCTGAGGGAGCTTCATTTGATACACAGAACAGGTTTTTAAGAGAAGTGCATGCATTTTTAATGTAAATAAAGTTTAGATTGTAAATACAAATCTCAATTCGTACAATGTCCAACATTTGCAAATCCTTTTCAACCTACATACACTGCAAAGACAAGATATTTAATGTTCAAACTGATAACTTCATTGTTTTAAATATTCACTCTTTATGAATATGATGTCTGCTACATGTTCCAAAAAACTTGGGACAGGGTCATGTTTATCACTGTGTTACGTCACCTTTCCTTTAAACAACACTCAGTAAGCATTTGGGTGGAATTTTTCCCCATTCTTTCTTGATTTACAGCTTCAGCTGCTTATCAGTCTGGGGTCTTCGTTGTTGTATTTTGCGCTTCATAATGCACCACACATTTTTAATGGAGGACAGGTCTGGACTGCAGGCAGGTCAGTCTAGTACATGCACTCTTTTACTCTGAAGTCACGCTGCTGTAACATGTGCAGAATGTGTCTTGACATTGTCTCTCTGAAATAAGCAGGGATATCCCTGACAAATGCATCACTTGGATTGCGGCATATGTTGCTCCAAAACCCAGATGTGCCTCTCAGCAGTGATGGTGCCTTCACTGATGCGCAAGCTACCCATGCTATGGGCACTAACACACGCCCATACCGGTACAGATGCTGGCTTTTGAACTTTGAAAAATCTGGACTGTATTTTTCCTCTTTAGCCAGGAGGACACCACATCTAAGATTTCCAAAAACAATATGAAACGTGGACTCAGACCACAGCAGACTTTTCTTTTTTGCCTGGTCATGGGCATTCAGGGGTTTTTTGGCCTATCTGTTTATGTGCACAGATTTGTCCACATTCTCTAAATCTTTTGATGATATTATGGACTGTAGATGATGAAATCTTAAATTCCTCTCAGTTGTGCTTTGAGAAACGTCAATCTTTAACATTGTTGGACTATTTGCTCATGCAGTGTGGTGAACAAAGTGGTGAACCCAGCCCCAAATCTTGCCTGTAAACGACTGAACCTTTGGAGGATGCCACTTCTGTACCCAATCACTACACTCACCTGTTTCCAATTAACCTGTTCACCTTGGGATGTTCCAATCAGGTGTTTCTTGAGCATTCCTTGAATGACAAAACAACAAAAAAACATTTGTTTGTCCACACTGTAGAGGTTTGAAAATTATGCAGTTACATTGCATTTCTCATATACAAACCATGCAGTCATACGAATCATAATTCATAGTCTTTTCTCCCAGTCTTTTTGTATTCAGCTCTGGTTTGTATTGTATAACATTAAACTGGGCCATGGCAAAAAAAAAACAAGAAAAAAGAAAAAACTGATATGAATGTAAAAGATGGATGATGGCTAAATGGATGTTGATCCACTTTAAACAAGTTTGATGTCCAAGTTTGGACCCTTTTTGACAGATTTAAGGCCACAGAGACCAACGTTATGTAATAATGGTGGTTCGATTTTGTCTCTGTGACTCTGTATTAGAATATAGACTTCATACTGAGGAATAAATACCTTAACTGTGATAGCACAATGGTCAAGTGTAACCTTAACACCAGAAACCTTTGAAACTGAGCCCATTTTGCTTTTATAGACTCCCTTTGCCCTGAATAGAGCTGAATCAATATGCCCTTAATAGTTTCTATTATTAAACACTATGGCCTCATACTGAAGGCTCAGAGCATGAGGTTCATTCTTAAACAGAAGGGAAACAAATCCAGACATTTGATCTCCACTCATCGACATGTTGAGTATTTGTTGAGTATTTGTTTATCAAGGTCTGTTCTTGGTTGTAGGGATCAGGGTGTTGGCAGGCTCTCAGTGTTACAGAGAAACCTCAGAGTAAGGGTGTAAGCTGAGATGCTATTGGTCGATATTTGGAGACGATGAGGATAAATTGGGCCTCCCTCTTGGGATCCCAAAAAAGACAAGCTTGGCCTTTTGCTGTGCTGTTTTTTTCTCTCGAGCACTTGCTCCGAGCAAAACCTGTTTGTTAAAAATCAAGTGTGATCGTAAAATTTCACCACTTACAGTCACTCCGACTGCTGACAGGGCATTCGGATTGCCGTCTGTGGAGATTTTATTTTGGGTCAGATGTGTTTCTCTGCCATATTGTCCGGTGAAGCGAGACAAGCCAGGCCACAAAGAGAGAGCATATGCCGGCCTTTCCCTCTGCTGCCGCCCCTGACATGTGTTACTTCCTCCGCACAGAGCCCACCTGCTCTGCAGAGCTTTTTGGTTTGCTGTGAATGCCAGACTTCAGCAGCAGTGTGCAACAACGTGTCAGTCTGTGGAGATCAGTCAGAGCTGGGCTGGATAAGAGGGCTGCTTGTTTTGGGTTCAAATGAGGAAAAATTACATGTCTGAGCTGCTCTTGCAAAGGTCATTCAGAAATTACTGTGAAGTGTAACAATCAAAAGCTCATTTAGGCACACTGGCTTCCTCCAACAGACCAAAAATATACTCATAAGGATACAGGAGGTTTACAGGAGGTTTGAGTGTAAGCGTGAATGGTTGTCTGTCTCTCTGTGTGGCTCAGCAATTGGCTGGTGGCCGGTTCAGGGTGTACCCAACCTCTCGCCCAAAGTCAGCTGGGATAGGCTCAAGCCCCTGCAACCATGAAAGGGATAAGCAGTATAGATAATGGATCAATGCATGTTTATATGACATGGACATATAAAATAACATTCAACCATACACATCCATATGCACTGGCTGTAGTGTTAACAGAAAAAAAATGTATTTGCATCACTTGTTCATAAGAGGCTTTTAGAAGAAAGAGACAAAAAAAGCACAAAGAAAGACATTAAAGGTACAAATACAGAGCAGAAATAATGAAAAAAATAATAAAGCTATGAAAGTGGACCATGCATTTTGAGAAAATTTCCCAAGAGAAAAGAGAGTCAAGTCTACTGCAGTAAAATCCAAACAAATTGCATTTTCAAGGTAAACATTTTAGTAGAAGATGAAGAAGATGACATACTTTATTTATCCCTCATGGGAAAATTCATTTCTTTACACCCTGTTGTTTGAAACAAGCTACACAAATTTGCGCTAAAATACACATACACATGTACAAACAGGTCCTCCAATCATGCTTTAATGGAGAGATGGCAGAGTGATGGCATGCTGCTCTTGAACAAGCGCTTCCAAGCAGTTTTCAGTGCCTTGCTCAAGGGCACTTTGGCAGTTCCCAGGAAGACTGCTAGCCAACTACCAAACATGGTACGGTCGGGACTTGAATCGGCCACCCTGTGGTCCCCAACCAAAGTCCTTCCAGACTGAGCCAGAGATGCACTTTAAAAGCACTTGATGTCTGTCACCGTAGCATCAAAAACAAAAATTTAAAATGTACTGGCCTATTTTACCAAAGAGTTATGACTGTAGTCAGACTAAAACTGGGTTTGTTGCTCTCAGCTCTGGGTGTACGTTAATCGGAAGGCATGTTTTTCCAGTTTGTTAAAGGGTCAGAAACCCAAACATGCTTCATCTACCTTTTTTGTGTTGATACATCTTCTTTCCCAACTTATTGACTTGCCACAACAAGGCAAACATTTCCAGCAGTATGGCAGAGGGAGCACCATTGGTGTACCTGTGATGAACAAGAAGGCAGAAGACATGTTAAAATGGACCACTTTGGTGAAAAAAAAATTAGCTTTGATTGTTTTTTGTGTAATTAAATAGCGTATTACTTCTGAAGATGACAGATGCCTAAATCCAGGGTTGGATGTAGCATCAACCAGAGGTCTTTGTAGCGCTGTGTCATGTACCGACCTTGGCCCACTCTGAGCAGCTGTTCCTGTTATCTTCCACAACAAGCAGCACAAACCTGAAACCAGCCAAACACCAGCCAACATGTAATTATCTCATGCTTTACGGTCCTATCTGTTTGCCTTATCGATCACCCATCGATCCAGGAAAGCCAACTCTATATGCTGTTGATCACAACCAGGGGATTCACGGATGTTTACTGTGGTATTACGATCGATGGGGGTCATGCAGACCTGCCTCCAACATCGGCCGTGGAGAAACAAATACGGCCTTGCTGACACATCTCTCAGTGCAGTCCTGACAGGCTCATAAAACCCCTCTGATGTCCTCCTGCCCGTGAGAGGGGGATTCATTTTTCGAGGGATCATCCACAGGGGAGAAATTAAGATTAATGGCTTCTTGTGCTGAGCTACAGTTTGTAATTGTCTCTGCAAGGGGGGGAATGTTTGCACCCTGGCAATGATATATATGCAAATGTGACCTGGGGGGGGGGGGGGGCTTTAATAGGTGCTGAAAGACAGATCAGTTTGGTTAAGGTGTCAAAGAAGAGCGTGGATGCTAAACTTAGATGTTAAGAAACAGGACAAGGGCACAAGTCTCTCTTTATTGACATTTTACCACATTTCTGCTCCAAGAGGGAGCTCATATCCTGACCCAAACAGCAGAATGGATCTAAAATAGCTTCAGGTGGGGAGTTTTTAGAGAGATTTTCACAAATAGGGACAGACATGAGTCACCTGCAGTCAGCCTGCAGAGGGCTGTTACAGTCCTTACTGTCTCAGTGCTGCTCCATGTCCTGAATACCAGCCTGACCTTTCAGAAATTTATACTTCTCACATCCAGGAGATTCAAGAAAACAACACTGTGCTTCTGTGCTGAGGGGCAGCTTCGTAGATAAGTAGTTGTGAGGTAGGTCGTTGGGTTGTGACCTTGGTCCAAGATGTTTAAAACAAGCTGTTGAAAGTGGCTGACAATGTTGGAAATGCCGTGGTGGAAGTCTGTGGGCATGCTAAACATTATGAGAATAACTATGATCATCTCTTCATCATGGAGCCTGGTAGGGGATGGACAAAGTGAACGTTTTGTCCTCAAAGTTAATATTCGAAGAAGGAAAATGGGCAAGCGTTAGGACTTGGGTGACTTTGACAATGGCCAAAGTTTGATAGCAAGCTGCTCCAAACTGGGGTGGTCCCGGTCTGCAGTGGTCAGTATCTAAAGTGGTTCAAGGAAGGAACAATAGTGAACAGTAGGCATGTGAGGGAATGAAGGCTGGCCCGTGTGGTCTGATCTGTTTAAATTGTTGAAGAAGTTGATCCTGATTCTGACTGAAAGGTGTAAGAATACACAGAGCACCACAGTTTTCTGTGTATGTAGCTGTATATCTGCAGACCAGTCAAGGTGGAAGTTTATGCCTGATTGGTGTATTTTACTAGCAGTTTTATTTCACAATAACAGTTAATTTAGGATTAAGTTTCTTGGCAATATTGTTCTTTTATGTTTTTACAATAGATTTTGTCTTGCTGCCTTCATAAAAATGCATTTTTTGATATTATAAATTGACAGGTGGGCTACATTAAGGGTGTAGGAGGGCAGCATCTGGCCCTAAGGCTGCTAGTTTCCTACCCTGATATAATTTATAGAATTCCTCAGATAATTGGAAACATTCTTTTATTAACTTTTTCAATTTTGACCAGTTTTACACTTTTTTTTAATGGGCCAACATTACCTCAAATATTTCCCAAAATTTTCAAAAGGAGAAATTCTTAATTCTTATAGTGGTAACAGGCTACGTCTTCCACGACACCTGCTGCCATATTGTTGAGAACATGCAATAAATTGTCGTTCTGCTTCTGTACCTCATTCATATTTCATGCTGCTCCCCTGCAAAAGACCAACCTTATTCCCTTGCTGCTGTTTCTTCTGTCAGCCAAACCCTCCCCGTAACTCCAACCCCAGACCCCCGTTGCAGAATGGACAAACCAAATGTTTACAAGATGAATGTTGTCCCAAGGTCTTCTTCAAATACCTTAAGCTTTACTTCTCTTTTAGAAATGAGGACTTTGGTCAACAAAAATGGCGAGAAGGTTTATTTGCTTAACGGAGAACCAAAGTTTCTGTTTTGTTGATAAATTTTACATCACAAGGGCAAACACGCCTCAGAATGTGAACTAAATCAGAGCTATCAGAGCTACAGAACAATATTTTAAAGAAAGGGGCAACATTGGAAAGATGAAAAACTGTCCGTTCCTGAAGCACTTGAAGCTGCTAAACAAAGAGTCCTTGGCCACCAGCCTGGAGACACACATTTGTTTGTGTAATGTGTTTATACTTTTGTAATAGGAAAAATTGTACTGGAGGAATAGCCAGTAGTGCTAATGGGAATGAATAAAGAAAGAAAAAATGAAAGACGGGGACAATGAAGTCGGCCTTCTCCAAGACCCAGTCGTCGATAAGAGGATGAAGATGGTTGGATAGATTGTATTCAGTTTTGATATTTTGTTTAATGCATGTACAGATCGGGCCACTCAAAGTTTCCCCGTGTTCCTTGCATGAGTTTTTGACTGGTGCGTGACTGAAACGTGCTGGGACTTTACCACCATCATGGCAGTAACGTGTGCCCCCACAATGATGTGAAAAACATGTGGTGTTTGTGAACTACAACGCAGGGCGTGCTAACAACGGCTAACACAACGGCTAACAATAGCTTGCTAGATCAGCATGTTTTTCCAACTTTGTAACTGGAACGCTGATAACTCTGAGGTGACGTCTTTCCCATTTCCTTCTTCCCAGTTCCGATGTAACTGGTATGCAGCAATAGACTACATAAATAAGGCTAAAAGTCCATCAGCTCTGGGTCATCAAGAAATTACATTAAAGACACAGCACACTGGAAAACAAAACAACTCAATTTTATAAGCACAATAAATGGCCCAGGCTTGTAGTTCCGCCAAATAAAAACAGATCTAAGTCTCCGTCTCTGTGCATAGTAGATGTCGTTACAGCCAGGAAGAATAAGGAGAGGTACTTAGCTGACAGGAGAGGCAAAGTGTACATTACCTCTTCACGTGTCTCACGGGACCTCCTCTCCACACCACACTCTCTCTCTAGAGCCAATCCGCTGCCGAGGCATCATCGTCTCGGGTCTCCAGGTCCTGTTGTCACTCACCCATGTCTCCTGGTTCTCCTCACCAGGGCTGATCAATCACTCGTGCAAGGGAAAAAAAACAGTCGGACACACCCTGTGGCATGTTCATGATGGAATTTCAACATATCAACTCCCATTGGCTTGAAGTTGGCTGGCACTTGGCTGGAACGATGCAGGCATTTGGCAAGGTGGACTACTTTAATGGTTGGTGTCGCCTCAGCGTTTGTTTTCAGAAAATTGCTTTGTTAGACTGGTCTGACACTTTTATTTGTCCTTTTGTTTCTTGATTCAGACTGAACAGGCTGAGTTTTATTGTATTGATTTTTATTTCATTTGGCACCAACCAACAACCAAATAAAGTTGTGTCTCTCATTTTGAAACTATTTTGTGCAATTAAACTTTTTGTTTAGTTACTTTTAATTACCGGTACTTTTGTTTTTTAAGCTTGTACAGTGTCCTTGGGTGTCATGAAAGGCGCTTTAAAAATAAAATGCATTATTATCATTATTATATAAAATGAAAATAGCATTTTATTTTCTGACATCAACTTCAACTCTTGTCAATTTTAGGGGTGATTTTGGCATAATTTCCCTTTTACTTTATAAATCATAAGTGTGGGCTCATCCAGAATCCTGGACTTTCCAAAACTGAAGGACAACATTGAAAGTGATTGGAAGTAATAATAAGATTAGACATAAAGGATTTTCTCCACCATCCAACAGAAAAGCTTATTATTGTGAAAAGCAGGTCTCCTCTGTGATCATTTCTGAAAACTTCAGGAGCTGCTAATGAACAACAAACTGCAGCTGGAAAGTCACCAGTTTGACGCATTTGGCTCCTGTCCTGCAGTCATGAAGCCAAGTACATTATTGACTCTTTAATCATCACAGTCCAGAACCACAACAAGATGAAAACACTCCGTCATCTTCATTTGTTTATCATCATTTTCTAACAAGCCTCATTAAATGTTACAGAGGAGATTTATATGGCATAGGAGGGCAGGTAAAGAAGATAATCAGCTTAATGCAAATATAAACCTTAATAAAAAGAAAGACTGCATTTTCAAGTCTTGCTTATACTGACTGTACAAACCCCAATTCCAATAAAGTTGGGACATTGTTGAAAACGTCATTAAAAGCAGAATGTTGTGATTTGCAAATCCTTTCAACCTATATTCAATTACATAAACTACACGTAAAAATTACAATGAGTTTAAATGTTGGGGTTTGTTTGTTTTTCTATTCACCAATGAGTGCATACAAACAAATATATGTGAACAGAGAAATATGTGCATAGCAAGTTGTGGTGTTGATTTACAAAGTTCTATACATAAAATGAAAATTACAAAGACGAAAATTGACAATGAAGAAAACAAAAACAAAACAAGGGGGTTGGGAAATAGGAGAGAAAGCAAAACAAAAAAATAGAGAGATAAGGGCAGAAAGGCAAAGAAAAGGGGGAAACAGTGTAACTACTAAATGATTTTAAATGAAACAAATTGATGTATTTGGCAGTAGTTTCATGCACAGTTAGTTATGGGGATTTTTCTTTGAGATTCAATTTTATTTTAATGTTGGTGTTGACAAAATTTCAGCAACTGCAGAGTTAATTTTACTCTGGATGGAGTCAAATCCCTGAAAATTTACTCTTAGCAGAAAAAAGTGTTGGTGTTAAAACCAAGAGTAAAAATGATATTTCAGAAAATCAGATCCATGGGATCTTCAACTCTGAACTTTTTAATCTGAGCTTTATTGGACAAGTTCCGACAAGTGGCATGTAAACTACAGTACAATTTTTTAGAATACACGAGGTGTGTCAGAAAAGTTCCAGGACTGGTGTCACAAAAGATATATCCACTGCAAGTTCTTACCACAGGGCCAGACGATCAACCAGCATGTCTACAAAGAGATACTTCGGCATTTGTTTCGTTCAGTGCGCAAGAAGAGGCGAGAGTTGCGGCAGGACAAGTCGTGGCTGTTTCACCATGACAACGCGCCTGCTCACAATGCCTTGAGCATCCGACAGTTCCAGGCCGAGAAGAACATCGCCATGCTGGAGCAACCTCTCTACTCAACCGACCTGGCTCCGTGTGATTTTTTCCTCTTCCCCAAGCTCAAGGGGGTTATCAAGGGGACCCGTTTTGAAGATGTGGACGACATCAAAAAGGCCGTGATGACAGAGCTGCGGAGGACCCCGGAAGAATCCTTCCAGGAGTGCATGAAAGCGTGGCAGAGAAGAATGGGAAAGTGCATTAGACTCCAGAGGGATTACTTTGAAGGGGAAAACTTGTAGTTTTCCCCTTCTAAAGTAATCCTTTGTGACACCAGTCCTGGAACTTTTCTGACATACCTCGTATTTGCCCTTACCAAACCTGTTATTTTTCCTTCAGCTAATTTCCCCATTAATAAATACCTCAGTGTTAACACTTTGCAGTGTTAATACAGAGTTTACATGTAAGTACTTTGAAAAGACGCTCCAAGAGAATGCATTCCTAACACTACATAGAAGTCTTGATCAAAAGTCACACGGTTAAGTGTTACCAAGTCTTAAATGTTGACTCAAAAACATTTACACTTGATGAGAGTAAAAGTACAAATTCTTCAAAAGGAGGGAAAACAGCACTATTGGTGTGGACCAAGAAGTGTTAATATTAACTCTGATAGTGTTAATTTGTCTATGTACAAGACGAGATATTTAATGTTCAATCGGATAAACTTTTTTTTGGTTGCAAATATTCTCTGATTTTGAGTTTGATGCCAGCAAAATGTTCTTAAAAAACTGGGACAGGGGCAGCTTTAGACTAGAAGATCTGAAAAATTCACCTGTTCAGAACATTCCACAGGTGAACAGGCTAATGCTAAAGCGGTGAGTGTCATGATTGGGTATAAAAGGAGAAATCGCCAAAACGCTCAGGCATTAACAAACAAGGATGTGGCAGGTTCACCACTCTGTGAAAAACTGCTTGAGCAAATAGTCCAATGGTTGTTTAAGAACAACATGGAACTGCAAGACATTTGGGTTCATCATCTACAAGCCATAATAGTATCATCAAAAAAGTCACAGAACCTGGAGAAACCAACGTTATTGTTTTTTTATTCATCAATTCTCATCTCTGACTTTGATTAGAAACTGTAATTTTATCACAATTCAGCAATTGCAATCCCTGTACCCTTACATAGCCTTAAGGAGTATTTTTACAACATCAATTTATTAAAAATAACTGCCAAACACTCTGTTTAGTATAAAATTGTTGTGAGATCAAGTATTTACTTTGGCCAGAGCACTCAAAGCCTCAATTATCTATGACCTCTGCTCTGAAAACAAGGAACTGGCAACTACACCTCAACACTCTGCCACACAGGCCTCTGAATACCACTTCTACCTAAAGGGGCTGGCCTCTTTATGGAGACCTTTGTCCTCTGAACTCAGACATCAACCAGGAGAGACAACGAAGCAGGATCAGCATTGGACACCTGGATGAGGCCCACTAAGAACTTTATGAACTGGATGATCTCAGACATGCATGTTGGCTTGAAGCACCTTGCATGTGATATATTTTGCATGTTGTACACACACATTTGTCTTTGGACCAACATTGGGGGAAAGGATTGTGCAGCCACACTCCTCATGACTGATACAGTATACGAGGAGTGTCCTAAAAATTTAAGGACTGGTGTCACAAAAGGTTTATTTAGAATGCAAACTACAAGTTTTCCCCTTTTATTTTTCCAGACAAAACAGACTTTGCTGTCTTGTGCCTAGAAGTGATCTATCATGCGGAGAAGACATGATATATTAAACTTTAAAAAACATTATCTGACCTCTTGGGCACATTAGGTACAATATTTGTTTTGTGAAACATAAAATGCTTTCAGATCATGTAAATGCTTGGACAAGATTTCAATCTCCTCGCATAACTAGGTACTATCAAAATACTCTGCTAAGACCCTCAGATTTGCAGAATGTAGTCCCTAAACCACTCCAGACACGGTTGTATTCTCAAATATTTGTATACTGTGCCCTCACAGACACACAGCAAATATTTTCAGGGAGGAAAAGATGAGCACTGACTCTGCCCGTCTCAGAGAGCATTTCAAGGACAAACCTGTTGATGTGAGCTGCAGCAACACGGACGAGACACAGAGCGTAACGGGAGGCACCTAAAACACACCGGGACGGGTTGACAAATGAAAGTGACTCTGGGAAGAGTGAGAAGTGATGATGCATCGCACCGTTTGGGGATGGGAGGGGAAAAAAAAGAGGCTGTAGTATGTTGAGAGTTGTAAGGCGGCCGGCGCTCCATCAACAGAGGGAGGGAGGGGTAGAGAGAAGGGAGGGAGGCGAAGCGAGAGGGAGGGAGAGAGGGAGAATGAGAGGATAAATCCTTACTACATAATGATTAGAGCTCACAAGCCCTTCCTGTGACACCGAGTGGAGGAATCAGGATTACAGCCGGCCAGAGGAGCCAGAGTGTGAGCTCTGCTGATGAAGGAAAGGAGGAAGGATGGAAGGAGGGGCACAGGACAGGTAGGACAGGGGGATAGAGAAGACAACAAGTGCAGTTAAGTGAAGACAACAAACAAGGCGTGATCCAAGGAGCAGGTCCACGCCAAAATAAAGAGACGTTTTAGAAGCTACAAATCTGTCCGCCTGTCCCGACCATCTGTCGCCGGCCACCGTTACCCTCGTCCCGGGCAGCTGGATCACATCTACAGTCTTTTTTTTCCATGGAGTGGCCACAAGAACGCGGCTCGAATCAGAGGAGGGCAAAGACGAGAGGCTGGGCGAGGAAGACAAGGGTCACCCTGCAGGACGTGTGATTGATGGGACTCAGGTGCATCAGCCAAAGATGGAGTACTTGTGTGTCTTTAAGTGACAAACCGAAGACTTGAATGTTTGAGGATTTTTCCTTTTTTATTTATTTTTGCACGCTCTAAGTTTTTGGCAGCTTTTCTGAAGTCTCATTCTCCAGCCAAGAGAGGATTTATCTTTTCCCCAGAGGTGAGCAGCTGCTGAAGACGCAGGGAAAAAACAAGACAAATACTTCAAACAGAAAATATGCAAACTCACAGGCTGCACCTCAAAGCATTCTGGGACATCTTACCTGAAAACTCCTCTCTGATGGAGCAACTTTAACTTTGACGTGGAACATTTGCCCGACAGCAAAAGTGCAACAGCAGCCCGCCACGGTTGAACTCCTCTTGTACCTTTTTCTTCTTCTTCCTCTTCCCTCCATCCTCCTGTTTTTTTTTTTTTTTTTTTTTTCACCAGCGAGTGATAATGTGACCTTCTGCCAAAGTGCTGGAAACCATGCCACCGTCGCAGTGGGCTCCTCTGTTGCTGCCACTGAAATAGACTCAAACAAGTGCGGAGAGAGAGGAAGAGGGGAGGAAGGGAGGGAGCGAGAGGAACGGAGAAGAAGAGGGCCAAAAGAGGAGAGTGAAAAGGAAGAGAAAGGAGAGAAGGAGGAGGGGAAAAAAAAAAAAAAGAAAACGAGGACAGGACGGCTGAAGCTGCGGACACGGGATGAGCGGTGACGAGTCAGGGCTGGATGTGGATTGCCGACGCAGGTAATGGATCACCTTCATGTGTCACTCTCTTTACGAGGGAGGGAGGATTTTGTTGATATGTCAATATTTCCAAACCAAAATGTCAACATGGGTACCTTTTATTTCCACGAGAACCACATCTCTCCTGTATAAGAATTGACTTGTTTCTCTAAGTGTGACAGTAGAGTTTGTTAGAACCAAACATAAAACAGGAGAAACAAGATTTGATTCTACAACCAATAAAGGATTTTTATTTTTAAGAGGGCAGTCAGAGATTAAAACATGCATGTGGAAAGGTGGATTATGTGCAAAATGTATCATAAAGTGCAAAAGTAAAATAAAAAAAAAAAAAGGCAGCACTGAAACAACCTGCTGACACTTTAAGCAGATTCTATGGAAAGTTTAAATCATGCTCATGAGTGAACGACAGGTTTGCTTGGTTGTTCCCTGATGAAAGCAGAACTAAATTCTTCTTAAGTTAAAAACAGATTAAACTTAAACCCTAAATACACACTAGTGATGGGCAAAAACGTTTTGTGATTTCCTTCCATACCAATACTGAAAGCAATATCATTCATCTTCTATAAGTTTGGTTCCCAGCTCGAGGTTTGGATACCTCTGAAGGGCACCAGAGGGTCCAAGGGTGGCCTTGGCAGTTGTCGAAATGTGGCTTATCCAATAAAACAATGAAAACACATCAAGGGCACACTTCCTTTAAACATCTATGCACAAGAGTTTGATTATAAGCTCATTTTTATCGATCTGTTTCCTTAAAAAAAACAAGAAAATTTGAGTTATTTTGCTCAGAAATGTAAATACTTTTAATGTGGAGGTCCAGGGGGGCCTCGGCTCTTCTCAGGAACAACTAGGGGAGCTGTCAGGCACAAACCTCTAACCTCCATTTTTTCATAAAATAGAGCCATTGGTGACCTTCCATGTTGAAGGGTGGGTTTAAAAAACTTTTAACCAAATCAAAGTACAAAAAATAGCTTGTAGTCAAGACAACAAAGTATCTTTTTAATCATAAGTGTTTTTTCTTTTTCATTTCCAGTGAAGTAGCAATTTTGGAGATAAGATGTTTGCCTAACAGCAGAGAAATCTACAAAGTGAGTTCAATTTTAAAGACTTAATGCAAGGAGAATAAACCTTAAAAATATTCTACAACTAAATATTGATGTGACTTTCTTGATGAATTGATATTGTTCCATAAAATTAAGGAATTTCTGACATTCTTAGTGGATTTATTCAAAATGTGAAACACTGCCTGCAGCGCAATGTTAACAAATGCTTTTAAAAAATTCCTGGACCTGCATCCGAACTGTGATCACCAAATCTATTCACGTCCTAACTGAGCTTTGACCAACATGCCCTGAAATAGTAATGAAAATCTGTCAGTCGTCTTGCGTACAGATGGACAGACAAACAGAAAAATGCCAGAAAAAACCAAAACATCCTTGATTAAGGTAATAAAAACTACACTGAACACGTAGACCTAGCCTATTTCTTTGTATGTTAGCTCAAGGGAGCTGCTTTTTCATACCTACGATTGGTCTCCACAGTCACGTGACACAGAGAGAGCAGATATCGTTTTTGTTTGAGTTCTCATTTGGTACTTATTTTTTTAAGTACTCCATACTTTACTATTTATACTCCCATCTCTAAAATGCACTTTTAATTACTGAACAAAGTTGGGCTGAGAGAGGTGCTGCTCATAACAGATGAAGTACACTGGAGCTACCCCCTGATACACAGCATCAGCTCATATAATGTATAATATAATATATAACGTAAATATTTAAAATAATGCTTAACTGATAATTAACTATCTACATTTTTATTCATCAATACAAATATAATGCTATTTTTTTTACTCCAAAATGCTCGTGTATTATTTAAGTCAAATTAAGCTTCATCTACCTTTTCAAGAGTAACAAAAAGTTCACAGCATCAGGACTTCCCCTTCCCCCGTCCTTGTAGCACTAGTAGCTGCTCAAACGGCTCGATCCCCCAAACCTGCCCTAAAATAGACCAACCGGACAGACTGAGCAGCAACAGATTATTTTACTAGCAAGTCAAGTCAGTAGGGATGCATGATATTGGATTTTTGCTGATATCTGATATGTCTAGTAAGGTGATGTTTAACTGAATAGAGTCCTTAATCTAAGAAACAGTGAGCAGTGAGGAGAGTGGGGTTGACTTGGTCGCTACGTCTTGACTTATCAGCAATTTTTTCTTTACTGAACAGCCCCCTGGTTGACTGTTACAGTGACTGTGCCTTTAAGACTGGAGCATTATGACAGACTGGCAGCTGTTGGTAAACCAAACAATGTCCAAATCCCAACCATGAAACCCACCTAGATAAAAGGCGTAGAACTTGAAACAGAACAAAAGTACTTGCATGATTTGTCTCACTGTTGTAAACTAACCTCACTGTACAGCTGGATCCACCTGATTCAGTGTCTGTAATCAATTTACAATAATTGCGCTCGGCCTGAAATGGCACGGCCTCATCAGTACCCTTAAAAGCAGAAAAAGGTTGGAGCTAGGAGCGTGACGACAGCAGGAAGTGACTGCTTGTACAGTGATTAGCATAGATGCTAACAGCTTCAGTAGCTGTTTTATCATTTTTAAATAAAAACAAAAAACAAAATTGAAAACATTTCTTGATTGAAAGGATATTTTTGCTGCAGTTTCGACATATTTTGGTGAGTTTGTTCAACAAGGTGGCTTACATTGTAGTAGCACCTGCCTACTATGTTATCTGATTAGCCTGTAATGAATGTGATTGACGGAATGATCATCCAATCACCTGTTTGATATGCTTTGAAAGGTTCTGCCCATTTTCAAACACTTTCTATGGGCTCTTTCACTGATGTACTAGTGAAATATATTGAAGAGTCCATCTGGCATGTCAGGTTAGAAGCTGCCTCTCAAGGCAACATAGTCACCTCCGCCAAGGAGGTTGTGTTTTTGCCAGGGTTTGTCTGTTCGTTTGTCTGTTAACAAGATTACGCAATAACTACTGGATGGATATACATGAAAATTTTACCAGAGGTGTGGTTTGGTCCAAGGAAGACGCCATTACATTTTGGCGCTGATCCGATCCAGATTGATGTTACAAAAAAACATTGAAGTTTACAATAGTAAATCCCATTCATTTACGTCATTATGGGAATCGTACTGTATTTGCAAACTGACGTCAACATTTTTCAAGCCTATGTCACTACATTTCCCAGCTTCCCTTGCAATGCTAGCGAAGGAGTTCTGCTAACACAACGGCTACCAATAGCCCTGTATAGATCAGCAGGTTTTTTTCTGACTTGGTAACAGGAACGCTGAAAACTTGGAGATCACGTCATTCCCACTCCCCTCTTCCCAGTTCTGATACAAGTGGAACACAGCATTCCCCAACATAGACAGACATGAGCGAAGACTCGGCTGCCAAATCGGAGCGGAAAAGCCACCGTCGTAACTGAGCTGCTTGGCGGAGGTCTGCGCTCTCTGAGTGCTTTTCTAATTAATTCATCTTATTGATTAATTATTGCAAAAGGTTGTGCATAAAAAATTATGATCTGAACATAAATCAAATGATTGTGCTCTGCCTGTCTTTCAGCACATTTGCTCATCATTAATGCCCATACATTTGTTTTCGTTTTTTACTTTTAACTCACAGTCTGTAAATGCTCTCTACATCGAGGTGTATTTGAGTTTGAAAGCCCCCTCTCTCACCTCCTCTCCCCTCTAACTGTCAATAAGGGACTTATCAGAGCATGGAGGATCAGATCAAAAGCAGGACTTCACGGTACCCTTGTTAGGGGGGATGAAACGGTGCACTGTGCTTGGTTCTTTGTGCCCATTGTAGGTGTCTGTGGTGGCTGTAACTGTTGCTTTAACCACTGAGCTGCCAGCGGGATTAAACAGAGCAGATCGATGCGTCATTGTAAATAGTTAGAGCAGCTGAGAGGGGGGCTTTCATACCTGCCCACCGGTCCCGGCATGCGGTCCCTGCTGCTGCGCCTGAATGGGAGATTGAACTGTCAGTGAAGAGTGACTTTCCAGGATGTGAGAGAATGAGAGGCTCCTCTGATTATTGAAGGATCCATTCAGTACTTATACTTCTTGAATACAGACGAGTTCTTTTTGTGAGGATGTGACCTGAATTTCTAATCTGAGCAGCTCACTGATGTCAGTCATGGAAATGCTCAAAGTTAATTATATGTGGGGAACTTTAAAAGGAATATCATTTTCTTGGACTGATGTAATGGAGAAGTGCTTGACCTTTCAAGGAGAGTGTCTGCATTTTTAAACCATGGCTTGATTTGATCATATTCTGTGGGCTAACACACTGAAGATACGCTTGCTTCAGTAAAGCTCTTCACCATCAGCCTTTGAACAAGCCATCAGGGCTGCACGTGATCCTCCGAACAGAACATCCATCGTAAAAGTACAAAGTCCAAAAATGTTTGTGACCTGGTAAACTGCTGCTAGGAGCCACAACAAAACAAATAAACGCCATGACAAGACACGACATGTTTATAATCACTATGAAAGCACTGGATATGGCATCAACAACGGCTTTATGAGGGTGCAGGAACTGCTACAGGAGACTTACGTTTTGCTTCTCTTTCTCATTCATGTTTTGCTAAACTCACTTATGACTGAGGACGCTTAGACCTTGTCCATGTGTGGCCCAAGCAGCAATCTCTAACCCCGGATTTCCACATAGTCCTTCTGCAGAGTGGCCTTGCTCTGACTGATGTCGTGTGTCCTCGCCCACTGGAAGCGTATTTAAAGCACTGAGCAGCAGAGCACAGGCCTGGAAGCTTAAAACAAGAGACCCTAAAAATCACAAATTAATTGTGGGTTTAGGAGAAGGGATTTGCTAATTTGGCATCGACGTTATTTCCTCTATTCCACTGTATTTTGAAATAACCTGTTAACTCTGAGCACTTGTTTCCCTGTATTGGGTCAATCTGCTTGGCCG
This sequence comes from Cetoscarus ocellatus, assembly GCA_037902135.1. Lineage (NCBI taxonomy): Eukaryota > Metazoa > Chordata > Actinopteri > Labriformes > Labridae > Cetoscarus > Cetoscarus ocellatus. The sequence goes on from JBAMNC010001454.1 coordinate 28,036, forward strand.
GGGTTGATGTGGAGCTGAAGCGGCTCCTGCTGAAAATAGACTTGCAGCATATGTCCAGCGATCCGGCACGATTCCACTGCTGGCCTGCTGGACCATGGCATGGACAAATTATGTGGAAATTGATGGTTAGGTGGAAAATGAAGCAAGTGAAGAAGTTCTGAAAATGGCAATTTATTAAATTATGAGTAAAATTTAGAACAAAACAACCCAAAACTAGAAAGCATGCTGGGCAAAAACCTCAGCCAAGGTAGCTCACATATTGCTGTTACATCTATAAGCAATAGTTAAAGTTACCATCATGATATGATTCCTTGACCCTGAAAACCCACACATAGCACTCAGAATCATTTTGATGTCGTTATTTGTTAGACAGTTATTGAGCAAAAATGGTCATTTGCTAATGGCGGTTATCTGAATCACCACCAAAATCTAATCATTTTTAAGCCTTTAACTACCAGCTCCACAGTTTGGCAGAGTTCATCAATAAATTCGGGGATATTTAATTTTTTAAAAAACAGAACAAATCAAATCATTGTTTGATTCTGTTAACATTTAACAGAGAAAACTACAAACAAACCAAAATTCCGATATTTTCATGGTGTGGGATTTAAAGATTTAAAAAGTTAACAGTTGATTACATGATGACATAAAAATGCACCAATATTTGGGACAATATCAATTAGAAAATGCAGAAATGTTTGTACATAAAATAGCAAAATAACTTAAAACAGATGCTATTGAGTTTGAAAACACACCAAAAATGTTTAAATGCTTTTGATGAATAACAGATTATAGATCATCATATCAGTAAATGGTTAAGTATTTAAAATAATAATGATGGTAACAACAATAAAAGCTTTTAGCTTTTTTAACCTTTAAATCCCACACAAAGAAAATAAAACTTCTTTTGGTTTCTTTGCAGTTTTAGCTGCATCCTAAAACACTGACATAAACAAACAATGACATGTTATGTTTTTTAACACAATAAATATTCCTGAATTTTTTTTCCCTCTGCCAAACAGGTGAGCTGAGAGGTAAAGGTTTAAGTTGGGTCATTTCCAACATCTCCTGAAAATTTCAACAAAGTCCGTCCAGTAGTTTTTGCATAATCTTGCTAACAAACACACAAACAACCAAACAAACGCCAATATAAAAACACAACTTTCTTGGTGGTAAAAATCACCACTACTTAGAATCCCAATGGCTGGAATTTGGCTGGTAACTGGATGGAACTTGGCTGGGAGGGGAGAATTGAAGCAGCTGCATCTGTCCTTGCAGAAAACTCACACATGCACCAGAAAAATGTAACTCAACTCCAAATCTGGGGAATCAAACCAGCAACTTTCTTGCTGTATGGCATTAGCATATAGCCCATAGCACCATGCAGCCCACATCCTGGTTTTGGTGCATCTTTCCTACGCTGGACTCAAATTACCATGAACTCATTACAGTCCTTTTAGAAGGAACTGGATGAAGAAATCAACAACACAACAGTTTCGAGGCTACTGTATGTACAAGTTATTCACACCCAGAAACCTATTTTGAAAAAGCAAAAGTAATGTGGTTTAAAAATACCCTTTAAGTTTAGCTCAGAGAAACAATCACACAGAAAGGCAATAAATCAACAGATAAGAGAAAACAAGAGCAGTCAAGCAAAGCGAGAGCAAAGCCATGTTTCATATTAACACCTCCACCAGATCAGCCCAAATCATCAGCCGCAAAGTGCAATAACGCTCAGAAGCAGCTGCTTATCAGCGACGTGTTTCCTCATTACAAAGTGTCAAGAATCCGTCAGAACACGGGGACCAAGTCATCCATAACACTCCACCAAATGTGACTGAGCCTCTGTCTCTTTATCTGCTTAGATTACTCTGTCATGTGCACTAAATGCCTGTCCTGCTGCAACATGCTTGATGGAGGAACGAGAGTGAAAATGGCATTAATGACAAAAAGGTCACACTCCAGAGGAAGGTACAGGTGCATTAATTTGATTGGTTTAAATAAGAGATGACAGAAATGAAGTGCAGATAAGAAATCTGCTGGGACCAGACCTGCAGAGTCTCATGAAGAGGTGTGCTTGAATGTTTTATACCTGCTGTGGAATCAATGATCACATCTGAAGCATCCTTGCACTTGACAAGTTGTCTTTTCTGAGTGAAGGACATGCATGTTTTACCTCTAAAAATGTTGATATCAGAGTAATTATCATTGATGCCATTTCAAATGTTGATCATTGATGTTTCTACTATTACTAAGGAATCAGAATGCTCATATTAAAGGGGTTGTTTGGTCCACCTTTAGACCAGTTGCTCTAAATGATGGGTTTTGTCTAGGAGTGCACGGTTAGTCAGATTTATTCTTTTCTTATCGTAACATTAGCCTTCACAGTTAATAAAATATTAACTATTTAGAAAAATAAATTGTGTTTTGAACCATGCTGTGAGATGATAATTAATCTACTAAATATGTGGTCATTTTAGAACTGGTTTTATCAGGACTTTCAGGGCTTCTGCAGTGTTGACGTAATCCAGTGATCTCACCGTTAGGAAATTTCCCAGAAAATATGGGATTTCCAGAGTTGCAGTTGTAATTTTCCTCACTCTGTCTGTGTTTACTATTTGGGTATAGTATTTCTCACTAATGGACTGGTATTAAAGCCATGATGTGCCTAAGTTAAGTCTCTACAGTCAGGTTGTGGTCAACAAGATCACTTTCATGGATTAAGTTTGGTTCGGCTTGAAGTTACATCACTGATGCCATTTCAAATTGGTTGGTTTTCTTTCACATTGTGTTTTGTCAAAAATTTGACAAAAGCCTGTCAAATGTTGCATGATAAAGCCAGAAGCCACAAGCGCAGGGCAATATGGAAAATGGTTTCTTTTCTAATAATACCATGATTTTGCTTGAAGCAGTTCCATAGTATTTTTAGTGATAAAATACAGAAAAACAAACATTTAGGCAGCATCAGATGACACTTGTACCTTAGTCAGAATGATGTGTTACCATATCAGGCACAGAATTGTAGACATTAATATTTTAATAGCAGCAGATGATGGCAGTGATAGCAATGCTAACAGTAGCCACTAGCTGCTTTATAAATACTACGTTAGCTTGTTTTCTGTAGTGATATTAAGCCAGAGTAATGGCCTGCTTTTTGGTCTGGTTCCCCTGTTTGTGTCCTGTTTGGTTCGGAAGGCTTTTACACCCACTGTGGGTTTTAAAGCAACCAAAATCTGTACCTCATTAGGACGTTTCTTAGTAAAGGATCTATTACAGAGCTCAGGTAATCTGTCAATTTGTGTTTTTTGTTCAGGGTGAGTTGATATTTAATTTGCTACGTGCTATGTTTTAGGGCTGCTTTTCCCCAGTGTTCATATAATTTTCTTTATTTTGATTGATATTTGGTCTTGTCTGATTTAGAAAATGTTGGTGGCTGATTTTGTAGTAACAGCCACAGACTTAAAACAGTGACATCCCTGCCCTAGATTTTCTATTTTCTACCACTTCTAAAGGTCTAGAGAGATTTTTCCTACTCTTTGTGTGTTTTTGGAGATAGTTCCCCTATCTCACAGCCTCATATGTAAGGCACAGTGTGAGGAAGTTAAGCTCTGTCTTTGCTTTTTAGTTGTCACAGTGGGGGCACAGTCAGTCCACTGGGAGCCAGCTCTTTTTGTGACAGTCTGTATCCATAGCCAGGTTGTGGTCACTAAGTCTGTAACTCATCAGGACTTTTCTTTTTGAGGGATCTTTTACAGAGCTAAAGCAATCTGCCAGTTTGTATTCTCCATTTAGGGTGAAGTGACATTTTAATCTGCCTTGTTTTTGAGTTTCTTCTTTCTAATATTTTATATTATTTTCCTTTTTTTGTTAGTAACTTCGTTTGTTCTGATTTAGAGGATGTGGTCCTGTGGCTGATTTGGTTGTGCTGAGGGATTTAACAGTCACAGGTTTAATGTGCTTTTAAAGTCATGAAAAGTTCAACCAAAGAGTATTCCTGCTCTAAAATTACTATTCTTACCATTTCTCAACGTCTGGAAAGATTTTTTCAAATGAGGCAGGAAGAAAGGATTTCATGCTGTGAACTACTTTCTTTTTCTTTTGATACTTTTCATTAGTAATTCAGGGCTCTCAAGTCTCATGAATTCAGCGTCACGCATTTGAACCTTTACACACTCTCACACCCCACACCTGGTATTTCTCACGCATGAAAATTTATTATGTAACGCCCACCAAGTTACACCCCTGTGTATGCATTACATTGTAGCAAGACTCTCTGAGCATCATGGAGCTCAACGGGAGTTTGACACGACCCAGTCAATACGATCAATTACCCATCAGCCAATCAAAAGATAACATACAGCTACATATCAGCCAATCAGAAAATAGCACTGCTGTATCCAGGTAAGATACGGTTGATCTGACTGCAGAGGATGCATACTGAATGCTCACGACGGGAGTGCCTTATTAAATGAGTACAGTAAGTTATTTCATCTTTTGATTTTGTAGCGCACTGATTAATGAAATTACTTATAACAAGGAAAATTATTCTTCCTCCACACCTACCATTAAACAGTTAAGTCTAATCACCTTGACATACAAACTGTGGTTACCAGGCATCACATAAAATCAAAATCATCAATGTTAAGTTACTTAAGTTAATAGTTATACTTAGAACATGAGAAATGTTTGGCTATAATTAAAATCAAAATTGCAAATTTTAGAGGTCAATAATAATAAAAAGAACAACAATAACTTGTATTATTTTGCATCATTACTTGATATAATATACTAACATCACAAAGTGACAATAACACCCATTAGGTAATTGTGGGGGCAAAAAAAGCACCTGACTACTAATAAACCCAGTTTAAATTTTAAAATATGGTAAGTGCATATAGATGGTTGATGACTTATTTGAAATATGAATCCTTTATAAACTATCATACCCAAAGGCCAGCACATCTCTCCTCACCCTCACAAGCCAGCAAAAATCTCACTCTGACATGAGATCGAAACTTGAGAGTCTTGGTCATTTCACTTAACATGCCCAGAGTTCTGGTCATGTTCATTATTTTGGCTCATTTGCCCAAATATCAGAATTTCTCTGATCCAAACTTAAAGGTCAGAGGGTTTCATCTGTTGTACTTGTAGCTCTGAAAGTCAATAAAAATCTTCCTTTCGTAAACTGGTTGCAGTGAACCAACAATTATATCTGATGTCAGCAAGCATCACAAAATGTACTTTATTGGTTTAAATTTCAGACCAAATCATCCACCCTGCAGGTGTGGGTTTAACTCTGTGCAGATAAAACATGTTTTATTTCCACCTGCTCCACCTGAGGATGAATGAGGGCGTGGAACGAGATGGTGTGAACACTGCGGCACCAGTTAGGCAGGTGAAAAATGGCTGTTCATTATGCTATGCCAACCATATCTAGCCTTGGTAATTGGATGTACTGTTATTCATGTGCAAGCAGTATGAATGTTTGTATCTGTGTGTGTATGCATGTGAGTGAAAGTGTGTGCCAAGGCAATATGTGACAGGAGGCAGGGATTCTTAGTCCACTACAAACACACACAAATACAAATACACACTCACACAAACACATGTTGGTCAAGGCAACATTCCAACCATGAACAAGGGATCTGCTCCTGGATGTCAGGCTGAGGGATGAACCTGATCAATAACACAACTGATATTTCTCTGATTAAGCAGATTTATTTCTGTTTAAACAGATGCTCAACTAATCCCCCTCTCCCCCCTCCCTTCTGCTATTACACTCACTGAGGCGTTTGTTTTGACATACTTGTGAGGACTCAAAACTAAAACTGACATAGCGAGGACTGTCCGCACATCCTTAAGGCTCTTTGATACAAATGCAGAGCAGATGGAAATGGATATGATGGATCCCTATGTGTTTATCACACACCCACTATTATGTTTTTTTCTGTCATGTGAGGACCCAAAAATTTCACTGACATTGTGAGGACTGTCCTCACATCCTTAAGGCTCATTTCTGCATTAAATTTGATACAAATGCAGAGCAGATGGATATGGATATGGATATGGATAGATCCCTATGTACAGTGTGTTTATCACACACCCACATTCATGTTTTTCCAGTCATGTCAGGACCCAAAAATTTCACTGACATTGAAACCACTGTCCTCACACCCTTAAGACTCATTCCTGCATTAAAATTGCTATGAATGCAAAACAGACAGATATTGAAAAAACACAGCTACCTATGAACTGTGCATTTATCACACACCCACATTCATGTTTTTCCTATCATGTGAGGATGCAAACATTTCACTGACATTGTAAGGACAGTCCTAACATCCTTGAACCTTTGACTTCCAAACGAGGAAATACATTTGCAACAAATTTTTTGTTGGTAAAATTGTGTTCCTGTGTCTCCATTTAGAAACATGTCATGTTTTATTTTTCAGATTACCCAATTGAGGAGCAGATATGCAAGTCAACCTGCTGGTTGGCTTGCCTGTCAAGAGTTATCCTCGGCATAATTGGATTTCCTTCATTTCTGCCACAAAATTTGTGTTTTTCATTTGAAAACAACAACATTATGATTGTTAGAGGATCTGGAAATACGTGAAAAGATTTTTCTTACTCCAATGTATGCTCTTACTGTGTGAGATACTTGAGGATCTATGCAGCAACGATTCACATCCAATTTTTATATTTTCCAAACAATTATATTCATGTACAGCACTGCCACCCAGTCGACACATATTGGTCTTACAAATGCTACTCAGAAAGGGGAATAAGGGAAAAACAGACAAAGATGGGCTTTCAGAGCTTTAAATACAGTGGTATGGTGGCAAAAAGTCAACTGCATCGTTACAATGCCAGTCAAAGGGTTAAGGCTCAGTCCTGCATCATATTTGATACCAATGCAAAACAGACAGATATAGGAAAAGACAGATCCCTATGTGCTTTGCGTTTATCACACACGTACATTCTTATTTTCATGTCATGTGAGGACCCAAACTTTTCACTGACATTGTGAGGACACTCCTCAAATACTTAAGGCTCTTTTTCTCTTTGTTTGATGCACACGTAAATACTGATACTGATATAGATGGAGCCTTCTGTCTGTATACTACGTCCATCACAGACACATTTGTTTTTTCCACCACATGAGGACCCAGCATTCAAACTGGGGTAACGAGAACCGTCTCCAAATCCTTTACTCACCTCAGCATGATAGTTTATGTTTTTTGTCAGCACAAATGTATGCATGCAAGTATATGTGTAAGAAGTTGTAAGGTTTGCCCACACTAGAAGTTCCCTCTTTGAGTCCTAATAGATGAAATTCTTCAACAGCCACAGTCAGACATTTTTAGCTCCATAAAAATGGAACAGAATTTGCTGTTGGCACAAAGACCTGCTTGAATTGATTTTAAAGTACAAATCATCATGGCAGCAGAATGTTTTCTCCCTGCAGAAGAAAATGCTCAGTCCTTGCGGGATGCTGTAAATCATGTTTTTAACACATTATGGGGCATGTGGTTAAACGTGGGGTTGTCACAATAACTAAGTCTTTGAATTAGACATGATCTAGTAGGTATAATGAAAATTATGTCAACAGTTTTTTCTTGTCATCATCATTTATTCTATTCAAGTATGCATAGCTGATTATCAATATATGCAGAAGCTACAGAAATTTAAACTTTTGCAGACATTTACAGTCGATAATTTGGCTGTACAAATTGGCCATATCCGTTCCACATATTGGCTGTAAAATTGGCAGAATGTACAAATGTTCCATTACCTCAGCATCACTGAATATTGACTTTTACAAAACAAAAGTGTCAAATATTAAAGAATAAAATGTTATTTTTCTTGATCCACATGTGTTTCTAACATAAGTAGCCTGTCACAATGAAAGGAGCAGGTTAGTTTTAGTAAGGTGGAGGTTTTGTATCCTTGACAAAAAAAATCAGTATCAGCAATGATTAGTTTGGAAATATGGGTATGTCAGATATTGGCAAAAATTCAATGTTTTGCATCCCTATTCAATGCACATAGATGACAGAATTTCACCTCCTTCCTTTTTTAATGTGACTTACGTAACTGTATCCCTGTGGCTATAACAGTGACATAAAACATTTGAAAAATACAACTTAATCAGAAAAAAATGTTCATATTGGGCCATGCCTAGAGGTTTAAAGCTTTAAGTCAGACATATTTGTAATGTTGGATTTCTAGTGTTGTAAATAGGTAGTGAACAGGCTTTTCGAACAGCACACAGCAGCTGTCATCAGTTGTAACATTACATCCACGGGACATGTTCGTGCAGGAGGAGGCGTTGCTAATCTTACTTATATTTAGGAACAAAGCTCCTGCCCTACATCCAACTACGTCCCCCGTGAGTCCATCCATCTCTTTCTCCTTTTAGATCACAAGCCAAAACCGAAACTACTTAACCGTGGCGTGCAGGCCGAGGTGATTTGTTGTAAGTCCTCATTATTTTCTGATCTGCTGTGTAATATCATGCTTCGTCGGAGACGTGATCCATTTTTAATCAATGTAATGTTGCAGAAATCCTCCGACATAACAGGGGGTTTCCCTGAAAACGTAACATTTAACCTGGTGGGAGTGCCCTCTTATGTCATTTTTCTTTTTTTTTAAGCAATATTGGATTTACAAAAATGTTGCATAACCAAAAGACATCTACTAAAAATGTATGTAAAACAATTGTACTTGAGCCAGCATCTACTGGTCTGTATTAGAATGTAGTTTATGCTATTCAAAATTTGTTAAAATTAGACTATATATTTAATTTTAAATTGATTATTTCATGCTTTTAATACTGACCAAACAGTTCTGAGCAATATAAAGAGTCAAACTGCTCTTTAGTCATAGGTGTACTTCTCTTTTTAGTGCCAAATCACACACAAAAGGTGGTATTTAAGGTGGTATAACAAGGTGGTATAGTTTTACATTAATTTAACTGTTAATTAATAGTAATCTGATTTAAATTAGGAGCAATATTTGTGTAAAATTAGATAGATGGGCCTTAAACTTAACTGTAAGTCTAGTTTTCACCTATCAATGGCCCAAACTCCCATTATTATGCTTCTCTTTTATATTTTTTCATCAGACATCAAGCTGGACAGAGAGACTTTGCCCTCACCTCTCTTGGATGTTTTCAAATCTTCCCATGATTACGTGAGTTTCATATGAATAATAAAGTATTACATATCACTGGTTGAAGTACGAACAGTGAATAAGAACAACCTAAAGTAATCACTGGTTGTGGTTGGAAACACAAGCAGGGAGCAGCAGTTTGATTGAGAGGACATCTTTAGCAAATGCAGAACAAAAGCATGTTATTACTGTAGAAGCAGAAACCCACCATTAGGATGATTAATCTATTTTTAGGGTTCTTTAGGAAATTGAGGGCCCCTCTGCGCTGTTGCATGTGAGCTGTCGTATCTCTGCGAGTATTTGTAGCCAGCGGGCGAGCAGGAATGACCTCTGGGTTTTATATCTCAGGGTAAGCGGCTGCTTTGTCAGCTGTCCAGCTTTTCCACTAACACTTAGAGGGGATCTCCTTAATCAATTGTCAAAAAATCAAACCTCACGCCATCTTTAGCATCACTGCAGGCAGGGAGCAGAGAAGGGGAGGTGGCTGACAGGACACAGGAATGACAGAGGGGAGAGATAGGGGGACTGGGCAAAGAGATAACAACAATAAATAAATAAATAAATAAAGAAGAGGCCATGGTTGCACAGACAACTGTTTCAAGCACTGATTGACAGCAAGTCACGAGCATGCTGGGCAGTAAAACATTTACTGCAGGGGAGGCGTGGCTGAAGCTGCGGGAGATCTGAGCAATTTATCCAAGGTCATGAGCGAGGAGTTGTAAATATCCTGCAGAATCGGGCATCGCTGCATCACCGCTCGACCCCTTCTTTCCCTGCCAATTTATTGATTTTTGTAGGGACCGCTTTTACATTTTCAAGCACAGATCGAGTCGCGATAGCGCAGGTGCACATGTCCTGGAGATGCTCTCGTAGGGTGCGATCAATCTGATGAGATCTTAAACTCAGGCCAGGAGAACTCTGACAGAATGCGTTGCTCCCTCTCTCTCCAAGTTTATGGCTGCGCTCACGGGCACAACAGAGTCTAGAGGCCTAATTTATATTCATGGCGCAGCGCCGCTTGCACCTCGTCTTACGTTCTGTCCCTGTTGAGAAGGAAAACTGACACGCCATAGGCTAAGGGGGGGGCTGTCTCTCCTCTCTTGTCATTCTTCAGCCTCTTGTGGATACTGACACTAACCTGTGCATGCGTGGCATGCGCAGATGCATGAGCAATTTGTAATACAGGAAATTGATTAGCCTAACTGCTTCTATTCAAAGCTGTATGTGCGGTGCTTAATTTTTCACAATTAGCCCAGAGCGATGACATGGTGGGGGGTGTCTCCATGAAAGATGATGATAACCCTGCAAGCCAAGCCCCTGAAAAGTGGGTCCCAATGAGGAGGTGTCTCTCAAGGTTGACTTTGCATCGTGAATCTAAAGAAATCAGGAAAACAGTCTAACTATAGGTGACACAAAGTGTCCCGGTGGCTCAGTTGGCAGCAGCTTGTAACCATGATGTTGCTTCCACTTTTTTTCACGTTGCCGTCCTCCCTCCCTTTCAAGAGCCTCTTGTCACTCTCCACTGACATCTAACAAACAGAGCCAAAATGTTCAGCGGACCCAGAGAGATGCTCTAATAACAGGCAACAAACTCAGGCCAGGACTGGTTTCAAGAGCTGCATAAGCACCCTGCCCAAAATGAAGAATTGTTTCGGGTTACTGTTGCTGCAGAGATCAATACATCATATAAAGAGAAAAATAAAAAGACCAAAGTTGTTTATGACACAATCTGAAAGCCCTCTGTGGAGCAGTTTTAGAGATTTGAGCTGCAATTACAGAGACCGTCCGTCTGTCACTGTTTTTTACTGTGTCACGTCCTGAATATCCAGAATAATTTGAATTATCCAACAAGAAATGCAAAAGATGTTATAGCATGCTTTGGGAATATTCATTAGACTGATTTGATCAGAGATTTTCGAACTTTTTTGGCTCAAGGCACACCTAAGATCAAGCCGCGATTTCAAAGCTCACCATATCCATGCAAGAAAGCTTCTCTGATACGTGCAGTATTATCTCATCATTCCATGCATGTTAATTTGCATCAAAACTGAAAAACAAGGACTTGTGAAATGATTATGGCACAAAATTAAGTTTGCCACCAAACTAATTTTCTGTTTCTTGCTGTTTCATGAGTACAAACTATTTTGACAAACTATTTTCTTAATAAATTAAATTATTTTCTCATTCAATAAATGGAGAGTTTTGCCAAATATTAAGCATTTTACCATAATGTAATCCCTGCTCAATGAAGTGACAAAAATAAGTTCTGGTTCTGTTCAGTAGACAAAACAACTAATAGAAAGGCAGTCTGTAACTTTAATCTTGAGAATTAATTTTGTTTGCTTTAAGGCTTTGAAGAATAACGCGTGTAATCCTTTTTTTAGTGCAAAAGAAACATCATTTCAGTTTTAGAAGTATATTTATGGTTTTCATTCATTGTTAGTGACTTCTTGTGTCCCACTTGCAGTACCTCTGGTGCTCACAAGGGGCTGCAGCTTACACTTCAGGAATCACACGCCTTAGGGAGTTTGGAGAAAGTCCTATCTGCTCTGCGAATTAAATGGAGTTGGGTAATTAATTTCACGACTTGGGAACAACAGAGGAGAAGCTAGCTAGTGATTTTTACTCATGATGCAATCGGAGCACCAGGAGTTTCACTGGCAAAGTAAAGCATGCGAGAGGGAGTGTGGACCTGGATGAGGGGTTCCAGGTAAACAGGAGGCGTTCTTGTAGAGCTTTGAGTTTGATTCGAGCTGCAACTGGAAGCCAGTGAAGGGAGATGAACAGCATGCTGTTCTGGGTTGGTTAAAGACCAGACATACTGCTGCATTCTGGATCATCTGCAGAGGTTTAAATCTGCATGCAACTTCTGATAATTCTATGGACATAAATGGTTGTTCTCTGTGTTAAAAATAAAATGTTCTGATTTCCTCACTCATGTCCTTTGATTACGTGAGTTCTTGAGTTCTAGTTTAGTTCAACAATCTCCATAAATATTATCATTTTATGCTGTCCATGCTGTCCTTCAGTTTCATCATACTTTCAATTTTATTCAGAGCCCCCTAGTGGTGAAATTGTGGTGCTTGTATTTGTCATGATTAAATGGGTTGCATCAGGGTGTCCAAACTTTTTCTCACCAAGAGCCATCTTTAAAAAAAGGAAGAGATGACAAGGCTGCTTTGATATCCCAACATTTAGTGTATTTAAGAAATATAAAATCAATCTGATGTGGGTTAAGATGTCCTTAATTTGTGAAAATACTTAAAGAAAAGCCTACATCGTAGCTTTTCAAAGCAGTCACTCATTGTAAAAGATTTTGGGGTAGCCAACAGATTCAAGGGGGCCCTGATTGATCCACACTTCCTCTTGATAGGCTGCTAATGAGATTCTGATGGCTAAGCTCCACTTTGAGACCTAATTTCCATTACTTTTTAAACGTCTTGTGGGCTCCAGTTGGCCCCCTGACCATAGTTTGGACACCCCTGGGTTACACACATAGAAAAACTCCTGGAAAGTGTACATACTGTTTGATTAACTGAGGATCATTGGACTTTGGAGAGTTTTTGTAAATGCAGTCCTGCATTATTCCTTATGGTTAAAAGTGTTAAAAAAGATGAAATTAGAATGTCATGACTCAGATGGTTTAATAGTCTAAATCCATGCTTTTCCCAGTCTTGACAAAGCAAGCCATGCAAAAAGAAGATCTTAAATGTTTATTTTATAAAGTCCTGATACATAATATGAGTGCATTTTATCAGGTTGTAAGATACATTTTGAAACTGGCAGAATTTTGAGACTCAGCAATAATTCTCCAGCTGGATATGAAAGACAAAACTTGCTTTGTCCATGTCATTGTAACATCTGCACAGACGTTTACACACTGCCATTTTTGTATTTTATCGTCGAGGCTGTTTATCAAATTTGGGAAGTTAAGCGTGTGTTTGATTTATATTTATTTAAAGTTACATAAAATATAAACTTTTCTATAAGTTGAGCTGGGTGACTGTTGCTGAACTGCTCCTTTAAACTGGTTTGTGAAGTCGGTTTATCTTCACAGTACACTCAGCACATGTGAGCTGCAAACATATTAGCAGTAGCAACAGAGGAAGAAAACATTGTCAGTGTAATTTAAAGCACTGATAGAAACAACACACATACTTTAACACACACACACAAGGGATAGATTAAAAACAAAGTGGTATGCTCATATGTGGATTAGAGCATGTGTATGTGTGTGTGTATGTCAGAGATCAGCTGTATGTGTGGGCAGCCACCAAGTCGACGGGGAGAGCAAGCGGGTGACAGCTGGACTGGTGGCAGGGGTGGAGCGGGGGGTGGTCTGGTTCTGCACGGGCGGCCACAGCTTCAGCTTAAACAGGGTCTTACACTGATCCCTGCTCCACATACAGACACACATGAGGCTGAGCTAGGGCGGGGAAATATGTCCAGTTTTTAAGATACATCTAAGTTAGACATATGATGACTCGTCAATGTTTATATCAATGTAGTATATGATGTTAAGATGTCAGTGTATTTCATCTGAATGTATGTCGATAGATAGATAGATAGATAGATAGATGGAGGTGGGTGGAATAATAGTTGTATGAATGGATATAGAAAGATGGATGGATGGACAGATGGATAGGTGGATGGATAAATGGATGGCGAATAAATTAGACTGATGTACATAACAATACGACTGGAAAAATGGATGGAAGGATGAATGAAAGATGGATGGATGGATGGACGGATACAAATTTGATGGATGGATGCATATTTAAGTGAGTGTGTATAAATTGACAGATAGGTTAATGATTGGTTGGATTCATAGATGAATAAATTGATGTATGAATAGATTGGAAAGATGAATGGATAAATGAATTGAAGACAGTTTTTTTTTTTTTGTTAGCATTTTTTTTAGCATTTTTATTCCGTATCATGAAAATAAAAGTTCACATGCTGTACAATTCCAAATTCTGCCACATGCTCCATTCCATGATCAAAAAGGGGCAGGAAGAAGAAAGTCTTATTATTATCAGCCCCTTTCTCAAAATAATAAAACAAAAAATAATTAGATGGTCTGTCCATCAGATATTTAACAACTGCTGCTTATCAGAAAGCAGGGGAAAAAAAAAAAAAAACAAAAAAAAAAAAAAAAAAAAAAAAAACCTACACAACAACTCAACAACAATAACAGACAAAGCAACAGAAGATCTTTTACCTATCAATTTCATATTTTCTTATCATTTTGTCCTTATACATTCTCTTGAACTGATGAATATTGGTACAGGTTTTTAAGTCAATTGTTAAAAAATTCCATAATTTGACACCACACACTGAAATACACATTTGTTTTAGAGTAGTACGTGCAAATGGATATTTAAAATCAAATTTTATGATCCTTATTTTCTGAAGTAAAAGCAATAAGATGTTGTATATTAAACTTAGTTCTAGTGATGTATTAAATGATATAAATTGATGGATGGATGGATGGATGGTTGCACGGGTAAACAGATACATATATTGGACGGATAAATAAATGGATGATGGATGGATTGGTAATGGAAGCAAATTATGGATGTATGGATGCAAATATCAGAATGATTACTGGATGGGTGAATGACAGACTGATACCAGTACTTGAACAGCTGGTGGATGCACAGATGGAGCTATGAATGGATGGATGGTTGAAGGATACCAAAATTAATAAATTGGTTGATTAATTGATTAATGAAGGGACGGATGGTTTGATTAATGTATAGATGCATGTACAAATGGTTACCAATAATTACTGAATAGATTGTTAAATAGATGTACGGATAGACTGATGCATGGCTGGATTCTTATCCTGACTATATAGATTGACTGATTGATCAACAGATAACTCAAGGAAATCCCCAAATATTTAGTTTCTGGGATTCATTTATCTGCTGTGTTTAACAGTAGTATTAAAAGAACAAATGCTTCCTTTTTCATGATAAAATGAAAATACATGATACCGTGTATTGTCACACATGTCATGATTTGGTCCATGTTGCCCGGCCTTAGCTGAGTGATGAGTCTGCCAAAGACTGACCGAGGACTCCTCTTCTCTGTCACCTGCAGCAGCTGCGGTTTAAAGCCAGGTTGACCTGCAGGGTCAAAGCAGTCATACCGATATCTGCGTACTGTGACGAGTACAGAGGCCAGTAAGCCTCAGGTAAGCATCCATCCATGTGTTATAGCAAAATGGATTACATTCTCAACGCCATTGTAATCTCCAGCCTCCCAAAGATTATTAACCCCCCCAAACGCTCACATATACAATCTGCTTATTCCCGCTGCACGGTGCGATGACAAAGCCAACGCTCTCTGATTGAGTGTCGCACACACCATAAACGTGATAAAGCAGACAGGGGGGAGATACAGGAAACATCTGTCCAATGACGGGTGAGCACATGGGCCTGTGTCCTTGGAAGAATAAAAAACAGAAAAAGCTCTGTTCTATAATGTTGTTTGATAATGCAGTGAGAGAATTGATGTAGATTTAATGACTTGGACTACCTTTGATTGTTTTAATGTAAAAAGACTTGAGCCATGTCATGTTATCAAGGTTAAACGATGCAGACTGCGGCAGAAGTTTCGCCATAGATGGGATTTCAAAGACAGAACCGTAATAAAGCACAACTACATCACTTTCCATCTGCTGTGGCATTTAAAACCTGCTGATCACTGTGCTTCCCACCCTATAGAGCCAGAAATCCAACCGCTCAGTTCAGCTCCACTTCACTCCTGAATATTTAAATCCTTTAATGCATAGTAACACTGGCCAAAGCATGAATACCCTTCAACTGATACCTTCGCAGTGTATGAAAACAGGATATTTGAGGAGCCTCTTCACTTCCATACCTCCCTGCTGCTGTCCTTATTCAGAGGCAGCCATAAAGATCATATCAGATTTATAGGGATTTCACCAGACAGGTTTTCATCCTATGGAGGATCAATCACTTGTCATGTACAGTTAATGTATCGGCGCACGTGTCTTAAATATGTCTGCAGTGCTATGAGCCAGGAGTCTGTGACAGAAACCAATCACAGAGTGAATCTTGATATACCTCAGTCTCCAGAGGGTCAGAACAAACAGATAAATTACACGTGGTTGGGGCTGAAATAACTGCTGGACGCCGGCTTGGACGTGGTTTTAAATATGACATTGTGATGGTGTCATTCGTCACACAGCCATGATACAGAAAACTACCACGAAGAATGAAGCAGTAAATCCACAGACAGGTTTAAGGATGGTCAGAGGGGGGAACTCTCACTGCTGTGATGGTCAAGGCCCAGTCTACATAAGAGCGCGGAGCTTTGATTCTGACTTAGAAAATTAGACCAATCAAAAGCACGTGTCCTAAACATTTTTGTATCTATAAAATGAATATTTAAGGTCAAGAAATACCTACTTATCAGACCATTTAAGGTAGTTAACCCTTGACTGGCATTGTAACCATGCGGTTGACTTTTTGTCGCCATACCACGGTCTTTAAAACTCTGAAAGCCCATCTTTGTCTGTTTTTATTTTTCACCTCTCTGAGTAGCATTTGTAACACAAATATGTATTGACTGGGTGGCACTGCTGTACATGAATAAAATTGTTTGAAAACTATAAAAAATGGGGTGTGAATGATTGCTGCATAGATCCTCAGGTATCTCACACAGTAAGAGCATACAGCAGAGTCAGAAAAAATCTTTTCACATATTTCCAGATCATTTAACAATCATAATTTAGTTGAGGGAAATAAATTTGAAGACAAAAAATGTATCGATGATTCCTCATAAAACTGGGTCAAGTGCTAAATATCTACATGTTGCTCTCTGGCATGTTTTCATATGACAAAAGAAAAAAATTGCTGCAGGAATGAAGGAAATCAATTCATGCCCAGGATAACCCTTAACAGGCAAGCCAACCAGCTGGTTGACCTGCATATCTGCTTCCCAAACGGGTAATCTGAAAATTAAAATCCTGAAATGTTGCCAAATGAAGAGGCAGGAACACAATTTTACAAACAAATAATTTGTTGCAAATGTTCTTAGATTGGAAGTCAAAGGGTTAACATAAGAAACCAAGGCACAGGTCAGAGCATCGCAGAGTCTGTTTTATTTGATTAATGTGAAAATAAATGTTCTGGACTAGGGTACAGTGCCATTAAGTCCATTTAAGTGGTACTGGTAAATGAGTAAAGTTGTGAAAGTTCTTCCACCAGGTCCAGTTGCCTTAAAGCTTTGACACCTCATGTCCACTTTTTGGACACTTCAAAATGTTTTCCATTGATAATTTTGGTCATTTTTAATACTGGACGGAGGTGTTTTTTTTTTTACTACTAAAAAGAAAGTAAAAAAAAAAAAAAGAAAGTCCAAATCAACCTATGATTGTAAGTTTTCATTTTTTAAAACTTCAAGCTAACTAAGAGAGGGCCTTTCATCGGTCTTCACCCTTCCACCAGGTCCAGTTGCCGTAGCTCTTTGATGATTCACGTCCAGGTTTTGGACACTTCAAAATGTTTTTCATTTTAACTTTTTGTGATTTTAAATGTATTTTTACTCGTAAAAAGAAAGCAATGAAAAATAAATAATAAAATAAAATTTACCCATGATTGTGAGTGTTTTAGTATTAAAAACTCTAAGCTAACTGACCTTTTATTGGTCTCACCCTTGGCCTCCAAATTACTTGACCCATCCTTGATTGTAAATAAACTTCATTTAATTATAATCCATTGTCTCTTGGACACACGAAATGTAAATTTACATATCTGGGAAGCTGTCCCACATGATCAAAAAACTCTAATTACAAATGACAGACAAAGAGACACCCGTCATGATGTGATTAGTGTTGGACAAAACACAGAATCAACTCATCTGAAAACCAAACAGACAGTGTTGGTCACTTTTGGAATATTATCAGGAGGAGAGGAAATGGCTGTTGGCAGAACTTAAACTCAATTTAAAAAGACATAAAGGACAGAATGTGTTTATAGCTGCATGCACGACTGGTGCTGTATCTCTGAAAGGGGGAGGAAACAGATGAACAAGTCAGTGAGTAAACTCATTGCAGAGACCAAACACCCAGTACGGATCATCTTGAAAATGCAAAGGCAAAAAAATGAATATACTTGGGGACCTTGTAATGGGATGTGATCAGAAAATATATGTATGAACAGCTGGTACAACATCTCTGAAAGTCAAAGAGTGCATCTGCTTTACAACATCTAAATGGACTTTGCACATGGCACTGTATTATATCACATAGACATAAATGTCAGTGCTGATTTAATAAGGACCTTTGTTGGAGTGGATTCCAACCTTTTCTGCTTTGGAGCCCGTCTAAATGAATATTATAGCAACTTCAGCTTGGAGATTAGAGTCAAAATGCAACGAAGTCCAAGACAGAAATCAAGTTTCATCAACCTAAATACTAATGACATGACAAGAGTACTCCAGTGGCCTCAACAATCACTGGATCTCAATCCAATAGAGCTCCTTTGGGACATACTTGAATGGGACATGGGCATGGTGGATGTGCAGCCGACAAATCTGCAGTAGCTGTGTGACGCTATTATGTCAATGTGGTGCAAAACCTCCAGCACCTTGCTGAATCTACAGATGCAACCAAATCAATTTTCCCCTCCCAGCCAACTTCCATCCAGTTACCAGCCAACTTCCAGCCACTGGGAGGCCAAACAAGGATTTTTCGTTGTTACCTCCATCAAGGAGCTTATATTTTTGCCGACATATGTTTGTCTGTTTGTTTCTTAACAAGATTACACAAAAACTAGTGGACAGATTTTGCTGAAATTTTCAGGAGATGTTGATAATGGCCCAACTTGAAAATGGTTAGATTTTGGTGGTGATCCAGATAACCGCCATTAGCAAGCAATTGTTTTTGCTCAATAACTGTCTTACTAATAATGATATCAACACGATTCTGAGTGCTAGGTGTGGGTTTTCAGGGTCAAGGAATCATATCATGATGGTAACTTTATCATGGAACTATTGCTTATAGATGTAACAGCAATGTGTGAGCTACCTTAGTAGCTGTAGCAAATATTCAGCTGTCCAGTGCAATACATTTTTATATCCTGTACAATACATGTCCATGTATACATAAAAATATTTCTTTTTTCTTAATATTTATCCTTACTGTCCTATATTTGTATATAGAGTTTATATTGCACTGTCTTGTAGGATTTTATCTTGTATATATTTTGTACCGATATGTCTTATAACTTCTTTATACTTTACTTCGTGTTTGTTTTTTCACATAACTATCTATTACACTGGAAAAAAAGGAGAAGCTCTCCAATCTTGTACATTTTGTATGATGACAATAAAGGGCATTCTGATTCTGATTCTGACCTTGGTGCAGATTTGCGCTGTCCAAGTGCTTTCTAGTTTGTTTTTTGTCCTCAATTTTTGTACATATTGGCCTTTTTCTCGCTAAGCAAAATATTTTATCTATGTATCCTATAAAATATAAGTGGTAGGGTTACATGTTTATCATGTAATCGCTGGGGATTTAATAACAACCACTAGGGCGAGCACTTTCCTGTTGTCGACCAGCCAAGACTCTGCCAAGCAAATTTGGGAAAATTTAAGTGGCTTTATCAGTATGCCTCAAATAATTAAGGCAGAAGAGGGTCCAACCTGGTACTAGCCAGGTGTACCTAGAGAATTCAAGTGTTATGATTATAAACTGGAGCCTCTTTATAGCACCCAGCCCTATTCCCCAATGGTAAAACCACTTATTCTTTATTATTCTTATTCCAGCATGGGTTTAATTTCATAGTTTTGGTAGTCTCTTAGATCAGATGGGTCCCATTTCAAGTCTATTTGGGGGATTTTATTCAAATTTTGGTTTGGGGTACAATGAATGTATGGGAATGTGGACAGCAATGTTGTCAGTGCATGATCACAAGCTGCTACTGGATGACTGAATTTCCCACAGGATCAATAAACTATGTATCTTTCAACTTATTCATCTATGTTCATAACCATAGCCAATCCAAAGATACCCTGACTCATCATTTTCTAATAACCGGCCTGCATAGGAGGGTCAGCTGACAGATGCTGGCTTGCAGATTTATCAGTGATTATAGCTCCAGATATGGCTCAGTTTATCAGAGATTTATCCTAAGATTGTTAAGATGAATCACATTTAAACCAGCCAAGAGAGGCTCAGGTTATATTTCAGCTGTTAGTGAAAGTGAATCCTCGGAATAAGTTGGGTTTTGAGTGATCTCTAACCTGTGGATAAACTCCAACTGTGTCAAACAGTGGGTATTTTTGGACACAGATTTTTTGGACTCTTTTTGCTTGCACTGCCCTCGATGATGGCCGATGTTTCAGATTAGTTAAATGCCCGTGGATTAGAGGAGCTTAGCAGGGCGGTATTTTATTTTAACCAGGGCTTAGTTAAATATATTCATACAGGTGAAGGCAAAGACAGATATGACCATTGTAATAATGAGGTCCTCATTCTGGGTGTATTAATAGCAGAGGATGAAATGTTCCAGTTACATTCAGGCCTGGTCTGACACAAAAACATCCATCGAGTTCAAAAGGGCAACACAACAGAGCTGTAAACAATTCAAGAGAGGCATTATTGACCTAACATTTGTGAGCCTCCTAACTTTGTACTTTAAAAATGAATGCATTAAATGTAGCCACAGTTGATAACTGGATTGATTATTTACATTAATAACAACATGAGAACAGAACAAATTCAAACACTTCATGCTCAACATTGCTGGGTTTGAGTTTTGGTTTAATGTACCAGTGGATTCATCCTGACCTATAAAAGATGAATTTTGTGTAGACAGAGGAAACAAAAAAAAAAATCGGTATCAGTACAACATTCATGGAGTTCCATAGGGCTGGGCATTGTTAAGAACCTCACGATTCAATTCGATTTCTATTCTTTAGGTGGCGATTCAATTCAGTATCGATTCAGTAAGAAGTAGAAATACACAAATAATTAGAGTACCTGTTGACAATTTTTGACTTTTTTTCATTTTGATGCCAATGTGAACATATGTGGTATGTCGCCTCATATTTTTGATCAAACATCTGAAAATAAAAATTTGCACAGTAATAACTTATTTGTGCACATGGAGTACAAAAGTAAAAAACATGACAGTTAACACTATATTTATAAATGTCCACCTGGTCTTTTTTGTCAATAAATGTCAATAAATAAATTTCAGGAATTGTCCTTTGAATACATTTTCACCCGTTTTTCAAAAAAAAGTAATAAGAAATAAAAGTAAACAATTCTTGCGAGTATTTGTCATTATTATATTATTAATGCTTAAAACAGTGTGTAATTACATGAAAAGAATAAAAATGGCTTTGAATTTTAACAGGATTCTCTTCATAAACAATTGAAAATGAACATGTAGAAATTTTCTGAGATGACCAAAAATAAACTTCACCTATTTTACATAAACTCAAACATTTTTGTTTACCTACAGCATTTAGTGTTCATGTTACAGCCTGTTATATTAGACCATGTCCAGGCGTTTTTTACTGATGTTAGTCCTGAAGCAGTTCCTGTCAAGCTGAAGACAGAGATCTTGACATTTCTTCCTCCAATATTTCTTAAAGTACTATTAATGGAATCCATATAAAGGGAACTATGATCAAAAAGACGATAAATGACAAAAAGGAAGATAAAACACGTGGAAAATACGCTGCAAATACGTCAAAACACAGGGAAAATACTGCAAAAGAACGAAAAGAAAACACTCCAGAAGGATACTAATGCTATTGTGTTTAATATTTTACATTATTTACACTCAAATTACTGATAAACCGCCGTTAAATCACTCTCATGTTCGGCTCTCAATCCTATCACTCTGCAAGCATGTCTTCTTCTGTGACCAGCGACAGCTGTATAAACGCTGAAACAGTGCACAGCGCCCCCCACTGGCCAGAAGGTGAATTGATTCAGAGGATTTGCTGAATTGATATTGAATTGGGAGGGAAATAATTGCAATGCATTGCTGAATCGATATTTCTGCCCAGCCCTAGAGTTTCACAGGGTTTGGTTCTTGGACCACAGTGTTTTATATAGACTGGATGCATTTTGACTGAGTGATGGTTGGCTGCTGAGTATACTCTGAGTATGCATGTTAGTTACCTCTCTCTCTCTCTCCCTCTCTCTTTAACTATCTATCTATCTATCTATCTATCTATCATCTACAGTGTCTGTCCATCTACCTATTTGTTCTTCCATCCATCTGTACATCCATCCATCTCTTATTCTGTCTGTCTTTCTATCTAATTGCCTGTCTGTCCACCCATCCATCCTCCGTCCATCTATTCATCTATCGGTCTCTCTAAATTAAATGTGGTTCTCCGGTTAATTTACCTTTTTGCACATGATCATTTTGCAGTTGGGTCATGTTGAAGACACCATTTTTTTTTTCTCCAAACTTTTAAAAAATGTCCACTCTGAAGGATAAATTGATTAAATTTTGGATGCCAGAGGTCAGAGGTGAAGGTTATTGGAGCTTATGTTCAGGGATTGCTTGTAAAAGTGATAATTTCAAAATGTTTTGAGTTATTTGTTTAAAAAAAGCACAAACGCAGACTGATGGTTGAACTGATGAAATTCTGGAGGTGAAAGGTCATACAATTGAGACCCTCAGTCTTGTGAAATTTGGTACAAATCTACTCTTGGACTTGAGGCTAATAGAAATCGGACTCAGTCTCTGCAACCTTGAATTTAATCAGTGTTTATTTAAAGCACCAATTAGGCCCCAATACTCTTGACTAACCTTGTAATCCAGAGTTTGTAACAAAATATGCACACAGACCATTTAAGTAATAAGTCTTCTCACACTCACACTACCATCAAAAACCACCCGGCCTATTTTTTACCTGACCCACCACTGAACTTTCACTGTCTGGAAGATGTACACATCAAAGATATATACAACCACAAGGAGACAGCACCAGTCATCTTTGCAAGAAATGTCCTTTAAAGCTTAAAGATGTTTACCTAATCATTTAAATTCAACTCACAAACTAAACTTTGGATGATTTGTTTGGATCTTGCTCTCTGTTTGTTTGTTTTGGTAGCAAACTCCTCGGGTAGAGACAGAAAGAGATGCTTCATGGTTTAAAGAGACCTGTGTTTCCTGTTTTTCTAGGAGACAGAACAAACAGCTGTCTCCTGTGTTTAAGTGCCAACTCTCCGTCCACCCATCCATCCACATCTGCTGCCTCTCTCTGCTGTTTTTTGGGTGTTATAGCGAGACGAGAGCGGTGATTCATGGGGCAGCTGGAGGTCTTTGTCAGTTAAACCCCTGTTTTCAGATATTTAGGTTGAGATGAGTGATGTTTTTCCAGCCAGGAGGATGAAGGATGTGGTGTCGAGGGAGTCGCAACACGTTTTAGTTCTTAAGCCAAGCATCAAAGTAAATATTGATGCAGCAATCATGGTGTATGGTGATGCTGCAGATCCTCACTGGAGGGCCCTGTTGGGGATTAATTAGCTCCTTCGTTCGTTTACTCAGTGGATATGAAGTCTGTTTTTGTCTTTACTCTGCTCTTATTAAAGACAGAATATTGAAGCTTATGCTGACAGAAGATAAAAGGTTATAGGTTTGTTAGAGGGACGTTTACCAGTACTGTTCAATAAAAGACTTAAGCTACTGGAGGATGGTATAGTATTAGAATACAAGAAGTTGTGTAGTTGGACTGCACACTGTATTGAGAAGATGTATGGGATTGTTTGAAGACGCATGTGTAACAGGTTGAGTCCAAGAGTACTGTTGCCAGATTAAATGCTGCCAGTCTTTGTTTTCTTTACTCATTAGTGTATTTCAGTTTTAATAAAACTGTACTTTTGTTTTCAGATTTTCCCCTGCAGACTATACACTCAGGCCCTCTGCTTTGATGAACAAAAAAGTACAACCTGAGATAAACTTACTGTTATTCCTTGTGCACGTGCACTCCTTCATCTATACTTTGGATGTAGTTGTAAATATATTTGACTCTGCAACACATTCATGAGAGTGCTAAACTTCCTGTTGTGTAAGTAGACAATTAAGAGGTCAGAACTAGTAGATATTTTTATATCAACCTAATTCAATTTTCACTATTTTCTACCTATTTCTATGCTTTATTTTCTTCCTGACTTTTTATTTCTATTCTAAATATACGTTGATTGTTTTTGCACCAGTTTACAAAGTAAAATTCCTTGTATATGCAAATGTACCTGGAAATAAATACAAATTCTGATTTTGATTCTGATAAAATACTCATCAATAATCAATGCAAACATCAGATCAGCTCTGACTGATGGCTCATGGATGAAACACACATTGTCAACCTCTAATGACTGCAGATTTTACAGCATTTTCCTCAACACTTAGAGGGTGTGACAGTTAACCCCTTAAGGACTGATGCATTAAATTTGATACATACTTTTATGATACCTCTATCTCATCAATATGATCAACAAATTACTAAAAAAAAAAAAAAAACATCTGAATACAGTCAGATGAATGATAAAAATGTCCTCGAGTGGATTATCAGTTGCCAAAAAAACTTACTGTATGTATCAGACGAGATGCAAAAAATATATATGTTAAATGTAATGGAAATTCTGATTTTTTTTAGATTTCAGAAGTAAGTGAAATAAAATATACAGCTCCAAAAATTAATATTTTCTGGCTATATTTTGTGTTTTCAGGCTTTAAAGGGTTACATTGGTTACTAAAAGGGTGGGCAATATTAAATCCAGAAGAAGCAAAATGCTGAAATAAACTGAAACTCAAGATTTTATCAAATAATTGTGGAGAGAGAAACTGATACAACTGAAAGTAACAGACACTTATTTATATATAAGCACATACTATTCTAGAGCATAGAAGGCTCCGATAACCAAAATAAACAGAAAATATAGGGTTTTTTTGCCAATTATGATGATTAGAATTGAAAAATATTGGATGCCTCAGTTCTTTTCTCTGGTATCAAGCATTTCACCTGCTCTACTGCCTGGTGTTTTGTTTCATCAGCAGTTTTCCTTGTAATGACATCAAGGAGGACGAGTCTATCAGTGTGTGAGCCACCAACACAGCAGGCTGCACACACAGTACATGTGAGGGTGTATTGATCACACCAGTGAAGACGGGACAGGTGCATGTTGTTAAGCAGCTGCAGTACAGGCGTCATGCCCAGAATATAAAAGCTGTCATTAAACACTGCGCCGGTGAGACCTCGACACCACGCCAGATGTATTTAACACTGCAGCCTCTCGCTAATGAGCTGGATCAGTAAATCAGTCAAAGGCCGGAACATCTCAGCGATAAATGACAGAAAGTTTTCTACCTGGCTGAACAATTTACATCATCACCATCCGGAAGTTCATACACGAACAGCTTTAGTTGACAGGAAACAATGACACAAAGCTGTAAATGTAGAGAAAGAGAGCCTTGCTGTTGCTTTATTGTCCCACAAAGCCACAAATTTGTCTTGCACTCATACCCATGTTGCAGCCACACACAGTCATCATGTTGTCCTCTTTAAAGCTGCCAAACATCAACTGTGATTTTATAGAGTAGCTGTTCTACTTCTGCCTCATGGGGTTAGCTTTATGCTAAACAAATATTGTGTAAGTCACACTAACACAAACAAGGTATCTCATTGAGTAAGCTGTGGACCACAAGCCTTCGCTTTAAGTGGAAAAATGACTTTTTGTAAATTAAGCCTGTAAGCTTTGAAGACAACCACATTCAAAATGGCTCCAAGAAATAGGAGCCTCTCCTTTGGGAGCCCCTCCACTTCAAATAACAATCTGAACCTGTCACTGGAAAAAACAAGCTGTTTAGGTGGATGTTCTTTGATCATGCACGTTTCTCCATATAGGGAATAACACAGAGGCCATTAAAGCCTTCTTGTTGTTGCTTGTTTAACATGCAGGGATTTGTGTTTGGTTTGATACTGTTCAAGTGAACTGTAGCTTGTTTTTTAAGTTAGTGTGGGTCTTTTCCCTGGTGTGAGAGCTGTCAATCAAATCCAGGTGTGCACTAAAGTTGAGGTCCCAGACCTTTTGGTACCACAGCCAAAAGAATCAAGGCCATGGACTGGCCACAAACACTCATGTTGTGTAGGGCAAAACTCACCATAATGCAGGATCAGAGGGAGCCATGGGCTTGTTTCTAAACCAAAACATACATTCATGAGGACTCACTCTGTTTTCTTCAGCTGCATAATAATGACATTTAGGAAAAACTGTTAAATTGGCGCGCATACGGTGCTGACAGTTTGTGTTTCATCTGTCAGTGAACCAGCCTGAGTTGATCTGATGTTTCTACTGATTATTTATGAGTAATTTATTAGTTGCGACTTCTAAATTGTCTTTCTCTACATCAGGAAGTTCAGCACTCTTGTGCACCATAAGTCTAATATATTTACAATAACCTTCAGAGAACACATGGACAAAGTGTACAAGCACAAGGTTTAACAGTGAGTTTATCAGAAGTGTTGATTTTTATTAAACATAGCAGTGACAGGGAGAGAGAGCCTGAGTGTAAGGTCTGCACAGTCAAGCTACGCAGTCAGATATGCAGGGACCTGGTTATTCTTTCAAAATAAAACACCTTTCGGTCTCAGTTATTCAAAGAAAAGGATAATTAAAGTAATCATTTTAATTTATCTATGGCTTGGTACCAAATGATCTAAAGCTCAGTAAAGGCTTAAACAAAATATGAGCCTGCAATAGGGGTGCCCTGGGGGCCAATTGTGGCTGCAGTTTGATTTTTTTTTTAGCAAATGGCTAATTCCAAAAATGAAGGGACATATGACCTGGATTAAAATATAAAGTTTGTGCTTGATTGATTTTTAACTCATTAGTTGCACCACTAGGCTAGAACTGAGGTACAACAAAAAAAGGTAAGCATGTTTACAAAATGGCATTTTCCTAATCTCCCTAACATTCCTGTAAAATTTAGACCAATTTCTATCGTCTCATGGAAAATCTTCGGATATAATTGGCCTGACAACACAAATTCTTTTAAGCTGTCATGTTGATAGACAGTTTAATAATAATAAAAATGGGATATTTTTCACTTTTCCATCTGAGCAACAGCCAATGGGAAGTGTTAGGGAGGGCAGAACTTTCTGAAGCAAATTCAGAAGGTTACTGGACAATCATTTTGTCAATTACATTCATTACAAGCCAATCAGATGATGTAGTAGAGTTGCAATATTGCAGCAGTCACCAATGTCATTAAGTTTGAGAATAATATTCTCACAAAACCTGTCGGGACATTGTATTTCCATTGTGAAATATCTGATAAAACTGATAAGGTCTGATAAAACTTTTACCAAAGCAGGTAGCATCTACGCTAATTTCTATACCAGCAGCCATTGTGTACAGATGCTTATCACTGCCTTCATGCTGTTCAACTTTTTCTCCTCAGAGGGATGATTAATCAGTTCCTCTGCAGATTGAGTTTAATCATTCCTACTAGGAGTTTTACAAGATGGATCTGCCTGATTACAAATATTGAATCAAGCAGATCCAGCAATGCAAGGTTAAATTTCTTATGTCGACTGTTAAAGAAAGTATGCCCTTAGTATGTTTATCAAATTTTGACAACCTCGAAGCTGACGGTGTTTCATCTCCCCCAAGACCTTCTGGCACCCATCTTGGGGGGCCCAAGTCCGAGAACCAACGGCTTAGATGACCACATGTCAGTGTGTTGGTAAAGAGGCTTACGATCACAAAAACTGCACCTCATTGTCTTTCTTTTTCACCAAAGGTTAGCTTGTGACAAAATTTTTAATGTTTTTGCCGGTGTATGTTTGTTTGTTTATTTGTAAACAAGATTATGCAAAATCTACTGGATTGACTTTGCTGAAATTTTCAGGAGATGTTGGTAATGGCCCAACTTGAAAATGGTTAGATTTTGGTGAAGATCCAGATAAACGCCATTAGTGAGCAACCGTTTTTGCTCAGTAACTGTGTAACTAATAATGATATCAACATGATTCTGAGTGGTCAAGAAAACATATCATGATGGTAACTTTATCATGGAACTAATGCTTATTTATGTAACAGCAATATGTGAGCCACAGAGTGCTTTCTATCTAACACTGGGAATGCCACGGATTGGCTTCAGAAGTCCCACTCAGTAAACAAATGTCTAACATCATACAGATATTGCTCTATATTTTCTACATATGGTTGAAACTCCACAAAAGAGTGTCCTGCATGCATTGAAATGGTAATTCCACACACTGTGAAACTGGTGGTGCTGTTCGACACACCAACTGTCACTGAATAAAAATGCATAAAATGCTGATATGAATGAACTCATCACAGCTGACAAGTTCCCAAAAAGACAATTCAGGGTTTTAAATTAGAAAGATAAATATGCTGAATAAATAAGAAAACAAATGAGAGAGTATAAACAAAAACAATATGTGAGATTACACCACAAATACTATTCTCCACCAGGCGTGTGTTATTCTCATTGCTGTATCTGCGGAGGCCATACATACTGAGCAGGAAGTGTCAATGTGTGTAGAAAATTCAATTCACCTTATCAACAAAATATTCAACTTACAGCCGCAGATAACAGGCAGAACATGCAGCTGAAGATATTTGCATTATTACCTGTCCACTTTATCAAAACGCCCACATGTGAATATTGCGGGAAAAAGCAGGAGGAGGGAAAATGATGTGATGCTGTGATAGAGCCTGAGCAGTTATTATAAATGCAGCCTCCATATCTGCACCCCTTCAATGGGAGCTAATTCTGCAGAGGAAGTGCTTCCACCGTATGTCACCCACTAGAGGGGGATAAGCACTTCTTAAATGTTTGTTAGTCAAATACTGAAGACAGAGAACACAGGGAGAGCTGCTGAGGAGAGCTGCGGTCCAAATGCTTTTTTCCTCCTTAAAAGTAATCAGATGTTTTCTTTCATTTGGTCAATTTTACATGAGGAATTTGTACATGGCTATACTTTTTCACTTTTTTTTCCCCTTCATTTACTAACTTTGAAAAAATCCAAGCTAAAGAGGCTTCTATCTATGAAATATGAGCTGTAATAGTATGATTTAGATTAGATTAGACTAGATAGAACTTTATTAATCCCTTGGGAGGACTCCTTCAGGGAATTTAAGACTCCAGTAGCATTGTATAGTAAACTGGGTAAACTAGAAAAGCACTCGAAGAGCGCAGACTTCCGCCAAGACACAATTCTGGATCCCCACGTGCTCCAATATGACGGCCGAGTCTCCGTTCATGCCTGTGCATGTTGAGAAGTCCTCCGCTGGCATTGCAAGGGAAGCTGGGTAATGTAGTGTAGTAGGCTTGAAAAACGCTGCAAATAAACTACAGTTCCCAAAACGACATAAAGGGGGCAGAACCCTCACAGCAGCCGAGGAGAAATGAATGGGATTTGCCATTATAAAGTTCAATGTTTTTTGTGACGTCAATCTGAATCGGATCCAGATGAAATTGACCGTGATGATAGAGCTATATTATATATGTTATCGTGTAAATTTTGAAGCAAATCCATCAAGTGATGTCAGAGATATGATTTCTTTTAAAATACAGCCCAATGTTAAGTTATGGGATTTTTCGCAAATTTGGAGAATTTTTTTGCATCTAGACAAATATGAGTATCGCCACCAAAATGTATTGGCTTCTTCCTTAGACCAAACCACACCTCTGGTAAAATTTTTCATGGAAATACATCCAGTAGTTTTTGTGCAATCTTGCTAACAGACAAACAAACACACACACAGACAGACCCTGGGGAAAACATAACCTCCTTGGCATAGGCAAAAAGAACAAAGGATATCAAAAAGTAAAAAAAAAAAGCAAAATGCAAATATGGCTACTGGCTGACTACTGCTCCTTCCTGTCCTCTGTCTTCCTGTTACTCGTCCTCCCCCCCAAGTGAGGAGTTGTACAGTCTGATGGCCTGCTGGCCCTATTTGCTTGTAGGGAAATGTCTTTGCTCAAACAGCCAAATAAAAAGGACTGACCCTCTAAATACGTGATCATCAACTGGCCACATCTTGCCCACTGTCCCCCATTCAGCCCCCAGAATATTGTTTATTACGAAAATGTGAGGTGGCTGGAATTCTGGGTTATCTGGGTATCATTTTGTTGTTGGATGTTCATAACTATTGATGTACCACCAAAACAAAGTGAAATTAAACATCTTTTTTTTATCAGGACAGACATAATATTTCATCTGTATGTCAGCAAATGTCTAGTCTTTCTGGTCAGGGCCTACCTGCTTAGAAATTGCATGGTCTTCACATGCATGAGTACATCATGTTCAGCTCCCTTTTACAGACCAAGCAGGCTGTTTAGGTTAATTTATAACAGTTGACTTGCAGAGGGGAAGGTATGGATGATCCTTGTTGTTTGTCTCTACATGTTGGCCCAGTGTGACTCCAAATCCTGATGCTTTTTATTGCCCGTCGTTCGTCACCTTTACTCACTTTCTATCACTGTACAGGAGAAAAGGGGGCAGGTGGCTTAAGCAGGGCAGGCATATGGCCACATGGCTGAACCATATTGTGCCCCACCAAACTGAGGCACAAAAGCACAGAGATTAGCAGCCACTGCAATAAAGCTCATGAATATAAAATACACATTGAGCAGTGCTCGGTCTTTAATTGATTTCTCTCAGTTTGTCACTCGATACACTATGACTCATGCTGACTGCAGTTTGGAGCAGCATCATGACGTAAAAAGCAACCTGCTCTGACAGGATGTACCTTATTTATGCTTCAACCAGCAGGGCGGTGTGGGCCGAGATAATTCATGAAAGAGCTCCCTCGTCATGCATCCATTGATGATGTGTTTGAGATGTATGACTATATTTGTAGATAAGACAGTGAAAGACAGTACTGTATAAGTTGACAGTTTTTTTTATGTCAACTGACAAGAAAAGAATGTTAGACCCAATGTTCAGAAAAAAAAATGTTTTATAGTAAGATGCATTGACTAAAATGTGAATTTAGCATAAAGAAAAACTCATAACTATGTTTATGTTATTATGCATTTGGAGCATTCTTGACGTAAACATAGTCAAATAACACTGATACCAGGAAAAAAGTGCAAAAAAAAAAAAGTTCTTTATAAAAACAGCAGACTTATCCTGACAATCCAAGGCATCAGAGTGCCAGAGATTTCAATCAGATTTTTTGGAAAGCTCAATTAGTTTGACGTGTTGTAAAAGGTCACATGAACTCTGGTGTGGACTAAGAACCAAACTTGAGTCCACCTAAAAACGAGGGTCTTGGTTCTCCCTCAAGCCAACAAGAGATTGGTTGGCAGTGGGTTTGAAAGCCTTTCAAATCAGGACCAAACAAGGCAAGCAAGCCAAACAGCAATACATTTTGAGTTGAATATAGCGAAATATCAAAGAGCTAGCCTAGTGAGCAGAGTGTCTACAAGTCTGTGAGGAATATGGGGTGTTTCTCGTCACATTACTTTATCCAACGTACCTCCTTCACTTGCTTGGTTTCCTTGCATCCTAGCTCCTCCCAGCAAGGAAATGAAAGATACATGCAAGGAAGAGACACAAGGAAATGGTTTGCACAATACCAAATGAGAAGGCCTTCACTTCATTAGTCTGAGCAGTGTTAATGATGAGCTGATCAGCTGATTGGCTGTTAAATACCCCACTACACCAACACCATTAGACATGATTTAAAAATCTTTGGATTATTTTACATGACCAAGTATGAACAGCTAAAGAGAAAATTATTATTTCCATAATTTAACAAAGGTAAGTTTGAGCGTTATTAGTTTAGAGTGAAGAATTTTATGCTTTCTTGAACTGATATGTAAAAAGTAACCATGCAGTGCAACTGGATCAGCCTGATTCAATGTCTGTTATCAGACAGATCCGTTTTGCTAAGCTCTAATCTACAATGACTGTGCACAAACCAAAGCAGGACGGCTCAATCAGTGTCCTTTAGAACGGGAAGAGGTGGGCGCTGCGAGCGAGATGATCGCAGGAAGTCACTGCTGGTACTGAGATTAGCATAGATGCTAACAGCTTAACAGATCTTGACTGTATTTCTTTATCAAAGGAACAACAAACAACATCACTAAAAACGCTTAGAAATGATATTTTCACTTCAATTCAGAAATGTTTTGGCAGTAGTTTTCTAAGAAGTGGCTCACGTTTTGTGCTTTACACTGCAGCAGGAGCTCCCACCTACTACATTACCTGATAGGCCTGGTATGACTGTGATTGTTGGAATGATTGCCCAATAACCTGCCGAATTTCTTTCTGAAAGGTTCTGCCCAAACATTTTCTATCTTACTGAAGCGTCCATCCGGTCTGTCAGATTAGTGCACAAACAGGCAAATGACAACAAAAACATAACCTCCTTGGAGGAGGAGACTAATCCATATTTGGTGTCTAAGGTGTCTGTTTTTGTTGCCCCTGTAACAACCAGGTACAAACTTTGTTGTTTTATCAGTATGTCATTCTGATATTTCGTCAACCATAAGTTATATTAGATATGATTTTTGGTCCATATTGTCCAGCTCTAAGCATCAAAGATCTCTTGAACCAATGGATGTCCACACTGACTTTGATCTAACTTCAGAGTGAAGCCTGTAGCTGTTGAATATTTTTGGTGGATTATGTCAAACACAGATAAAAAGCCCATTTCTTTTATGTTTACAGATTCTGCTGACTTTTAACATTTTCGGGGTCAGTGCCAAAAAAACATCTCCCGAGCCAATCTGCACTTGAACAGCGTCACAAAGCCGACAGCGCTGTAAGAATCCAAACACTAGATAAGGTGTATTGGAAGCTGCTGTAATCCTAAGTGCTTTTCTCTTGTTATTTCCTCGCCGCGGTATTAGCCAGCATGTTGACAATACAAAGCCTTGCCAGAGTTATTGATGACTCACTCCCTGTTTGGTTTCATTCTGTCTCCACGCTTTGACCTTCATATATCTGCCTCAGCTGTTTCCCCGCCTTGATTAAACACGCCGAAGGTCGGAGCTTTTAAGCATTTTGACCACGTCCGTTTCTCCACCCGTCGAAGACATTAACCCTAAAGTCCCGCTCTGCTGTCGCTGCTGAAACATGGCTAATGTCATTGAGAGGAATGTGGCGAATGCCCTCTCACGGCTGGGACTAATCAATTTATAAAATGATTTATGAGACACTTCCTACCTGGAGAATCACATGTAGGACACAGCACAGACAGCCACCCACGCATGTGTGAGGTGTTTTATTTGGGTTTGAGTGTGTGACGTGAAAAGCAATCACATGATGAGTATTCAAGAGACAGACCAGTTGAGCATCCCTGCTTTTTACAGCCTGTTTAGTTAACCCCATGACCTCAGAATGTTGATGCATGTCCAGTTTAAATCAATATGGAATTTAAGTATGGCAGCTTCTTTGTGATTTATTTGGAGCTACAAGCTAAAGGACTTCTGCCTCCCAGGTTATAGCATTGTTTCTTAGCTGATGATTACATAACATTTCGTTACGGACCTGTTGATGGGAACAGGCTGCTTTCAGACAACGTCCACAACCACAGAAAAGCCAAAACAGGGAGTGATTTCTCTTACACCTCGTCTGCATTACTAACGTTGACCCTACTTCATTCGAAGTATGTGTGATAAGGTTTAATGGCACAAGGGTACAAGCCCTACGCCCCGAGGCTCCAGAGGCAAAGGACGCAAGCCCCTTCAACTGCTGTAACCAGCAGCAGTGCCTCAGGAAGTCAGCTTGCCTCTCCCCAGCTACCAAACCGTCTTCCAAACATGGTTCAATCGGGACTTCGGACTGAGCTACACCACTGCCACAGAGTAACACCATCAAAATGATAAAATTTTGTGTTGTTTACAACTGTCTCAAGGAGAGCTATAAAGAGGGATAAAGTTATAAAGGCTCGACCCGTGACCGACAGGGGCTCCCAAGAAAAATTTACAATCATCAACCACTTTACTAGATACACTCATTCCACTCCTCATTAACACAGTTAATCAGCCTATCGAATGGCTGGAACTCACTGCATTTAAGGCCCAAACATACTCCGGCAGAACGTACGGACGGACTCTGCGGAGGTTGTCCGCAAGGCCCGTGTGCGCAATGCTCAAATTTAACGACCGCGCGGACTCCACTCCCCGCACTGGTGTAACACAAAACACTGCTCGGCATGTATTTTCACATCAATCTGCTTTAAATGTGACACCGATCTGCATTGCAACTGGTAGTGAGCACTCTCAGCATGACAGCCGTCCTCTGCGCAGCGTTGACAGGTGAGCACTGACTCTCAGAGTGCGGAAAGAAGAAGGCTTAGCGCTCAACCAGATAATCAAACTTTTCACCTGACATTTGGAAGTATTGAAAATGTTTTCATCGTTAATTTCGCATGTCCATCTCAGACATGGCATATTCCCCTCTCTCATCTCTTGCGATATTTAATGGCTGTACATGCCACCGTCTCTTAACTTTAAAGCTTTACAAAGCCAGCAGGCAGAGCAGCTCCTCTTCTTTGTCGTCAGTGTAGGATGCCATGACAGAAAATGTAAACAACGTGCAAGGATTGTGGGAAATGTAGGGTATCGCGGAAATTTCACAGGGAACTACTACACCGCAGTGCGCTCGACAATGGAAGCTCTGATTGCGGACATTGTGCATGAAATCCGCTCCACTCACAGTATGCTCAAGTCTGCGATTCAAGCTACTTTGGTATGGGCGGCACAGTGGCGCAGTAGGTTAGCACATGCCTCCCAGCAAGAAGGTGGCTTGTCCAACTCTTCCCCTTCCTCCAGTGCCTAAAAGTGTTTTCTCCAGTCACTCCATTTCCTTGCCACTGTCCAGTAACCCAGTCTTTAGGTTCACTGGTGACTTTTATTTGCCCTCAAGTGTGAGTGTAAAGGGTTGTCTGCCTATCTATGTGCCCTGTGATTGGCTGGCAACTGGTCTAGAGTGTCCAGGATTCCACTCCTGTCAGCTAAGTACGGCAAACTGAGGCTGAAGTTGAACACAGTCTCTGATGGGCCTTCATTTTTGCTGCTACATTTAGACTGTAGGGTCAGAACTTGCCGTTAACAACATAAAAGCATGGATCCATCTTGAGTTGTATCAACGTTCAGGCTGGTGGTGTTATGGTGTGGTTTGACATACTGTATATCAGTATATTTTCAAACAAGACATACATTTAGACACTGTTTTCTATATCAATATGGTTGGTAATGCACTAAAATAGCATTAAGTGAGCCACTTGTAGGAATGCCAAAGCTGAGAATGCCAAAACAGGTGGCAAAAAAGGCACTTTTTGGTTATCTTGAGTGCCATTGCTGACCATGTCCATCCTTATATGACCAGAGTGTACTCATTTTCTAATGGCTACCTCCATCAGGATAATCCACCATGTCACAAAGCTCAGATCACCTCAAAAAGGTTCCTTTAACAGGATATTGAGTTTGTTATGCTCCATTGGCCTCCAACATAACCAGATCTCAATCCAATAGAGCATCTTTGGGAAGTGGTGGAATGGCAAATTAGCATCATGGAAGTGCAGCCATCAAATCTGAAGCAACTGTGTGATGCTATCATAGCGTTACGGACCAAAATCTCCGAGGGATATTCCTAGCACCTTGTTGAATCTATGCCACAAAGAATTAAGGATGTTTTTAAAGCCAAAGGGGGTCCAACCAGGTACTAGCAAGGTGTACCTAATAAACTGGCTCATACTAAACCATGTTATACTGATTGTTATAGCCTTAAATTGCAGGCTAATGCATCTCTTAGGATATGGAGCAATAGGATACTCAATATGAGAACAAAAAACACTATTCCCTCATTTCTGTTGAAGACCTCTGTTGACTCCCCTACTGGCTCATTTTGTACAGCCTGGAACTCACAGCCGAGCCCCACACAGGATGTAAAACAGCGAACGAGCCGCAGCACACAGCAGCCACACTGAGCCCTGTGCACTATCCAAATCTCTAGATAAGTTTATACACTACAATCAAGCCGTAGGCCATGACGCCTGGCAGGGATTACCGAGGGGATTACAATATATTCACCCCACTGGGATTCCATCACATGGTGGATCAGATCTGTGTGACAGGGGACTAGTGTGTTACACTCCCTCAGGGCCACCAGTACCACTGTGACAGATTTCACAGAGAGCCTAAGTCCGTCTGACAGCTCTACACAAGCCAGCGTCTGGATACAATGTGAATATTAAACTGACACAACAGGATAGGGTTGGACAATACAGTGACATTTTGAGACATATTGAAATATTGTAAAATAGCACAACACCATATAAATTAATTTAGCTAGTGCTGTTTGAGAATAGAAACCATGCTGTATGCTTAGTGAAAGGATTATTTACTTTTTGCTTAGTTTTATTTAAGGGATTTTCTTAAGATCTGTGATTTATTTAGTGGCAGAAATTCTTTTTGTAAAACAGAATCATGAATCCAATTCATTCCTCATTGACATTGGTGTCGAGTTTGAGATAATCACTCTAAGGCAGGGGTATCCAAACTTTTTTCACTGAGAGCCACGTCCAAAAAAATAAAAGGTTGACTTGACCATATTGATATTCCTCTTTAATGCATTTGTGTTGATAAAACCAATCCAGTTAATAAATAATCAGTAAAGCTTTCCATTAATGGCTTTACATTGCAAACAGACAGTCATTAAGAAGGATTTTGGGCCAATCAGATTGCACGGGCCCCAGTTGGTCCTAGGATCCATCCTTGATAAAGATAATAACAATGCTGTGCAGCTGGAAGGGAGAAAGCCAATGTCTAAGCTACACATTCAGACATAATACAAGAGCAAACTGCACAAACTGCCAAAATTGGATAGCATGCTAGAGGATGATTAGCAATGTTTTCTTTGCAAATCAAACCTTAAGATCAGGATGGAAGAGAAGCAAAGTGCAAGTCTAATAATCCACTTGCTTAAGTTATGCACAAGCACTAGTATAAGCAAAATGTAATTATGTTTTTAAGAATCAGCTGTGGGCCATTTTAAAGTGGTCCAAAGTTGGGTTATAGTGTGGACACCCCTGCTCCAGGAGCATTAGTAATATTGCATTTAAATGCAATGAAAAACCTTGTCACTCAACAACCTTGATCTATGGCCTATTGCTTCCAAAGTCTAGCCAATAATGCTTAATTCAAAGACAGCTTTTGTGTAAAGTTCAAAGATAATGCCATTTAGTGGGCTAAAGAGCATGCATTCAAAAATAAAGGATGATATGAGACACTAAGACCTTGACCCTTCACCAAAACAACCAAATTCATTGATCTTTCAGTCAGAGCTGACATTTGTGCACAGTTAAAAGAAAGACCCTAGAAGATTGTAGTGATATCTGATTTGCAAGCAACTGATGAATATGATGCATAAAGGTCTTGACTTTTGACCTATGAGCTAGAAAACTGATTTATTTCACCTTTAAGTCAGAGAAAACAGAAGTTAAAGATTCAAAGGACATCTCTACAAATATTGAGATATCAAATATTGAGATATTAAGCTTAAGAAATGAACATAAGACCCAATGACCTTTGACATCCAAAATGAACGTAAAATTTGAAGGTAGCCTCGTTAAGTGTTCTTGAGATAATGTGATAACGTAAAGGAGGTCCGTTAACCTTGACTTTCAGCCTTGAAAAACTTAACTAGTCATCCTACACCCTGTATTTCTCTAACCTGACATGCCAGACGGACAGTTTCATATATCCACCACGGAAATATTTCACTAGTCCATCTGAAGAAGAGCCCATAGAAAATGTTTTCATCCTAATAGCTTCAATAGAAGACAATGCCTCCGGCTCGGGCTATCGCCTGTGTAGAGGCATTAAAGCCATGCATGTCAATTATCTGTCCCCAGAAACCGTGTATGCAGACCTCTGACAGATTACGTTAAAATGCTTTGGGCCTCTAAAATTTAAGCAACAGCATCAAAAGTAATGTCACGAGAGGAAAATGATAAATCCTCTTGTTCTCCATTTGTTGCATTAAACACTGGACACCATCTGTTGGGTTGGACGGCTGAATACAACAGCAGCAGGGTGGCAGCTGCTACCCTAAGACGTAACAGGCTGGCCGCAGCCTCATGTCGCACGCTGACACACTCTAAAAATATGACTCCGGCCCCCGTTAATGGGCTCTTACGCTGTCTTAGTTACGGCAGGCCGAGCGGCACACTCAGCAAAGATGGGGCTAAAACGTCATTAGTCAAAATAAGCCAACTCCGAACAAAAGGCAGTTTGGTACACGGCCCAGATGGGATTAATGAGATTTATCACAACATCACCCAAAGAGACAGAAACTGGTCCTGTGCATGTAAAAGGAAAGGTTATAAGAGTTCTCAGTGTTTTATTACTTTTAATGTCTGTTTCTTTGGACTTCCTGTTTTTGCTTTTAGTCCAGTATGGATCATTTTTTTTGTCTAGATCAGGGAGCTGTTGCTTGGGTCACATTTTTGGGTTCTTCAGCTTGTAGTTTGAGTTTCTAGCATCCTTGGTTTGTTTCCTTTGTGCTTCAATTCTTGTCCTTTGTTCATATGTCCATTCTACGGAGCCCCTAAGGTGCCACGGAGAAAAAAAAAAAATTGTGCGCACGAGATAGTAAAACATGCGCAAGATATATTAAAACGTGCGTACGTTTAAGATAAAACGTGCGCTCGATTTAATTATACAGGCAAGCGGCAACAGACAGCCAGGCTCATCAGTAGATGGCGGTAATGCCCCATAATATATTGTGGTCACCTGCCGGTAAAAACCAAGAAGAAGAAGAAGACAGCCGGGCTCGGTTAAAGCATCCCAGTAACCAGCCAACGTTGGCTGTGTTTGTGAATGTAGGAGTGCAGGGTATGTACAGTCCCTTAGGCTATTTATCAGTACCTTAAATAAAAGCTGCACAACTTTCAAGACTCAAGCAAAGCTCGTGTCTTGCTGCCACCCGCTGAATAAGGTGGAGGGAGTTAGCCCGAAGTTAGCTACAACTTCGCCTCTGTAGCAGCAAACAAGTCCCCCCTGTGCATCCCAGGTCAGGACACTGACTGAATCTGAGTACTCCTTCCGCCGGCTGAGCCTGTTGTCTTTTAGTATGCGCAGCAAAGTTCTCCAGCTTAGGATTATTCCATCTCTCATGGCAAGAGTAGCAAGAATGTCATTATATGACATTCCAAGGTGGAAGTAAAAGTTAACTAGCTCACTTCTTCTCTCCATTGTGTGTGTCTGTAAGCATCTGACGTCACTACAGGAAGCCGTAGTGGACAAGGACAAGTCAAAAAGTGGTAAATCATTGTATTTTGAGCACACGTTTTAGCTAAAACGTGCGCACGAATAAGTACTTCGTGCGCACGTTTTAATATATCATGTGCACAATTTATATATTTTTTTCTCCGTGGCACCTTAGGGGCTCCGTACCATTCTTACTTGTTGCCAAAGCACTTTGTAAACCTTTGCAATTTAAAAGTGTTCTATAAGTTATTAGTATTATTAGAGTTCAAACTGAGCATCAGAATGAAGAAGAAAGCTGATTCAAGTGACTTTGAATGTGGCCTGTTTGTTGGCACCAGATGGGTTGGTAAGAGTGTTTCAGGATCTGCTGATCTACAGATTTTGACGCACAACCATCACTACGGTTTTCAGGGAATGGTCAAAAAACAGTCAATATCCACAAAGCGGCAGTTCTTAGTCCAAAAATGGCTACTTGGTAGAGGTCAGAGAATGGTCAGAATGGCTCATGATTGGGGTGGACAACTGGCCGCCCGGGGACCACATGCTGCCCTCCTACTCTCTCAATATGGCACACCAGTCAATTTGAAATATCAAAAAAATGCATTTGAGTGAAGGAAACATGGCAATGAAAACATTAAAATAGCGATATTTCCAAGAAAATAGAGCTGTTATCTCTTTAAAATTCCCTTTTGTGCACTACCAATCAATTGTTTGTTAAAATAAAACTAAACTTCAAAATAAACAAAAACAACTAGCAAGTAATCTCAAAGACAAAGTTTATTGGTCCAATTTTAATGTGGCCCCTGAAGCTGAGGATAAAGTCAGTGTGGCCCTCTTGGTTTCAAAAGTTTTCCACCCCTGCTCAAGATGATAAGAAGGCAACAGAAACTCAAACACTTGTTACAAGAAAGGTATCCAGAGGATCATATCTGAACCCACAACAGTTGAATCTTGAAGCAGATATGCCACAGCAGCAGAGGTCGCACAGGGTACCACTCCTGTTAGTTAAGAACAGGAAAGTAAGGCAACATTTGACATGGGCTTACCATGCCAATTGAGCCATCTAACATAGCAGAAAATGGTCAAAAATATTGTTAGGTCTAATGAGCCTGGGTTTCTGCTGTCGGATTCAGAATTTGTTTTTTGTCCGTGTGATTTCTAAAGAATCGTAAGAGCTTATTTTTGACAGAAATGTTTAATTTATTACAAAAAAAAAATTCTGGGGGGAAAGATTTTTTGTCATAAGGCAAATATGGCTGTTGATTATTTTATAAGAGATTTAGTAATTGGAAACATATTAATCAGGAAATGTAATAACAGACTTTTGATACCTAATGGAAAAGGGGTGGGATTTAATAAGTTTGTACTTCTTCCCACTCCTTTTCAAGCATACAAATGGAATTAGCTGGTGTTGTTTTATTTTAAGGTGATCTTTGTTTGCTATCTTCTGTATTAAGATTTATTTCTTACATGTTCAAAATAAAACTACTACTACTAGAATTTGGTGTGAACATCATGAAAGCATGGATCCAGGCTGTCTTTATCATCTGTTCAGGCTGTTGGGTGGTGCTGTAGTAATGAAGCAGTGTTAATTTTGACAGCACATTTTTATTTAGTTATAGTCTGTTGCCTCAAATTTCTTTTAGCTTTAGTCTTGATTTAGCCATCTAAACTGTTTGAATTTTAGTCCAGTTTTAGTTGATAAAATTTCACATCATTTTAGTCGACTAAAATATGAATTGTAAAATGTAAGGCATTTTTTATGTTTCCTTGAATTCCTGAAGTCATGTTTTACACTTGGATCCCACCACCGCGAAGCCAAGGCAGTTGCGAATGGATGTCCCTCTTAACTCATTCAACCTCTCCACACGACCAAAGTAGCTGTGACTGGATATATTCCTATATTCCTAACTTGTCCCTTTTACTGTGGGTCTGATTGGATTTAGTCTCTGCCAACATTTTAGTTTTGCTGAAAATAATTAGTCAGCAAAATTAATACTGTAATGAAGGACATTTTCTTGGCACATTTTGGGCCCATTGGTATCAGCTGAGCCACAGCCTGAATAGTACCCATGTCCATCCCTCTATGACTAAAGGTGTCAACACCATGATGGCTACTTCCAGGACCTACCAGGTCACAAAGCATAAATGATCTCAAGCTGGTTTCTTGAACATGACAGTGAGCTCACTGTATCTTTTAGCATCCACATTCACCAGATCTCAATCCAACAAAGCATCTTTGGGATGGGAGATTTGCACCATAAATGTTCAGTGGATGAATCAGCTGCAACCTTGTGATGCTATCATGTTATTACGGACTAACATCTCAAGAGAATGTTCTCTTTACTTCGTTGAATCTTTGTCCAGAAGAATGAAGGCACTTCCAACCCGGAATGAGCAAGGTGTACCTAATAAAATGGCCAGTGAGTCTGTAGAATGAAATCCCTGGAAATTTCCTTCATCTGCCTGAATGTCACATGGCATAACAACTGCTAATATGCCATTGTCCTCCTCTGCCCCCTCTCCTCCAGGCAGTAGGTGACTGAGATGGGCGTTCGTCCAGGCTGTTTGAGCGACTCCCCGTGGTGGCCGCCACCGCCGCCGCCGCCGCTGCTGCTGCTGCTCTTCTGCACCCTCCCCGGCTGTTTGGGAAGGCCGTTTGGGAACCCGATGCCCGCTGTCAATGTGGCGGTGGTGTTCAGCGGCTCGGCCTACCAGACGGAGATTAAGGGGAGGTTAAGCCGGGAGAACTTCATGGACCTGCCGCTAGAGGTGAACCCCATTACGGTGCTGGTCAACAACACCAACCCGCGGGCGCTGCTCACCCGGATCTGCGACACCCTCTCCACCAACCGCGTCCATGGGGTGGTGTTCGAAGACAACGTGGGATCAGAGGCCGTGGCACAGATCTTGGACTTTATTTCCACGCAGACAGCTGTGCCCATCGTTGGCATCAGCGGAGGATCTGCTGTCGTCCTGCCATATAAGGTCAGTGTGGGGACATGGGTGGGGGTTGGTGGAGAGCTGGTGGGGATTAAAATAATAATTGTGCGGCTCTTATTTGTGAATTTAAATACATGCTGGTACCACAATACTCAGAAATACATCCAAATGTGCTGTTGAATTCAGATTTTTTCAACCATTGCTTCTTTTTAAACAGATTTTGTGATCTACAAATGTAGGTATCAGTTTTTGCTTTAGCTGCAACCAGACCAGAACAGCTGCATTGTAATCTGTCAGGGCAAAAACACCAGATTGAAGCCCCTGAAACTGATGCTTTATCTACTCAGATTGTTATTCAAAGGTTTGACAATGGTTTAGCAGTGATCTCTCCAGAGATACTCTTTTTCTTTAGAAACAGTAAGAGGTTTAGTTAGCTTAAACCGGAAACAGCTGTTACAGATCCAGCTTAGATCCACCATTTTAGCTTGCACAGCAGGGGGGTTACTCGCTTACCTCTGCGGTATTTAGGCCTACTGTACAGGTAACACCGAGCTGTTACAAATTTGAATGTTGTAAAATTTTTATTACATGATAAGCAGTGATTAAAATGTGAACCTGAGGCAAAATCAGAATCAGCTTTACTGGCCAAGTACATTCACAACATACAAGGAATTTGGCTTCGGCACGTGGTGCCACTCAAGAAATAAACAGCAGCAAATCCCCTCATAAATACATAAAAAATAGAAAAAATACATACACCTAATACCCTAAAAGAGATATTTTTACCTTGAAGAAAAAAATATGTATACACCTAATAGAAAAAATATACATATACACCTGTGCAGAAAAATAAATATATATGCCCAATTGGTGCAAAATACACACAACGTAGTGCAAATTGATTAAGTGTCCAGTTAATGTGAATGTATGATCATTCAAAAGTGCAGCAGGTTCATTGTTCAGCTGCTTAAGAGAATTATGGCAGTAGGAAAGAAACTGTTTTTGAGTCTTGAAGGAAAAGGACACCTTGTTGTTGAATACATCAGTTAAGATAATGATTCTCAACTGGTGGGACCCAAAAGTAAATCACGAACCAGTTTTCAGTGGGTGGAAAACCGTTGCCTGGGCAAAAAAAAAGAAAAAGCCAAAAAAAGAAAGTGGCTTTTACTGTGAAACGAGACCCGAAAGTGATGTAAAGCCTTCCATTGTGGCTCAGGATGTTCTAACAGTCAGGGCCGGCTGCAGTGAAGCTCCCTCAGCACATATGGCCTGAAACTCAGCTCTGTGTGCCAAGTGCTAGCTCCTTGCCGTCTCTTGACGCACCAACTGTCTCTAGAGTGAATTCCACTTATGTTTTAATCATGACTCCAAACTCTTGAACTCTTTTATTTGCCACTCATTAAAAATATGAGTGTTTATTCATAATGTTGAGGCTTTACACTACTGCATGGACAAGCTGAGGGTAGAGAATGAGGGGAGCAAGTGCCTGCTACACAGCAAAAAAGCTAGAAATATTGAACCAAATCCTCAAAAACAGCCTCCCAGGCAGTTTAGATATTACAAACTATATTTATACAACAGCAAGAAGGCTGCTGGTTCAATCACTGTGGCGATCAGGGCATTTCCGTGTGGA
The DNA here is from genome assembly GCA_037902135.1 of Cetoscarus ocellatus. Classification (NCBI taxonomy): domain Eukaryota; kingdom Metazoa; phylum Chordata; class Actinopteri; order Labriformes; family Labridae; genus Cetoscarus; species Cetoscarus ocellatus. Next base: position 72,049 of record JBAMNC010001454.1, read on the forward strand.
ATTTGCATGCTCTCCCTGTGCATGTTTGGGTTCTCTTTGGGCACTCCAGCTTCCTCCCACAGACCAAAAACATGCATGCTAGGTTGATTAGTGACTCCAAATTGCCCCTAATGTGAATGTGAATGGTTGTCTGTCTCTCTATGTGGCCCTGCAATTGGCTGGTGAAAGCTCAGGGTGTACCCCGCCTCTTGACTAATGTCAGCTGGGATACATTCCAGCCCTTGTGACCCTGAAAGGGATAAGTGGTACAGATAATGGATATTTACTGTAATCTCTCTTTTATAACACGCCCTAGTTTATAACATGCACCCCATTTTTCATGCTTTTTTCCACGAAAAACGCTGTATTGAAATACAACATGCACCCAAATTTTCTCAGACAACTCAAAAATTACCTTTATTCAAAATTTCGTTCAATGAAATTTCAATATTTTGACAACAAATACCGTACACGATTTTCTCTCTCAACTGGATGCCGAAAGACCTTTTGCTTCACGCATGCGCAATTACTCGATTTCTGCCCAAGTGTGCTCAGTCGTAGTGTACTGACCAATCGGAGAGCAGCTATCAATATGCCGATGTCTTTGACCAATCACAGCGCAGCTATTTTGCGTCCCCTTGCTCACAAGATGGCAGCGCCCTGTGTTTGCACGTGAGTGGTACAGTAACGCTAGAGAATTACACGATCATTAAACTCATTAAAATCCAAAATATTGGATTACCACAGTTTAACGGTCAGTTTAATAAGAATTACGCAAGTTTGGCGGTAATGTTTTGCAGACAGGGAGAATATTTAGTTTTTTTGTTTAATGTGTTGTAATCGTGATGTTGGAGACTAAATATTTTAAGAATTTTGCTTGTGCTTGTGTATAATACATACCTGAAAATTAGACCTTATCTAAGAGCAAAAAAAACAAGAAATTACGGTTTACGTAGAAAACATGATAAAATACGCCATTAAAACATTAAAATTAGACTTATTTCAGACAAAACAGAGCTATAAAGATGCAGCCATTTCGATTTTCCCCTCCCAGCCAAATGCCAGCCAAGCTCCATCCAGTTACTAGCCAATTCCACCCACTGAGAGTCTACATATAGGATATTTTTGGGTTTTGTTTTCCAAATTTATTTATAGTGGGATTTTCCATGCTAATCACAGTGTTCATTTATATATCCTATAAAAGATAATTTATCACATAATTGTGTGGGATCTAATTACACCCATTAGGGTTGGCAGGTCTGGGCACTTTCCTGTCATGGACCAGCCAAGATTCTGCCAAGGAAATATGGGAAAATGTAAGTGGCTCCATCTTTAATTTGCTATAACCACAGATGCAAAACTCGTTTTTGTGCATTATGTAATGTATTTGCAGAAATAAAAATAGAAATGTGAGTAAAATGTGATTTAATAAGCAGTAAATTCTCTGAAGCCTACATTTTAAAACGGAAAAGCTGGTTTAAATTATATGTTTTGCTAATTCTATTAGCGTTACTGTTTGTATTTGGGTATATAAATGTTGATATTGTAATTAACTATGATGGACATGTTTGGTAAATCATAGGTGACAAAGTTAAGGCCAGAGTGTCCAACAATTCAACAAACTGAGTCTGTGGCAATAGGGAAACATTCTCTGTCGCCAAAATTGCCCATCCCTCTGGGCACCTAAAGCCTCTGTGAAGCCCGGAGCACAAAATCTTCCACATCAAATATTCAGGTCGTTTTCACTGGTATCATTCAAAGTCTGCATCCACAGCTTCACAGAAATCCTTACAAAGTAATGAACAGAGGAAACGACAGCATGAATACAGATGATGAGCCGTTAACAGCAGCAGAGACGCCATGAGCCAGAGTGAACCTTTGGGTTGTAAATCTTGTGTAATTTCCTAATGTTATAGGCTAAATGACAGACTTTAGCATTCATCGCTGAAAGGGGCAAGCCAAAAGCTTTTTATCTTTTCTCCTTGTCACCCTCGATTCTCTCTGCTATAAATTCAGAGCTTAGGAGGCACAGGCAGGAGCTGCAGACGGATCAATCTGAGAGCATTTGGAGAAACCTGCAGAGTTTTGTGTCATATGAACAGAAACAATGATCAATCATACAGCAGTGATGGAGGAGCTCTGCTGGTTTTATTTAGACTTTTTATTTAAAGGTGCAACACGCAGAATATTATCACTGAAATGTTTGATTTATTCTAATTAACTAAAACCATTAAATCAGATACTTCTGGTGGTTTTCTAAGACAGAGAACTTTGAATTTTAAGAGTTTTAACAGGATGTGTTTGTGTGGTGGCAGCCTATAAAAATGTGTCTTTATGTCATGTGACTGCAAGCACAAGGACGTGGGAACCGCAACTAGAATCTGCCGCTCTTGTGACAGACTGAAATTATTCTGTCATGTGCTGCAGGTGCCCAAGCTATCCATGTCACTAAACTCTATTCCAGACCAGTCCTCAAGCATTAAACAATGTGGCCCAACAAAACATAGTCAAGTCAAAGAAACTTGGTGCCATTTTGTCTTTGACTCTACACGATGGTCTGCACCAGGGATCACCAACATTTGTTAAAGGGTTCTTTATTTTCTTGATATATGCTTTTAAAACATCATAGTGAAAATATTTTGGACTAATCAATATAGTATCGGTTAAGAACTCTGAGATTAGAGTCGTTTTTTCTGATCCGTCTTTTCCCAAATACTGAATTCTTCTCAATTTCTGACTGTAATCTGGGAATTCTGCTTTTTTGTGTTTTTAATTCTAATTCCTTTAATAGAATTCAGACTTTATTGTGAGAATTGTTTTCATAAGATACCGACTTTTTTTTCTCAGAATTGTGACTTTTTGATCTCAGAATACTGTGTTTTTTCCCCTGAAATCTGACTTTCTTGAAAGGAAGAACTTGAAAATCAGAATCATGAGGCTTATCGCTGAGTTTTCACTTTTTTCAGAATTGTGTGTGGGTTTTTTCTGAGAGTTCTGACATTAAGCGCAGAATTCTGGTATTGCTCTGTCAGATTTCTTAGCTTTTGTGCAGAATTCTTACTTGAATCTCAGGATTTAAACTTTTCTTTTTCAGATTTTGGTGTTTTTTTTCCAAGACTTTTGGCTTTCTTTCCAGAATTCTAAAGAAACCTTAAATATCAGAATTCATTTTTTTCTCAGAATTTTGGAATTTTTCTATGAATTTTGTCTTTGTATAAAAACAGAATTTTCACTTTTTTGTGCAGAATTCTTACTTAAATCTAAGAATTTCAACAGTTTTTTTTTTTAGATTTTGACATGTTTTTCTCAGAATTTGGTGTGTTTTCCTAGAATTTTAATTTCTTTTTCTCAGGATTCTTACTTAAAATACAGTATTCTGAATTGTTTCCTGAAAATTTGGCAGTTTTGTCAAACATTTTTCTTGAATCTCAAATTTTGAACATTTTTTTTGTCAGATTTTTTTTTTTTTTTTTTTTTAAAGAGAATTTTGACTTTTTTATGTTTTTTCTTCAGAATTCAGATTCTGAGTCTTACTTTTTCCCAAAAATTGTTTTTCTTTTCCCTGAATTATTTTTCTTAAAGGTCTGACTTTTCAGAGTTTTATTTTTTTCTTAGAATCCTGACATTTTCTAAAAATTTCAGTTTCCTTTACTCAATTCTGCTTTATTTATTTTTTCTCTGAATATTGACAATATTGACGACATTATTATTATTATTATTATTATTATTATTATTATTATTATCATTATTATTATTATTATTATTATTATCATTATTATTATTGTTGTTGTTGTTTAAGAAGACCTAAAAAAGAAAAGAGTTCAATTTCTCAAAAAAAAAATAGTTGTTGATGGTTCTAGTTTTCTTCTGTATGATAATACTTAGGGTGCTGGATGGAAAGCTTTTGGGGGCCTGATGTGGTCCTCAAGCCCCCAGTTTGTGACCACAGGTCTACACACTGCACAGGGCTCTTTCAGGCAGCTACTGACAATTTAAACAGGGGAGGAGGGAGAAGTCCAGATGCTGTGTACTTTTTGTCTAAAACATAGAAGTACCCTGCCAGGCAGTGGAGACATGTAAAAAGGCAAATAAAACTTAAACAATCTTTGCAGCAAAGTCTGAAAAAGCAACCAACCAAATATTATAGATGTAAAGCTTGTAATCAATAATTCTGGGATTTAGAGACTCAGATGCTTGGAGCAGTCAGAATTAACCAGACAAACACGCTCTGTGATCTGAGAGGCAATAATATCAGCCATAATGAGCAATAAAAAACATGGCTGGGCACAATCTGTCATCCTAAATCCACATTTATTAATTTATGAAAAAGAAATTTGACAGGAAATGGGCTACAGCAGCTCTAAACCAAACAGACATCAACATTATTCAGGGAACTTTATCAAGGTCAAACTGGATGTCTCTTTTTTTTAACTGAATCAGAGGCTGCAACTCGTCTCTGTTTCTCGCCAACACATCTCATGTACGTTGGTGCAGCGTCAAGTTTCAGTCGAGGTAAACCGCACAGGAGGCAAGTGACTGATTCACCTGTAAGGACATCACCGTTCACGACAAAAGGCTCGGCACAGGGACACCGTAATCCCTTCAGGATGGTTTTTATTCAAGAGATTTGACTACAAACTGTTAAAGGCACAGTTTAGGAAGTACACATTCCCTCCATTAATTTTCAAGCTTTAAAGGTTTATAGTAAAATTGAAATATAGAAAAATATAGAAGTCTAGATCCACCACTGTAAAGAAAAGTCAAAATAAGATAAAAGCTCAAAGTTAAAAGCTATAAGTCAAAATAGAGAGATAGAGATAAGAAGTCATAATTATGAGATAAAAGGGAAAATTGTGGGGTCAAAAGTCATATTTTCGAGATACTAGGGCATAATTATGAGAAACTATGAGATAAAGAGTAACAATTCAGAAATATAAAGTGCAGATTAGGAGACAAAAAGTCAGAATTATGAGACACTTAGTCATAATTATAAGAATTTATGAGATAAGAAGTAATAATTATGACTAAGTGAAACAAAATAAGGGATAAAAAGTAAAAGTCATTAGACAGGAAGGAATATTATGAGAAAACGGTCATAATTAAGAAATCAAAAGTATTATGTTAAAAAGGCATGATATTGAATGAAATGTGAAAATTCTGAGATAAAATGCCCAAACTATGAGATACTAAGTTACAATTATGAGAAATTATGAGATAAGAAGCAACATTTATGAGATAGAAAGTCAGGATTGTGAGATACTAAGTCATAATTATGGGAAATCATGAGATAAGAAGTCATAATTATGAGATAAAAGAACACAATCATGGGATGAAATGTGAAACCAGGATGAATATATATATATAGGCATAATTATGAAAAGGTATGAGATAAAAAGTCAAAATTACTTTCAAAAGAAAAATTATCTGATAAAATGTCATAGTTATGAAAAAAAAAGTAAAAAGCTATGGAAGGAAAATTCGTAACTATGAAATAAAAATCAGAATCATGCGATACCATGTCATAATTATGAGGAAATATGAGATAAGAAGACATAATTTTGAGATTTTAAGCAGTAATTATTCAATTAAAAAATGAAACATGGATGTTAAAACTATCATAATCATAGTTTAGAATTTGTGTCCCATACTTATGACTTAGTTTATCACAGTGATGACATTTTATCTCATAAATGTAAATAAATTGATTCTTTCTAACCATATGATGTTTTATTTCATAAATTTGACTTTTTATCTTGCAAGTTTGACTTTTTACTTCATAATTTTGACTTAATAATGGGTTGTTTCTTTTCTCGTGGCAGAAATGAGCTTCCATTGCCTACTTTGGCCTATATTACTTCACACTCTTCCCTCATAGAGTTCAAAGAGAGTCTTCCACATTTAAGTTCATGTCTGGCTAAATAAAGTCCAAAGTAAACAATATCCATGCTAATTATGGGCGCTTGGTACCTTATAACTCCAGTAATGTCCTTGGTTGGTATGATTTATTGGCAGCTTGCCTGTCAACTGCATCCAGTCCACAAAACACGTTGGGCGATATTGCCATCAGCGTGGCTTCTCAGGGGTAATAAAAGAGATGTCATTTAGCCGTTAATGCCACCCGCTGCTCATTTGCTCCCTGACTATTGAAACGTGAGGACACTTACAGCAACTCAATCATCATAAATCTCCCAATAAACACACGTGATAAGAGATGGGTGTGATTATAAAGGCCGACAGCTGTTAAAATGAATGACTGCCTTCATCAGTAATTAGCCCGTGGATGAAGTTAAGACTGTTAATATATGCTGTAAGGGGAACACATTAAAAGTGCCTTATAGGACAGTTGGAGCATGCATAATTAATGTGGGCGGCCCCAGCTGGAAACAAACCGTAATCTTCTCCTACCCACTGAGGTACAGGGTCTCTGATCGACACCTTGTCTGCACACCTCATGATAATTAAGGTTTGAAAATCTTTAATATGAGCCCTGGTGCGCTCCACGCTCCCTACGTGCTTTCACATGTTTCATCCTTTTAATAATAAATCACTTTACTTCTTGGTTGATGATGACCATTTTCCAATTATCGGGCTTACTGCTTGTCTTTGTTTTGTAATTGGCCTCAATAAGTGCTGCTAAAAGCTCAAAACCCATCTAAAGTGATGTTTTAAGGCAGATAAAATGGCAGATGGACCAGTATATTGCTTGACACTGATGTCAGAAATTGCCCATCCATATTTTATTATTTACACACCAAACATGGCTGTAAAGAACACTTGCACATGCTACTAAAAGTGCGTCCACACCGAACGCGACTTGGGCGACCTCGGCGACCACTCTCCATGCAGAGTCAATGTACAGCCACAATCAGCCACGACCGCACGCAACCAGATCTCACGTGATGCGACGGACACGTTCTGGGCGACTTGGTCGCATCCTTGGAGACATGGGGGTGGCGCCCCTGTTGCTGCAGATGGGAACTCTGGGGCCGCTTTGGTCGCCGTGCTCTGTCACCAAAGTTGAAATATTTTAACTTTTCAGGCGATGTCGCGCTGTGAGAGCCAATCAGCGTTGTGTGGTTGCGTGATTGACAGCCGTGACAGACTGTTTTTATTCCGGTCCACAGAGTGACAATCTATGTCCGTGTGGGAAACATTAGTTAGTGAGTACATTAGTTCCGCCTAGACGGACCGCATTGAGCTCACAGATGATGCTGCTGCAGGGCCATCAGCTGCAGTGTTTTGTGGTTGGTAGGTGAGTGAAAAGGATACAGTTGGAAAAAAGTCCGCTAATACGTCCTATTGTATGATATATGATATGATCGCGGGGTGAAACTTGAGCAGGCGTGACGTCACTGAGCAACGGCGACGGTGACAAAATGAGCTATGAACAGGCGACAGGACTTGTGTTTGTGACGGTGTGAACGCACCTTAAGGAAACTAGTGAGGACATGGTCTTAATCCCAGAGCTAAGGCTGCCCCATCAGATTTTAAAGTTGTTCTGATGTTACTCGTTAACAAGAGTGGGAAGTTGCAATAACCCACATCTGAAAACTGGTTGCAAAACACTGTCGACTGCATGGGTTACAAATGAAGGAGACATTTCTGAAAAGATGGGGACATTGTGGAGAAAGTTTTGTGAACTGAATGACTCTAAAAGCAGGCTGGTTGCATGACTGGATGGATTGATTGATGTATTCATGGCTAGATGGATGGATGGATGGATGAATAAGTGTACAGATGGATGGATGGAGAGAGTGAGAGAGAGGGTGAGAAGGATGAAGGATATGTTTTGTTATTGGATGGATATGGCAGGCTGAATGGGTGGATGGATTTCTAAATGGGTATGATTAGTTGGCTCGCACTGTAGCCCGTTTTGCTGGCTATATGGATGGATGGATGGACAGATGGATGGATGGATGGATGGATTTTGTATTTAGAGCCGTACTATGTAAGATTCCAGCTTTCAGCTCTCTAGGGGCCTCTATGGTCATTGAGTGTAACTGCACTGTCGTAAAACAGAGCGCCTCACACCAACGTGCATTTGTTGACATACAGAGGGAGGAGAAGCGAGCCGACAGGACATCCCGAGAGACAAATAAACCAAATGGACTGACAGGGTACAGTCTGATCCTGTTTCTTTTCAGATAAATCATCATGCATTTACAAGTCCAACAATAACAGGGCCAAATCAGCACTGGTCCGACATCCCCCTCGTCTTTCAGCTCACACCAGCGATTGAACACCGGGCCAGTGTTTATTCCTGTCTGGGCATTCAGCAAATTACTCTCCCGCTTTCTTTTTTTCGTCTCCTCCGATAAAACTTTTCTTTTCTTCGGGTTTTTTGCTGCTTCCGCCATGATAACAACACTACATGTAGCTTTCTTCTTCTTCTTCTTGTTTAATGGCGGATGGCATCCAATGTCAGAGGAGCAATACCGCCACCCACTATGCCGGAGTGTGAGCCAGAGGCCCCTATTTCCATTAGGAAAATAAATGCATATTTACTTTAAACTAAATTCTGTTCATTAAATCTGTTTTAAAAATTCGATAACTGCTTTATATTATCCTTTTCCCAACAATTAGCTTTCACCTCGAGGGGGAAGTGACGTATGCTGTAAAGCAGTCAAAGCAGTAAAAATGTGTAGTTTTTTAAGTGGAAGTGTTCCTACCATCCAGTGGAGTGGAGGCGATACAGACCCCCTCAGACCATGACAGAGATGTAACTGAACCTGTTGTAAGGTGATGTACCATAACAATGGCTCTAGAAATACTATATTAGGGTGGAAAAAACTACTTAGTGTTGGTTTAATATCAGTTCTTATGATTTTGAATTAGTGATTAAGACTGATTGATTGATGGTTCGGTAGATGGATGTGTTGCTGGATGGATGCCTCTCTGATTGGATGGATAGCTGGCAGTAAGGATGGATGGATGGATGGATAAATTGCCAGTTGGATGGATAGATTGATAGATGGACAGGTGGATGGATGGCTGCTTGATGCATTGATGGAGTATGGCTAGTATGGCTGGATGGCTAGCCAACAAGATGGCTTTTTCAATGGATGTAGGGATGGCTTGCTGGGCAGAATGGATGGATGGATGGATAGGTGGATGGATGCATGGACTGAGTGATGGCTCCTTTACTAGATGGCTGGCTGATTGGATCATTTACCCACTTTTAGCCTCAAACAGCCACATATTAACACATTTTCTTACTATTGTCAGAAAAGTAGTAAAACATATTATTTTCCTCTTGGATGCTTTTATAAACTAAACTCCAGGTGATTTTCCTGCAGGTCTGTCATATGACAAAGATGGAAACTGGAAAAACCAGCTGCTTTTGGATGCTAACACTTTAAATATCAAATCAGACATTGGTACACTAAATGTGCACAGTTTTTCTAAGTACTCCATCCCCTTTGATAGCGGTTAGCGAAGAGTTACTTTATTTTAAAGAGGTGCAGATGTTGGGCAATAGAGAGAAGAGTGTCAGCACATCTGTCAGGTACAACCATAGAACATTTCACCTCCGGGTAGAGTACTGACAACACATTATAGAGTCAAGATTGTGTGAGGATTAATTTCTACCTTCTTCCTTGCCCAGTACTGACATGTATCATTTTATTCCTGTTTCAGAATCAGATCACAGCTCCAGGTTTGAAACATTAATCAGGGATAACCCCTTTTGCAGTTTGGAAATATCCTTCATTAATATTAAGAGCTTTAAATGCATCAGTGTGCATAACAGAACTGTACTTGGTCCAACTCTTCTTAAGCCTCCTCAATAATCAGGAACACCACCCAGCGATTGATTTATGGGACGCTGTCAGAGGTAGTCAACAAGGCAAAAGAGCTCATTCATTTTTCATACGTATCACTGCGAGCCGAGTTTGATCAGTCTGAAAGTGACAGCGCAGAACAAGGTGATAAACCAAATCCAGTACTCAGGACTCTTTCTGTTCTGACTGAGAGCAGAGGTGTCATTATTCTCCCTATTTCAAAGGGTAAAGGAATATAATGAAAGCAGAAGATCTCACAGCGAAGGCATCAATGTTAAGATAAAAACCTGGAGCATTAAGCAAAGTTCAGCCTATTTATTCATGCATGCACAGAGTTAGAGCCATACCTCTATATTGCGGGGGAAGAAAATCAAACCTCTGTTCTTCACGATTTCCAGCAGATCAATCAGCACCCATGGGTCTATTTAACGTGCAAACAGAGGATAGATCAATAACAGCAATTAAAGCTGACACAAATGACTGAAATGTTTGTGCAGCCAAGCGATAGCTCAACCTGCTGATGGCTAAAGGATGAAAAATTGAGGCTTCTTTGGCAGGACAGAAAGACAAAGGGTGTTTCAAAAATAGGTCATGTGTCCAAGGTGTCCAGATACTCAGAGGGAAGATTCATGAGTGTTTCTTTGAGAATTAGCAAAAGAAAATGTTTATTTTAACCCATCACACAGTAGATAATAGCATTAATAAATGTCATTATCCAGTTAATTTGACTTTGATGGATGGTACAGTTGAAATGTGTCCTTGGCATTTATTTTCAAGTGTTGAAAAGCATCTGTGCTCTCTCACACTTCATCAGTCGAACACGCAATTTAAGACAACTGGAAACAATGTGTAACGGGTACATTCGATGATGCCATGGAGAGCTTCAGATAAAGATTTCAGTTTCCACATGTTGCTTTTGCTTGAAATTTAACATAACATTCAAAGCATGGTTCTAGATGAGACACAACATTTAAAATCAGATGATTAGGAACACCTACTTAAGAGGCATCTCTGGAACTAAATAAAAGCAAATCACTGATAAATGGTTCCAAGATATCATTTCAGTAGCTTTGTTTATTGGATTGTTTTGATATACATTTATCTCTGTTTTAGGTGTTTTTCTTCTACTTTTTAATCTTTATTTGTTCAGAGTTTTTTTTCCTTCTTTGTTGATTTTTTCCTGTAGTTGGTTGGATGCTTGGTTTTTAGGTTGCCTGAAGAGTTGGTTGGTAAGTTGATTGTGTGTTTGATTGTTTAGTTGGTTGCTGGGTTCTTTTGCTTGTATTGTTTTCTCTTTTTTTTTTTTTTTTGGAGAGGTTCTGTATCATAATGAGGTTGTTAGGTCCCTCATAACGATCCAGCTGGTTTATTGTTTGGTAGCCGGACTGGTTGGTTACTTCCTTTGTAGGTTGGTTGGTTGGTCAGGTTTTATTTGGTTGGTGTGGTTTCTGATATGTTGATTGGTTGGTTGTTGTATGGTTTGGTCTAGATCGGCACAGTATTTGGTTGGTTGCTTGGCAAGGTGGCTAGTTGGTTACTTTCTATTTTAGAAGGTTGTTTTGTTTTATTTGCTGCTGAATTTGTTTGGTTGATTACTTTTGATTTTGATACATTTTGGTTAGAGGTTTATATTTCTATTGCTTGTTTTGTCAGTTGGTGACTGGTTAAAGTTTGGCCTTTGGTTGGTTTTGACATAAGTTGGTTGGTTTGGGTTTTGTTGGTTGGTAAGTTGGTTGGATGGTTTGATCTTGATTGGTACAGTGTTAATTTTTTTTATTTTAGTCATAATTCAGTCATCTAAATTGTTTAATTTAAGTGTAGTTTTCGTTGATGAAATTTCACAACATTTTAGTTGATGAAATCTACTGTAAATTTAGTAGACTAAAATATGAAGTGTAAAGTATGAGGCATTTTTTATGTTTCCTTGAATTTCTGAAGTCATGTTTTACACTTGGACTAGGTATGACGTAGCATACGTAGCGGTTATATGTAGCTGCTAACGGCTAATAACAGTTAGCCGTTACTTTAAACTACCTTAGACTTACATTAAATTATACCACACAGAAGAATCATTTAACACTTATATGTGACATGAACCTCGTCAAAGACAAGCCCTACCAAGTTTTCCCGGTAAACTTGTGAGGAGAGCATATTTCACCAGGTATCACTGGGTAACCGTGACGACCATAGACTAACTGGCATGTCTGTGGAGGATTTCCGCGTTCTCTCCCAGCAGTGATCCCCGGTCAGGAGAAGAGCAAAAACATGATTTCTCATAAGACAAGCTTCAAGTGACGTTCTTTCCTCCTCTTTTAAAGAAAAACTTGAGTCCATTTCTGAAAAAAACAAACACAGATATTGAGACCGCTTCAGAAGCCGCCATTGTTTTCAAACATGCAAACGTCACTTCCTGGTGTAGTCACGTCCACAGCTCCCGCCTCTTTCCCCTGATTGGGCCGTTAAGCATTTAGCCGAGTGAAGTCGTTGGACAATGGAGGTTGGCAAGATGGACATGCAGGATTTCAGAATCAGGCAGGTCCGTCTGCTCTGCAGGGCTATTTCATGATACCACAAGGGCTACGAGTGGAATAAGAAGGATTTTTGATTTTTAAACATAACAACACCTACTGGTTCTACAATAGATGCAAGTCTCAAATTGAGGTTACATTATTAAAACAAAAGAGGATTAAACTGTTTGTCTGCAACACTTAAGCTTTAAGGGGGTTAAAATAAATGACTTTCAAACATTAAAGGCGTCCAGTGATGTCCTCCAAATATACCCAAAAACTCCAGGGATTCATTATTTTTATAATCCTTCTGCAGACATGAAGTATCCCATATTCTGCCTCATTATGCATTTACCTCCATATCCTGCCCTAATTTTCATGTCACTCATCGAAGCATTCATTGTGAGGCGGGACAGGTGACATCCAGGGAGCTACAGAGGTGTGAGTGAGCTAAAACCAGAGTCTGGCAGCAGCAGACCCTGATTGTCTGAGCTGGAACACGAGCCTGGGGCTTTTTTTTTAAGAACTAGAGCAGAGCTTCTTTTTTTCCTCCTGTTTGCTTTGACAAACCTGAACTCACTTGTCTCTATCTGCAACTGCCGCTGCATTCTGAAAACACTGACACAGTTACAGTGTGACCTGTCTGGACTGAGAAAGAGGAGGTGCAGTCACTCGGAGCAGGATGTGGAGAGAGAGACAAGACAGCAGGGAGGCTCGTATGCTGTACAAGTCCTACAAATGTGAAGTTAGGTTTGAGGACAAGACTCAAATCCAGAAACGGTTATAAAAACGTGAATGATCAGCCCCTTACCAGTCCAGTCAAATGTTCTAATAAACACCCAAAACATACTGAAGTAACATGATTATTGTTCTTGGGCTCTTTGGGGTACATGCGTGGTGTTGGTCTCTTTTAAAAGTAACACTCTAAAGTTTTCCCACAATAATCAGAATCACTGTAAATGCTACTACAGACGACTTATGGCAGCTTGAACACAAAAAATAAGGCAATTTTCCTTGCCTATATTTTTTTATTGTAAACAACTGCCTGTAGATGACTGTCACTTGAAGCTATCAGGTGGAAAACGAAATAAAACCGAGTGTTGTATCTTCCCTAATCCAATATAAAATTTCATTCAAAAACTTTAAAAAAGGAATTTTGTACACTTGTTTTTTTTCTTAGAGTATGTCCGTGCGTTTCCAAGATGTGTCTCCAAATGGCACATTGGTAGATGTGTGAATATTCCCACAGTAAAATGTCTGTAACTTTTCTTTCTTTTTTGTTATTGGTGCAGTGCAAAGTGAATAAATTACACAACAACAAGGATAGAGTGACAGAGTGACCTTTTGTCTCTTCCTGGATGAAATAACAAGGGGAACAAGGAAACAGCAACAGTGAACAGTACAGAAAGTAGGATCTGTGTGTTTGTGATTGAAGGAGACTTATTATATTCTAAGCCTAATATGCTAAGTTATTACCCTTTACTATTACCATTATCATTATTATTATTTATTTATTTCCCCCCTCTTTTCTTTTCTTGGCATGGCATTTTATACACTGTGAAAATTCACATAAAAATAAATAATCGATTTATATATTAGAACAGTCTTCAGTTTTTGAAAGCTTTGACATACAGTCTTGATCTTGGTCTCTTATTCCATGTGGAGTGTGCATGTTCTCCCCGTGCATGTGTGAGTTCTTTCAGGGACTCTGGCTTCCTCCCACAGACAAAAACATGCTCATTAAGCTAACTGGTGACTCCAAATAGTCCTGAGGTATGAGTGTGAGCGTGAATTATCGTCTGTCTCTCTATGTGGCCTTGCGATCAGCTGGTAACTGGTCTAGGGTGTACCCCGCCTCTCAAAAAAAGGCAGCTCTCCTACAACCCTGAAAAGGATGAGCAGAATAGATCACGGACGGATGGGTGGATGGTTCCAGAGATAAAATTATACGAAGTGAGCGTAATAGCTCAGGTGTCCCAAGTTTGGAGGGTTAAATTAAAGGATAATACAAGTACCTTTTTCCTTTTTTATATTCATGTAAATGATGGAAATTCTAGCTCTTATTTAGTTCATCTTAGCAAGAAAAGCTGCCACTTCAGGCTCCAAATGATGGAAATTCCAGCTCTTATTTGTAATCAATCAGCCAATTGAAGCTGTGTTTTGACAGCTGATGGAAACATTTGTGTTACTTAAACAAATGCAACCATTATAATAACACCATGTGAGCTAATTCTCTAAATAACAGTATTTTACATGATTTCTGGTTTAACTCACTGATGTTTAACCACCAAGCAGGTGTGCTTCAGTCAGTATAATGTGGTGAAAAGATCACCACTCCATTCTATAAGTTGTATATCAGCGATGGAGTTGGCTTCTATCCTTCAATTACAGGCCCCAGTTTGCTTGTGACTCACATCATTAATTCATATTTGGCATTATTGCCTGTATAATGTCATGATTAGGGGCGTAGACAAATGAAGTCAAAACTACACTTGATCTTCCAATTAGGATTTAAGAGATATTTCTTATTAGCGAATCCTTTGCCATAATCTAAGTTTCTACTCTAAATTTTGCTCCCCGACAGCAGGTAGCGCGTTCATTTAAATTTGCATTGTTGCATCAGTCTCTCTCTCTTCCATCTACAAGTGGAAATCGTCCAGAGAGCGATGAGTCTGTTCCCGGTTGCCGTGCAGGATCTGTGTGACGTCAGCAGCACAGGAAGTCGATGCCAAGGAATTTCCTGCTGTGCGGCGGAGGCAAACATATGTCGCAGCGAAGGGCCGTGGCCAGAAGTCACTCTTTGTAAAAAACACACCAGAGAGGCTGCAGCTCAGTCACATGACTCAGGACGCCAGGCATCAGTTTGTGCTCTGAATCCTCGGGGATGATTTACCGCCTCGTCACGACACATTTACGGCAGAACATGTTGTTTTTGTGGCTTCATTTGCTTTGAGTCGAGGGACTTTATCACCGCGCTTCCTTCAGATTTTTGGATCTGATCCATTTCAATCAAAATACATCACACTTATGAGTTACTGAAATAACCTCCAGCTTCAGATGCATAATGTATGAACTCTACACCGGGGATTGCACTCAATCAAAAGAACAACAGAGGAAGATGTCTGAAGTTACACTGCTAAGCTCTGCCCACCTCTGCTGCTCATTTGCTTTTATTTGAAGGCTCCATAAAGAAACTGACACTGACACTGACAGCGTCGACCTCTCCAGCTTTTACTGTTGCTATCATGAAGGTGGACCTTTGCATTGTTAGAGATTTCAATCAAGTATTTATTTATGCTCATAGCTTATTATTTTTCCTTTATTTAAGACAACATCACCTGTTATGTATCACAGTGGGCGCAGAGTCTGTCCTCTGGAAGCCAGCTATTTTTAGACCAGGTAAACCCAATTTAACGGCAGATCAGCTAGATGTTGCTAAATTAATCATTAATCATTATAGATGTCAATGTTAATATTAGATTGATCTTTCTATCCATGGTTGTTATTGATTATACCTCCAAACTTTTACAACCATATAGACATGAGGACCCTTCTGAAAATGAGATGCCACATCCCAAGGGGCTAACCTTTAATAAATTTATATTCAGCAGAGACATATGTGATGAAGACAGTAGTCTGGGTGTCCATGGGTTTGTCACAATCATAAATCCTTATTTTTAGTCCCTTTGTCTCTGCCTGGATGGATGTATATATGTGTACATGTATATTTACATATGTATGTATACATCCTCTTCAGATCATATTCTTTGCAGATGTTGGTTTTAGTATTGGATTGATCTCTCTATCCATTGTTGTGTTGATTGTGTGTCCGTGGTAACTATCTTTAAAGCCGTGTGGACATGGGATCCTTCTTGAGTACGGGATGCCACATCTAAAGGAGCTTACCTTTAATAAGTTTGTGTTCAACAAAGACAAATATGGTGCTAAACAAATTAAGACAGATTGATGAAGTCTAAATTCAGCAGAGACAAATGTGATTTTAGTCCCTTTGTCTCTGCCTGGATGGATACACCTCTGGATGTATGCATGTGTATATACAAATATGTATATTAATATTTGTATATATGCATATATGTGTATCTATAAAATGAAGAGTATGGCTTCAGCCTGCTCTATTGTAAAGTGCCTTGAGATAACACTTGTTATGAATTAGCGCTATACAAATGAAGATTGATTGAGCTCTGTGGTAAAAAATGTTATTCGAGGTTATTGAGGTTCATTACTAACTGTAAACCTCTGACTCACCACTGTGAGTTGTACGCTCGAGTTGGCCCACTTTGGCAACCTGCAGGGTCATACACTGGTACACTTTTATTTATAAGGCAATTCTTGGTCTACTTCCCCTCTATTTGTGTTTTTTATCATGCAGAGAAGTACTGGACAGTATTCTTTGCATTCACAGGACCTTATCATGCACTCCGTCCCAAACGCACAAACTGAAATTGGGAAAACGGTTTTTGGGTACTCTGCACCCTCAGACTGGAATCTTTTGCAGAATGACTAAAAGCTCAAGGAGCTGGTGTCCTTAAATATTTTTTAAATCAAAAAGGAAAGACATTGAAGCAGATTTGATAAAAAACTGATGTTTTAGCTCAGCTGTTGAACAACTCATCCAAAGATATGGCTCATAGATGTCTGTTTTTAATCCGTAATGATGCACTTTGTGAATTGCTTTGTCTTGTTTTGTATTTCTGTCTGTAACTTTGTGTTTTTTACTGCTGCCTGTCTTGGCCAGGTCCCCCTTGAAAAAGAGGTTTTTAATCTCAGTGGGACCAACCTGGTTAATAAAGGTTGAATAAAACAAAATAAAAATTTGTTGTCGTCTGTTGGAGCTTATGGATCCACGGTTTGCCCTGCCTGCTTTCAAGTTACAGTGTGCCCACTGTAACTATATATCTGTATATCTGAGAGTTTATAATGACATTAGCTGGCAAAACTAAAAATAAAAAAAAACTTAAAAATAGTGATCAGCTGTATTGTGTGAGTACATGTAAATATTGGATCAGGACTACGGCAGATACCCATTATTTAAAAAATCTGATTGAAATTAGGGGCCAGAAAGCTGATCAGGACATCCCAAAACAACCATAACAGAATTTTTCTTCTTTTTTTAAATCATATGAAGACATCTCCATGTAAATTCTACCACTGTACCTTTAAGGCATGTCCGTTCATCAGGTGAGGACTGACTGTTTACATGCTGTGTAAATAAAAACAAGTGTTGGTATCAGTGTCATGGCTGCAGCTTTAATATAACCAGCTGTGGTTCAGAGATAATCACTGCTTTACACTCTCATCTAACTCACTCCAGTATCACAGCATCTAAAACATAATCTTCTGGCTGAAAGGTATCAGTGCACACAGATATCACAAAGTTAAACCCCCAAAAACACCCCACAGAGGACGTTAAATTGTTAAAAATGTACCGGTGGCCATGCAGATGACCACAGCCGCTCTTTTGTGCTTGTAAAGCGGTGTGAGGTCTGTATATTTCACCCTTGTGTGTGTAATCTGAGCCTTGAGAAGCTAAGCTTTCCACTCAATGGCCGTAATCTTCTTTGGGACAGTAGACTATTACTGTGAGCTTCTGTGGACAACACTGAGCAGCGACGACAGCTTACTGCCTGATAGAGGCATGGGCCCATTTCCAAACACCCCAGGTTATAATCTAACATGTATTATTTATAGCATTGGGAAATGTGATCATTTTTTTTATTGTCAGATGATGGCGATCTGCCATCCAGAGGAGATTTTTATCCCAATCCCTATTTAGCTCTGGCTGTTTAAATCTACGTCATTTAGACCTACAGGATTTCTTTCTGACTCTTTTCATTTCAGGGGAGGGATACCGTCAGTTTTTGGTGTCATGATAAAGGATTTAAGGGAAGCAAACAAGGGTTTCTTTTACTCATAATGTTAGACTTCTATTCAATTTGAATTTACCAGTATGGCACATTTTATACAAATGTAACTCAATGCGATCACAGGGGATAAAAACAAGCATCACAATTTAGCCTTAAAAGCAACGCAAACAGGACATCAGAAAACAAAATTAATAAATTGTGTTCGTAAAGCACAAATACATGCACACACATAAACAGTCGAAGGCACGAGAGACAAGCAGTTTCTTAAGATGTAAAGTTTCCAGGCAGTTTGCTACAGGACTTTAATAACTACAGCTCCTTCATTTGCCTTTGTTTTGGTTTTAGGGATGTTCAGAAAGCCCATTCCTGGTAATTTAAGGGACGTACAGATGGAGCCACTTAAATTCCCCCCCTTTCCTTGGCAGAGTATTGGTTGGTCCATGACAGGAAAGTTCTCCAACCCTAATGGTTATTAAAAGATTCCTTTTAATTATGTGATGAACATGTGATCCTTACCATGTGTATTTTATGGGATATAAATGACAATTTGCTTAGCATGGAAAATGCCACTAAGTACAGAAATTGATTTATATAAGAAATCCTTGGTTATACTTTCAGTGGCTCGAAGTTGGCTGGTAACTGGATGGAACTTGGCTGGCATTTCGCTGGGAGGGGAAAATTGGGCTGATTCAGTGAGAACACCATTTAAAACATTATGCATAAAGTAAATCTTTAAAATCACTTATTTGCTGGACAAGAAGTCAGGGAAGACTTTTCAGCGGGCATAATGTGCTCTGCTGTCTTTGTTCCTGTCAGGACTCTTTCTGCAGCGTCATGGATTACCTGGAGTTTTTGACTGATTTTTTTATGGAGTCCATTGTAGAGGTCAATACCATTGAGTTTTGGGACAAAACTCAAAATTTTGAGTTCATAGAACGACTATCTATAACTAGAAAAGCACTCAGAGAGCGCAGACCTCCGTCAAGCAGCTTCAGTCCACTCCTAACACAATCTCCCAATGACAAAGTACGGCGAAAATGGTCCTATCTCGCAATGTTATAGAATCCTTTAAAAAAATTCCTGGATCCGGATGGTGATCCGGATCAGTCCCAAAATCTTATCATTTCTTCCTTATCCCATTCCACACATTTCCCTGAAAATTTCATCCAAATCCGTCCAAAACTTTTCAAGTTATCTTGAACACAAACAAACAGACAAACTAACCAACACCGGCAAAAACATAACCTCCTTGGCGGAGGTAATAAAAACAACTCTAGGCAGGATTTGTTCCCAGACCAGCTGCAGCATGTTTTAATCATGTATGTTTGTTCACCACGGCGCCAGTCTAGCACTCAATTTTGTCTGTATGTGAACTGTATGGACAGAACTTGGCCTGACCTTAAACCAACTGTTTAAGTTTTGCAAACTTAAGTTAAGAAATTAGCCCAACTTGACATGAAAAACTTAATAAGGATGGTTGAGATAACTCCTTTTATTAACCCTTTCATATATGAATCATTAAATCTCAAAGGAATCCTTTTTTGAAAATGTTTGCTTTTACTTTCAAACAAATTAAAAATCATGGTCATTTTTTTTTCAATGTTATTTTGAGGGAGTTATGCATCTGTGAACTTCAGTGGACACCATGCATCAAAGGTATAAACAGTAATTTAGTGTTAATTTAGAACTTAATAAAGATCCACAAACACGTCTTTGACAAAGTAAATAAAAGAAAAGCTAAATCTAAAGCATACGTATTAGTGCTGTTTAATCAAACTAATCACTTGTGAATTACACCAAAATTTAAAATAAAAAATACAAAATTATGTGAAATCTGAACACAGACATAATACCCAAATTGTCCTTCATTGGCTACTTCGGATATATGGTGCAATATCTCGACATGGTAATAATGTGCAAAGATATTCATGAAATTAAACACAAGTATTTGGGAATTTACCACCTGGTAGTTGAACATGGTACTGCCACCTAAAGCGTTCAAAATTATTCCAAATATCTATCTACTGTAGTGGACACCATGCATGAAAGGGTAAAGTTCATAACGCAACAAAAAAAAAAAAGTTTACTGAAAAATTCATTAGATGTGATTCTAAGTGTTCATTATTACAGTGTACCAATTAATAGCAGCATACCTTTCTGGTAATCTCAGCTTGTTCTCCTGAGAGATGGAGCGCTGCTGGAGCCCTTTCAGCCACTTTACTGACTGCTGTCAAGTACCTGATACAACCCACTTCAAAAATGATGAACTATCCCTTTAAGAGGCACTTTGGTACAGGGTATATACTTGCGTGCCCTCGGCTCCTACAGAGGAGATCACTGCTGGGAGAAGATTCATTTACCAGTCAGTGTAACCGGCTGTGACTGTTGGTTTGATTTCATTCCCCGCAAACATATGCCCCGGTCCACGCTGCGCACGCTCTGCACACTGACTGGAGGCTTTGAGCTGCAGCCGAGCCGGTGGTAATGCCCCAGGCTCATTTGGACTTCGCATCAGCCCGCTCTCTGCTAATTGAGCAGTTGAGATTGGAGTTTGCGAGGGGCTTTACTCCGACTATCCCCTCAGGCTACCCCGCATGTATAAAGCATACAAAAACACACACCTGCACGCACACACGGTGACACCTTGGCACCTGTGGGGGAATGAGAGCTGTTGCAGATGCAGGAAGGCGGCGACACGAGCAGGAATAAGGGCAATAACTCTGACAGATTAGCTGTGGGACAGTGAGGGAAGGAGAAAATGAGTAGATTTATGCCATCTTCACATGCTCCTCCGTGACTAACCTGCACAAGATCCCACACACAGTATGGATGAATGCAGAGAGCCGCCCGGCATCTTCTGCAGTCTAATCCATCTATGTCCACAGCCTGTCCTTTATGCTCGGCTCATGATGATTTCTGGTAAAGATGCAGATAACTGAATGTCATTAATATGAATATTAGGCAGCAATGCAGTATGTGAGGCACAGGTGATAAAAAACTGTACAAGCTCTGGGTTTTAATATAATACCTTTGGAATAAAAACTGATCATTTATAAGTAATGGAAATTAAAGCCTGTAGGCTTCATTAAAGTAGAACTACAACCAGTAAGGTACACAGATACAGTTCTTCTGCCCTTGGTTAAATATACTTATTCAGCTTACGCAGCGAGCTAAACACATATGGCTTCAGAAAGAAATCTGAAGGCGTGCCCATTTTTGCAGTGTTTACTGACATACCACATTACCCTTTTCTTTTGTAAAAATGTAATACAGCGAGAAAAGGCATGAAAGTAAGGCCCTATGTCCTTGACCTTTGACTTGGTATTAGCTTGGCTCTCCATGTATGTTTGTCAATAAGCAGACAGTGAAGGTAAAATTGTGGGTTGCTTTCTGTGGCAGTCTGGCTCAAAGAAAATCTTTAAAGATGGGATGGACATTACTCTCAGTTGCATTGACCTTTGACCTCAAATTCTGATCAATTTATGCTCCAGTCAGTTTGGAGATTTATGCAAAAGTCGAAGAAAATCTCTTAAAGCTTTCTAGAGATGTAGTGTCACAAGCTAGCGATGAATACAAGGTAATGTGACCTTGACCTTTGGTGTTTGCATGAAAATGTGTTATGTTTATTCTTGATTCAGCAAGGAAATTTGTTAAAGTTTAAGAAAGATCCCTCAGAGTGTTTTATGATATATCAAAATCACATGCAAGGCATAAAAGTAAGGCCCAATGTCCTTGACCTTTGACCTGGCATAGCTTGGCTCTCCATGTATGTGTGTCAATAAACAGACAGTGAAGATAAAAGTGTAGGTTGCTTGCTGTGGTATCCCAATTTATAAAAATCCTTTAAGGAAGGAGTGAACATGATTCCCAGTGGCCTTGACCTTTGACCTATGACTTCAAAATCATGATTAGATATTACTTGTGTCCGTGTCAACGTCAGAGATGTGAAGAAACAAAGATGAAGACAAAAAGAGCCAAGCTAATGTCTTCGTCAGTCTATTTCAGGAAGGTGAAAGAACTCGGTACAAGACAAAGAGGTAGGGTGCTTTCCATTTGTGTGATTGGTTGACTTCTGAAAAGTGAGAGATAAACATAAAGTGGTCTTGATCATTGACCTCAAATTCTGATTAGTTCATGCCTCAGTTAGTGTGGACATTTGTGCAAAGCTTGAAGAAAATCTTTTGTAGTGTTTTACAGATAAAGCATTCATAAGTCAGGGTTGGACAGATTGAAAGTCCTTTATAAACCTACGAGCCAACAATGCTACCCAAATAAGTGAACTGGCAAGAGGTGTTTCACGTTGTCGATATAGACTTAAAAGTGTTCTTGAATGCGAATGAGATCATTTTGAACATGCAATTAAGGCCGAGAAGTCACAATCAGATATCAAAAGTGAGCAATTAAGATTTGTTTGAGTGTTAATTCTGATTCTAGAGCACAGATTTTTTTAAGGTAAGGTGCAATAATTTGGCAAAAATAATTGAAAATGTAACATATTGTAAATGCTTTCATATAAAACAACTTTTTAAAATCCAGATCTGTTTCTGTCTTAAATTTATCAGCATAAATTGATGGCTGAAACATGGACCAACGACCAAAAAACATAGTTTTGCTGATTGGTGAAGCTAAATTGTGTTTAGGTGTAGGTGTAGGTGTAGGTGTGAATGGTTGTCTGTCTCTATCTGCCAGTCATGTCATTGGCTAGCAACCAGTCCTGAGTGCAGCCCGACTCTTGCTCAATGCTGGCTAGGATGGGCTCACAACCTTGAGAGTAGGAAGGTTGTCAATCCAAATGGCTTGACTTGGGTATATATTCTACACTTGCAAGTGTCAAACATGGCAAATAACTCCAAGGAATAAAAACAAAATAATCAAAAATGAAAAAGAAGTCAGTCTTGCACTCCCCATGGCGAAGAGTCAAGAGTTAAACAAATCTGTAAACTCAGAAATACATCCTAAAAACCTCTTTAATGTGAAAAGCTGCAGCACTGTGGGGATACAAGAACAGGTCTTAGACAACAAGAGCAGTGGCGAGTGAAACAAGGCTACAGGAAAAAGAAAATGTTTTCAGGGGGCGTGAGCACGGTTACAGTCGGAGGCACAAAGTCAGAGGATTTAGCCGTGACGTCTGAAGTCGTAAGATGCTCATACATCACAAGAGCGCTGAACTTCTCCCAAGGACAGCAGGGAGACAGGCGGAATAAGATCACAGGCATGTTTGCTGTCTCAGGATACCCGACCCCCTCCGATCCTCCCGCTCCCAGAAACCCCCCCCACAACCCCAAGCTCAGGATGGAGGAGCTTATTCTCCAGAGAGAGAGAGGGTCAGGAGGGGGCCGCCGAGCCATCAGCCTGACAGGAGGAGAGAGCTTTAACAGCGCCACAGTCAAAGTAAATACTCCAGAGGTAGAGAGGTATTACAGAAGATAAATGAGGTCGTTATTAAACCTATCAAAGATCAATTAACCATATTCAACATTACAATCTAATGACTTCACTGACTCCTTCACACTGATGTCAAGCTACTACAGATAATTCACTTTTTAATGTTTGTTTTGCAGGGCGAGGTGGCACAGTAAAGACAGGGCAAGGTAAATGGAGTCTGCGGATGAATAAATAACCTTTTAAAGGACTAATGGCTGCATATGTCATCAGCATTTGGCTATAATATTCCTTAATATGACTGCTTTAATAATTGTAATGAATGAGAGAATAAATTTGTGTAAAAAAACAGTAATTGGATTTTCTCTGATATTAACTAGCACGAATACTATTAGCAAATGATATTAAACCTCCAGGAAAACAATATTTATGCAATAATTCTGTGTTCATCAACTGCACTTTTTGCATCGACAGCACTCTAACTGGCATTTACTGATGCAGGGTTGCAACAACTGACTTCTGCTTTCCATGGGAGTTACCAATAAGTCTTTTCAATGATGCTAAATATTAAAAATGTGCTTTTATTCAAGGAGATATCACCAGGAAAAAGTACATCAATCCTGTTCTGGGATTAGCAGCCAAGACAGAAACATAGACGGGTAGATGCATAAATTTGCCAAGCACCATTTCATAGGGAGACCCTGCAATGAATTGATGAATTGATTTATAGGTATACACACGTGGACAAAACTGTTGGTACCCTTCCGTTAAAGAAAGAAAAACCCACAATGGTCACTGAAATAACTTGAAACTGACCAAAGTAATAACTAAAAATTTACTGAAAATTAACTCGTGAAAATTAGACGTAAAATTAGATTGTGGTTCAACAGAATCATTTTAAAAAACAAAATAATGAAACTGGCCTGAACAAAAATGATGGTACCCCTAGAAAAGACTGAAAATGATTTGACCACAGGGACATGTTAAACTAAGGTGTGTCCTGTAATTAGCATCACAGGTGTCTTCAAACTTGTAATCAGTCAGCCTGCCTATTTAAAGGGTGAAAAGTAGTCATGTATGTATGGATGGTTGGATGGATGAACAAGTTTATGGTATGTGTATAGATGGATGCATAGATAGATGGATCGACCAAAAGTAAGATGCATCGATGAACTCATTGATGGGTATATTGACCAACTGGATGAATGGACTGTCTGACTAAATCTACCAATGACTATTAGAACTGATCAATGGAGCAATGACGGAATGTATGGATCAATGACTGATGGATGGATGGATGGATAGTAGGACTGCCATGGATAGTAGGGATGGATGGATAGTAGGACTTTATTTTGATAATCAACTTGTCAACGGTTATTTTTTTTTGCGATTAGTCGACTAATCGGAGCATGTATGAACTGCAGCTTACAGCACCAGCATGCAGCTGCTCTTGTATAACTTGAAAATTCAAAAACAAGGAAACTGGACTGTGTAGAGTTTGTTGGGAAGACGTTTCACTTCTCATCCAAGAAGGGATGAGAAGTGAAACGTCTTCCCAACAAACTCTACACAGTCCAGTTGCCTTGTTTTTGAATTTTCAAGATGACCATGACCTGGATGAATGAGAATCTACACAGACCTCTTGTATAACCATCATTAGCTTCCAGCTTGAAGTGTTTCAGGTATGTGCTAACTAAAAATAAAGATAATTCAGATGGTAGTTCATTCAACTTTTGATGAACTTTGCAGCTGTTATAACGTTACAGCAAACACATATGTGTTCTAAGGCTAATGAAATTGTCAACTTTAATGTTAACGTTCACAGCTATAAGTAAGAATCTCACTGTTGACGCTAATGATAGCAGCTAACTAGCCAATTAGGTTACAGAGACGACTGCCCCTCTTTGTCAGAATCAGCCAGGACATGCTTCCTTTTCAGATGCTAATGCATTGCAGTCATATTGCCATAGAAGGCAAGTTCTGCCTTGCAGATTTTTCTCTTTTGTTTTGGTAAAATGCTCCCACACTTTTGAGCTCCATTGCCGGCTAGCAATGATACTGTTTGTGCATAACGCTTCCGGTGACATCACGGCTGACCCCGATTACCACTACTGCGCATGTGAGTCAAGGACAGAAAGGCAGACAAGACAGCTGCAGTTTTCGAGAGAAACAACGCTTAAAAGAAAAAACAAACAAATTACGTTGATTATTAAATTATTCATCAACGATTTGGATCGTCGGCATCGTCGACATCGTTATGACTAGTCGACTAATCTTGGCAGCCCTAATGGATAGGCTGATCAATAGAGGGTGAAAGGATGAATGGATAGATCAATGAATGGATGGACCAGTGACTGAATGGATGGATAGACTGAGGTAATTTGAGAAACACAATTAGCCTTGCATTTCATAATGGTATCTTTTCGACATTGTGTTTATTTTGAATACACTAAATTTATTTATTTTTTTTTTTAAACGATGATGTTGTATAACTTGAGCCTGTCTGGTAGTTACGCCAAAGCCCTCATGATGAGGCCAAAGCCTGTGCTTGTATTGAGAACATAACTTAACACTTTATATCAAAACACATCTTTAAGTTCACCTTCAAGTGTTCAAGACTGTTCAACACTCCTTAATAAAACTATTACACAGCCCAAGACCCTCCAAAGTGTGTTTCCCCTCCTCTCCTTCTCTTTTTAATAAAACAGTAAAACAGGGGAGCCTGCCTTGTTTCTCTCTCAAGGTCGTTGTATTTGCAGAAAAGATAAATGAAACACAAAGCAGGCACCGGCCGTTCTGATAGTGCGATCCCTCTGAATTTGTAAGCATGGATGAGGGCCAGTGTTTGCGCGGCAAAAGTGAGACATGTGAGTTTAAGTGATGAATGAGGGTGCGGCCCTCGGAGGAGCCAAAGAAAGCAAGAGCACTTAGCTTGTGATGGAGCCGCTCTACGGACTCAAGTGAGGGGAAACTCTCTGCTCTACGAAGACTTTCTGACTGTTAATTATCTATGTGTGTTTATGTAGGATGTGTGTCCTCATACGTATAAAGAGAGTCCTCCAGAGTTTAATCTGCACATTAAATTAAATTAAGACATTTCATTGGGCTTGTTAGCCTGGAGAAGATTATATGATGTGGGTTAACCAACCATAAAGGTCTTCAAGCACATGGACAGTTGTAGGCGGGGGAACATCTGGAGTTTTTAATATAAACTTGATGATTTTTCAAACAAAGTAAAAGGCAAGAAAGTATGGATTATATCTTTATAGTTAATGCGGATTTAAAACAGAAAATAATGCCAGGCCTGATGCTCAGTGAAAAGATAGTTAAAATTAAGAGCTTCTTAAACTAACATGCTTATTTAGGAACAAGATCTTCCATTTGAGGTGCTTAACTAAATTGCTGGGTTAAAGGGATAGTTCCTTGTTTTTTGAAGTGGGGTTGTGTGAGGTACATGGCATGAGCCTGAACGTGTGCCACAGCGTCACAGCTCAGTTCTCTCTTTGCTCAGGAAAACTAGGGACAGACGCTAATGCTACACATTGCTGTACAAGATGCTTAACTCTCAGAACTGTGGGAGAAAACAAACCACAAAATCAGCATGGGGTCATCACACGATACAAACAGTGTGTTTACATCTGCTTAATTTCCCACTACCAAGCTGCTTTGATTGGGCACTGTTTTAAGACACGGCAGAGCCTACATGTCCTTCCACCAGCAGAATAAGGATCAGTCTTCTTGAATTTTGCCAAATACACAAATAACACTTCATCCCAAATGAAGATTGGCTAAATGTATGAATGATTAAGGATTCTCCTGCTGACCAAGCTCAGTAATTTTGACGAAGACCTCAGTGTACCAACAACAGTGAACACACCGTGTGCTGCGTCTTTCTCTGGTCCTCCAATTCTCAGAGCCAGTGTCTAACGTATACAGCGGTCATATTCACTAAAAAAGTTGTTGGTTTATCCTGTTTGGTGGCAGTTGTTTCCTCTTGTGAAGGAGTTGGTCCTGCTGGCGAAAGGGCGCGTAGCCGGTGTCGTGTCTCAAGATAGTGTTGCAGCATATCTTGACCCCACACTGATTTTGTGGCTTGTTTTCCCAATTCATTTAATTAAGGGGTTGTGTTTTGGGGTTGCTTGATGCTTTACTATGACAATTAATATATGTATTCAAAACTATCTAACGAGAACTGCAGTCATATTTGCCGCAAAAAGCTGCAAGCCTATAGTGGCAGCCTGTAAAGCGAAAAGCAAGCATGCCACTATTGAATCAGTTTTAACAGAACTGAACAAAATCCCATTGTCAACTAAGAATGACAATGAAAGCATTTCTTAAAGGAAAACAAGCACTGTTGAGGGTACAATCTACGCAAAACAACAACCAAATTGGCAAGGACTGTGCATTGACACATCAGATATCGACAATGCATGCTATGTCACATGTTTTGTTGATCTGGTTGGCCCATAAGAATGTGAGAAACACAATCACCATCCAATCATTTTTTTAAATTCTGCCCTTGGCAATAACTGTCCAACCTGATAAGCATGAATTATATCTCATGGATCTGCAAAAGACTTCCTTTGTTGTGTAAGGTTGCAGTCTTAACAACAGTTTTCATTGTTGTCTGACTCTTGCTTGTTATTTCCTTACAAAAAAATGACACTTGGTCCACATCACCTGGCCCTAATATACCCATGCTTCTGTTCTCCTCCAGGGTGAAGGCTCCAACTTCCTGCAGCTGGGCTCCTCCATCGAGCAGCAGATCAACGGCATGTTCAAGGTGATGGAGGAGTACAACTGGGACAGCTTCGTGGTCATAACCAGCCTCTACCCGGGCTACGAAACCTACGTGGAATATATCAAATCCTTCACAGACACCAGCTATTTCATTTGGGAACTGCAGGACGTTCTGACCTTCGACATGTCTGCGGACGGCATGAACGACATCAGAGCTCGGAGGCTGCTGCAGCAAATCGACGCCCAGGTGCTGTTGGTCTACTGCTCCCACGAAGAGGCTCAGTACCTCTTCACCATGGCGGCAGAGGCCGGATTAGTCGGGCCTGGTTACATCTGGATTATTCCCAGCCTGGCGGTGGGGAACCCTGACATCCCCCCACCCGACAGCTTCCCTGTGGGGCTGATCAGCATCATCACAGACCGCTGGAGGATGAGTCTGAGGAAGAGGGTGAGGGACGGGGTCGCCATCGTGGTGAAGGGTGTTCAGAGTTTCAGGAAACAGAGAGGCTTTGTTCCTGAGGGCCACAGCGACTGTCACAACCCCGTCAAGCCCCAATCTACTAATGACACGCTGTTCAGGTAAGTGGATTCCAGGAGCCAGAGAGGGATGTGGTAAATGTTTTAGAACTTAATGCTTATTTTATGTTATTTATTGACCTTTATTTATCCAGGAAAACCTCAATGAGATTAAAAATCTCTTTTTCAAAAGTGTCCTGGCCAAGACAGCAGCACATTCAACAGTTTTAGACAAACACACGCACTCATAAAATGAAACAACAAGCACATAAAACAAGACTTCAGTATACTAAGAAGGAAAAGTCACAATTTTAAACAGTCAATTTTGCTAAAATTGCCCATGTGAGAAAGATAAAATGCATCAGTCAAAACATCTGCAGCCAGATGTGTCCACCTCTAAGTCGCTCAACATCATCTTGAAAGTGTCCAGTGAAACCAGATCTTTTAGTTTCAGGTCTTTTTATGGTTCATTCCAAGTAAGTGGAGCCGCAAACCTGAACGCTTTTCTCCAAGTTCAATTCTCACATTTGGAACAGACAAAAAGAAAAGATCCTGGGACCAAGGATTATATAAGCCTGTGCTCTTCTGACTGATGGGATGGGAGCAGACCTAGAATACATTTATAAACTAGAAAAGTACTCGGAGAGCGCAGACCTCCGCCAAGCAGCTCAGTTACAGCAGTGGTTTTTCCACAACAAAAGGATATAATTCTGGATCACTGCGTGCTGCGATTGGACGGCCGCTCATGTTTGTCCATGTGGAGAGCTCCTCCGCCGGCATTGCAAGAGAAGCTGGGTAATGTAGTGACATAGGCTTGAAAAACGTTGACGTGAGTTTGCAAAGAAACTACAATTCCCATAATGACATAAAGGGGGCAGAACCCTCAGAGCAGCCGAGGAGAAATGAATGGGATTTGCCATTATAAACTTCAATGTTTTTTTATGATGTCAATCTGGATGGGATCCAGATTAAATTTACATGGATTATAGGGATATATTATATATATTATCCTGTAAATTTTGAAGCGAATCCATCAAGTGATGTCAGAGATATGATTTTTAAAAATACTGCTTAACCTCTATTTATGGGACTTTTAGAAAGTTTTGGGAATTTTTTGCATCCAAACAAATATGCGGATCACCACCAAAATGTAATGGCTTCTTCCTCAGACCAAACCACACCTCTGGCAAAATCTTCATGTAAATCCATCCAGCAGTTTTTGCATAATCTTGCTAACAGACAAACAGACAAACAAACAGACAGACCCTGGCAAAAACATAACCGCCTTGGCGGAGGTAATAAGAATACACCAGTGATGGAGTCTGCTTGCAGACAAAAAAGTCCATCCAACATGAGCGTACAGCAAACAATGGGCACTAGATTTAAAATTTGTGATGGACCTCAGAGCTCCATGAAACAGTATCAGGAGACTGTCAACTTTGAGAGGAGGCGTGCATATACAAGGCATCACCACAGTCCAGCACAGGCATAATTGTAGCAGAAACCAGCCTCTTTCTAGACTCAAAAGAGAGATGTAAATTCTAAAGAAAAAACCTAACATCACTTTTTTTCAACAAGCTGCTGAATATCAGCAGAAAAAGGAAGGGAATCATCATTTAAAACACCAAGATACTTGTAAGTAAATCTCTTTGAGAACCCGGAGCTGTGATCACTCAGGGCAGGTTTGAAATTTGGACCTAGAATTTGAGAACATCATGACTTTCGTTTGGTCTGCATTAAAAACCTGTTTTAACCCATATGAGTATATGCAATATTTTTCATCCATTTAAACTTTCATCACTTGATTTATGATGACCAAGCATGAGGAAAGGTGTAATAATTTGGAGGATGAGGAAGACAAGAGGGCTTTATCAGATATCTAGTTTCTGTGGTAGGGTTGTTACAATAATCGCAAATATGAAAAATGCAATCCATACGAACTCGCCCACAGTCAACAATTCAGATAAGGTTAAAAAAGTAGCATTGGTGCCTCTACATGTATAATGATCAAGTGCAAAGTCTAAGAAGGAAAATCTCAAAGCTTTCTGAACTATAGGCCTTTAAAAAAGGGTTGTTGGGCCTATTTTTTACAATCAATTTTTCCTGAGCTGCCACATTTGAATGCCAATATCTCTGAAACAAGCAGATTTCCAGCTGAAATTTCCTCTAATATGTAATTTGGGCCCAGATTTTAGATTCTCTTGTCAGAAAAGCCCTGTCTCTTCAAGTTTCTGAGTTATTGGTCTCAAAAGTGGGGACGTCGTATGCACAAAAAGGGAACATCAGTTTTCAGGTGGCCAGTGTCTGACCATGATCATTTACAACAGACTATTGATGCTGGATTCATTTAATCTGAGGACAGGACTGTCAGCAGGAGGGAACCTGACACTGCAAATGTCTTAATTTAGAACTTATGGGACTTTAAAAATGGCTCTGGATTTAATAAAACACTTATTGTCCAATTTCTGACTGTTGACAGCTGACTCCAAATTGCCCTTAGGTATGAATGTGGGCGTGAATGGTTGTCTGTATCTCCATGTGGCCCTGTGATTGGCTGGCAACTGGTTCAGGGTGTACCCCGCCTCTTGCCCAATGTCACCTGGAATAGGCTCCAAAAGCGATCAGCAGCATAACTTCTTTTTGTTGGTAATAACTTGATTTGGTCTAATTTAGGGGTGTTGGAGGCTTGAATCAGATTTGGTTGTGCCAGTGGTTTTCTGTGGTTTCTGGTGCTCTCCAGGCCCGTTTGTGTGATTCGGGAGAAGCCTTTGGACCTGCAGGTTAAGGGGACTTTTCTCTGGCTTCAGCTCCCAGCAGCTCAGGGCGATGTCCATGAAGTTCTTTATGGTTGGTTAGTCCACTTTATGCAGTCTCCTCCAGACTAACAAGCAAAATTAACACATCTTAATTCAATTTGTTAAATGTGACCGTGACAATATGTGAACCAAATTCTTCAAACCTAAAAGCTTACACGGCCTCATTTCCCCAAAATACCCTATGGTGTCCCCCTGGGAGGGCCTGAATCCAAGCTGGGAGCCAAAGTCTAAGCACTCTAGAGGGAAACTTTTGAAACACTACTGACTCTGCCAAAGTTTAGAAATCATGGTAAAGGGGAAAACGGTACCTTTGGTAATACTGGCAAGAAATTGTTCTCTGATTTAATCTTATTAGATGAAGACTTTGTCCTTTCTCACTACCCCACAATCTACTATGACATAAAGGTGATTAAGATTTAGGAGCTGGACCATAAATTTGCACTAGTTTCGCCGAAGCTGTCATTTTAACAGTTCTTCTTTAGGGTTTAAATATTATCCCTTTCCTTCCTGAAACACAATTATTAGAACCAATTTCTTTCTCCAACACCTCCACAACTCCTCACATTGATACCACCACACTTCCTCGTCCTCATTGGAAAGAGAAATGGGAACAGTCTGCAGAAAAGGGCCGAATTTGAGGCTAAGCTGCCTGCTTCATTACCAACAGCCTGTGTACATGGTGTTGTGCAGACATAAGCACCTGGATATTGGCCTCACTGATTATTCTGTCACTCTGGACTTGCAGAGAAAAATGGCCACCAAGGTCCATTGAAGACAGTGCTGGTAAATGATAAGAGTGAGTTCAAGAGTGAAGGTTTTCCCTAAAGACATGTCTTTGCAGCTTTTAAAGGTAGTAATGAATGAAAATTAAATCTGGACCCCTGTAGCTTAAGAATATCTCATGTATATTTTATGCTGTCTCATTAGTGGTATTTAAGCAGACAGGGGATAATACTGTACTGTGAAAAGGACCCATGAGAATATGAAAATGTTCAATAACTGCAGCTTAATAAGACAAGTAAATTATACAATTTAATCCATAAATAATCAAGTCCCAGATTCTGAACAAGAACGTAGCTGCATGTAATCCTCTGGAGGAAATCAAAGTACCTATATAAACCCAATATTGCTGCCTCAGATGCTTTTTAAGACCACAAACAGCTCTTACATTGATTTATTTCAAGCAACAAAACCTCGCTGGTTTAATTAACATTTCTGGATTGCAGAACACAGGAGCTAAATGTGTACATCTACTTCTGGATGTTAATTTTTACTAGTCATTGTGTTAAAACGGACACTGTTTCAGAGCATCACTCACAAAGTGACAGAATTACAAACAGGCAGATGCAGAATCCTCGGCTCTGTGAGGTAAAATGTCCTCCTTAGTTTATGAAGATTGATGGTTTGGAAGACAGCAATTCAACAGGTGCTGGTTTAAAGTAGGGATGTAATAGTTACCAATAAAATGATATACAGTGGTAAAAATTTAGATGGTTAGTAATACCATTTCCTATTTTAATACCCACGTTTGATTACCTCACTTTGTTAATAATCCACGGTGATGCTGCTCATTGCCTGGAAAAGCCAGAAATATGTGTCAACTCTTCGACAAAGCAGCAGCGGTCCCTCAGACGCAGGCTCACATGCACAGTTTGCAATGTTTGGCCTGAAATGAAAGCCAAAGTATGGCAGTTAGTGCCCGCACGGACACTGTACCGGAGATTTTTCCCTATCAAAATGAATAAAATATCTGAAGTCTGGTCATATTTTGCAATTTACAAGGATGCCAAGGGTAAACTAATTGGAGACGGTCACCCTGTTTGCAGAAAATGCAGAAAAAAAGTCCCACAAGAACCACAAACATCACACAGCAGCATCACAAGTGAGGAACCAGAGAGGTTTTTAACAAAGTTTTATCTAAACACAGTTGGTGGATCTAGGATTTTTGTAAGGGGCCATTAAGGGGCCACATTTCTCACAGAGGGGCCAAGTGTTGGTCTATTATGCACGCAGTCACATTTATGATAAAGCATACCCAGTTGCACCTTTTTCAAACATTTTAATTAAAAAAGTGAAGACGTTAAAACTCATTTTCAATTTCACATTTGAGGATGTGAGCATCTTCAAAAGAAAAAAAAATAGCATTCAATAACGTGTTTTACAATTTCGTTTTCAAAAACATGCACTTTTTTCTTACATTTTATGTTCATTCAAATTATAGTCTTCTTCTGTCAGCTTTATTGATGGTGGACCTGCCTATTTGGTGCACTACTGCCACCAATGGTTGGGCATGAAATTGCAGTCACCTATAATCTGATCGACAGATGAGTGACAGGACAGGGGCACTTCAGGGGGCCTGTTATGGCCCTTTTCCACCAGCGCGCCTTAGCCCTACTCTACTCTTCTCTACTCTACTCTACTCTACTCTACTCTACTCTACTTGGCTCTACCCGGTTTGCGTTGCGTTTCCACTGGCACGGTACCTCCTAAAACAAACCAGTTTTTAGTACCTACTCTGCTCTGGTTCTAAGCGAGCTGAGCTGATACTGAAAGGTGACGTCGACTGACTGCCAGCTACTGATTGGTCAGAGAATGTCATCACCGATGAGTCATGAGCGTGAGGAGCTAGCTAACATGCTAGCGGTAGCTACCATTAGTTTACCCTCATACATCTTTTCTTTGCAGCTCGATTGCTCTCGACCTCAGTATGTCTTCTCGCCGCCTGCAGCCTTCTTCTGCTTTCCTCTTTCAATCGGTTTGTGACAAAAAGTCACAGATCGAGCAGCAAGTATACTATGGCCTCGAAGTCCTCCATTGTTTTGATTGTTGTGTTGCGCTCAAAATGACATGAACGCAGTGTCGCCCAGCTGTTTTATGGTGACCCCGCCCCCACTGGCCAGGGAACCGAGCTAGTTGAAAAGCTGCACAATGCGAGTAGAGTAGAGCCGGGCTTTCGGGGAAAACCGAGCCGAGTAGAGTAGGGCTAAGACGTGCTGATGGAAAAGGGCCATTAGATTTCAGATGGGGCTAAAGCCCTTGTGGCCCGCCCCTAGAACCGCCACTGTCTATATGAAACTTTGTCAATGATATCAGTGTGTGTATAAGTACTTTTTGAACATTTTGAGCACATTGCAACAATACCGCGATAATAATGATAATCGTGATCATTTTGGTCACAATAACTGTGATATGAATTTTTCATACCATTACATCCCTACT
The DNA here is from genome assembly GCA_037902135.1 of Cetoscarus ocellatus. NCBI lineage: Eukaryota > Metazoa > Chordata > Actinopteri > Labriformes > Labridae > Cetoscarus > Cetoscarus ocellatus. The sequence goes on from JBAMNC010001454.1 coordinate 106,872, forward strand.
CCCAAGTCCATGACAAGCATTCTTTCGACTGTGTGTGCAGTAACAAGGAAGAGACAGGCGGAGCTCACCCACTGCTAATTGGCTTAGCTCAAACACTGGGAGTCAGTGGGGTAGCATTAGCCTGCCTCTGCCAGTCCAGAGGCAGGCAGTCCAGTGATAATTTTGACAGCACTTTTTAATTTGGTTTTAGTCTTTTGCCTAAGATATCTTTTAGTTTTAGTCATAATTTAGTCATCTAAATTGTTTTAATTTTAATCTAGTTTTAGTTGATGAAATTTCACAGCATTTCAGTCGATGACATCTACTGTACATTTAGTCGACTAAAATATGAATTGTAAAGTGTAAGGCATTTTTTATGTTTCCTTGAATTTCTGAAGTCATGTTTTACACTTGGATCCCACCACCACGAAGCTAAAGCAGTTGTGATTGGATGTCCCTCTTCACTCATCCAGCCTTCCCACACAACCAAAGTAGCTGTGCTTCCTAACTTTCTTCATGACAAAATTAGATCTGATTGGAATATGTCTCTGTCAAACATTTTAGTCTAGTTTTCATTTGTTGGCGAAAATGCCAGTTAATTTAGTTTTAGTTTTTGTCAATATACACTTGTTTTTTCAGTTACAGTCCAGTTTTCGTCAGGTGAAAAAAGGTTGTTGACGAAAACTATGACGAAAATTATTAGTCGCCAAAATTAACACTGCTACAGTCATCAGATAAAGTCTTCAGCAGCTCTAAAGGGTCCCGTGTGCTTGTTGTAATTTGTTTTTTATTGTGTTATGTTGCGTTATCTATTTCTAGACTAAGATTAGCACTTTACATAATTTTCAAAAGAAAAACATAAGAAACTAAACCGCAGGGCACATGTGCAAACCATCGCGGACATGCTTTTTCGACCTACTTACAAGTACGTCTGTGGTGGTTTGCGCATGTGCTACCCATTAACTCCCCGTGTAGATGACACACACACCCTAATTGGTACAGTCTCTTTTGCTGTTTTAATTAGAATTTACACTACAGCTCCCCCGTTCATCATAAGCAGATATCAAAGAGGGACTAACTGTTGTCTTTAATTACTGATAAATCACAGAGATGCGGCAGTGATGGCTCATTGTCCCTGACAAACAGAGGTTAACAGCTGTTTACTTATTCATGACTTCCCATCTGTTTAGTGTTGTGAGGAACATTTTATGGCCACTGTCACTCTTCCAAACTGTGCCCTGTGCCCACCGCCATCTATCTCCCCCCTCTGCTCAGCACTATATCTCCTGCAGACTGTCAGAGAACAAGTGGAGGGGTCGGGCTTCTCCTCGTTTAAACCGTGCCCAAAAGAGCGATCAGTGCAGCGGAACGTGTAGCAAATCCTATTTTTCTATCAGCGAAGAGGAGACCCAGAAATATGGCTCGGAGTCAGCTTTTGGGCTCGCGTGGAGCAAGGTCATTTTGGGACATCTAGGAGTGTGTTGATTGTAAATGTGTGTATGAGTTAAAGCAGAGGGGCTATGACAGGGCACGGGCCTCATTAGCATTTTGTTTGCATATTTAAACAACAAAACAAGTCGTTTATCTGTCAGCCTCCAAAGTCAATGTGAAAATGACTCTCCAGTCACTGAACAGCAGGTATGTAAAGACTGGAATAGACTGCTCATGGAGATGGGCGCAGCAGGTAGTGCATGTGCCTTGCAGCGAAGAGGTTGCCGGTTCGATTAATGTGTCGATTAGAGAATTCCAGTGATTTCTCTCCAGGCACTCGATCTTCCTCCCACAGACAAAAAACATGCTTATTAGGTTAACTGGTGACTCCAAATTCCCAAATTGACGACGGCTTTATAAAACCAGGTTGCATCATCCACATGAAGAAATACAGTCACTGTCTGCTAAATTCATTGCCTCTGGATGTCCACCAAAGTGTGTTCTTGCTGTTTTGAGGGAATGTAGCTTGCTAGGACACTACCACACTACTTGTCCTTGTAACAGCTAGGCTATTGAGAAACTACTGGATTCAGAAAACAACAACGCTACCACAAAGCTACTGGGAAATTAAGTTTAACTACTAATGTTGCTCCCCATTAGGACACTCCTATTGTTGGGCTACACAGGGTGGGTGGGAAGTATTGGTGTTCTTGCTCCCTGGAGCTTGCATGTACGAAGCCTGAGTCTGTTAAAGGTAGCAATACTTTTGGGGTGATAAGATTTGTTTCTTAACTTTGAGGTTTAACTGGAAAAGGAAGTCTTTTTGCAGACAACTTGACCTTCCATTAGGGCACAAGTACCTCGTGTTCATCCAAAATTCATGAAAAAATTGAAAATCTGGAGCAATTATTTTATATTTGATCCTGTACAAACTCTTCTTTTCAAACCCAGCAGGCACGACTGCCACAGCTGGAGCACTTGTCAGTATCATGAAGGTCGGCGTGATGGAACAAAGCACTTTCTATAAACTTTATTCTTCAACACCTCATCTCTTTCCAGCCACTTCAAACATTAACAACCCCCTCGGTTCTCAGCCTCAACCGCACCCCATTGGATAGTCTTCTTCTCAAACAAGCTCTGATAATGAGTCAGCTCACCTGTTAATGGGATTAACACAGATTACCAGATTAAATAGGCTTTTCACGCAGACCGAGCTGAAAGCCATTCTCCTCTCCGCAGGCTTTCATCGCCTCAGCTGGAGTGACAGCTGAGGTGAGAGAGCAGCGCCACAGGTTTAATAGAACAGGATGTGAGGGATGAAACAAGGGAATCAAAGGAGGTAGTTGGGGGTTTTTAGTCTCTGCGCTGTCACTGCTTTGGCAAACAAGGGGAGGCAGATTTTTTTATTTGTTCAGACATTTGTGATGATGTATTATTGTTTAATGTAGCTTAAAGACTATGTCTACAACCAACTGTGATTAAAATTAAAAAAAAATGCAAATTCCATGTTTTCAAGTTAGGTAAACAAACACTGAAGATAATTGGACCCATTTTGGCCTGATCCCTGATTATAATAATTGTTAACTCCTTCAGATATCTTACGACTAAAAGATGATGGTAATTCTGCACAGTGAGGCAAATAATACACTCCAACCTGCCACAAGAGTGCTCAAGCATGTGTGATGTCAAAGTGATGATTGGAGAACAGTTTGTGAGATAATTGGGTCAAATGATGCACAAGATTCACCAAGGACACCGAGGTAAAAGTCCCGAGTGGAACAAAAATCAATATGAAGTCCTTATAACAGTGATTAGATTTATAATGTAGCTTCTTTTTTTTCTTTCGCCATACTTAACAGACCACAGTCAACCCAGTAGACCTTAAAACATTAGAACAATATTAAGGGCTGCATGTAAAAAAAATAAGAAACACATGCTCAAGTTTGGTCCGTGTGTACTTCTGGAACACAGTGTTACTACAGGACATAGCAGCTGTGTCCCAATTCAGGGGCTGCATGAAAGAGCTGGCTGGCCATCAAGCTTGCTACCATCCTAAATGTGACTGTGCTTAAAGCCTGATTAGTCACCTTTACAACAAGGTACAACTTGTAAGCACTGTGCATTTGTGAAATGAGCAACACAGCTAAACATGTGAGTAGCACCCCAGAGAAAAGTGCCAAACTGCAACTGGAAGCTGGTGCTCCAGCATGCAGAGAGGACGTATTAATTGGTGTCAGCCCTGGTATAATTTCCAAACTTACTGACCTTGAAGTGGGCATAGTGTTACCAACACGTTTAGCATTGTTGGTCATTCCAGGAATGCATGATTAGGGATGGGAATCCCCACTTAGAATTGATAACAACCATAGCTGGACAACATTCAGTCTCTGTCCCTGTGTGTTCCAAGCAAGAGTGGAAATACCGGATATTTGTAGCAGCAGGCACAGCAACAATGATCATGAGTGCCATGTGTTTCGCATTTTTGACTCTGAACACAAGTGTAGGCCAACTATTCCATCAATAAAATCTTATCAGTTCCTCATTGTAAAGGTGACTAATCAGGCTCTCCAATGATATAAAATACAATACCACTTGGTGTTAGTAAAGAGGAGAAACACTCAACCAAACTGACATTTCCAAACGATTTTGGAAGAGCAAATGTGTTTATGTTATTTCACGTTTGAAACGCCTTCAGCATGCACTCATCTGCATGAAGGTTTGGCCTGTTTTGCAGCATGGAAGAAGGATTTTTGAGACCAGGATGCATTACCCACATGAAGAAATACAGTCACTGTCTGCTAAATTCATTATCCCTGCATTTCTGCTTGAGTCTTTTACTCATCCCCAAAGTGTGTTTTTGCTGCTGTGAGGGAATGTAGCTTGTTGGGACTCTACCACACTACTTGTCCTTGAAACAACTAAGCTACTGAGAAACTATTGGACTCTGAAAACAAACAATGCTATTACAGAGCTACTTGGAAATTAAGTCGCACTACTGATGCTGTGATTTTTAGTGGCATTACTGCCCACTAAGGACACTCATCAACCATGAGAGCACTAAAACTCCAGCAAGATTCGAAGGATATAATTCTGACGTTGTTTAATTTTTGTGCAACTTTAAAACCCTGAAGTGTCAGACCAGTATGACTCTCTGATAATCTGTGTCCTTTGTCCTCTGCAGGCACATGCTGAATGTAACCTGGGAACACAACGACTTCTCCTTCAACAGCAACGGTTACCTGGTGAATCCATCCATGATAATTATCACTTTGGACCGGGAGAGGCAGTGGGATAAGGTGAGCTTAACAACGTGGCGGTGGGGATTTTCTATGTAGTATTACTGGCTGATCTCGGTACAGAAAAACATTTCTTTTTGTTGCCAATGAATCTCTTAATGGAGGATCATCTCCTTGTTACACACACAGTACACAACATGTACACACACCCATGTCTCATTTCTCCCGTCATCTCTGCAAAGATATTGAAGTAAATCCCTTTTTTTATCAGGTCACTCTGCAGGCGAGCCGCTTCATTGGCTCTTCATGTCAGAGATTGAAACATGAATTGAACTTCTGGGTGTGGATGTGGTGTGGACACGAGAGTAGAGGCAGCCTGGGGTTGCCTCCTCAGCTAGCTAAATAGAACTGGCTTAAAAGTGAGCAATAGCATCCAATTTAAAGTTAATTATCCAAATCCAGTCCAGTCTACTTGGCAGTTTTTAATAAATGATTAAGCATACCAAAGTGCTGCAAAGTGACTACCAAGCATAAATTAAATGAAATTAAAATTTATAAATGAAATATAATGTTTAAAACCAATGATAAATCACTACAAAATCCCACAAAAACAAATAACAGAAAGAACAAAAAACAATAGATCAAATTAAAAGCCAGATTAAGAGAATAAAAGACACACAAGGCCCGTGGAATTGTTGTGGATGAGGAGTGGGCCAGCTTCTTTGCACTTTATCAACAGACAACCTGGACTTTATCATTTGTCCATCAGCGGTATGAAGCCCAAAGCGCTTCCATGGAGTAGCTGTGCTTGTCCTCCATTTTCTCGAGGTGTACTTCCTGTTGTTGAGGTTAAAAGAGCAACGGTCCTCCATTTCTGACTTCCTTCTAACTTCATGCTTCACCCTTATTCTTGTTGCCATCGCTAGATTTACTTCTTGCTTCAGCCAGCTTGCACTCTGATTGGCTTTTTAACATTCCATGTATCCGTGCAAGGTGCTAATCCTTTCAACAATTTAAAACAAACAAAAAAAATATTAAAATTGATTCTAAAATGAACAAAAGGCCAACGGAGAGGCCGGGATGGGGGTGGTGTATTCTCGCCTTTTAGTACTGACCCCAAAGCTCATCTCCCATGTCATTCTCCTGAATTTCCTTTTCTTTACAGTGTCCTATCAAAAAGGAAAAGAGGTACAGAAATCTTAAATACAGTATTTTTGTTGCCACAGCAATGGGCAAACCTATCAACCAATAATAAACGCAGGACTGCAGGAAAACAAAGACTCACTCCATCACTGACACATGCAGCTCTGTCTCATTTTTCTTTTAGCGTCTCTTCCTGCTGTTGGATGTTAATGTGTCCTCACTACACAGATAAGAAAGAAGCGACTTGATTCATTTTTTCCACTATGACAGGAAAAAATGGTGGCTCCAGAACTTTTAGACAGAACTGTGGAGACATGAATGATATATCTATTTTTTTTTTTTTTTTAGATTGTTTTTGGAGCGTTTTTAGGCTTTTATTGACAGCAGTGGATAGGCTTGCGACGAGGGTGAAGGAATGTGTAATTATGTGTAACCAGCAGAAGAATGTATAGGGGTCATGCCTGGTTTCTTACCACTCTGCCAAACCAGCACCTCATGAATGAGATATCTTACTGGACATAAACACAAGATAATGGCACGAGACATGTCCTCTTATTCCCTCACTGAGTCCAGCTCTCATTCCCACCACACTGACCTTCATTTAAACCTTTACTGAAGGGTTAAACTATGTTCACCCCCCAGAGTCCAACTTCGTGCTCATTCCAGAATCATTTCATTTTAGGTGATACCTACTCCCTGCTGCCGCTGGCGTCTTTTTCTCTGAGAGCTCAAATCAATTCCACCTTTTATGTCTCTCTCCCAGCCTTTTTATTGTACCCAATATAAAGCAGTCAGATTTGTTAATACATCACACATATAACCAACCTTGGCTTAATGCATTAAACAGAGTGATGCTTCACAAGGCACTCTTTACCTCCTGAACTTTTCACTCAGTTTCAAACAAAGGCATCGGCAGGGATGGATGTGTGAAACAGGGTGGTACAGGCCACACCTCAAATCTGATTGGCCACCCCAGCAAGGGTGAAAATGAGAGTGGTTATCAAACTGATCATCGATGATTTGTCTAGTTCAGGGGTCGGAAACCCAAGCGGCTGTTTTGTTCCTGACCAGCTTGAAGGACAAAGTTTTCTTGCATCAAAGTAATTTATTACCCCCACCAAGGAGGTTATGTTCTCACCAGGGTCTGTATGTGTGTTTGTTTGTCTGTTAGCAAGATAGCGCAAAAACTACTGCATGGATTTACATGAAAATTTTACCAGAGGTGTGGTTTGGTCCAAGGAAGAAGCCAATACATTTTGGTGGTGATCTGCATATTTGTCTGGATGCGAAAAAATCCCAAAATTTGCGAAAAATCCCATAAGTTAACACTGGGCCGTATTTTAAAAAATTCATATCTCTGACATCACTTGATGGATTTGCTTCAAAATTTACAGGATAACACTTATAATATAACTCTATCACCACGGTCAATTTCATCTGGATATGATCCAGACTGACAATATAAAAAAACACTTAAGTTTATGATGGCAAATCCCATTAATTTCTCCTCGCCTGCCCGGGGGTTCAGCCCCCTTTATGTCATTGTGGGAATTGTAAAGTGGCGTCAACCTTTTTCAAGCCTACGTCACTACATTACCCAGCTTCCCTTGCAATGCCAGCACAGGAGTTCTCCACATGGACAGACATGATATCCATCATATTGGAGTGCGTGGTGATCCAGAAGTGTATCTAGGCGGAGGTCTGTGCTCTCAGAGTGCTTTTCTAGTTGATGTTATCTCTGCTTGCTTTAGCAATATCTGCAAATATGTGCTTTTCTCATCAAATGATTATTTCTTTGTTTTTTACATCCTGTCAGCTGTAACGTGTACACCTGGCATAAACTCTGAGTGACCTGCAGCAGGTTGAAGGGACCTGACCAATAGCACTGCTTTATGAAAATAAATGCAAGCCATAAAAATGGAGATAAGAATATTTGTATTATTCATTAGTTTGTCTTTTTAAACATCATGGTGAATGACGTTAGTTTGACAATAAATGTAAGCGGTCACTCACAACACATCTACTTCTGCAGTCTGGTAGTAGCTCCTCTCCAACGTTGACGAGATGCTGTTTTCAGAGCATGAAAAACTTTTTCTGTCTCTTAGTTTTCAAGACAACAACCTTGATCTGTTTGCATCTTAGTTTGTCTATTGTATCATCCATCCATTATCTATACCGCTTGTCCCTCTCGGGGCCGTGAGGGGGCGGGAGCCTATCCCAGCTGACATTGGGCGAGAGGCGGGGCACACCCTGAACTGGTCGCCAGCCAATCACAGGGCAGCATGGAGAGACCGGCACCCATTCATTCTCACACTCCTACCTAAGGCCAACTTAGAGTCACCAATCAACCTAATGAGCATGCTTTTGGTCTGTGGGGGGAAGCTGGAGTGCCCGGAGGGAATCCACGCATGAACAGGGAGAACAAGCAAACTCCACACATAACAGCTTTATAGCCGGCTGAGTCTGGTGGTTTTTGAACAAAGCCCTGTAGAAGCCTTTCATATAAAAGGATTGTGCCACAAGGTCGGCCTCTGAGGGGATCCCCTCAGTAATGGTGTCAGACACTCAACAATCAGTCTGTCAGTGGCACAAACAAAAACATTTATCAGACTTACTCATATCAGACACATCAGCCTCAAAGGACCACACAGCAGGCATGAAGCCTGTTACATAGTAACCTGCCACCGCAGTCCCAAAGCAGCTCAAACTACACAACAGAACAGGGAAAATTCAAGGCTGAAAAACAGCAGAAATGCCCCTTTAAACCACTTCAATAGTCTTATCAAAAGCAGTTGCTGTAATGTGATTCTTCCCTTGAGATACCGTTCTGCTGGTTTTACGACTCGCTCCAGATCTTAAAGTCAAGGTAACTCAGGGAGATGGAGTGGGCCGATGACAAAAGAGAGTGGCGATGGAGGAAAGGAGCCCCAGAGGATGATGGGAAGTGTTCCTGTCACCGCTGTTATCTGGTCGGGTGATGCATGGGCCTGAAAAGCTGCTGTTCTCCAGCTGCCTATGAGTGAAATACTAAAGTCACATCTGCAGTTTTGTAAAATAAAGTAATAAGAGGGTGATCCTGGAGGAATTTACATACATGAAGGTGCAGATTAAGTGACGGTTGTTGTGTATTTCATTTTCCAGGAGGGAAATTGAAGGAATCTCACTGCAGGTTTGAGTGATCTCTGTGTTTCCCCATGATATCCCTCTTAATCAAGTCTTGCATAGAACCAGATTTCCATGATGGATGGCAATAAAACATCTCCACAATCTGAAATACCATAGGGGACAAGATGTTCCTCATCTCAGTGTATTTCCCAGGTATTTGAAATTCTAATTGACCCGACCGAAGGCCCATGAGTGGAGGGGTGCGTGAGCAGCAGGACTGATCAATATGACTGACAGGAGAGAAGAATAACGGAAAAGTCCGGAGAGAATTCTGATATTTGCTCTTTTTTTCAATACAACTCAATGTTTTATTGAGAAGACAAAAGCAGATGGACCCCTTGAAGAGAAAATGGAGGTTCATTTTGTCTGAATTAACACCATTTTTATGCCTCCACGCTGATGACAGCATGTGGAGTTGTCTGTCCATCCATTTGATTGTATGGATCAGTTCTTGTAACCTAGCACACCAGATTGATCGATCAATATATTCACTAGTCCGTCTGGGAAAGAGTCCAGAGAAAGTGGTTGGGTAGGGCATTCGGCCACATCTTCCCCCTTGCTTGAGAACATAATTGTGTAAATCTCAACAATGCTTTGAAGGATTTTCATCAACAAATGTGCACCTTGAAATCAAAAATGAACTGATCATTTTTTGAAGGTCGCAGATTGAATTTAAAGATCCTAAATTGTCATGTTTATTCCTCGCTCATGCTCCTTCTCCCAAGTCTTCGGTCCTTACTAAGACATTTTGACCTATAGACCTGCAGGGAACTGAATATTTTCTCTCTTTTGGACCATTCTCCTTCAACACTAGAGGTGGTTGTGTATGAAAACCCCAACAGATCAGCAGTTTCTGGACACTCCTATCTCCTCTGGCACCAACAACCACTTATAAAGTCACTTAAATCACTTTTTTCTTCATTCTGATGCTCAGTTTGAACTTCAGGAGGCTGTCTTGACTATGTCTACATGCCTAAATGCATTGAGTTGCTGCCATTTAATTGGATTATTAGCTATTTCTATTTATAGGCAGTTAAATGGGAGCCACTAATAAAAAGATCTGTACATTTATCTAACATGGGATTCGTCATTTTTTGTAATCCAATCCAATTTTTCCATCTAATTCTACTAACATCAACCTCTAATGCTGGACCAATGATGGACCCACTGCTCTATCTAATTATGGTTTGCACATTGAAATTAGCATAAAATCATTTGTATGATCAAGCTGCCTTTATTAAGCTTTAAATAGTTAATTAGTGTAAGCATCTCAATGGTCTCATTGCCTGAGAAGAATGTGCAACACCCTCGTGGGACCTTGTGAATGCATACAAATGTTTAAATCTGATTGTTGTTCAGCTGCTGAATTACACCAACACCCTACACCGCTGCATGCAGTTAGCATTCAGTGTTGGTGTATCTATAATTGGTCCAACCGGTCCTCTGCGACCCCCCTCTCTTTATTTCTCTCTTTGATTCTAACAGCAAGAGTCAGAGGCTTTAATAAGTGAGACGTGCTGCTGAACAGGTCACGGCTTCTTTACATAAGTGAGCTTGAAATGTTTAATTCCAGACCTTAATTATGCATTTGGTTTGCCTGAGCGCTCATTTCCCACACTACATCCAGTTCAAATTAGCCAACCGGTGATGTAGAGGGGGGTTGAAATTGCTTTCGTTACGTTTAGATGTGTAATTGAACTCTGTAATGTCCCAAGTGACCCTGAAATCAATTTCGTGTAAAGTGTTGATGGACTAAAGAGCTCCTCGCTGCAGCAGGTCCAGATGTACAAACAACAGAGATGTGTGATAACAACATATTTGGAGAGAGAATCAATAGCATTAAGATTTAAGGTAGTGATAGTGCTGAGGGAGTTTTAATGACGAATAAGGGAAAAAAAGAAGGGCTGAGCAACATGGACTAAAAGCCTTTGTTGCACAACCAGGGTTATAACTTGGCTCTGGTTAAATTCAGAAGCTGTATTCCTTTTTGTCACAACAGAGAAAAAAATATTACAGTCTTAGAAACTCAATATTGGGCCTAGCTCCATCATACATCATGGGTAACATTTGGACATTGTTAAAAAGGGTAGACACTACACAGCAAATCGTTCCGACTTTCGGCTCGGATTCCCACTTCTGTTTAAACTCAGCAAAGGCCCGATTATCTGGAGGTCCGAAAGATGTGGTGTGAGGCGTGTTAAGAGTCATTTTATCCTCTTGAAATGGGATCAGGACCACCCTGACTTGGAATTGTAAATATTCAACATGTTCAGTATTTACAATCAGAAGTCCTGATGTGTGTGGAGCACTGAGGACAGCCGAGCACGTCCTCTTTTTTTTTATCACATGGACCAGAGCAAAGCCAATCAGGGAGCAAGCTGGCTGAATCAGGGAGCACATAGCCATGGCAACAAGAGTGAATGTGGTGGACAAAATGGAGGTCTAACTTGTTGATTTGTTTAAAAGATTCAAGTGTGACAGTGTAACACTTAACAGTGTGACCTGTAAATAATCCACAACAACGTGATAAAGAGAGGAGCTGGATGGAAATCAAAACCGCTAAAGATGTCATAGGAAGCTTACCACTAGCAGCATTTAGCCTCTTGAAGTTGCCCACCATGCTTGTTTAATGAATCAGTTGGTTTGTGGTGTCCTGTGTCTCTCTTTGTGGCTCAGCACACACTACAGGAACAAAATAAATCTAACATTCTCTGTCTTCATGTGAGGCTCTCTCACTGTTTCAAAATAAACAGTGAGAGAGTAAAAGTCTTCATGTGTACCAGGCTTTAGCAGAGATTGTCACTAGCTCATCTCTTCTCTTTTCTATGCTGACAGGTCGGGAACTACGAGTCAGGCATCCTGCAGATGAGATACCCCGTGTGGCCCCGGTACGGATCCTACCTGGAGCCGGTGTCGGATTACAGGCATCTGACGGTGGCCACGCTAGAGGAGAGACCCTTTGTCATCGTGGAGGCGGTGGATCCAGTGACTGGTACATGTGTTAGTAACACCGTGCCCTGCAGACGCCAGTCCAACAAGACCGAGGCGTAAGTCAAGCATGCTAGCACTAGATTTGATCTCTAACATTAAAACCCAAAAGAATGCATTTGCAATCAGAATTTAGAAGCTCTAGATTCTGGGATTTCAGTTGATCAACCTTTCCAAGGAACCAAAAGAGTAATTTATTCCTGCTAATTGTCAAGGTCAACCTTATAGATGGCATTATGTTGCACAAATAGCTTAGCTAAGGCATAGTTTGGGTCCAAAAAACTTTACTGCTGCCATTCTTTTACAAAATTAAATAATTTCAGTTCCTATTTAGAAGCACTATTGGATGGATCCACTTAAATTTATTTCACTTTTATTGACAGAGTCTTGGCTGGACCTGTGATAGGACACCTGAGTAACTCCTTTAACAAGGGCAAAGGTTAAAGCCTGCCTTATGTGCTCTTTCAAGGAAAGCGCCACCTTATGGGGACACCCTGCAATTGCATGAAAGGGAGTGGTTTTGGTGGAATTTAGGTACACCCCAAGGAAGGTAGGAGGTTGGCATGCTTTCAGCTGGGAGGGGAAATTTAAGCAGTTGCATACGAACAACAAGGGGTGTGTATTGGTGAGGATCTGTTGCTATACATGAGAGACAAAACAATATATCACAATATATCATATTGTGTGATATATATAACAGAAGGAGAAAGAACTGGAAGGAGCAGTAGCCAACTTGAAGCCATGTATTTTTATTTTCATTTTATTTAAATTTATTTATATTTTTGTTTAGATCTGTCTTTTTATATATATCTTTTTACTTCTAATACTTAACTGCTACTGGAATCCCAATTACACTGAGGGAGTTTTCCAAGGGGATTAATAAAGTTCTATCTAATCTATTCTAATCTAATCTAATGTAATCTAATTACACACTTCTTTTTCTGTTTCACTTAAAATTCTTTTAAAATCTTTTATTATAGCATCAAGAACTCATGATACTGTATTCATACAAATACAGTTTCCAATCAGAGTTTTTTATGCAAAGCAAGGTCCCTGAAACATTTATTGACTTAATTGTGTCCAAGTGTCAGAGACGATAGCAATAAATGTGAGAAAGAGAGTCCAATGGCTGAATGTCTGTTACCAACTAACCACCAAAGGATGCTGCATTTCTATTAATTACCCATTCATTATCCATATAGCCTGTCTCTTTTGGGACTTATCCAACTGACATTCGGTGAGATGCAGGGTACACCCTCGACAGGTTATCAGCCAATCGCAGGGCCACATAGAGAGACAACCATCTGAGCTCACACTAATACCAAAGGGCAATTTGGAGTCAACAGTTGGCCTGACAAGCATGTTTTTTGGTTTGTGGGAGGAAGCTGGAGTGCCTGGGAAGAGCCCATGTATGCATGGGGAGAATATGCAAACTACCAACAGAAAGGCCCTGAACAACAGAAAGTCAGAACCTGCAACCTTCTTGCTGTGAGACATGTGCACTACCTTTGGGAATGTGATGTTGCGGTGATGGATGGGTCAAAGAGTGGAGCATTTCGAAATAGTCTTTCCTTCTAACCTGATTATTCTTAAATCCAACCTTGAGTCAAAAAATTCTGCTCATGCACCCCTCTTGATATCCAGGCACAGGCCCACTTGTGCTTGTCCATGCTTACACCCCCAGCTTAATGGATTTTGTATCCAACTTGAAAGTGCCATTAGGTGTGAGATTAAGAGGCTCTTCCCCTGCCATTAGCCCCGGCATGGCTTCTTATCACTCAATGAGCTCAGATACTCATTAGACCGCTCGGCCACAGTGCAATATCCCAGGATTCACCTGTGACCCAATCAAGAAAATATATGTGCTGCATGCTGGGGTATCAATTAGATGGGACGATTAGGCCGTGTCATCAATCCTGGGCACCTACAGACTGATATCGGTGTTCATTAGTGGGGGAGAGGAGCGGCGGCCATTACCCATTACTGACAATGGTGTTAACGAGACGCAGGGATCAGATGATGAAGATCGTGTCCCTTTAGCGTTATGGAGCGCAGAGGGGTCTTTATCGCTCATGCTGGCCATAACGTCCTGACACTGTAAGAAGTGCTCAGTTTTCCATGTTGGAAAATGGCACAAAACTCCAGAGCAGGAGCAGATAAAGTCAATAAGGAATTCAATGAAGTAATCTACATGCTGGTCAGCTGGAAGACTGAGGTATAAATAATGCAGTAAAGGTTAGGAGGGAGAGGCGTCTGTGCACTTCTAACAGTCAGACCGAAGATGGATGTCTGTGCAGGATGAGACTAAGGCAGCAAGAACAGATTACTGTCTTTAATTATTAATCGTTGAGTTTTTGTCCAGTTAGTTGTTATTGTTTTAGTCAGTAAATCATGAAAAATGAGTGAAAACATCAGCCATACTTTTCAAAATCCAAGGTGATGTGTGCAATTAAGTAAAAATTTTTCCCATAATAACAGAAATGTTCTTCCTGTTGGACATTGGCGTAACTAACCAGCTGCTTAATTAGCATAAATTTAAATAACAGGGGTCAACCAGTTATTGGCTTTGTTAATAATCTGGGCAAATATGTGGCATTTAACTTAAAATCAGTTTCAGTCTTTTACCTAGAAATTGCTTGTTTTGTCCATATAATCAATTAAATAAAGTAATTCTTAGCATGTTACAATACATTAATTGTATTTTTCATTGAGCTGTGCATCTTCTCTAGTCTGACATTTCGATTCAATTATGATTATAAAATTAATGATTCAATTCGATTCAATATCACGATGCAACATAGAGAGTAGTATCCTTGATTCTCCATATATCTGCACCAGGCTACTTTTAAATAAAGAGAAGAAGTGGAAGCTCTAACGCTACAGACTTGTTGTCTTGATCATTTAACACACTGAAGAGCCGAAACAAAAAAAAAAAAAAGAAAAAAAAGCATAATATGAGCTCCAGATCACGCAAAGGTTAGTTAGAATTTTAGTACTTTCAGTTCCGACGTCCCAAATGTTATGGGATTTTATAGTTACTTTTTTACATGAAATAAGGTCTGTGTTGAAAGTATGCAAATGAGATCTGAATGTTTCATTTCGTAACAAAAAATAATTTGTCGTTGCCCTAATTTTGAATTTTGAAGCCGTTTTGTGTTTGTAAATTAGGTTGTTAACAAACTTTCTGATTATTTTTCAACAAACAATATTTACAACAGCCATTTGCACTAACTTGATCAGGTCATTAGATGAGGAGATTATTTTAAAATATAAGGCTGCAACGTGGCATGAAACAATGGAAAAATGGTTGCTGGTTCTAGGTCAAACCACCATTTTGCAGATCCATAATAGCTTAATTTAGCTATACTTTAAGCTTAAACAACTGTTAAAGTCAGGGTTGTTTTTCAGGTTATCAAGATAAAGTTTCACAAACTTTTATTTGCCTCAAACCGCATTATCAGCAATAATTCAAGAATTTTGTTTTTCTTAAGTCCCACAAGTTTTCAGTCGAGGGAGCCAGTCTAATTCTAGCTTCTGGGTTGGCCTACAAAAATACAGAATTCCTGCACCACCTCTTTAAGATGTGATGTTGAAAAAAACATGAGTGTTTTTTTTCATTAAAATGTGTGCCACTCTCTATTAAAAAAACATTAAAAATCAAGAATTACCAAATAAAACAGCCATTTTGTGCTAAGTAAATGCCAAAAGAAATTTAACCTGCTAGTTGCTCCTTAGTCTTTCCACCACCTAAAGTTTCTTCTACAGCTATTAAAAGCACACAGCTCCGACCCACATCAGTGAGTTCTAAATAGGGGTTCATTGGTCATGCAGGTTGTCCGTTTCAATCCCTCACCCCCCCCTTTAAACCCCATACATCTAGCCTGCCAGGCACACCATCTGTGTAGTTCCCTTATTGGTCTTCAGAGAGCCCTGACATAAAGCCACCAGAGCCTGGCTAAAGACTAAAGCAGCCCAAAGCATTTAGCACAAGTTAGTCCCTCTAAGTCGCACATGGTTCTCCAGTGTATTCAGAAATATCCAAAGCTTCCTTCATGTTTTTATACTGAAGTCTCTGCTCCCTCAGGGCGCGCTGGCATAGATTAATTTAGAGGCGATGCCCTGGTGAACGCTGGTATTGACCTGGGAAGATAATGTCATCGTAGATTAGCTGCTTTCAAAGGGAGTTAGATCATAAAGTGATTAAATTAAGGCTGAGACCGAGAGCAGCGGAGAGTGAGCTCCCATGAGCTTCCGGACTGAGAGCAAAGTAGCAAAAGCTGCACTGAGCAACTTCAAAATGCAAGATTTCCCAAGATTTTGTATTTAAATTGAATTATACTGTGTCATGTGATGCTTGTGTAATGTGACAGTAGAGCAAGCCTTCATTTAAGCGTTGAAGACAGGCATCTGTTTCCTTCTCTGTCTGTCCTTTTGCATATCTCAAGAGCTGTTTATCCAATTGGCTTCACACTGGGTCGTAAAATTGCTGGGGACTGAAATAAGTGCGAAGTGGAGTGTGAAGTTACTCAGCTGGGAGGTTCTTTAACACGAAGCAAGCAGCTCTTTGGAGAACCAAGCAATCATTCTGCTTAATGCATACAAAACTTGAATTGGTCTCACTCTAGCCTCAAACTGAAAAGACAACAAGCCCTTTTAGTTCTTGAGTTCTGCTTTAAAGAGGTGATTGTAAAGATTACATGCAGGAGGATAAAGACCCTAAAACCTTTCAAATTTAGCTCCATATCGAAAATTCTGCATTGCTGAACATCAAATGCCAGAATGGAGACTGTCAGTCAAGTGTTGACATTTCAAGGCTTCAGGTTGGATCTTTGGTTCCTGTTATACCATGTAAATTTGGTAATCCCAATATGTCATTAAATCTAGCACAAATGTGATGACTGAAAGCCGAGATTAAAACATTACATTTAGAAATAGAGGCATTACTATTATGGAAAATGCAGCGTCACCAAATTCCCAAGGCTCAGTTGTCCTTTCTGCATGGACAAAGGCATATACCACAAAGTGTCGTGGCATCATAACATGGAAACTGTATTTATGCTGTTTCCAAACTGCAGGGGGCAGTGTCCTCAAAAAATCACATCTATGGTATGGTTTACAGGAAGGCACTGAAGAAGAAAGTTTGTTGCGACCGATTTCACCAAAGTAGAAGAAAGTTTGTTGTTACCGATTTCTGATTTTGCCAAAGTAGATGAAAGTTTGTTGTAACTGATTTCGCCAAATTAGAAGAAAGATTGTTGCCAAGAGGAGTTGCAGTGTTTACTCATGTTATAGTGTTCTTTCATTGTGAACAGTAGCTTCTCAAAGTTCGACATTTCATTCTTTTTTGTTCTATTGGCTGTTAACAAAAACAAATCAGTGCATTTCGGTTCTTGTTGTTGTGTGCATCTGTTAAAATTCTGGGGATGCGTGCGGCCAGGTGAAAATCAGCCTCTAAAACATGTGAAGTCATGCTTGCTGTGCAAACTTGCATGGTCATCAAGGATAAAACGGGCAGAAACAAAAAGAGTGAAACAGAGGTTAAAACAGATAAGCAAATATAATCTGGTTATTACAAAGCAGCTTAGAGATATACACTCAACAGCCAATTATTTAGGTACACCACGCTAGTACCACATTGTACCTTGCCTTCAAAACCTTAAATCTTTGTGGCAAAGATTCAACAAGGTGCTGGAAGCTTCCCTCAGTTACTGTGGTGCATATTCACACAATAGCATTACACAGTTGCTGCAGATTTGTTGGGATTGGAACTGAAAAACAACTCCTGTTGAGAATCGGTAACAACTCCCTCAAGGAATCAATATCGTTGGCGCTTTTGCTTACCAATTCTCTTATCACTTTGCTCTCAGTGCCTCGTAAGTCAAGAACATCATGCTATTATCAGCAGAAATTATACCTAAAATAAAAAATGGGAACATTGTATTGCCGATACCCTAACTATGCGGAGATAAGCCGATTGAAGATACCCCAAACGAATAATCAAAGCATGTGTCAGGCTTAAAATTGAGGCCTTCAGGCTTGGTGAAACAAAAATGAGAATTACTTACATGAACAGTCACCAAGTGGAGCTTTGGACTTTCTCTTGGAAGTAAATGTATCAACATATTTTCAATTAAATCTTGTTAATTCTCATGAAAGGGGCTCTTAAATCAATGATACCCAGGCATGCAGACTTTAAAAGCTTTCACACATGCTGTCACCAGCAGCTTGACAGCATTACTCCAAGACCTGACCACACTTTGAATAAATAACCTCACACAAGACTCTAACCATTCCCACAGACACACTTCAAGTACTTGGCAGGCGGGCGTCTTGAACTCTGGCAGCTGGTGAGCCGGGGGCTGTAGGGACGGCTGTGTTTACTCAGGGTCTGCTTTGCCAGCCTTTTTTTTATCTTGAGTGTTCATTTGTTTTGGTTTGTTGTGGTCGGGATGGGTTTGTTCATCTTGTGGTCTCTGGGTCCTGATGTTTGGGGTCAGACTCCATTAGGGTCATGGAGGTGGGGGAAAGGGGAAGGTTAAGGGTTTTCGCCCATGGCTCACTAGTTCACAGCCATGTCTGGTCAGCGAGAGCACCTAAGATGGGTTCGTTTTGGTATCTTTTAAGCTGTGTTCACGCCAAATGTGAAAAAAACCATTGATGTAGCGTCTTCTCACAACATAATTTGGCTCATGTATTCAGGTGTTAAAATGTTTCATATCTATTGAGACAAATTTGCCCCTCCGATGTGGTGAAGAGACCTTGCTAAAGCTAACTGGAAACTAGCTAACTGCAAACTAGTGCTGCCAATAGCCAATGAAAAAGAGAGGGCGGGACAGGAAATCGCGTCAGAAGATGGCAGGAAGTAGCAGGAATATAAAAACAACAAGGGTGAACAGCAAGAGAAGGAGAGTGGAGACATAGCAAACCTGGACTACAGGGTAACTTCTTCAACTTCAAGTTTAACTTTATTGTCCCCTCAGGGAAATTTGCTTTGCAGCCAGGTAAAAAAGACTTCAATACACAGTCACACCAAATCCATCACAACAATATAAATGCTGGAGCTCATTAACCAAGAAAGACATCAGTGAGTCAACCTGGAATGAAGCCATCCCCAGCGAAGATGGCTTTATTAGCAGCTGGCAAACAACAAATCAGTGTATTACCACCACCAAAGGGTGTGTTTGTTCACTCGTCAAAATGTTGCCCTAGAGCAGGGGTGGGTAACTGGTGGCCCCAGGGACCACATTTGGCCCTTTACCTCACTCAAAACGGCCCACCGATTATTAATAAAATAACTTAGAAATATGAAGAAAACACAAGAACGACTGCTAAATATCATTCATCATGAGTAACCACTACTAAAAAATGCACAAATTAAGATGGCTGATAAAATATTTCTACTAACCTAAGATTGGCGGTACATGCTTTATCTTTTACGAGTCACTAAAGAAATTACTTTGCTGTGATTTTATCTCTAAATATCTTTTATGAGGCATTCGAATAATATGTATATATTATTGGTAAAATCTATTTTTGGAAACAATGGTAAAGGTAATATATTTGTGCTTTAAAAAGTGGTAAGAATTCATTACAAAATTGTGAATTTTTTTACTGTGTTTGAGTTAAAATCTATCAGTGTTGGTGTAATCCTTTTTTAAGCTTATAATTTTCTATTTTTTATTCACTTTAATATTTTTTTCCTCATCGAAAGTTCCTGACATTATGCAACAGTGCGGCACGAAAATGGGTTTAAAAGGGTGTGGATGACCTCATAAACTCAGAGCAATGAGTGAGTGAATGGCGTCAATGGTTGGATGTGATACATCGGGTGTGGTCTAGCAGTGCTGAGTTAAACTACTTAGGTCAGGACAAGCCAAACACAAAAAGAAGTATTTTAAACTCAATACACAAAACAGCCAATAGCCAATTCAGCATCCAAAGAAAAATACAAGCCCATCCATCCATAGAAAAATACAAGCCCATCCATCCATCCACCCATTATCTATACTTCTTAACCATTTCTGGATCAGGAGCGTATCCCAGCTGACATTGGGCAAGCGGCGGATTACACCCTGAACCGGTCACCAGCCAATTATAGGGTGACATAGAGAGACCGAAACCCTTCATGCTCACAGTCATATTTAAGGACAATTTGGAGTCAGCAATCAACTTAGTGAGAATATTTCTGGTCTTGTAGGAGGAAGCTGGAGTGCAAGGAGAGAATCCACGCATGCATAAGAACATTCAAACATTGCAGTGAGGCATGTGCACTTCCTGCTGCGCCACTTTTTTGCCCTATTTTGCCTTACTTGACAACTTCTGAGATCTGTTTCAAGACGCCCCATAAACAAAGCTTCAAGCACAAACTAAGACAAGGCATCTGAGCCTTTTCTGACCTCTAAATTAGATAACAGCAGGCAGTCGTCTCCTTGTTCTATCCTTCTCCCCTACTCACATCCCTGGCGTCATCCTGTTAATGTGAAACTGAAGGACATTTTCATCCCTGTGTTCTTGGAAATCCTGCTGATAAGTAAGGGGAATTGATTTCAACTCTTACGTCAGCTTCTTTCATTTGGTATGCCGAGACCCAAACTGACAGTTGAGCTTGTGCTCCGTCTGAGGATCAGGGATGTGTGTGAGCTGGCACGCTGCATCTCTTAGTCGGGTTCACTGGGGCAGTTTGGCATGTGGTGCGTATTTCACAGGCCAGTGTTCTAATTAAAACTGTTTAACATGCTGTAGTACACAACATATCAAAGCATGGGCATGTTAATGTTAACTCTTTGGAGCAGAGGCTAATGTGGGGACACGGCAAGGTCACGGAAATTTATATAGTCCTTAAAATACTTAAAATATGCTTTGTGCATCATCTTAAATGGGCCTTTAACTACTCTGTAGCCTCAGTATATTTAGAGCTGTGGATTAGCTTCAATTAGAGATGAGTCTATTGTAGTGAAGGTAAGAGCCTGGAAAATTTGTTCATCTGCTCCTCAACACAAGTAGCAAATCACATTTTTTATTTGATTATGAAAAATGACTCATCCTTTGTACTTTTATGAGGTATGCCTGTTCAAAGGCACATTAAGCGGGGTACACACATAAAGATTATCAGGCTGTTTTTGTCCCGATTTTCTCCCTTCTCAATCAAGGACGGCAACCGCCAGATTGTCTTATGCGATTATCCTATAAGATTATCCTGAGGTCTGAGGTGTGTTAAGACTGAATTTGCACTGATAATCAGCTCCAAAACAGGTCAGGGCCGACAATTCAAATATTAAACTTGTTCAATATTTATGACTAAAAATCTTCATGTATGTGAGGAAAGCTGACAACTCCCGAGTCATGACTCCATGAATTGTGATGTGGAACAGAATGGAGGCAATCAAGAAGCGAGCTGACTGAGGAACAAGGAAGCAGGGGTAAATAAAAACAAGCATGGCCGACCTGAAACATAAAGTTCAGAGGACCTCAGAAATGGAGGACCAGCTAGATTTTTGTGGATTTGTTCCACAGTCTTTTCTTTCTTTTAGTTTGAGATTTTTCAAAAATAGTCCCAAAATCACCATCATTCCCTCTTCTCATTTGTCCTCTTCATGTTGCGTGTTGTGTTTTCCGGTTGTTGCCGTCTTTCTTCTTTTTCATTTTTGTTAGATTACGTTTGATCAGGCGATATTTCTGGCTTGGAGGACTAGATTCTAGATCAGAGGTGGGACAGAATGGTTATGTGTGTGGTGTGTTGAGATTATCGGAGCACACCACGCACAGCATGATCAATACTGTTCAATGCCTGATTTTTTATCTTCATGTGTGGGGTCTCTGACAGATAAAAAATCTCTTCAGATTCAAATCATTACTTGTGTACCCTGCTTTAATGGAAAAAGCCAATCAGCTAATCAAATGGCAGCAACACAATGGATTAAGGCATGTAGACATGATCAAGACAACCCGCTGAAGTTCAAACTGAGCATCAGAATGGAGATGAAAGGTGATTTAAGTGACTTTGAACGCAGCATGGCTGTTGCGAGATGAGCTGATCTGAGTATTTCAGAAAGTGCTGATCTAATATAACCTTGCAGGGCAGCTTAGATCTGCCTGATTAAATGTAGGTAATCAGGCAGGTCCAGCTCACAAAGTTCCAATGTGTAAGTCTGCAAGAGGCTCTGCTCAATCAGCATCCTTTAAGAGGAAAGAGGTGGAAGCTGAAAGCACGATGACAGCAAGAAGCGAGTGCAGGCCTGTAAGCGATTGCCAATCATGAGGATATTAGCATTGATGCTGCCTGGAAAACATTTATCATTAAATAAAGAAGAAAACACAACTATGAGGACATTTCTTTCTCATGTGCAGCCACATCTGGATCATAGATCAAAGGTCAATAGGTCAATTACATCATATAGGGCTCGGCTATATCGACCAAAAATAAAATCTTATTCAATGTCAGTTTTCAATCTTGTTTTCTAAATTTGAAGTGCAGCTGGATCCACTTGGTTCCATGTCTGTCATCAGGCAGAGTCATCTTGCAAATCTCCAGGGTTGATAACGCTCAGTCTGCAGCGACACTGCCCAATCAGTGTCCTTTGAGGAGAAAGAGGAGGGAGTTTCAAGTTTAACAACAGCTATAAGTGGCTGCAAGTCCATAAACAGTGGCTCCTCATACTGCTGAAAACATTTGTACATGCAAAATGTGTCATCGGTTATCAAGTTTTGTCACGAGTTAGCTGGACTAATTAGCTTGCATTATGAACTTTACTCAGCAGTAGTAAAGCCTGCCTACCACACCATCTGATTGGCCCACAATAATGTGATTGAAATAAAAATTGTCTAATCAGCGTACAGGTACAGTTTTGAAAGGTTATGCCCTGCCCGAACTCTGTCTATGGGCTGTTGCCTAGATGGAAAGTGAGATATATCCTATAGTCTATGCTGAACTGTCTACCTGGAGTATTACGATAAATCTACTGGGATTTTTTTGGTCAAATCATCCTTAGGGTTTACAGAGTTTGGCCTTCATATGATGCTTGTCTTTCTAGGCCTTTTGGAGAGGAGGCTAAATCTCTCCAAGAACCCCTAACTAAGTCCATTTGTCCCTTCGGATCAACCTTTACATAACCATGACCTGGATGCATGGGAACTTACACAGACAATATGGAACCTTGTTCCAATACCTTGTTGACAAGTTAAGAAGTTGTTGAAGCAGCTAACTGGTCCAATGCCATATGGGAAAAACATGGACAGTCATACGGCTCTGCAGGTTTGCCATTCATTTTACTTTGGTTCCAATTACATTGGACCTTTTCCTTTTAGTTTGTGGTGAAATCCAAAGGCAGACAATAATGTGGCTTCTGCTACACATTGCAATGGTGCTGTTTGACTTCTGAGTCAAAGTAAGCCCAGTGCAGAAGGTTAGATATAGATTAAAGTGTAGAGGTGAGAGCTGGTTTATATTACAGCGAATACATGCAAAGGTAAATTGATTTCCATGAGCATTTGTAGGTGTGTGAGTCCAACTTCAAGACTTTTATGATATCAAACTAATTAAGTCCATCAAATCAAGAAACAACATGCCAGTACTGTAAATATGTTTCACTACAAAACATTATTTTAAATCTAAAATCAATGCAAAAATTAGATTTTACTCTGTGAAGTCCCCCTATATTAAATCAACTGCTCATTTCCTACTCTCCAGGTAACATTTGAAGACTGATGGTGGCCAAGTTACCACCATCAGCTCCAAACACTCCAAAATTGAGTTTCACTCTTGTCTGCCATTGTTTGCTTGTGATTAATTTGTGTCGGATTTGTTTTGGTGGGCCCAGCTGTCGGTCCATCTGTTGGGGCCATGACACAGTGTGTGAGACTGTGGAGTAGCTCTTACTCTACCTCCTGCAGAAATCTTCAGCCTCCCTAATTTCCTGACGTCAGAGCTGCAGCCTCTGTGTCAAGGAGATGACTTTTGTGCTCATTCGCAACGAAAGCTACAATGCATTTTGTACTTGGAACTGAGGCATTCACCTTTACAATGCTATGAGGGTGTATTGGGTAAATCACTTGGGTGGTTGAAGCAGTTAAATGTGTCAAAAAGCGTCTGAGATAAATGTGTTTAAAAAAGGTTATGAAGGGAGAAATTGGATCGTAATTTTTGGTAAACTATGTTGATGTGTCTAATGCGTTCAAGTTTAAATTTAGAGAAATTGATTTTTTTTTTAAATGGTAAATAACTGGACCCTCCAGAAACACTAGGCTAGTAAAAATGACTAAACATCTAATTAATCAATAACTTTCCAATATTCAGTATACATGAACTGAAGGTCAAAACACAAATCTGATTGGAATAACATTTTGAAAGAGTTCTGCATCGTGCACTTACAAGTTTGGTGAGTACCAGATGAAATGTGGCTCATTTGTTTTGGAAAGTTTGCTTGAGTTGGCGTTAAAGCTTGCATTAACTGAACTTTGTCTGCTTAAAAATGGGGGAGTGGGAGGTTTTTGAGTTCAGTTTGCTATGTTTGTGAAAGTGAACTGAACCAAGCACAAACCAAACAAGGAGAGAAATAAAAATTAGTGTATTGTGGATTGAATTTGGCCAAATATCACAACAGTAAGCAGGCTAACGTATCATTAAAAACAATATTGAGCAGAGTGGGGCTATTGCTAGCAATGCAAGTCCTCCAAACGGATCAAAGTCTATAAGTTTATGCATAATGAAGTCACACATCCCCTGGTTAATATGCCAGTTTCATCTGTAGTGCAACAATCAGATGGATGGCAGGAACAGCGATTGCAACTACAGCTCCAACTGGTACTGGGTGGCCATGAAACGCAACATTTCACCTGCTTTGGTTCACCTGTCAAGGTGTGTTGTGTAAAATAACCAAAACAAAAGAGAATTGTAAAATGATTCAACTTTTCTCTCGAACTGAACTAGTCCCCGTATTTTGCATAAGAAAGTGACTTCAGTCTGTTTTACTGCATTAGCATAAATCACACAAGCGTAATAATACTCCTATGAACTTGTGGTGCCCCTTTTTGTTTCTGAAAGATGAACAGTTTTGTCGTATAATCCCTTGTTGAACTGTTCAACTCTGTGCAAATCAACGTCCAAATGATCCGTCCTGACCTGACAAAAAATCAGCCAACTGAAAAAGCAATTTCTTTTATCACTGAAAAGCTAAAAGTTTATGTTCTATGTGTTTCATCGTCACTGTGAGGTTTAAGTTTTGTTCACAGTATGATAATAATAAATTCTAAAACCTTGGGTATCTTTCAGACAATTACAAAAACAAACAAAAAAACAGAAATGTCTCAGTATAATCCCCAAGTGGTTTCTGATTTTTCATTTGGTGGCTGCAATTGTGGGAATGGTGCAAGCAACCAAAATGAGTTCCCTCCAATGGAAGGCTGGGCACAGCTTTAGAAACAGTATTAGGAGTTCGATACTCAAAGGAGGTTTGGAGCAGAGCCACTGCACCATAAAATCTAAAGGAGGCATTTATGGTGATTTGGCATCTGATCACGATGCCTCCGGGTCACCTAGATTCTGAGGTTTACAAAGTAAATCCAACTGTGATGGTTTTATTTGTATTTCTGTAGATTCAGTATAAATCATTGGGAAAAATGATCAGTGATTTTCCCTCAATTGATAGCATATAATGGGTGTTTAATGGCTTCATCCATAACAATAAAAGTGAGGCAGATCAAGGAGTGTAAAGAAATCAGTTTAGAGAGAGACAGAGTGCTGACCTCTAAACAAACCTAAAGGGAAAAACAATCTTCAATTAATCTTAATTCTCGCCTCTTTTTTTCAGCATTGTGGGTCACACAGAGCCATACACAAAGCTTTGCTGTAAAGGTTTCTGCATCGACATCCTGAAGAAACTGTCCCGCAACATCAAGTTTTCCTATGACCTCTACTTGGTCACCAATGGCAAACACGGCAAACTGGTGCGAGGAATCTGGAACGGGATGATCGGAGAGGTAAGAAAAACAACACCAACGGGGTGCTGGTTTGGCGGAGTGGAGCAACCAGGCATGACCCATTCATATGCTTCTGCTGGCAAGGGTTCGAATCCAGCCTGTGGCCAGTTTGCAGAGTGTCCTCCTCCTGCTCTCTCTCGCCCCCTTTCAAAAGCCTATCAACTGTCTCTCTCTCACCCATCACTTAAGGCACAGAATGTCCAAAAACTAACCTAAAAAAAAGCTGTCTTAAGAAATACCACACCAACATGACAGCTGTCTTGAATTAATGTGAAAAAGAAAAGCTTTCCCTTGAGCTTAAAGACCCCAAGACTTAGGGTAACAAGATAGTTTGGGGGTTAAGTTTAGGCATGAGGTCAGTGAAGTTTGCTGTAGAGTAAGATGGTTGGGCTTTAGGGCTAGGTTCAGACTGTGGGGTGCTAAGACTAGGTTGAGGGTAAGATGATTTGTGCACTGGGGTAAGCTCCTGGGGTGAGGTTAGGTTAACAGTAATTTGAGTTTTAGAGTAAGGGTTTGGTATTATGGTTTCTGGGGGCTGGGAAATGTTGCCAAGAGTTGGTCTAGGGTTAGCCGGTGGGGTCTTGATAACTTAAGTTAGGTTATGGTTTCAAGGTCAGGTTTAGGCAACTGATCACCAGGGTTAGGTTTAGTTAGGAAAGTGAAGGCTTGAGGTTAATCGGGCAGTAGGGTACCTTGGCTAGTTTTGGAATAAAACTGGTTTTGGTGGAGGTCTCGGTCATGAGTCACTAAGGTTGGAGATGGTAAGATGGAAGGAGCTCAGCTCAGATAATATGCCAATTAGCTTAGATTTAGGGTAAGATGGTTTGGGCACTGGGGTCAGGTATGTGCCAAAGTCATTGAGGTTAGGTTCACAGTAACTTTATGGAGTTTTAGAGTAAGGGTTTGGTAGTGTTATTCCTGTGTTTAGTTATGTGTGGAATATTGCACTGCAAAAACTCAGGTCTAGGCAAGTGTGTTTGTCTATTTTTAAGTCAGAAATATTCAAAACATTTATTCTAATCCACATCCACTTAACAAGTTGAGATAAATACCGTACTTTAAGGAATAAAATGCAAAAATAAGGCATTGAATTGGTTGTAATGATAAGAAAATATCTGCCAGGGAAACAAGGAAAGTTTCAATCAGTGAGGGTCTTAAATTACCAGTAAGGTTAAATTTGTCTTGTCTTATTGGCAGATTATTTTACTTATTACAAGCAACTTAATCCTTATTTTTAGTTTGTATATCTTCAAATAAGATCTTAATCCAAACATGTCAGGAAATTGTGGCTTAGAATAAGTCTAGTGAGACTCTCTTGACTTGAAATTGGACAAATACTCTCACCTTCATTCAAAATGGTGCTGAGATTTGGTCTGGGGTAAGTTGGTGGGGTCTTAGGTTTTGCCCATGTAGCTGGTCACTTAAGTAAGGTTATGGTTTTAAGGTTAGGTTCAGGCGGCTTATTTCCACCTGAACAGCTTGGACTCCCCGTGCATGTACCTTCAGCCTTGTGTGCTACACCACGCCGCTGTTCATCATACTGATGGAGGGCCGGTAGATTTACAGTCCAGACACTCCGCCTCATGCAAGCCATTAGCTCTCCTATGGAGGCTGATGCCTCATTGAGCACAACAGCCCTCCTGTTTCTGCGGAGAAACAGAAAAAAAGAAAAAAAAAAGGCAGACTAATGCTGCGTCGTCCGTTCTTCAAGAGGAGGGCCGGCCAGCGGGCAGTGGAGATTATTCATGAGGACACCCGCTCCTCCTTTTTGTACAACAGCCCCTCCCTCAGCTTCCACAGTGACCCTGAAACCATTTAATTTGCATATTAATCAAAACTTCTGATTATTTTTTTTTTATGTACAAGAGTATAATTTAACTTTTTTTTATTATTTAACTACTACAAAAAATCTGCAATTCAGGTTTTCAGTCATTTTGATGTTTAAAGGAATAGTTCAGGTTTTTTGAAGTGAGGTACATGGCATGAGCCTGAACATGTGCCACAGTGTCACAGCTCAGTTCTCTCTCTGTTCAGAAAAGCACGGGACAGACGCGAATGCTATACATTGCACACATGGTGCCAAACATTTCACGTAATTAAAATAATTGTGGGAGTAATGAAGCCACAAAAACAGTGTAGGGGTTTACATCCACTTAATTTCCCACTGCCAAGCCATTTTTATTAGGCACTATATTGAGACATGGCACAGCCTGCGTGTCCTTCCGCCAGCTCTATTGTGACTTAGCAAAGGTTTTCAGGAGGCATAATTCGTAGAAAATTAACTACTGAAAATGTTCAAATCAATACAAAAAATGGAAATGCACTTAGTCTCCACATCCACTCAGAGCAGCCATTGTAAAAGCTCTGAAAATCTGTATCAAGTCCTTTTAGCTAAAATATCAACCCAGTATTATAACTGTGTTGAAATCGGATGGATGAAGTCAAGATACCAGACTTCTTGAGGCATTATATAGTCCTTTATGGTGTTCAAGTAAGACTGAGAAGATCACAAGGACAATGTTAATAAAATGTCGATATGACGCTTTTACATCTAACAAGAAAAATAGGGAGGATCCTGTTAATGATAAAACAAAATAAATGTTTGTATTGTTTCCATTCTTTGTGTATCAGTCAGTACCAAGAGGAATGTCCAAGTGCCAAAAAAGCGTCTGTCAAGCTGATGTTTAAATGTTACAAAATAAGCTTCTCCTTAGTCCAAGTCCCACTGACTTTTGGCTCCAGCAACGAGTTCCACTTAATGTTTGTCATATTTGCCAGCAGACGTCTTATGTAACAGGCATTATGCTATATGCTACAATACTTTGTGAAGGATTAGAGGTGGATTAGATGGTGAATCATGCTTTACAATGCGCTGGTGAAGGCGAGAGATAAGAGTGGAATAGGCTTTTGAGTTTCGTCCATCTGGAGAAGTCAGACTGTAGATCACTTCGGGGACAGAGGGCGAGTGTGTTGACATCACAGTGAGATGAGATTTATCCTAAAGGTCACAAACGTCCACTGTTATGTCAAAGCAGAAGAAAAACATCTGTCTGCCCTTTGACATCACAAACATATAAATATCGTTTCCTCTTCTACAGGTGTTCTACAAACGGGCAGACATGGCCATAGGCTCTCTGACCATAAACGAGGAGCGCTCTGAGATTATCGACTTCTCTGTGCCGTTTGTGGAGACGGGGATCAGCGTGATGGTCGCAAGGAGCAACGGGACAGTCTCGCCTTCAGCTTTTTTAGGTGAGGGGCACTTCTGTGGTCCTGTGATGTTTGACAAAGTCACTTCTTTAATTTACTTTCCTGCTATTTTGGATTAAGGAGTGAGGCAGTAGATTGAGTTAGAAAGAGGGCAAGAGAACAGGAAAGCATGCTGTAAAGGGTGAAGGATGTATCTGAACCTGCCCTGACCACAGATTTTACTCAAGGGACTAGCAAAACCACACAGCTAGTGGCATCCTTATGGCTAAGTTGATGTTTTTAATGTGCTATATTTAATCATCATTGATTCACTTGGTCCTGATGAATGCTTTCCTTTCTATGTTTATAATCATCTCTACACTGATTGGGCTGATGAGTCTTGTACTTGCATTACAGTTTAAAAGGTTTTTAGTAAGGACGTAAAATATGATCGGTACAATATCAATATAAGATGAGGTGGACATTTTGGCCAATATCTACAGCTCATATATCAGTAATATCAGCAAAATACACAAATGTATCATAATACTTAACTTTATTATCACCGCATGGGTACATTTAAAATCAAGACTTTCACTTTTCAATCATTAAATGTTGTTTGTCCTTGTTTTGTATCTGTTCCTCACACAAATAGACTGTCACTGTGAAAGCAAGAAGTCATAAAGTTTTCATATATTAAAGACTCTGTGCTCTTGATGAAAATATCAGTATAGCGATAATGAGCTCAGAAATATCACCATATCGATATCAGCAAAACTCCAGTTTCGTGCATCCCTAGTTTTTGGTATAAATGTTTTGTGCGTATGTGCATTTTTCTTGGAAAAAAAAAAAAAAACAGAAGGGTGACAGGTCCTGGTTTGTCAAAACTAGGTTTAAAAAAGGGGTGGGACATTTCCAGTAAACATCCAGAAACTCTCAGTGGGAAGTTAAGCTCAGAAATATTGGAAATATTCCAAATAGTATAAAAATTCTTATGTAAAGCATGAATTCTGGTTGTTTTAAACAAAGGTTATGCTACATTACGCTATATTTTTTTCCCAACTAAATTTAAAATCCTTGTTAAGGTCAAACCTTCAATTCTGTCAATTCTGGGTTTATTCCCGTGTATTCCTTTATGTTCCTGTCATTCCCACTGAAATTCCTGAAATGTTGCTACCCTAGTCTGAGTTATGTGGCATTTTTTCTCATTAAAAATACAAATGGATGTATTTCATATTTGTGCTTTCCTTAAGGTGATATTTAAGATACCATATTTGTAGCATTTTAATGGGTTTACACAGAACATGGTTTTCAAAGGTTCCTGCTCAAAAATCCCTTCAAGATACTGGACTCTGTCTTGCGTATAAACCCCTCTTGTGAAAATCCTCATGAGCTGTGTCCCTCTTAAAATGTGGCATTATCTCTACAGTGCTGTGCTCTAATCTTTACTCCTCCTGCATGGACATAACTGGAGTTGCCTGTGGGCTGAACACGCTCCTTGCCTTTAGCGGTGTCTTCCAGCTCAGGGAGGGGGAATATTCAGGGCTGTCTCTGGTTTATGTGAGGCCCTTGTGCTTGTTTGGGCAGTTTTCTGAAAGGAGTGGTGGGCAACAGAGGGATTTCTTCTCATGATGGGGGAGGGGCAGGGACTTGTTTTTAGTTGTTTTATTTCTTACCCTGTAGCACTTTGAGATTACGAAAATGTAAAGTGTAATACAAATCAAATGTATTATTATTATATATATTACTCATATTTTACTTTCAAAACCATATTAATTGTCAAGTTCGTTAGTTGGTGTTTTTTTGTATTTATTTTAGTATTTTGTATAATAGTCTTTATTGTTTTTTTACTTATTAAAGACCCAACCAGGGACAGAAATTGCAAATTAGCTCATGTTATTAATGCTGTATTATGCATAAAATGGGACCTTTATTTGGTTTTCTCTGTTTTTTAGGGTGAGTATCTTGACTCTGTTGTGTCTTCTTGCTCTTCTCTCTGCAGAACCATACAGTCCAGCAGTTTGGGTAATGATGTTCGTCATGTGTCTGACCGTTGTGGCCATCACGGTCTTCGTCTTTGAGTACTGCAGCCCAGTCGGGTACAACCGCAGCCTGGTCACCGCCAAAGGTGAGGGACATTCCTATAACCCCTCTTCTTAAGAGAGCAGAGTAAAGCTTGCTTCAAACAACTTTTTATTAGCTATCATCAGGGTGTATATGCCTTTTATTTTATTAATTTTGTACTTTTACCATCTGGTTACTTTATACCTTGCTGAGAAAAAAAACAACAATTCAGTGGTATTATTTTTACAACAATTAAGTAAACAACAAATCTGGATTCTTTTATTTCTATGCAGATTAAGAAAACAGTACGTATTATGCAAAGTAATGGATTAAGAAGGCAAACATCCCTAAGAAGATATTAAAACAACCTCTTAAAAATTGCATAAAGTAAAAAAAAAGACATTCAGTTATTCCCAAAGGGGGCTTTAATTTATTTGGTAGCAAAATATAACAACCTCATCAAATTGAGAATTAAAATAATTTAGTTTACTTCCCCTTAAATTAGTTTTTTACATCATATTACCTTTGAAACTCCTTTACATCCACATGGAAAGGCAGTCTCAAGGGCCTTAAGAAAAAACTGAAATCTGAGCCTATTTACAGCAAGCACATATTGGATCAATGCCTGGAAAATTGAGATAGTGCAGTTTCATCTCTGGGCCGCGTGCTCTATAAAATATCTCATAATGGATGGAGAAAGGCCAAAGGGGGCTGAGCTCCCGGCTCTGCTTCTCATCTTTGTTTTTATGTATTTTAGGATGAATCATAAAGAGGATGCCAGAGTTATTGGCAAGGTCAAAGAGGATATGTTTCATGGCATAATGAAGGCATCAAACCAGTTTTATTATTTTTTGGTCAGACATTTGCATAGCTTTTAACTGATTTGATCTCTTTTTGACCAGCTGCTTGAAGGTTGCTGTCATTTAAGGTCATCTTCTTTGTCAAATACGTGAAGCAAAGTCTCCCTATTATTTTCCACATACACTGATGTGAAGCTGGTGTGAACAATATGGGGCTACAGCCACTGCTGCTCTTTTTTAATAGTAGACGTCAAAAGCTATTAGCTTTTAGTTAGGGATGCACAAAATGAACAGCATGATATCGGTATCGGTAGATATCTAAAAGTCTGCCGATACTTATTGCCATACACATTAGCCATATATATATATATATATATATATATATATACCCAGGAAATGTATGAATGTAGGACAATGCATCACATCACCCTATTATCAGTCCCTCCAGGTAATTGCAATGTCACAATAGCAACAATCAAAGCAATTTCAGCGTGGCCTTGTGGCTTGGACATATCACCACAATTTTCTTGCAACTTTGGCCAATCATCACAGCTTACACCGTCTCCCACATCATCAAAGTCGGTCTGACTTCCTTGTCTTTGGTCTGGAAATCACAACTGAAGGGGGAACACTATTTGCATTCATGCAGATGTGCAACATGAGCAACATTCATCACTTCACAAGCTCCCATCTACCGTAAAACAAGTGGATCACTGCTGCATGTGTGTGCAGGCACACGTGTGTGTGTGTGTGTGTACGGGGTGAACAGCAGTCCGTTTGGCGATCGGTGTGTGGTTTACACATGAAATCAGACACTGACTCTCAGCAGCAGTGCCCGTCTCTGTGGGTGAGGCTGATGCAGAAAAGAAAAATCAGTTACATTAATCATGAAAGAAACAAGCCTTCATGGATGTTTAGTTGAACAAGCAGGGGTGAACCTAACCTTTCTGGTTGCATGTGGTCCAGCCCCTGACTAAAGATGAAAAAAAAAAAAGGTTTGGGGTTGAATGCGTGCATACTGTTTGCCCTGCCTCCCCTCAAGAACCAGGTCAGTATCTCTTGCAGAAAAATCTGTATTTTGTAAAAAAAAATAAAAATATGAAATGTAAAAAATAAAAGCACATTGTATTGAAGAATCAGGGTATTTCCTTCTTTTAAACAGCGCAACTTTTGCCACATTTAAAAAAAAAAGTTGCAAAACTGGGCATTTTTTTGCCGCTAAAAATATAAAAAAAGTATCACAAAATCCCGGAGGTTTGTTTTATTGAATAAATACTTTTCTTTAAAAATCCAACCTTTGACAGAGCATTTTGAAAACCTGCTGTTTCTTCTGTAGCAGGCTTTTTCTGCTGCAACAACCACAAAAATTTGCAGCAGAATCTTGAATCGACTGTATTATTGTTGAATGTTTACATTTTACAAACAACAGTGTTTTTAGTTAGAGAATGACCTTTTGTTTTCTTTAGTCAACATCAATTTCTAACACAAATAGGCTGTCACATTAGAGAAACAGGTCAATTTTAGTAAAGGAGATACCAGAATATGGGATATCAGCAAAAATCAAATATCATGTCTTCCTAATTTTAATAACAGGACCTGGTAGAGCTTATCTGATGTGTTAAGAACTAAGATCCAGTGGAAGAAATATTTGCTAAGACTGCACTCACAACACCAGTTAACATGGTGTTAAGTTAAACTGTAACAGTGGTGAGGCTTTTGCTTCAAACAGATTTAAAAATGAAACAGCTTTTAAATTGGAAATCATGTCAAAAAGTTGCATGCTATAAATTTTGTCACGTTAATAAACTGCATTTATGGCATATCTATATTTTTACATTTCCATGTTGACAAAGAGGCAGCGGCGGACAAAGAACTCAACTCCATTACTTGAGTGAAAGTATAGATACTCCTGGTCAAATGTTTCTCCAATACAAGTGAAAGTTGTTCAGTCACATTTTTATTTAAGTTAAGTACTGGAATACCTACCTTTGAAAATATAATTGACCTGATTATAGAACCTGTAGAATGAAAAGCTTGTTAAATATGCTACAAAGCCATTCAAAATGCCTATTGAAACACGATTAAAATCGACAAAAGGACAATCATTGCAATTTTCATTATTTTATTTATTTGTTTTATTTCAACAATCTCAAACATGGATTTCAGATATGGCCATGGGTGGCCATATCTGGTGTGGAATCGTCATCTGTATCTGCTGTAGCCATAATTTCTGCCAAGACAAATCGTTATCTGAGCATCGTTAGTTCAGCGTTTACCTGCCCGATCTGAGTAGCACATGCAGGAGGTTCAGGTACGGCATCACCACTTGAACAAATCACCAGCCGATTGCATTTTAGAAGAGAAAAGAAATTTCATCCGCTGACTTCATAGCTATACTTAAAAGTAACGAGTAACAAGAACCTTCATTGAAATGTAGTGGAGATAAAAGTAGAATATTTGTCTTTCAAATTTAGCGGAGTAGAAGTCATACATTTCCAAAAACATAATACTTAAGTATAGTACAGATACTCAAATGTATGTAGAGTACCCAAGTAAATCTACTTCGTTACTGTCCACCGCTGCAAAGAGGTTTTCGAAAATGTCACATCCTATCCACTCTTTATTGCAGATCCTGGAGGTCCCACTTTCACCATCGGGAAGTCAGTCTGGCTGTTGTGGGGCATTGTCTTCAACAACTCCGTCCCCATCGAGAACCCCAAAGGCACCACCAGTAAGATCATGGTCCTGGTCTGGGCTTTCTTCGCTGTCATCTTCCTCGCCTCGTACACAGCCAACCTGGCCGCCTTCATGATCCAGGAGCAGTACATCGACACCGTCTCTGGGCTGAGCGACAAAAAGGTGCAGCGCTCTGTTGCTGTCATTGACTGTCCCGTGTTTGGAGCGTGTTGTTGTGTTTGATGTACAGCTAAGTGGGATATTTTGGGAGGGGTGTAAACAGCATGTGGTTGAGATATGAAGGCCAGACGGGACAATGTCATGGCCGTGACTTTTCACTCTACGACAGCCTGAGTGATTAATTGAATTACATCCCTCGACTTTTTAGACCGCTAAGTAAACGTAATACATCCGCGGATTTTCTGCTCAGACAGTGATTATAATTGTGGGCACTATTTTATGCATATTTGTCTGGCCCGCGGATCTGCTTTAAAAGAGTATTGACAAGGAAATCCATGTTGAAGCGTCAGCACCAGAAACCTCTCATAGATGTTTTTAGCTTGCAGGCGACTGACGGGATTAAAGAGGTATTTGAGGAAAAGACCAAGCTGTCCGCTGCTCATTAGCATTCAGGAAAAGGCATTTACAACTCTGCTCTCGTTATACATTAAGTCTGCGAGGTAGAGGAAGAAACAGAGCCATTTCGACAGCGAGTCCATGGATTATTGAGGAGTGGGATGGCGTGGAAGGTTGAAGTGCTGTTTGTCCAGCTATGCTAAAGCCCTCAGGTTCAGGAAATGTAAATGAGGAACAAGATGAAGGCACAGGAAGTGACCTTGTGTCAGAGGAGGGGGTGATGAAGATGAGGACAGGGTGACGTTGAGGCAGATTATTAGCTCCACCATAAAGAATGGACACTTCACTTACAAAGAAAGTCCTTGTGATGGAGCAACATATCAGGATAGCTCTGACGTGGACCAACCTCCTTCAATTCGTTTTGTCCCTCACACTATATGCGACACACATAGATAGAGAAGGGCAACATTGGCCAAAAGTCTTATCCGCATATTTGTCGAAAAATAGAGATTAAAAATACATATTCTCATCAGGTTTGCAGGGGCAAGAGTAAAAATAAATGGCATTCTTTGTATTTATTACAGTTCTTATAGAGAAGAGCCCAAAGAACTGGGCCTCCTGAAAACAAAGGGTCGAAGTTCACCTTCAGGAGAACCAGGGTTTAGTTTGCTGTGAGTGTGAAAGCCATTAGAAGGACCAAACAAGGCAAACAAACCAAAAATCAGAGCATTGTGGCTTGACAAATACAACAGCAGTAAGTAAGCTAACATAGTGTTCACTGACAATGTCAGGCAGAGGGCAGCTAACATTAGCATTACTAGCACTGCCAGCCTCTGGTTCTATTAAAAGGTTAACGCTGACAATTCTGAATAGGATACGTTAACATAGATGTCCATATAATATTCATGTTTGATGTAAGCAGCCTAAATACCTACTTAACAATCACTTTTGAGCTGCTTCAAGCTGAACAATCTTATTACTCGAAGCTAGCTGTGTATTTCCCGGTCAAAGTAAATGGTAAATGGTTGATGGGCTTGGCTTATATTTTGACTACCCAAAGCTGCTTTACACCACAGGTCACATCTAACACTTGTTTGCTCTCACATTAACTAACTGGTGGTTAGAGTTTCTAGGTCCATTGTCCATCAGCTAACACACGCCCTTTCATACCCATTTACACGCCACTGACGCAGCAGTGGGAGCAACTTGGGGTGAAGTTGATGCCCCGCCACCGATGGTGCAACAATAGTCCAGATTGCAGGAACAAAAAACACAGCTACAGCCCACACTAGTGGCAGGTATCTATATTAAACAGCATTTGGCAGACTTTGGTCCGTCTAACAAAGTGCAGAATGAAAGAAAACCAAACAGTAAATTTTGCAACCACCTTGCAACTTCTCTCCCAGACCAGTTCCGCTTAATTTGTGAAAGTGACCTCAGTCGTCTTTTTGCTGACAGCTTTAGATAAGAGTATGAAGTTCTTGATTTGCAAAGCATCCAGAACTTAATGGAAGGAATTGGTAAGGAAGTTGTTGAGAAAAATAAAAAATTATGTTTATTCCAACTGGGATTGTCTTTTGATTCCCATCCCTATGAGTGATACTTGATAGAAATGACAGATATCGTCACTATTGTAGTGATCAGTGATACCATAAAGTACAATAACTAGACAACCATCAGTCACATTTTCATCAGAGAGATAGGCAGTACCATCTAAAGTCAACATACACCAGCCCCTCCAGAAACCCATGGTTAGGGTTATCATGTCTGTGCAGCATGGATTCATTTTTCATCTGAGCTGCATTACAGAAGAAGGATGGGGGTCTTTGCTGGTGTCTAGAAAATAATTAAATCTTCCTAAGCAGTCGCTGAGCATTTCATTAAAATTGA
The DNA here is from genome assembly GCA_037902135.1 of Cetoscarus ocellatus. NCBI lineage: Eukaryota > Metazoa > Chordata > Actinopteri > Labriformes > Labridae > Cetoscarus > Cetoscarus ocellatus. The sequence goes on from JBAMNC010001454.1 coordinate 143,983, forward strand.
TGGAGCATAAACAAATGGTTACCATGGTTGCTTCTTCCTCTTAGTGGATTTGTTTATCAACTAAGTGCATACGGACTTCCTTTTTATTAGACCACGTATTTGCTCAAGTATAACCCAGCAAGTCATGATGTTACCAGCGTGACAAAATGTTTGGCATGTCTTTGTTGGTAATTTAAAACAATCAAGCTCATTACATTTGGTTTCGCATTAATTCACAAAGACATGAGCCACTTACCGAGAAATAACATATGTTGGCCTGTAAATAATGCTGAGTCCCATATTGGGAGTTCAGGTTCAGGAGGACAGAGTGGATTCTGTCCTGGCTGTGGGACAGCTCTTCACAGTTGCAGGACTTCTTGAGGGAGTATGCCCATCCATTCTATGAGTGTTTTGTGGACTTGGAAAAGACCTACAACCCTGTCCTTGGGGGTACTGCAGGAATATGGAGTGCCAAGCCCTTGCTGAGAGCCAATCGGTCCTTGTAGAACCATAGTAAAAGTTCAGTCCGCATTCTTGGCACAGCATCAGACGAGTTCCCAGTGCATGTGGGCGTCTGCCAGGGTTTCCCCTTGTCATCGATTCTGTCTGTGGTTTTCATGGACAGAATCTTAGAGTGCTTGGTGTCCGTTTTGGATGCCTCATCTCTGCTTTTTGCAGATGATGTGGTTCTGTTGGCTTCTTTCGCCTAGAACCTAAAGAAGGGGTTGGGGTGTTTAACAGCTGGGATGTTGGTCAGCACCTCCAAGTCTGAGGCATTGCTTTCTGCCAAATAAAAGTAGATTACTCTCTCCAGGTGGGGAGAGCAATCCTCTTCTTTTATGAGCTGGTATGAACTTCTGAGTTTCTGAGCCAATAAAACAAAAATCAACTTCAGGGAATTGTTAAGATATGTAGCAAGGTTGTGGGAATCCCCTTGGACAACCTGGAGGACATTTTGAAGACCAGGACCTGAAAGAAAGTTTGTTCTGTTCTGGCAGAGTGGAGTTATCAACTTCATGGATGCTTTACGTTGCTCCTCTCAGGTCGCAGATTTGTTGTGCAACGACAAACAGACTTAAAAAACTCTTTTCTCTCTGTAGCCATCAGGTTTTTAAATAAGGTTGGGTGACTTTTTTACTTATTTATTTATCTATCCTGTTAGTTTTATACTGCTTATTGTTGTGTTGTCATCTGGTTGTTGTTGACTGCTGGCTGCGTAACAATTATGTCCCATTGGGGATAACAAAATTAACCTTGAACCTTGAACCCTGAGTCCTTGGCCCAAGTGAAGGAGTTCAAGTATCTCAGGGTCTTGTTCACGAGTGAGGGTAAAATGAACTGAGAGACTGACAAGTGGATCGATGCAGCATCTGCAGTGCTGCAGACTTGATACCAAACCGCTTTGGTAAAGAGGGAGTTAAGCCAGAAGCCCAAGTTGTTGATTCATTGGTCTATCTTTGTTCCAATCCTCACCATTGGTCATGGGCTTTTGGTAGTGACCAAAAGAATGAGATCACAGATACAAGCAGTTAAAATGAGATTCCTGGGCTCAGCCTTGAAGACAGGATGAGGAGCTCAGACTTCTGGAGGGAACTCAAATTAGAGGCACTGCCATTGAATCGAAATGAGCCAGTTGAGGTTGTTCTGGCATGTAATAATCCTATGCATCCTATGGATGTCTAACTGGGTGGAAAACTTGGGGAAGATCCAGAACTTGCTAGATGAATATATGTCCTGTCTGGCTTGGGAACACTTTGCAATACCCAAGGAGGTACTAGAAAATCTTGCAAAGGAGAGGGACATCTAGGTTGACCTGCTTTGCCTGCTGCTTCTACAGCCTGGCCCAGATTGGAATATGGATGGACGGATGCTTGATGTTTTTCCTTAGTTTGTGTTACTTCATCTTACATCACTGTTTTGTTTTTGAGAAACCCTTTTCTTACATTATGAAGGAAAGACTTCTACCTATACGTCTTAGCAGTATTGAGTTTGTAAGGATTGAGTCTGCTTGTGCACTGTGCTGAATGTAAAAGCCCTCAGGGACAAATTTGTGATTTGGGGCTCTACATATAAACTCGACCTTGTTAGATGACTCAAGGTTTTCTATCAGATTGCAGCAGAGGCCCGCTCCATTTTTAAGATGTCCTGACATGATAATACCTCCTTACACGCTAAACTTCAGCACAGATTGTCCCCCAGCTAATGTACTGAGAACACATCTGAATAAGGTTAATGAAAAAGCGCAATTTTGTCGATTGCATTTCTGCCCCATTCCACTTCCTGTCCTCACGGCTAATTAAAGGCATATAGAGCTGCCAAAAGCAAAAAGGATAAAATAAGACAATCATTTCTTCGTGCAGACAAGGAGAGGATAAAAGCAGTTTGGATATATTTGCTCTCAGAGAGTCTTATTGTTGGGTCTTTGAGTTGTTGGATGTGTAAATCAAAAGATAAAGAGCCTAAAGGATAAGTAGCACAAAGCACCTAGAGATTAACTCTGAAAACCTAGAGGAGTCAAGGTGGAGAATGTCATTGTAATAGTGTCTCTGACCTTTTTATCTGTTCTTTGACACTTCTTAATAACAGGCAAAGAGGCTTTAATAAAGTTAGGAAACATCCTGTAAGGTAATGGGACAAACTAAATCTGATTATGTGTCTTTATGTGGAGGGTTGAACTGAGGATGCCGGATAAATTAAACATCAAGATGTCTGCAAGTGCAATATCGACATTGAAGGAAGGTCAATGTCAGAAGCACCAATTAAAAAAGAATTGTGTTGAAGGGTTTGACAGTTTTGCCACCACAAAAGCACAATCACATTATGGAAGAAGAACTTTGGTAGGTTAACTACACTTTTGAATTATGCTAAAATCAGCCTGATAGTACAAATTATGCTAAGGCCAGACTTAGGGATTTGCAGATGTACTGGCTAGACATCAGTATCAGACCCTTTCACTGGCCATCTGCTATGAATGGGAGATATCAGTTTGTGAGGTTAAAATCAGAAAAGGAAAGCACATCCCTTTGAAAGTGTTTGATCCAAAAAAGCACCCTTAGAAGGATTTGTGACATTTCAAGCCACAATGGTTTCCCTCAGCCTTACAAAACAGCCTGTGAGCCACCATCTTCAAAATATAGGCCTATAGAATTACACAATACTGATGAGACCCCTTCACTTCGTCATTTTGTTGTATCTTACTCACAAAGCCAGGTCCTTTAGAGGGCAACTATTTGACTTGTCCAAGTCAAGTCTCAAGTCTCTGGTTGCAAGTCCATTTATTTCTAAAGTGTCAAGTCTCTAGTGCCTAGTCCAAGTCAAATCTTAAGTCTCGAGGGGAGAGTCTGACTCAATTCACGTCTGAAGTATCTGGTGGTAAGTCCAAATCAAGTCTCTAGTCTCTGGTGGCTAGTCTGGGTCAAGTCTCAAGTCCCTGGTGGCAAGTTCAAGTCAAATCTTTAGTCTCTGCTGGCAAGTCAAGTCAAATCCTTAGTCTCATGTAGGAAGTCCAAGAGACTCTGGTAGCAAGCCCAAGTCAAATCTTAAGTCTCTGGTAGCAAGCCCAAGTTAAATCATATGTTTCTGCTGGCAAGTTAAGGTCAAATTTCAGTCACTGATGGCAAGTCCAAGCAAAATCCAAGTCTCTGGTAGCAACTCCAAGTCAAATCTCAAGTCTCTAGTGGCAAGTGTAAGTTTCAAGTTTCAAATCTCTGACTGCAAGTCCAAGTCAAGTCTCAAGTCCCTAGGGCAACTCCAATTCAAGTCTCAAATCTCTGGTGTCAAGTCCAAGTCAAGTTTCAAATCTCGAGTCTCTTGTGGAAAGTCTAAGACAAATCTTAAGGTTTTTAGGTCTTGGCCCTGGCCGTCTCTCACAGTTACAAGTGCCTTTCTCATCCAGAGAACTTTTGAAGTTTGCTCGTATTTATTTTGAGCTAGAATACATAATAAATAATAAATCATCCAGGGTGAGTCTCAAACCTTGAGTCCAAGTCAAGTCTGAAGCTATCTTTGAATGTAACTTCAGTGACTCGAGCCTGAGTCTCAAACTCAAGTCCTCAACTCAGATGTGATCGCATAAAGATAATTTTGAAGGTCTCATATTAGGTGAAATACAGAAGTTTCTTAAATTAAGATGTATTTAAAGGGGTACATATCACACAATTGGCAAGGTAATTTGCTAAGTGTCTTGTGCTCTGGTGTATTATGTGTTTAGTTAATTAACATCTTGTGAGAAAGGGGCAGACTCTATAAGATTTTTCTTCATTCTGCTCCTTTTCATTCACGTTTGAGATTTTTCTTTGTTTGTATTGAATGTTTTATATACTTACAGAAGGAAATAAAGACCTAAACTAAAAACTTAACTGTCATAAACTTTGAAAATACAAACATGATGAATGTGTGAATGATGAGTGTTTGTCCTTTGACTTTCACATGGTTAGTATTTCCCAGAGTGTAAAAAATTGTGGAAATGTCATTTTTCCTCAGTACCCTGCAGCCAGATTCTCTGCTGCTGTAATAGCTTTGGGAAATTATGCAACCTCCATGCAATCACATGTGAAATCTCTTTCATCCCTGATTTTGTCATCGACTGTTGTTCTTTCTCTCTTGACAGTTTCAAAAGCCACAGGAGCAGTACCCTCCGTTCCGCTTTGGTACGGTCCCAAATGGCAGCACGGAGCGCAACATACGGAGCAACTACCCCGAGATGCACTCCCACATGGTCAAATACAACCAGAAGGGAGTGGAGGATGCCCTGAACAGCCTCAAAACAGGGTGAGCTACTGCCAACCACACAGCACAGCCATCGTGAAGCCAAATGGTGCTGTAACGGCCCTTTAAACTAAAATCCCATTTTCTTGTATCCACGCTAGGAAACTGGATGCCTTTATCTATGATGCTGCTGTGCTGAACTACATGGCTGGCAAAGACGAGGGCTGCAAGCTGGTGACCATTGGCAGTGGGAAAGTGTTTGCTACCACTGGTTATGGCATCGCCCTGCAGAAGGATTCACGCTGGAAAAGACCCATCGACCTGGCTCTGCTTCAGTTCCTGGCTGATGGTAAATGCTTCATATATATACACTACATCCTGAAAAGTCACTGAATATTTAGCAGGAAAGCTTTAAGAACTGCATTTGCAAGTTTTCCATCAACCTTAAGGGGAATAAATGGAAAAGAAGAGACGTTTATGGTGTCATAAGAGTCCATAATGTAAGGTAATGATACTATGAAAGCCACAAGGAGAAGTGGAATGAAGATAGGGTGCAAAATGTTATTACCGTTAAATTCATAGGAATGACAAAGAAGTCATAAATGCATTTTTATAAACTCAGATGTGACACTTTATTCTGCTTGGCTAGGCTCCTCAGGGAAGCTCTTTTTATAGCTTTGGGCAAAATCTGATCACCTTTGGCAGAAATATGCAAAACACAGAAAGAGGGATCCCTCACATAAAGCAGAATGTGATGTTGAGATAGGGTAGGGCAGTACTTCAGGTTTTTAAATGAGATGTATACAATCACCAGTCACTTTATTAAGCACATCAACTGCTCATTAATGCAATTAGCTAATCAGCCAATCACATGGCAGCAATGTAGTGCATTTGGGTGTGTAGGCATGGTCAAGACAAGCCAATGAAGTTCAAACCGCACATCAGAATGGAGAAAAAAGGTGATTAAAGTGATTTTGTTTGTGGCATAATTGTTGATGCCAGATGGGCTGGTCTGAGGTTCTCAGAAAAGGACGATCCATGATGTCTTCCAACACAACCATCTCAAGGATTTGTAGAGAATGGGCCACGAAAGAGAAAATATCCAGTTCCCTTGGTGAAAATGCCTTGTTGATGCCAGAAGTCGGATGGGAACGCCTTCAGAGTTTTGAGATGATAGAATGTATCATCAATAACTCATAAAATCTTGCAACGACTAAGCATGCATGTTGAATGAATGAAGCAAATGGGCTACAGCAGCAGAGGACCACACTGGGTGCCACTCCTGTCAGTTAAGAACAGGAAACTGAGGCTACATTCACACAGGCTCACCGAAACTTGACAGAAGGTTGGAAAAAATAGCCTGGATTAAGGAGTCTGGATTTCTGCTGCTATGTGTAGAAAAGAGATGGGAAATATCTGCCATCTTAAGGGCCACATGGATGTTGTTCAAGCTGTCAAAGGGCCACGCCTCAACTTAAAAGATACTCTTAAATTAATTTGTACTTTTTAAATTTAATAAAAGAAAACACTTATGACTTTTATGTCAGAAAGTGCTTCACCAATTTTTATATTTGAGATTAAAATAAAAAAGGAAGAGTACAAGCAATTTAAAAATATTTTTTCAAGGTGGTAAACAAAGTATTCAGGTTTTTTTCCTCTAATTTATGCCACATACAAGCCTTCTTATAATAATAAAAATACACTGAGTGATGCCAAAGCATTTTTTTAGGAAACAAGGCATCAATTACACCTCCAATGCTTACAACAAACTCAACATATTCCAATAACTAAAGATTAACAGCAAATATCTGTATTTTTCATACTTTCATGGCTGATCTAGGTTTTTTTATATTTACAATTCATTAATATTTGAAATTTAATCTGTGGCCAAAATGAGAGTAAGAGAGCTGGAGCTGCAATTTGCCCATCCCTTATTCAGATGGTAGGATCATAATATGGCATAAACAACATGAAATCATGAAGCCATCCTGCTTTGTATGAACAGTTCAGGCTGACAGTTGTTGTCTGATGGTGTGGGATATATTATGGTACCCTTTTGACCTCTTCATACCATATAAGCAACACTGTCACCCTTTATGACCACAGTGTATGTATCTTCTGGTGGCTACTTCTAGTGAGATAACACACCATGTAGCAAAGCTTCCACATCTCAAACTGGTTTCTTGAACATGACAGAGAGTTCACTGTGCTCCAGTAGCCTCCACAGTCACCAGATCTCAATCCAATTCATCACAAATGGGATGTGGTGGAATGGGTTATTGGCATTATGAATGTGCAGCAACAGTGTGATGCTGTCATGTCAATATGGACCAAAATGTTTGGACCTTGTTGAATTAACGTCTCAGGAATGAAGATGGTTTTTAAGGCCAAAGGGGGTCCAACCTGGTACTTGCAAGGTGTACCATTAAACAGCTACATAGTAAGTCTAAAAATGGCTTGACAGAAGGTCATTAAACACAACTTTATGGGCTCTTCTTTAAATCTAAGACTTAAACAGAAGATAGCACAACCATCATGTAAATGTGGCTTCATGACAACAGGGTTTGATACTTTTTCATTGTGAGGTAAATGACTTTTCCTCATTGTTATTCCTCTTTTGGCACAAAACAGGAAGCTTTAAGTGTCCTTGGGGCTCCTCTCTCAGCTCAAGCTCTTCCGCTGCATAAGCATTTGGAGCTATCCCCTTGCTAAAACTCGCTCTGAGGAATTAGGATGTTTGTGAAACTTGTTAACCCACTGGGAGAGGCGTGCAATGTGTTGATAAAGATTGCAGGGGCACCTATTTGTTATTCCTGATGGCCCAGGGTTAAGAGTCTTTTGTTACACCGTCAATTAATAATGGGAAGTAAGCAGTTGTCAGTAAAAATAGCTGTTGGCTTCGTTCTAAAGGTCATGATCTTAAACAGGGGAACCTCTACCTTCTGTTTAATTCATTATTTGTTTTACTTCCTCAAGCTACAACTGTTTTCGAATTAAAAAGCTTAAGAAGTGACGAAGATTGGATGCGTTTACTGAATCACAATGAGCTTAATAATGTGTGATTTTCTTATTTCATAAAAGGTGTGACAGTGTTTCATTACAGCTCAAAAATGAACGATAATTTCATGCAAATAAGTTCTTAATCTACTTTTCTCTCGCTCACAGGCGACACACAGAAGCTGCAGACGGTCTGGCTCACAGGAATCTGCCGTAATGAGAAGAAAGAGGTGATGAGCAGCAAGCTGGACATCGACAACATGGCGGGGGTCTTCTACATGCTGCTGGTGGCCATGGGCCTGAGCCTGCTGGTTTTTGCCTGGGAACACCTGCTCTATTGGAAGCTGCGACATTCAGTCCGCAAATCAGACCGCCTGGACTTCCTTCTGGCTATCAGCAGAGTAAGTATGAAGAGCTGCAAACGGTACAGGGTAATTAATGGAACTTTCAGTTTCCAAATTTGCACCTAAATAAGCAGAAAAAGCCTCTTTCAGTGTTGTATGAGATTTAAAGGGATACACCAACATTTGTTTTTCCTTTTCGTGCCTTGCCTCACTCTGGAGTCCATGACAAGCAGATAGACTCCATTCTTTCAACTGTGGGTGCAGTAACAAGGAAGAGACTGGCAGAGCTCGTCAATCCCTAATTAGCTTAGCTGAAACATTGGGAGTCAATGGGCATCGTTAGCCTGCCTCTGCCTACAGTCATCAGATAAACTCTCCAGCAACTCCAAACTGACCTGTGTGCTTGTTGTGGCAATTTTTTATGTTATGTCATCCATTTTTTGACGAAGATTCTACTCATAAGCAGAGGCTTTGTTTTGTTGACCTACTTACAAGCACATCTGTGGTGGTTTGCAAATGCGCCCTGTGATTTAGTTTCGTATGCATTTCTTTCAAAAATTACATAAAGTGCTAATCTCAGTTTAAAAATAGATAACGTAACATAACACAATAAAAAAAACAACTCACAACAAGCACACAGGACCATTTAGAGTTACTGAACAGTTTTGTCTGCAGACTGTAGGCAGAGGAAGGCTAACGCGTCCCATTGACTCCCAGTGTTTGAGCTAAGCTAATTAGCAATGGGTGAGTTCAGTCTCTTCTTTGTTACTGCACACACAGTCGAACGAATGGTGTCTCTCTGCTTGTAATGGACTCGGGATTGAGGATAGACACGAAAAGAAAAAAAAGTTGCCGTATCCCTTTAAATCACAAAGCACTCTTGTTTAGACTGAGGTGCAAAGACGTATCAGATAATGCAGCTCTTATTACTAAATTTCCATCTACAAACAAATAATGAAGAAAAATTAGCATTGCTGCAGGTCAAATCAGTACAAGACCACAAATTTGATCTACACCCATGAGAATAAAAATAAGAGAAAGACGATAAAAAAAAGAACAAGATTAAAGCTTTAAAAGAACTTGAGGGCTACTCGCATTAATATTCTGATCCTTATGAAATTGAATTTAAATCGTCCCATTAAGAAAAACCTTCATCTGTCTGTCGACGCACGTCAGAGGAGTGATTTAGTATTCCAAACAGATACACAATTTAAAAGTAAAATAAAGCTGGTGGGTAAAAAATGGAGAAACTTAATACAGTAAGTGCATGATCAGCAGCTCGCTCATTGATATGCCTGAGCTGTTTTTGAGATGGAGCTGCGTGCAAACAGCATCTTGAGATGGCAACATGAATACAAAATCAGCAGAAACAATGAATCTCTTATTGCACTGACAGGTTTTTAAGTGTTTTGTTTGGCCTCATTTGCTCTGGAAGAAATTGACCAAACGTCTGCCCTCAGTACACAAGAAGACTCCATAAAAACCTGATAGACTTTCCAAAGACCCTGAGACCCTCTCACAACTGAAGACAAACTGTGTATCGTTCTATGAGATTTTAATGTCATACCGGAATTTTACAAAGACACGAATCTTGCTGTCAACTACAAGAACATATACCGATGATGGCTGCCACGTGTCCCCCTCGTTGATTCGGTGCATCGGTTGTGCACTTCAACCAGAGTTAACGCAGCAAACACAACTGTAGTCTGCACGACACTAGTAGGATCAGCGTAGAGGCAGAGGAGAGATGAGAGTTTGATCACAGCGGCAGAAACAGCAATGACAGAAAGTTTTAAAGACAAACTGATAAATCAAGACCACAATCATCAACATCTAATAATGAGAGAGACTGAGCGGACACAAATATGACAGTTCATCCAGCTTATGACATAAATCCTCCTTTGGAAGGCAGAAACAAACAAAAGGAAGTTTGGTGTACAATAGGGCTGTCACCTTATATTCGATATTCGAATAACCGTTTGAATACGGGGATAAATATCTGTAACCAAATAGTAAATAAATATTCGAATGTAAAATATTGAGTTTAGCGGCACATCAGGGTGCCTGGAGCAGTGGACCGTTATATCCAACAGAGGGCGCTCTCAGCGCAGCTTGACCCTCAGCCACATCCGCTGCTCTCTTGACCTTAGTCAACGAGTTGCCACTCCTAGCTGACATTAACAGCACCGAATCATCTGAGGAGCGCTGTATGGTAGTACTTTGGGTTCTACACCGTTGATGGCAACTTTAAAATCAAAGACCGGGCTGTGTGTTGGTTATGAGCAAAGCAGCTTTGTCGCTCATCCTCCACATCAAATTTGCGGGCTCCACCGTCGGATTTCATCCAAGTTATACAGCCGAGTGCAGCGGCGCTTCGTCAAGAGTTCAACCCCATGTGGCTGCGTTTTTTTCGGCAGGGTCTTTATCAAAAGGGCAGATAAGAGAGTCTCTGTCCCTTACTATGGGGTGGGGGGCGGGCAAATAATCGAATATCTTCGGTTATTTGGGTGTAAGTTTGAAAACCCTTCGAGTTTGATTTTTAGGAAAAGTGACAGCCTTAGTGTACAAATTCAACTGGTGACCGTGTACATTGATGACTTGGAGCTGACAACATGGTTGACTTTGTCCGTAGATAAGTTTGTGTTAGCTTGATTTTTTTAGGTTGTATTTTCTGATACAATGATTAATAATAGCGAAGCACTGGGGCTTTGAAAAATGAAATGTTTTTAGCAAGTCATCATTTAACACGGTAACTCATTACACCCATACACCAAGACAGTTCCAATGGTGAACCAAGAAAATATCACAGAAATGGAGTTTAGAAGATGCTGAGGTCTGACCACTGGTCATCAGTTGTCAAGTATTTAACAGTGATCTTAATTATTGATGTTTCTTTAGTTACTTTGACTCTCAGAATTACCGCCAAGTTTGCAGTTTACCTCTATAACTCAGGCTGTAGTTGCATACAGCCAGAGATCTTTTGCGCCCTTTAGTGGTTTCCTGCAGTAACACGCCAATGGACACAAACTTGAGATTAATGACAAACAAGTATATCTCTGGCTTTAGAGGGTCACTTACTATGAACCATCGACTAGATTTTTAGCACGACCACTGAAAACACTGATATAACTCATATGTTTCAAATCAAGTCCCTGTTGGCATAGTTTGGGTGTTGTATGCTCACAGGATTGATTTGAAGGCCAACATGTATAAGTACAACTTGAGATGAATCTTGAAAGATTCAACTGAAGTGGCAAACCTGCCTGATGGAGGTAGGCCGCCCCCTAGTTGAGGGGTCTTGACCAGAAAAGCTCAGGCTCGGCGAAGTTTCTGATCAGATTGAGGAACTGTTAGGAGGCCCATGTCTGAGGATCTGAGGGATTCCCTTGTGTTTTTGACTTTGAACACTTGGTTTTATGGTAATGACGAGACTGAAGACAGACTACCTCAAATCTGTAAAAATCAAACTTAGGACCACCTTACACTTATTGGTCATGGCCTTGGGAGTGTTTCCTGACTCCAGCAAGGCTCTCAGGATTTTACTCAGACTATGGGACTCAAAACCGTTTTACCATGATGACTGTAGAGAAGCATTACTAAAAGGTTTGAAGAAGTTTGTCAGATTTTGGTTCATTCTGGTGTCCTAATTTCCCTTTTCTCTCCCTTGCAGGGCATCTACAGCTGCTTCAATGGAGTGGAGTCAGCTGATCGCAACGGGAGCATGCAGAGTCCGGATGTCACCACTAACTACACACAAGCTAACATGCTAAAGATGCTGCAGACAGCCAAGGATATGGTGTCCTCCGCCAGAGTGGAGAACTCCCTGGACAATGCCACCAAAACAATAGAGAGCTGGAGTAGGCGAGGGGCCGAAAACGTCCGAGTAGGCCTGCCTTCGAGAGTAACCACCACAGATGTAGCCCACGGTCGTCTGCCCTACATCTCCAGCATCACAGACAACCACTCCCCGTACCCCCAGAGGGCCCTCACACCCACCTTCCCAATTCATTATGCCGACAGCGCCACCCAGCCTCTTCTGGAGAAACCTCGAGTGGTGACCAGGCCCACACCCCTCCGCTACACGCTTCCTGCTAGAAGTAGTCAGCATGTCTTAGAGAGGACTCTGCCCATCTCCAGCCTCAGCAGCCCTCATATCGCGATGCGGGACACTTCGCCATCTAATAATGCTACCCCCCACCACAGCAGGCTGTATGTGGAGAACCAACCCCGGCATCCAACGTCCCCTTTCATTCCTTACCGGGAGTTCCAGGTTCCTGATATCTACGTGGAGCACAAAGGACCACTAAGGAGGAAGTTTAGCTACCCTCCTGACTGTGTGAGCCGAAGACGAAGGTCCCATAGCTACGTGTTTGACGCTGCAGACCCCAGAATGAGAGCGGACTACGATGAACCTCGATCCTGCCTTGCCGAGTTAAGAGCCAATCACCTCCTGAACAACCATGCTCCTGTTGCTGCTGCTGTGGCCTCACCTTCAGGACACTACCCCGGCGCCAGCACCAGCTGCAACTCCTGCATGAAGTCCTACCTGGAGCCTGAAATGGACGACATACCGCTCCTGGGGAAGGACAAACTCAACCGCAGAGCCTCATTCCTCAAAGCCACATGGGGCAACGATCGGATCCATCAGGTGGATGAAACAAAGCCCAGCACATCCACAGCTCCACCCAACCGCTCAGACATACCAGACCTTTTTCCCCGAGTGGTGGTGGCCAACCCAAAGCCTCACAAGCTCTACGGCAGTCTGGGACACAATCTGTCTTGCTACCCCTTGGCCGCAGAGCCTGCCTACTTGGACCCAGCCCACATGGGCTCCTACCCTTACAAGCAAAAGCTCAAGTATTCTGATTCCACTCGGCTACCCTCTTACAGGGAAGCCATCCTGCAGAATGCCGCCGCCCTGCGCCGCTCCTCCTCCACAGTGGTGCACAGACATTACTCCACCTACCTGAACTCATACACAGACTTACCCGTGTATGTGGGACCGCTTGCCCAGGGACCGGCCCAGTTCTACAACAGCCCCAAGGACATGTGCCACCTGTTTCCTTGCACGAGCCACTGCCCGGATAACACGGCGGTGCTGCCTCGTGTGAGCGACAGACCTTTGGTTTATCACAACAACATGTTTGGGCCCTACGACGGCTCAGGGAAGAGAGATGAGCCGGGTTCTGGGAGCAGGGAGCGGAGGCAGGTGTTGGTGGCTCGCAGAGTCAACAGTCCCTATGTGCCAAAGCCCTGGGGCAGAGTATCCAGCCTGGAGTCTGAGGTCTGAGCCCCCATCCTTACTGGACCTCCATTCGGCTCTCAAAGGGAGCCTATAAGAAGGGGCATGCCTGGGGGTTTCCTCCTTTCAGCCTCTGGTTAAAGCAAAAATTAAACTCTACACCGATAGTGTATTTGAGAGTGCTGACTCTCAATTATCAGTGCAATAATATCTCGGGCAGCGGCCGAAAAGGCGAGGAGACAGGATGAGGGTGAGGGTAAGGAGGAGAGGAGAGTATTACTGCTGGGACTTTGTAAGCCAAACTTAAAGTATTAATAAAGAAAAGGCTATGTTGAAAAGTATTTAATATAAGAATTTAACCTGTTGATTGTTATTTAAAGGATTTTTAAATGCTGTGTTGCTATGTGAAAGAATTCTGGGAGACAATATACTGTAGCCTCTCAATCTGATTCAACTTGACTCTTTTTTTCTCATTTCCTTCATTTCATTCTGTACCCAACATGTCGAATAAGAGATTAAATAAGCTTATTTTCTGATCAAAACAAAGACATATCTTCCATATATTTTCTAGGTCGACACCTCGGGTTCGCAGATGCCTTGTGGCTCTCTGCTCCATTTGGTCTTTAATGTAATTTGAGTAGGATTTTAAAAAGGGAAATCTATAGAAAGTATAACATGTATTTCCATTGTTACAGTACCCTTTAATAAAGAACAAGGTCACAAGAAGGGCCTTTTGAAACAATCCGTCATCTCAGTTTGAATTTTTAAACATGCTCTCACATCAAATAAGGGCATGATGAATGTGACACTGCTTTTTACTTTATTATACACACAGCCTTTTAACTCAATGTGCAACTTCACACAGGAGTGTTGATTATGAAAGCACACAGTGGATGTACGCGGTTGATTCACTGAGACCTTGGGCACCATCTGCTTTACCAAAGTGCCTTCAACCATTTCAAAGGTGACCTATTATACCACTTTTTCAACCTTATGACACACCACCCTGTGCTCCAAAACAGTGGTCTCCAACCATTTTTGATAAAAAAAAAAAAACTACCATGAGGTATTCTAGTCTGATTTGCCACAATGACACCACTTTTACAAGCAAAACGCATAACAAAAGGAAAGTGGTAAATCTTCCAAGCATTTAAAATCTGGTTTATTTTTATTCTCTGCGGGAAATTGCGACATTTTATTTACTACAATTGTTCTGTCAAGGTCTTTAAATATGCATTATTAATGCATGTTGAAAAAAGTTAGTCAAATGAATTTAAATAAATGTCAATAACCAAAATGTTTACGGATGCCACTTTGGCCAGGGTGTGTCACACTGATGATCTCAGAGGCTGGTGTGCACTTTAAATGCACATACTGATCTATACAGCCAACAACAGAACTTCAGGGCTAAACCTTCTCAGTTCATATAGCTCCAGATTCAGATCGGACTGTCATTTTTTTGTATCTTGAGACACAGTGCTGGATTGATTTTCAAAGTGTTTGTAGATAGTCCTCAAGCCCATATGTGTGTGCTAAAGTGATAAAAAACGTATGAAACATATGTTGAGATAAAGAGTAAAAAATTGTACTTTATCCTTCAGTTAACCTTTGCTCCAAAGAAGACTCTTACTATTAAAAAATTACTTTCACACATCATTAGTAATGCCTGAAAGCACATCATTATTACACAAGTCCTCTTTAGGTTCACAAGTGACTTAAATAAAGTCACAAGCACCTTTAGGGACAACAGCCTTCCTCCCTATAAATGAAGCTTGGCTGCCTAAAAGTGGTTTTGGTTTGTGGTACTCAGCCTCATATTTTAGTGGTGCAATGAAAGAAGGTGTCATCAAAGTCTGACAAAACCTTCTGGAGAACAGGTACCATTGACCTGAATGTATTTAACCAAAGATAGATAGATAGATAGATAGATAGATAGAAAGAGCGAGCTTTTAATGGACTAGAAATGTGGAAAAAACAGTAGAAAAACATACTTGTTAATGGCGAGGCCAACAAATAAGCCAGTGTAATAGTGTTTAAGCACCTAAGATGTGGTGCCAGTGGATAATGTATCCATCAGCACAATATATTATAAGGAAATATTTTAACTGCATAGGCCTCCAACAGAAGGCAAGCCAGGTACATCCTGGTCACTGATCCAGCCCGTTTACACCTAAAAACTTGGTTAAGTCTACCAGACACTCAGAGAAGATCACTATGTTTCAATGGATTTTGACTGCTGCGGTATAGCTGACGAATCATCAGATCCTAAATCAAGTGTTGTTAATAAGACCAAAGATGCTTTAGTCGAACATCTCCACATGATAACCAACAATGCATTAACAAAAGCAGGCAGTGCCATATTAGCCAAGCAGCTAACAACTGCAGATACATGCATTCACAAAAAAAGAAAGATAGATAGAGCAGCACTCACAGAAGAAATATGTCACCAAAAAGTCCTTACCAAAACAATCTTGCCATCCTTCATGAGCAGAACCTAACTTACAAACCAATTAAAGTGATTGGAAACGGCAAATTCAATCCATCATACAACACAAGTAAACAATTAAAAGCATTTACAGTTATATCCAGACCTGTAACAATTACTTAACCTATCCAATAATCAATGACTAAATAATTACAGGTGATTCTAAAAGCTCAGTTTTTCATATTCTGTGACAAAAATGTTAATATTTTAAGTTCTAGCAACCTTACTGAAATAATTTCGTTGTCTTGATAAAAATGCGTAGGCTATAGCATACAATGGGTGTTTATTTTAGCTTGTGTTAACTTTTATAATTTGATCATGATTTATGAGTGAAAGCCCAATTTATAAACTGTAAAAGTCACCAACTGTTGCAGATCTGAGTCAGTTCGAAAGCACCAAAGCTCCTACAAACACAAGCAATACAACTTGCAAAAGCAGGAAAGTGTCAGCTGCAATTAAAGTTTTGAAAAAACAACAAATAACCAAACCATAGAAATAATAAAACAAGCTGGACACCAGAAAAAATGATTTGAGTAATGATAAACTTTAACAGAACAAATCAATGCTTGCACACTCATCATGTCCAATGCCCTACAGCCAACATACAGAACTGCTATTAGCTTCAATGTCGTCTGCACAGCACCATCAAACTGCACATAATGCAGAGCAGCCTCCAACATCACACTGCCACCGTGATTTATCCCCTTAAAAACCATCAGCATGAAAGCACCATCATACACATGCCAAGCCCCAGCCCGAAGAAAAACAGCCCACACCAGCTACAAATTAATTCAGATTTGATATCACAGCAGATCTGCATGAACACAACAGCAGCATGAAGACAGAAAGCAGCAGCAGCACAAACAGGCATCAGTGTCAGCAGACATTTTTACAAGCACATAAACATCGACTGAGCGCAGGCAAGACCGTGTCCCGACCCCATACTGCAAAATCAAGGAATAAAGCATGAGATTCATGTTTATGTACACTGTTTTAGAAGGAACAAGAACAACGGAGGGATACAATATGAATGATATAAAGACTGAAAGGCTGCTTCCATGTCAGTGTGGGGGCTTCATTCTTAAAGGGATGCGCCAACATTTTTTTTCTTTTCGTGCCTTGCCTCACTTCTGAGTCCTTATCCTGTTCAGCCCATGCCCCTTTTTGAAGCCTCCTGCTCGAAACCCATACCCATAAAGAAAAGAGTGTATCTCTGCAACCACAAGGTCTACTTGAATAATTTTGGTGTCATAATAAAAGTAACACTTGAGAGATTTGTCCAGATGTGTAATTATCAGTATGTGTGTTACTGGGACAGAGTAAATGAAGATAGAATTCAGAATAATTTGAAAATCTCATCCTCCTATTCACAATTTTTTATTGTGAATATCTCTCTTAGAAATGATGCTGGAGTGGCTGTGAAACTCTAAAAATGAATAATAAAATATGTTTACATCCTCTCTGCGAAGGATTATTGTTGTAAATTGATGCAGAGAAAAATTAAAGATGTTTGATAACAATATGGTCAGGCAAGGATTTTGAAAAACAGTGCATATTTAGCCAAAAGTCAAAAATATATGTATTTGTCAAATGAAAGCAGACATGACTATAGTCTTAAAGGAACAGTTCACTGCTTGTGCTGTCGTTTGGAGGAGCTTTTTTTGTCCTGAACCCGAGCAGACCCAAAATTGGGTCCTACGGGGCTGAAAAGGTTAACAAGCAGATAAATACCATTCTTTCAACAGGACAAGGAAGAGATAGGCAGAGCTCAACCACTGCTAATTAGCTTAGCTCAAACCCTGGGAGTCAATGGGTATGCAACTGTCCACAGTTATCAGATAAAACTCTTCAGCAAGAGAGAGAGAGAGAGAGGGAGAAATATGTATATATTTGTATATATATATAATGTGTATATATATAGAAAAAGATAGATAAACATGAATATATTTGTATATATATATATACATATATATAGAGAGAGAGATAAATATGTATATATTTGCATATATAATATATTTATATAGAAAGAGAGAAATAAATACGTGTGTATATATATACATATACATATATATATATATAGATATATACATATACATATATAGATATATATACAGAGAGAGAGAGAGAGGTTAACATATTTTTTCCTATGTCACACTTGTTTTTCATGCCAATAAAGCTTTTTTGAATTGAACTGAATAGATAGATAGATGGATTGATAGATAGCAGAATTCAACTGTCCAAAAACTGCATTTTAGGCTTTGCTACTGACAAGTGTACTTCATTTTAAACATGCAGTATGGATTTAGGACACAACCTGAAGTTCCTCTTTAGCAGAACAGAAAGCAGCAGACTTACTTTGCTGGAGAAATCAGTGATTATCAGCTGTGATTATTTCTGGAAGGATCCCAGGTTCACCCTGCATGTAAAGGAAATACTGAGTAAATATGTGACAAAAGAAAAAGACAGTTGTGCAAAGTGTTACTTCCAGGTTCAACATATTACTGACCTTGTAAAGCTGCTGGATCTGCAACATCCCACAGCTGTCATCAGGTACATCCATCTTGCAGAGCCTCAAAGTGACACGAGTGTTTCTGGTCGGGAAATGGCCGGGTGTAGATATCAAACTCCATATTTTCTCTCAACAGGAGGAGCAGCAACAGCAGAGCACAGCCATAAATTCTTCATTTTCAACATGAAGCTTTAAAGAAGCAGAATTTCAGAGCTGCTAATGTTCAAACTTTTTAAGCACATGCTTCAGGTGCCACAAGCTAGCGCGCAACAAAAAAAAGTGGGCGGAGCTAAGACCGCTTAAGAAAACACCTGTGCACCCAGGGTGTGTTTGATTTATGTGCCTTCAGTGGGCTGCAGTGACATGTGATGGAGTACACAGCAGAAACATGACTCACAGAGAGCATGTTTGTCTCATTAATTTTGGAAATATAATTATTTCACTCCTTCAGTTGACGAGTCTTATAAGAATATTACAAGATGTTCAAACAAAAATAAAACCTGCTTGACTCTAATGGGACAAATATCTGCCTGTAAAAAAACAAATTAACAAATTAATCAAGGTTTTATGACCTCCGTTTTTATAAGTTTGGCTGTGTTTATGCATATGGCATGAATTTTGCAAGACTGTGTATTTTTATTTGATCTTGTCATTCCCAGCTCAGCTCCTCCAGTCAGTCTAAAATACATTGAGTATGTACAAGTGTTACACTTGTACTGTTAAGAGCAAAAAATGTGTCATTGAAACCCAGTCAAGCATTAAAATAAGTGTTACTGCTAATAACTGGCATATTCCAGACTGTAATGATTCAACACAAAAATACTTTACAGCAGAAGTAAAATAATTCATTTTTTTCTGCTTTCTTTCTTGTAAAAACATGGCATGATGACATAAACCACTGGAAAGGCATTTAAAGGGATTAAAAAAATAATAACTTTTGAATTTTTAAATATATTCTGTGGACTGAGGTTGTTTCACAAATGAAGAGAAAAAAAGTGAGAGAATGTTAATGAATAGTTTTTCTTTATACCTACCCTATCCAAAGTTCATTTTCTATACTTAGTGGAAATAATGATGCTTAAAAATCTGTGTTACCGCTAATCATTAGCATATACCAGGCTGAAATAATTCAACACAAAAAAAAACTTTGCATACACTATTATAAAAATTATCCATATGTTTTCTGTCTTTTCATGTAAAACAATGTGGCATTATGACATAAAATTTCATTTCAATTTCATTTAAAGGGATAAAATATAAGAAATACATCAATTTTTGATGTTTATGATTTGGACAAACATTAGTCTAAAATTCAAGCCTAAAAAAAGTTGAATGTTGAATGTGGGACATGTTGATATAAATATATTTATCGTTTTTTCATTGCTACCTCATAAAAAGCACATTTTTGCATAGCTGTATGAGTTTTTGACACTGTACAAAAATATTAATGCATAAAAATCAACCTTACTGTTAATCATTGACATGTAAAAAATACATGCAGTATTAGAATTAATTATTTTATTGTTTTTTTAATGTAAAAACATTGTGGTATCATGACAGAAGGGTAAGGGTAAAAATATTAGGAAATCATGAATATTTGATTTGTATGATTTAGACTAATGTTGAATTAAAGATCAAACCCAAAGAATGGAAATTATATATATATTTTTTAAATTGAGCTACCTCGTCAAAAGTGCACTTTTTGTGCCTAGCAGTATGAGTGTGAATATTTCAAACTGAACAGAAAATAATGCATAAAAACAAATGTTACTGCTAAACACTGGTATGGTCATGAAAAACCTGGCATTCAAAGGGTTAAACTATTTTTAAAAAATATTAGTATTAATATCAATAATTAGGTCAGATGCAGATAGAAAATATAGGTAAACTAAAGCAGAATATAACATTATTATATAATATTTTAGTGCCTTCTTTTTAAAGCCCATTTTTGTGCTTACCAACACATCATTTTTGTTTTTCATTTTAAGCTACACAGATGAATATGGAAGACTGTCATTCTTTCAAAATAAAACACTCCTCTGTCTCAGTTATTACAGTCGCAGTTATGACATCATCTTGTTAGATTTACTCCTTGAAACATTGATTATTGATGCTTTAATGGACAAACTGCAGCAGTCAAAAAGTATCTAATCACTGTAAGTAAACATAAAAATCATATTTAGAAGAACCACAACAGCAACAATATTTTCAGTCACCGCTGCCCCATCTGTCCGCGACCCTCGAGAGTCTCCAGGCCGTCCCGCAGACAAACAGAGAAATAATAGAGCAGCGATGAGGCATTTATGTATTCTGCCCTCCTCTCTGAAACCTGCAGGATTGATGGCCGTGCCGCCTGATTGCAGCGCAGATGATAAATGATTCCACACATGCAGATAAAATATCATCAGCTGTCCAAAATACATCCTGGGACACACACATGCTGCTGCAGGTCTAGACAGCACACTGCTGGAATCATTCAGGACGCTTTAAGGCTTTTAACCTTGATCATTATTTCACATTATCAGCAGATTTAAAGCTTTATTGGGGGGAAATGCAGCTGTGAAAATCATTCATAACTGGGTTTGATTAGTTAATATTCACTACATGTCCATGGATTTATTAAAACAGAAATGAAGCTCAAATGAAAGTGAGAAATGATTTATTTCTGCTAACAAAGCTTGAGAAGTCAGTGTTTTAGCTTTGGACTGATTTTCTTTAAATTTTGCACAAATGTTTACTCTGACAGAAGGGTGTACTGATTAGGGGTCAGAGGTCAGGGCCTGTGTTCATCTCTTCCTTATGAGAGGGCTAAATCAAGAACCTTATGAGGGATTTTCTTCAAACGCTGCACAAGGAGGACCTGTGGAGGGTGCCATTGGCCAAGTGGGCCTCATTTCCTCCCTACTGATGGACGCATGTGCCACCAGTGTCCCACCCCGATTTAGTCCATGGCTGTTTGTTGAATCAGACTGTAAATATGTTTATCTAGGCTGTAAACACTGAGTGTATGAAATCATACAACTTCCAGGCAGTGTTGCCAGATTTGTCTACTAAAATAAGCATCCAGGTTGATGAAAACAAGCCCAAAACAAGCAACCTCCAGATAATTTTTTTTCTAATGTTATATATTACTATTACTATATTACATAAAACATGTTTTGATTTTCAGGTACATTACATTTCAATTTCACAGTGACATTTTTTCTTATTTGGCTCTGAATTCACTTATTCAACATCCTTTTGTTTAGAAGTGGAACATCCTTTTCTTTATTCAGAAGTGAAGAAAGGGGCTACTGTTATTTTTAACTCTTATCACTAAACAGTCTGACTAACTTTAATTTTTGTAACCAAACAGACATAGTCAGGCTTTTATTTAAGTCTTATGTTGATCCTCTACAGCTTTATTATGGTGACAACAGTAACAGCTACATTAGAAATAAATTTACTTCGGGCTATGAGGATTTCTTTTAGGTGGAAACATCATTTTTGCCCCTCTTTTTACAGTAAAATTAACATTTGTGTTTGGAGTGGGACAAAATAGTTTGTGTAACTTCTGAATTGAGTTTATATTGATAGCAGGGTGTTCATCAGATCCCTCCTGGGTTTGGGGGCATAACAAACCCAACTGAGCAACTGCACTTTTGGAACAAACATAAAAATCTAAAAAAAAAAAAAAAAAAAAATGCAACCCGCCACTGTCAATATTTACAACCAATTTTTCAACAAAGTTGCTTATAATAAGCAGACCTGGCAACTATGCTTCTAAGTTTTGAGTGGCGAGCCCCAAGTGGAAACTTGAGGAACTGCAGTTTTTTGCACTTCACTACTGCCTTAACCTTCATCTTAAGGTTGCTACTTGGTCTTCTCTCAATTCCTCTCTGACCCTGCTCTCCACAATCAATTCAGACAAAAGGCAAGAAACATACCTTAAAGAATGAATGGTTTGTGTACACTTTGGAGGTTAAAGGTCAAGGACACTTTGACTTCAAATCTTGCACAGTATGGCACACAACTGCATTTGGACTTGGGGATGAACTGACTGATTTTGGAGACAAGTGTCGCTGCAACCTTGGCTTTAATTTTTTTTTCTCAGCTGTGAGACAAATACAAACTCAGTTCTTATTTCCTCTCAGATATTGTTACCAAACAGCCCGCTGAATTTCTAAGTGACATATTTTCAAGGCAACTACCCGCCTTTTTCACCCTATAAAACTGATTTTATCAAGTCTGCAGGTCTTTCTGTGTTAAATGGTCTCCATCTCAGTCTGGTGTGCTGTTGAAGCTTCTCACTGGTTCCTCTGAGCGATGATCACTTTTTCACTGAAGCTCAGCACTGAATTAAAACACGACTCCTAATTGGACAAAGACAGATTAGTACTTAAGTGTGAGAACTGACTCGTGGATGAATAAACTCATTTTTAAGTAATTCTCCTTAGAGGAGTATATAAACCCTTTCACTGCCCACCAGCTGGACCAGTCTTCATTAATTACACAATAATTTATGTCTCATTTGGTGATCTCTGTTCTGTGTAACATGACTCGTTCATTGTCTTTTTTCTGAGATGTACAAATTCACAGAAGGAACGCAAAGAAAGACATTCTCCTTTCATATCTAAGATGCAGCCACTCAACTTTCCCTGATAGGGTCTTGGCTGGTCCCTGACAGGTCCTGCCCAATCTGACAGTCATAGGTTGTGAACTTTAGGCCATATTTAGGTGAATTTGTGGTGTCAAGTTTGCTCTAAGTTGATTTGGCAGCTGATTTACTCACCAAGGAGAAGGTTGAGGCTGTGAAATCTTGTGAGGGAAGCAGCATCTCATGGAGGTGTACTGCAAATACGTGAATGGGTGTGTTTTCACCTCAGAGAGGTGGGGAGGCTTCCAGTGGCTGGCAACTGGGCTGGAAGTTGGCAGACAGGTAGCAGGGAGGGGAAAATGAGGTAGTTGGATCTGTAGGATCAGTTTTGGATTTTGAAACAAAGTTCAGTTTGTATAGTTACTTCTGCCAAGGACGTTATGTTGTTGCTGGTGAATGTTTGTTTGTCTGTTTGTTTGTTAGCAAGATTACGCAAAAACTACTGGACAAATTTTGTTTAATTTTCAGGAGATGTTGGTAATGGCCCAGTTTGAAAATGATTAGATTTTAGTGGGGATCCAGAAAACTGTCATAAGCGAACAATTCTTTTGGCTTAATAACTGTCTAACTAATAACAATATCAACATGATTCTGAGTGCTAGGTGTGGGTTTTCAGGGTCAGTGAATCATATTATGATGGTAACTTTATCATGGAACTATGACTTATATGGAAAAGCAATATATAAGCTACCTTGGAGGAAGTTTGCACTCTCCAAGTGCTTTCTAGATGTAAAAAGTGATGGTTTGGTATTTTGAAGTGAGACTGTAAGACAGGGGTGTCCAGACTAAATTATGACTATAATTTTGAATTGGCCCCTGAAACAGTTGAATAAATAAAGACATTCTGATTACAGCAGCAAATACCATCAATAATGCACATTTTCTGCCATATTTACTTCATCACAAGCACTCATTTACTCATTTACATCACTGGTCATCTTAACTTGTTCTTAAAGGTACAGCGCTGCTTGGAGCCCTTTCAGCCATTTAACTTGTTATTTTCAAATACCTGATACAACCCAACTCAAAAACCGTGAAACATCCCTGTAAGCTAAGTTCTAAAATGATGCTACTTTCTGTATTGGCCTACAAAATCAAACTTTAACCGCTCTATGGCATGAATGCAGGATTGCAGGAAGCATAGACTGTCTTCTATTTCACGCTGAATGATTTCACTTCATTAATCTTCCAAATAAGAGCAGACAGGCCCTTTTTTACTCTGAGTCCACAACCTCTTCTTTACCCTTCACAACCACCCCTGGACCCCTCTGCTTAACCCACAGACAATGTGTTAGAGAAGTGTTTAATCAAACCACCTGGATGGCTTTGAGCTGGCAGAGAGCCATGCTTCATGCACACACACAGAAGATAACGCTGACCCGTCGAGGCCCTTCTCATTAGCTCCTCCATGATGTGCGGACCTGATTGGGCCAGCTGAGCAGCTTTCTGCAGAGACTGAGGCCTGCTGCTTATTTGATGAATCCTTGAACTCCCCTTCCACTGCAGAGACGACGAAGCTCCAAGCAGGGAGATTCAAAGCTGCAGGCAGGACAGAGGTGGACAGAATAACAGGAACAGCACACGGGATGCTTTTTATTCTATTTAAACCGCAGACACAAAGGTGGCATTGCAGATATTTCAGCTTTAATTCTGAACATGTTTGTTATGTGAGCTGCTGGAGCAGCGTGATGTAAGCCGATCCAAAGAACACACAGTTGGTGCTTCGCGGCAGGAGGAGAACTCAAACATGGACTTACCTTGATACTGAGCGAAGAGTTGGCATTCGTCATACAGGTGAGAGCTGTGAGTCACATAAAAGAAGAGAAAAAGAAACTAAAACTCACACGGAAATGGAGTTTAAGAAATGTGCTCAACTTCTGGATTAAACATCAACAGCCATCTGACCAGGGTAGCCGTAGCCCCTCCTTGTTTGTTATGTTTATATCAAGCTATGTGATAAAATGAAAAGGGAATGGCAATGCTAACAAAGAGCATAAAATTGGGCTTTATGCAGACGACATCATCACTTACCTGAAGATCCCACTAAATGAAGATTTCAGGTTACAAAGTGAACATCAGTCAAACAAAAGTTCCCTCTAAAACACAAACCCAGAAAAGAACTGAAGTGAGCACATACACTTACCGGCCACTGTATTAGGGACACTTTGCTTGTACTGGGTAGGACCCCCATTTGCCTTAAATCTTCATGGCATGGATTCATTTTGGTCCACACTGACAGGACTAAGTTGGAAAGTTTTTGCAGATTTGTCAGCCTGTTAATGATGCCAGTCTCTCATTCCACCACATCCCAAAGGTGCTCTATTGGATTGATGTTTGGTCACTATGAAGGGCACTGGAGTACAGCAAACTCAGTCATGTTCAAGAAACCAGATCTATCGATCTATCTATCTATCTATCTATCTATCCATCTATCTATGTATCTATCTATATATCTATATATCAATCCATCCATCCATCCATCCATCCATCTATCATCTATCTATCTATCTATCTATCTATCTATCTATCTATCTATCTATCTATCTATCTATCTATCTATCTGCTATCTATCAATCTATCTATCTATCTATCTATCTATCTATCTATCTATCTATCTATCTATCTATCTATCCATCTACTATCTATCTATCAATCTATCTATCAATCTATCTATCAATCTATCTATCTATCTATCTATCTATCTATCTATCTATAGGTTCATCAATCTATCTATCCATCCATCCATCTATCATCCATCTATCCATCCATCCATCTATCTATCTATCTATCTATCTATCTATCTATCTATCTATCTATCTATCTATCTATCCATCTACTATCTATCTATCTAAGGTTCATCCATCTATCTATCCATCCATCCATCTATCATCTATCTATCCATCTATCTATCTATCTTTCTATCTATCTATCTATCTATCTATCTATCTATCCATTTATCTATCTAGGGATGCACGATATTATCAGAACAACACCAATATTGACAGATCATTGTCTTTAAAGTTGATTATCAGTATCTGCCAATTTTTATAATTACAGCTGATATTTTATTTCACATCCCATTTATTGGCTTTAATATTAGCAGAATGTACAAAAACATAATTGTTTCTCACATCATCACTGAATGTCTGCTTTTTGTAAATTAAAAAGATGGTATATTCAAAAATAAAATGTTTTTCTTTATTCACATCTGTTTCTAAAACAAATGGACTGTCACCATAAAAGGGACATGTCAGTTTTACTTAATTGGGGGCTTTGTGCTCTTGACGATTAAATATTGATTTTAGATCAGTTTTGGTGAGAATAAGTCAGAAAATATCCTCAAATCAGATGTTGGCAAAAATCCAAAAGCGTGCATCCCCATTAAATGCCATATTAAAAAAAAAACAACATTTAATCATAGAAACTATCTCTCCCTCATCAGATTGATTATTTAAATGCTCACTTCTGGTTGTTTGAGATGTCATTTAAAGTCTTTAGAGGACAAATCTATAAGCCACAGAGACAGACTGGAGACCATCCCCATGTGGTTCCAGTCTGCTGAAATCACTCCACTCCTCCCGGCCCCTGAGAGCTCCAGTATTACGTTGTATTTGCAGGCAGCTGCTTCAGCATCTGGACCCCTGGGTTAGTAAGCAACCATCAGCGAGTGCTGGCTCGGAGAAAATGCTTCAGGGTCGGCCAGCGTGTGCGGGGCCAGGCGCTTTCGATGGAGCAGATTGTCGGCCATGATGGAGCCTGATTTCTATCATCCATTATCCAAGGCCTGCAGATAAGTCCGGGTCCCACCGGGGCCTTTCTCTGAACCGAACTCTCAGGGAAAGATGGCGGGCCACATGTGAGGGTCGATAGTGCCAAGGCAGCAAGGGGAGGAGAAAATTGCTGGTAACACAGGCAGATATGGGGTTAGATTATGTAATTACTTGGAGAATGAACTCATCGGGTTTGAAATTGGTTGTTTAGATTTAAAGGCAGGGTCACAGCTGATGTTGGGACGGTGAGTTGCCTTAGGATGGAGCTAGATAACATCCTGGGGTTTGCTGCAGTTCTTCACTTCTGTTCAGTTCTATTTGTTTGTCATTAAAATGTGCAGCGAAGACTCAGTGTAATGTAATTTATTTTGTCTGGAAAGCTAATATTTGTAGGTAAATGTTCAAAAAACAAAATAAAGTCAATAAATCAGTTCATGCTAAAAACAAATTTCACACATAACTCAGAAATAAATTAAAAATAATTTGCCTTCACATGAGACTCTAACATTGACATCACAATCAAATGTGCTGAATAATAAGGTAAAACATCCGAATATGGCAGCCCTTGCTGTTTTTTTAGCTGTCATCAATGCCTTCTGGAGTTTTTTCATGATGCTCTAAATTGATTAAGACACCCAAAAAATCCTCTTAAGGTTTTTGTTTCATTTAATACACTTTGTGTCACTGAAAATTTCCATTTCAAAACAAATCACAACCTTGAATTAAGTTTAAAATCCCTCTTTTGTTCTGCCAAAGCTTTTACTACTCGTGTCCTTGTTCACTGTGATGCATTTAATGGTCTTAAATCTATTGTTTATGCACAGCACTTTGCCAAATCAAGGAGTAAATATAATTTGAGGAGAAACGGTGCATACAAACAGCTTTTCTGGGGTATGACTAGTTACTTACATAAAAACACTTTGCACTCTGTGTGCAATGTTTACTTATTGAGATGTTTGATTATAACCTAAATTACCTTCACTCTGAAGTCTTGTTTACTCTAAATTTTTTATTTTATTTAAACACATTTGCCATCTGGTTAAGGCAGAAGCCTGGATTGTGCAAACTAAGTGACAGAAACGTTTTTTTACTTTCTATATTCCCAAAAACGAGAGCATTAGTGGCCAACATCTGCTGAGCAGTTTTGCCTGCATGCCAGCTGCAGAGCAGTCAAAGTACATTGTTGATGAAAATGGGCTGGGCACATTTTTGTGATGATGTGTTGTAGAAATTTGATACACCTTTGGGCATATATGTTTGCTTCTTTGACAACATTTGTATTTATAGTGACCGTGGCCTTGTTCCTTCAAGATTTGTGTAATTTGTTTTTAATTTTATTAAGTCACATCAAACATATCAGCAAAATTAAGCAAGTATGAACCAGTGTTGATTTTGTTGACTAATTATTTTAGTTTTCGTCAACAACCTTTTTTTCCACAGAGGAAAACTAGACTATAACAAAAAAAATGAGTGCACATGGACAAAAAGTAAAACTAAATTAACTGACATTTTCGTCAACAAATAAAAACTTATATATCCAATCACAGCTACTTGGTTGTGTGGAAAGGTTGGATGAGTTAAGAGGAACATCCAATCACAACTTTCTTAGCTTCATGGGGGTGGGATCCAAGTGTAAAACATGACTTCAGAAATTCAAGGAAACATAAAAAATGGCTTACACTTTACAATTCATATTCTAGTCAACTAAATTTACGTAGATTTCATCATCTAAAATGTTGTGAAATTTCATCAACTAAAACTAGAC
Organism: Cetoscarus ocellatus; assembly: GCA_037902135.1. NCBI lineage: Eukaryota > Metazoa > Chordata > Actinopteri > Labriformes > Labridae > Cetoscarus > Cetoscarus ocellatus. The sequence goes on from JBAMNC010001454.1 coordinate 172,417, forward strand.
TAAAACTAGAAAAGCACTCAGAGAGCGCAGACCTCCACCAAGCAGCTTCGGTCCACTTTGGCAAAAATGTTCCTATTTGGCAATGTTAAAGAATCCTTTAAAAATTCCTGGATCCAGACGGTGATCCAGATCACCCCCAAAATTTAATCAGTTCTTCCATATCCCATTTCTGACAATTCCTAAAAATGTCATCCAAATCCGTTCAGAACTTTTCAAGTTATTTTGAACACAATTAAACAAACAGACAGATAAACGCCGGCAAAAACATAACCTCCTTGGCGGAGGTAATTAAAAAAATTTTGATGACTAAATTAGGACTAAAGCTAAATGAACACTGGTATGAACATAAGGCCTGGTGACTGACCTTAAAGGTTCTATTGTAAAGAATCGTGGCACAGAAAAGGCGGACCCAAATTCACATCACCAGCTCAGTAGGTCAAATAGGCAGAAGATTTAACCAATAAACAGGCAAGGGTCAGTACATGAGAAGGCAATCAGATTGAGGCAGCAGTATCCAAAAACGTGAGACAAAAATCAAGGTCGAAAAACAGGCAAGGTAATGCATGGCTTGACTTGATTATGAAATATGTTAGGATGAAGGCTGTGAGGTGAAACAAACTGGCAACAAGACAGTGAGAGACATGAGGTTAAATACAAGACGGAGGTAGAGACAAGGGTTAGTGACTTCAAAATAAAACAAGAAGGACAAGATGTGAAATGTGAATGTGTAAATAAATAAAGGAAACTTGACAGACAATGACACCTATGTCCTGCAAAATCCATTTTCTCTGCTTTTAATGTTATTTAAGGGGCTTAGGGAGCAGGAAAACACAACACCTTTCACTACAATCTCAGTTCACATTAAAATGTGCTACGCCATCTAAAACACTCAGTTTTTCTTTTCTGGAGTTTATGATGTCATAGTCATACAGCCTCCCCCTACATGTGTTTTCTGCTTGTCACAGGCAGACGCCATGACTATAGCAGCTTCGAGCAAATTCGAAAAGAATCCCTTAAAGCCAGTTTGGGATAAGTAAGTCACAAGCACACTGCAAAAATTCAGATCTAGGCAAGTTTGTTAGTCTATTTTTAGGTCAAAGATATCCAAAACACTTATTCTATTCCACCTTCACTTTACAAAACGAGATAAATATCTTACATTAAGGGATAAAAGGTAAAATAAGACATTAAATTGATTGTAATGGGGTGCTGCTTTGGTGGAGTGGTAAGCAACTAGGCACTACCCATGTATACATACTTTTGCTGGCCCGGGTTTGAATCCAGCCTGTGGCCGGTTTGCAGAGTGTCTTCCCCTACTCTCTCACCCCGTTTCACAAGCCTATCCACTGTCTCTCTCTCTCATGTCAATAAAGGCACAAAATGCCCAAAAAATAATCTAAAAAAAAAAAGATTTTAATGAAGAGAAAATATCTGCCAATGAAACAAGGAAAGTTTGACTCTGTGAGGGTCTTAAATTAAGGTTTAATATCTGCCCAAGTTAAATTTGTCTTTTTTTATTGGCAGATTATTTTACTTGTTATTATTTACAAGTAACTCAGGCCTTATTTTTAGTTTTTATATCTTTAAATAAGATCTTTACCCAGATATGTAAGGAAATTGTGGATTAGAATAAGTCTATTGAGTTTTTTTTTTTGCCTTAAAATTGGCCAAATACTCTCACTTAGATCTGAGTTTTTTCAGTGCAAGAGATGAACATAAGGGTCATTGACTTTAATTTTTCACCTTTGACCTTCAAGATCCAACAATCTGGGGGCTGAATTGAAGCAGATATTTATGTGAAGTCTGAAGAGAAATTAATGTTTTGGATCTACTCTGTTCATTAAATAACCAACCACTGGCATGGACCTTAATTCATAGTAACAGCAGTGTTTTGGTTCTGGTACTATAAATGAAATTCTCTATACGAGCCTCTTGAGAGAGCACCTAACTCATCTTAAAAAGTACTGCATAAAAAAGTCAGGAGGTAAATTCCCCACCCGGTCCTCCTTCTGTTCCTGTTGGGGAGTTGACTTACAGTGTTGACCTTGTGACATTGATGAGTATTTATTCTCCATTAAAGTGGCACGCCATTAATTAGGCAGCAGTTTGATCAATTAGCACAAAAAGGCGGCGACTGGAGGCCATTTGGAAACACAATTGATTTTATGACCTCCTCCCTCCTCCTTTAAGCCATATTCATGTCACTAATGACATGCCAGTTATCTGCTCCGCCAAGCACACAAGCATGCATTCAAATGATGTGTTCATGTCAGCGGCGTCCTACCAAAACCTTGTACTTTGCACCTCATTACCCATAATGCACATAATGAAAACATGGGAGAGAAACAAAGGGTTATAGTGAGAAATGAAGCGCTTCTGAAAGCTAACTTTTCTGGAAATTAATTCAGTCTGAAACTTGATATCCTGATACACAAAACCCACCATCTGGTTATCATTCTGCTGTCCTCCTGAGGCTCACTTTAGTCAACTAAACGGCTTCATAAGTGAATTCTCAGGGCACATACTCTTTGAATAAATTGTCTCACACTCCATAAATTCTCCCCTCAATGCATAGAGTCACTATGTGGGGTGGGTGGGGGAACTGGAGGGGTGATATAAGGGTGAGAGTGTGGATAAGAATGAAAAGACGATGAAGGTTGAAGAGATCGAGCATGAGGAGGCAAACATAGTGTCCCAACCAAAATGGCCAAATCTACAACTAGAACAGCACTCATAGAGCGCAGACCTCTGCCAAGCAGCTCAGTTCAAGCAGTGGCTTTGTCACAACCCCTGTGAAAGATACAATTCTGGATCACCAGATCTAGAACTGTGCCGGGATCCAGACCAAACTCAGCACATACATGGAGGTTGTTATCCTGTATAAACACAACAAGTTAAAGTAACATCACTTAATCTTTTTATTTTATATGAATTATTGAATGTCATCAATGGGATTTCCCGTTATAAAGTTCAATGTTTTTTTTTGTGACATCAATCTGGATCGGACCCAGATGAAATTTACCTTGATGATAGAGACATGTACCCCATATTATCCAGTGAAACTGGAATGTGAATCTGTTCAGAAATGGCAAAGATATGTTGTTGTTGTTTTTTTTAATTCCGCACAATGTTAAGTTATGGGATTGTTTTGAAATTTTGGGATTTTTTTTGTATCCAGGCAAATAGACGTATCATCACCAAAATCTAAACATTCCTAAGGTGGGCCATCACCAACATCTCCTGAAAATTTCAGCAAAATCCGTCCCGCAGTTTTTGCACAATCTTGCTGACAAACACACAAATTAAAAAACAAACAAACAAACAAACAAACACTGGCAAAAACATAGCTGGGACTTGCTGAGAAATGTAAATGAAAAAAGAATACAGTTATTTGCAAATCTTTTTTAAGCCCCTTAAATCCTTTTAAAGCTATAGTCAAATTAAACACTACAGAGACGAGATATATAATGTTTAAACTGATAAACTTTACTGTTTTTTTGCAAATTTTCACTCATTGGTAGGTCTACCACAGTGTTATATCACTTTTCCTGTCCTCCTCAGTAAGTCTTTGGATCTGAGCAGACTAATTGTTGAAGCTTTGTTGGTGAAATTCTTTCCCAATCTTGCATGATGTACGACTTGAGTTGCTCAACAGTTCGAGGTCTCTGTTGTCTTATTATGTGTTTTTACACATCGTCCATGATCTCCAAAGATGGTCTGAAATGTGGACTCTTCAGACCACAGTAGACTTTTCCAGTTTGCCTCAGTCCATTTCAGATGAGTTTGGGCCCAGAGAACCCAGCTACGTTTCTGTGTGTTGTTGATATATGGCTTGGTAGAGTTTGACCTTGACCTTGTAGATGTAGAGATGAACTGTGTTAAGTGACAATGGTTTTCTGAAGTGTTCCTGAGCCCACATCTTAATATCCTTTACAGAATTAAGTTGTCCCGCCTAGAGGAATATAAGGTCACTGGTATTCAAAGTTGGTTTTTGGTCTTGCTGCTTAGGTGAAGATACTTTCGATGCCATCTTTTCTTTGTATTTGAACATACCATCTTGTCTTTGTGTTTTATTTAATCAAATATAGGTCAAGAAGGATTTGCAGATCATTGTATCCTGTTTTTATTTAAAGTTTACACAACTTGGAATTGGGCTTAGTATAACCTTATATTGGGCAACATGGTCAATCCTAAATTTAGACCATGACTCCTGTTTAGTTTAATTCTAAATACTTTATAGTTCTTACTAAAGCAGATATGCTACTTTAGAATCACCTTTCTTTAAAATTCTGAAGCCCAGTTTGACCAGTACTACAAGCCTAAGTCTACTGAGTCTCTGCCATGTGATTGTCTAATCAACTCTTTACATTGGCAAGCAATTTAGCGGTATGCATTATAAAGTGTCTTCTTAGTGCAGCCAGTTTTAAACAGCCAGACATGATAGAGATAGAATCAAGCTTCAGTTTTACCTGTCTGTGCTGGTGTTGGAGTGTCTGCTAATCAATAAAGCCAAGATTGGCCTTCAGGTATAGTCATCAGCTTATCAATGGCCCCCACCTCTAATGTCATCCGGTATCAACCTTCAAAACCCATATCAGTTTTATCCCCCCTCTCATCATGTGCTTAATCCTTCAGCGTAGCATGTCTTTGGTTATAGCTGGTGCAAGGGCAATGGGAGTCCTTTAATGGGGTCCTCCCCCCCACCTCACCACCATTTCATTTCCTATGTCAATGAGAGATTCGCAGAAGGAGGACAAGCCGGATCATTTTGGAGAGCCATTCCCTTTCCTGGTAATGAGACAGAGACACAGATTCAAGGTTAAGTAAAAAAAATGAAAACAGCTGCTTCTGATTGGTTCATTCACCTTTTCTTTAGAGTTCATCTGTAAGAAAATGGTTGAGGACTCTTTGTATGCACAATGAGCGGCGAGTGTAATCAAGGTAAAATCAATAACAGCTTAATGCTCCCAGAAGAAACTCCAATGTCAACATGCCTTCCTACTTAACCCTATTTAACATTTTAAAGAACGGCTTTACTGAACGCTTCCTAATCAGGGAAGGGACTGAACAATGAGACGTTTCCTCTATCTAAATGAGGGTGAGGGCGGCTTCGACACAAAAGGTTGAAGTACAAAAACTTTGCAAAACAGCGTGGTAAACCTTAGCTCAGAAGAGAATAAAAACCATCTCCATATTTGAAAACGTATGCTGCCCTTGGACCAGGTTTTGTCCTGTTTCTGCTGCAGTAGTGTTTCATTGAGGTGAATTGTGTCTAAAAGAGCGTGACCTCGATTTGGCTGAATGTTTAAGGATCTTTGAAATCGACCAAAACGTTAGTGCTCACCTTGTCAGTGAGGGTATGTTTGTGCTCTTTCAGTCAGTTTAAACTACCTTATGGTCCAAGCCAGTGTTTCAAAGCTTCTCATAAAAATTCAGTAGACACTACATAAGATAAGCAATGTAGGCTACGGTATCCAAAACACTACACAAAAGAGATTTGGTCAAAAAGGCAGGCTAAGATCATACACTACGTGACTGTGACTAGAACAACGGCTGGAACAAGGACAAAAGAGTACAACAATCTGGCAAAGAGACTGAGGACACATGAGGTTAAATACATGAGGTAATGAGGGGTAATGAGACACAGCTGGGGAAGGTACAATCAGGGATCAGGTGTGACAGGACCAGACAGGAAGAAAAACCTACGGAAATAAACAATGGTTAGGGATTTTCAAAATAAAACAGGAAACCCAAGACAAAACATGAAATGAGAAACATAAAAGGGAACTGAACTAAAAGGTGCGGGATCATGGCATATAGTTGTTGATGCCCTAACCATAAGCCGCTGATCTACTGGGATTTGACCATCTTTAGGACTGACAGGGAGTGGTCTGAAAAAGAGAAAATATCCAGTGAGTGACAGTTCAATCAGGAGAATCCAAATCTGAGAGAACTTTTGTTTAATTTACAAGTTTGGATGTATGAAAATGTGCGATGTCTTTTGTGACTGACATTTCTTTGGTGGTTAGACTCCGTTGTGAGGGGCCAGACTTGTAAGGGGTTGGACCTGGACATCAATCACACGATTGGATGTGCCTGTGGTGGATTTAATTTAGTTTAGTTATGGTCTTTTGCCTAAACAATGCTTTAGTTTTTGTCATCTAAATTGTTTTAATTTGAGTGTAGTTTTAGTTGATGAAATTTCACAACATTTTAGTCCATGAAATCTACTGTAAATTAAATTGTCTGAAATATGAAGTGTAAAGTGTAAGGCATTTTTTAATGTTTCCTTGAATTTCTGAAGTCATGTTTTACACTTGGATAAAATAACCCTTTACTGAATGCTAGTAAAGTTTGAATGTATAAATTAACAGAAACAAATTGAACTTTTGTGTGAAATGCAGTCACCTTTATTTAGGCTACCTGGGAGAGCATCTCAGTTACAATAGCAGAATTGACATCAAACAGTGAACCTGCTCTACATGAATATGTCAATTCATAAAGAGAGTAGCTCTGATTGGATCGCTCCCCAACTTATCCCACCACCACGAAGCTAAGGCAGCTGTGGGTGGATGTTCCTCTTAACTCATCCAACCTTCCCACACAACCAAGATAGATGCAATTGGATATATTCCTAACTTGTCCCTACTTTCTACAAGACGAAAACTAGAAAAGCAGCTTCAGTCCACTTTGGAGAAAATGGTCCTATCTGGCAATGTTACAGAATCCTTTAAAAAATTCCTGTATCCAGATGGTGATCCGGATCAGTCCCAAAATCTAATCATTTGTTCCTTATCCCATTCCACACATTTCCTGAAAATGTCATCCAAATTCGTCCATAACTTTTTAAGTTATTTTGAACACAAACAAACAAACAAACAAACAAACAAACCAACACCGGTAAAAAAATAACCTCATTGGCGGAGGTAATTAGGTCTGATTGGATTATGTCTCAGTTAATTTATTTTAGTTTTTCTCCATGTGCACTTGTTTTTATTAGTTACTTTGTAGTTTTCGTCAGGGGAAAAAAAGTTGTTGACGAAAGCTATGACAAAAATAATTAGTCAACAAAACGAACACTGTAGTGGAGCAAAGATGCAATTTGAGAACATGACAGGAGCAGGATGATTGGCCTGAGAGGTTGTGGCCGAATCTGGTTGGCTCAGTGCTAAAGTGAATGATCGCCCCTAATCAGCCTGGAAGGCAGGGTGAGGAAAATGAATGAGAGATGACTTAAAATGAACAAATGGGTGACTAAACAAATATAAAAGTCCTCATGTTTGAACTTTAGCTTTAGATTCATTTGCTTCATTGATGTGAGAGGTCAGAGGAGAATGGACAAAGTTTTTAAAATGGTAGAAAAGCAATGGTACCAAAGTATGTTCACCATTTCTGAATTCATGGCAAGTCGAACCCTTAAAATGGACTACAGCAGCAGGTGACACTGGGTGCCACTCCTGTCAGCTGAGAAGAGGAAGCTAAGTCTACAATTTTCACAAGACCACCTAACCTGGACAGGAAGATTGGAAAATATGGGCTGATAAGTTTAAATTTTTCTCAAGGTACAGTCAGACTTTTGCATAAATATCATGAAAGCATCGATTACCCTCCTTGTATCAACAGTTCAGGCTGGTGGTGGTTCAATGATGTAGGTAATATTGCCTTGTCACTCTTGAACTGAGCATTATTTAAATACCACACCCTACATGAGCATTGTTGCTGACCATGTGGACCCTTTATGATGCTGAAAAGTCAACCTGATGGTTTGAGAAGGTCACAGACAGAAGCTCAGTTATGCTTTCTGCACATGTGTAAAAGAGGAGTGCAATGCTGAGCTGACTAAGGTTGGATTTGAGTCATTATGTTTGCAGAAAAAGCATTCATGCTCAGCAGTAAATAAAGCATTAAGAAAATCAACATGGCTGTTTCAATAAATATCAATCAGCAGCTGTTTATCATCATCATAAACTACTCTCAGGATCTGTGAACCATCTCCAAGGCCAGGAAATGTAGTTACAGCACAGGTGTCATAAAGCACATCCTCTGCCCCCTCTACCGCAGACAAAACCATCCATCAGTTTGGTTTGATCCATGAATTGTTTTCTGCTCCAGAGTTAATGAGCCTCGGTCTGGCAACAAGGAATCGACTCATCCTCATACTCCCCCTATGGATTTCACCATCGCAGACATTACAGATGGTTGACTCCTGATCATTTTTGATATTGATTTTCATCACAAGGCCAAATGTGGCAGGGCAACAACACAAGAGAAATGGCCACATAAATCTGCCCTGATGCACGTGGCACACGGGGGGTTCTGCTCCTCACAATTTATAAGCAATTAAGAGAATGAGGGTCAAGCTGACGGGTGAAGGCGGGGCTGAAAACAGAAGAGGACTTTGGAAGTTTCAGAGCAGAGTTTGGAAGAACTTTGATTGTTTCAGGCCTCATTAACATCTGCTAGACGTCTATCAGTGCCCCATCACAATCTTTACCTTACTTTTCACGTGTCTCTTCTTCAACAAACTTCAACGCTATGATGGCTTTTATGTTTTTTAAAGGGAAACTATAGAGCACTTTTCTAGTCTTTATAACCAATCAAGTATTTTCACACTGCGGGTCACATCTAGCAAGTTATCCATCAGTATCCATCAGTATTAGCCAACACTTCCACACCCTTTATACTTATTTATTCAGATTCAGACTCAGATTCAGGCAACTTTATTAATCCCCGAAGGGCAATTCCAATGACAGTTACCCTGCCTTATTGAACCATCCAAACAGATCAGGGAACAAACAAACAAATGAAAAACATTTGTAGCAGCATATGGACAACCGCATTCCCCCATCAGTACCCACAGATCAGCAGGATCAGCAATAAATAATTAAATGAAAACAATAAGCAATAAAGTTCCACAGTGAAATGACTAATATACAATAGAAATAAGGAAAGAAAAGAAATAAAATAAGAAATAAAACACTCCTGAGACTCCAAATTCAGCACAGGCCACATATCATCTTCAGCCTACTTCCCAGCACACACTTATAATGCAGCAGAAGAAGAGGGATGTGTTTTTTCTTGAAGACACATTTGACAGCCAGAGCTGGGCTCAAACCCTCAACCTTCAAACTAACGGTAGAGCTGCCTACCAAACTATCAGTGCTACTTTTGATGTGATATGCGATATTAAAGATAGAATAAAATGAAAGCAAAACTGGAAGAGTTTCCCTCTGAACCTTGGCTTTTCCTCAAAAAGCAGAAACAGAAGGTGTAACCATACTGTGTTAATCTGCTGTGTGATTTTTTTCCCCCCAATGTGAACACATCAGGCCTTGCTCAACCTTCTTCCTACACACTTCTTCTCCATTTTGCCTTCATGGAGGGTCTGCCAAGACCTCAAAGTGTGGAGGGAGAAGTAGCACCAGTGCCAGCTCACTGATCATCTCAACCTTTGCATTGTTTCCTTTGGGACATGGTACACTGATTTAAGTTCCATGTGATCATCTGCACATGATGCATCAAACCATGAACTAAAGCATAGCTGGCTTTTGTCATACATATGAATAAAATCGCCAATAAAGCAGCCATCTTTCCCTCCAAGGGGAGATCACCAGTAACAGTCAATGGTGCCACAGAAAGCCTCATAATTACCCCACTTACAGGGTAAAACTACACAAAAATCTATCTTGGCTAGATTAAATGCTACAGTAATACCCCTTTCAGACTGGCCAAAAAACCTGTGTAAATCCTCCAACAATCGGACCCTGTCCGTAGTTTGAAAGGGTTTACTCGGCATTTCGACCTGGGTCGACTTACCCTGCAAGCGACATGGGTTTTTATCGGCTCGTCTCCGACCGGCTTCAGTGAGAACGTCACACCCGGGTCAAGCTGCTAAGTTATGGATGACGTCGGCGTTATGTGCTCACGGTACAACATTGTGCCCGTCCCCTCTGTCCGTAACTTACGTGACTCCTTGCCATCTCAGCAACAAATTCCATCCGCCTTTGTATCATCAGCGCCGAGTTTGTACATTTTTAAAGAGGGACAAAAGTACAAAGTACAGAAAACCGTGTCCACAGCGTCCATGCTCTTTTCCATTTTTTACGTGGTCGTGTTTTGTCGAGCCGATGACGTCATCAACGTGATGATATCAGCTTGATGTGCCAGAGGAAAAAAACAGCCACGCAGCTCGTCTGCTGCTGAGTAGACCCGGGTCTGCTGGCAGTGGTAAAGGAGTCACTCACGGGTTAACCAGCGTTGAAAAAACCAGCGTTGACCCGCGGATTTTAGTGTGAAAGCAGTATAAGTTTCGATACAGCATCTCCCTTTATCTTGACGACCCTGTGTTTGGCATTACTTCGTGATGCATCATATGGGCTACATATTCTTTCACCAGACTGAGGCTTAAATTCATACAGGCTCACCAAAACTGGACAATGGAAGATTGGTCCAGACAAAGGTTACCACAAGTCGAAACACATCACTCCACTGAAATTGCTCCCTGAACTACAAGCGCTGTTGGGGCTCTTTAAAGACTCTTTGTTTCTCCAGGCACCTAGATAGTTGGTGAAGTTGTGACAGAACATCTGGCTTTTGTTTAACCCTTTGACTTCCAAACTAAGAAATACATTTGCAAGAAATTATATGTTGGTAAAATTGGGTTCCTTCTTAATTTAGCAACACTTCAGGTTTAATTTTTCAGATTACCCAACTGGGAAGCAGATATGCAGGACACCCTGGTGGTAGCTTGCCCAATAAGGGTTATCTTTTATCACCAAATTTATTTCTTTTAACCAAATTATGATTGTTAGAGGATCTGGAAATATGTAAAAAGATTTTTTCTTACTCCAGTCTATGCTCTTACTGTTGGATTCCTCAGGAGCTATGCAGCAATGATTCACTTTTGATTTTTTCTAGTTTTCGAACAATTATATTCGTGTACAGCAGCGCCACCCAGTGGATATATATTGGTGTTACAAACATCACACAGAGAAGTGAATAAAACAGACAAAGATGGGCTTTCAGAGTTTAAAATAAAGTGGTGGCAAAAAGTCAACCGCACGGTTACAATGCCAGTCAAAGGGTTAATGATGGAAGACTGGTAAAATGTTACCTGGTCTGATGGGTCTCCATTTCTGCTGACACATTTAGATGGAAGGGTCAGAATTTGGCCTAAACAGCATTAAAGCATGGATCCACCTACCTTCTCTCAAAGGTTCAGGCTGGTGTTAATGGTTTAATAGGTTGAGGATATTTTCTTGGCATGCATTTGACCCTTTAGCACCAATCAGGCATTGTTTAAACTCCACATCTTGCTCAAGCGTTGTCAATGACCATGACTGTCACTTCCTATTATGGCTACTTCTGACAGGATAATGATCCAAGTCACAAAGCTCAAATCATCTAAAACTGATGTCTTGAACATGACCATCAGTTCACGGTACTCCTGTGGTCTCCACCATCACCAGATCTCAGTCCAATGGAGCTCAACTGGGATGTGGTGGAACCGGAGATTCTCATCATGGATGTGCTGCACAAATCTGCAGTAATTGTGTGATGCTATCATGTGAACATGGACCATGATCTCTGAGGAATGAGGCAGCACTGAAGGCAAAAGAGGGCTCAACATGGTGTTTCTAAGCTGTACCTAAAAAAGTGGCCAATGGGTGTAGATCTCTCTCGCGAAGAGAACATTTAAAAAAGGTGTAGATGTGCCACCAGAGAAAACAATCATCCTTCCTCAGTGGGAGGGATCGGACAAAAAGTCATCTGTGTTTTATGTTCTGCACATTTCATTTTAGTTCGATGCTTTAAATCGAAGTGTTGAAACTATAAAGTCATGTTGAAAACACATATTAAGAAAACCATAAAAGAGGAGCAGAGTAAATAGAAAAACATAAAAAAAAAAGACACCCACACGTGAAATTAGAGCTGAAGAGAGTTACAGTGAATGTGACAGAGAGAGGTATGGCAGTACAGGCCGCTTCGCTCCGAAGTGGAAATTTCCCCGGAGAAAATCAGCGAGAAAGTAGAAACCGTTTATGTGTTCACTCCTCCACATTGCAAAGAAATTATCCCGAACACCGCCCCCCTTGACCTTCACCACGCTCTACCTGTTGTAAAGCCTTTCAATTTGTGGCCCACTTTGTGCCGGATTTAAAGTGGAGCGACGTCTTCCACCGCAGAGTAACGTGCATCGACATCTCCATGAATTCTAATAAAAACACAAACAGAGTAAAGTCAGAGACTGGGGACCAGGTGGTGGATTTGTGGACCAGAGGAGGTTACAGGACAGTTTAAAGAAGAAAAGGGGAATAAGTCTGTACTTGGAGCTGTATGATTTTAACACTGATGGGTCAGACGTCCTGAATGTCATTGTAGCAGCAAGTTAAATTTCTTACCAGCCCACAAGAGGAAAGTTTTGGTGGCAGGTTATTAATTTCAGACCTAAAATATAAGCGTTCTGACTTTGGAGAGTTATGATCTGTCAATCCAAGAGACATTAAAATTGAAATATCACAACTAAGAAGGTGCAGAGCTAAAATATTTTTACACGTTTTGGTTTGTAAATGATTTATGAGGGGCAGTTTTGGAATGATTGTAATGGGCTGCATCAGCAAGTCTTTGGATGGACAGAAACGGCTGTGAAGTGAAGGCAAATGAGGCCTATTTAAACACAGGCTGGTGAAAGTTGATTTAACATGTATAAAAAAAATCTAGGCACTCATGGCCACACAGTTAAGTCATGCACAATGTGTTGAGTCTAAAGGGGATTTCACATCGGATGCATTTTACCTACTTTAGTGTTAAATGAGATTTCTCAGGATGGTTGCTGGACTCAGTCTCAACTTGAATTTCCACAAAGTCCATCTGTGTAGCATCCAGTCTGCAAAATCACAAGATCACAAAAGAACTACAGTTTCAAGATTTAATTGCAAAATAACAGGAAGATTAACATGTAAAAATGTTAGTTTTTCCTGCCTGCATACACCAATGTGACTTGCAGTAATTGTATTTTTGTATCCAATATGTATATTTAAACATTTTTTTTTTACTATCTTCTTGTCTTAATTTTATATATGTGTATATATTCTTCAATATGTAACCCAGCTAAGGTCATGGGATATTTAAATATATAATGGACCAGCGTCAAGGTTTGGAACAGGAATGATAAAAGTAATTTGAAAAACACAATAAGCAACTGGAGACACTATGCTTTAGATCAGAGATTCTCAACTGGTGGGTCATAACCCAATGTGGGACACAAAATGTTAGGAAAAAAATCCTGTGCTTTTATTTTGAAGGGGAAAATGTATGCAGTGGAGTGCCATCTTGTCACACTCATCAACACCCATTTTAATATGACTGCTTTTTTATATATTTTCAATGAGTGGGTCCTCAAATAAAGCTTCATGTTTTAAGTCTTTCTGGAGCAACTTCTAAGGAGCTAGACTTTTTTATTTCATGTTTGTTAAAAAAAGCTGAAGTTACTGAAGTGTTTTGTGTGATCTACGGCTTATTTTGAGCTACTAATTGAATATTATCAATACAGGGCTGTTCAGTATGTCCATTGGTTATGATAAGGATTATCACAGCTACAGTTGCATTTCTGGTCTTGAAACCTTGTGTCCAAAGATGCATGTTAAGGTTGTAATTAAAATGTAGCTAATTAAGTGTAAAACAGAATATTTCCCTATCTAACATCGCCGCCTGCTGCTTATTTTGGCTTATCATTAAACTTGTTTTTTTGTTTTGGTATATTGTGACAGGCTATTCTGTACTATATCAAGCTCAAACTGCTCAATCTTTTCATTAAATAAACTTAAGAAGTTGAAAATTTTCCCCTATTTGGGTTGCAGTTTGTCAGTAAGAGGTGATGGTGGGTCCCAAAGCCAGATCAGTTGAGAACCACTGACTTAGATGGAAAACGTGTATTAAATAAAACTGCTGTTTTTTCAGACACCTCGAATTACTGCAGCATAAAGATGAAAACACTAACAAAATGGTTGAACAGAATTCAGTAAACAAATAAATCAAAACATCTCCTTAAGAGTTCAGTTCCTTCTTTAAGCCTGAATGTTCTTTTGAAGTAGTCAGTCAATGTTTAGTTGGGTTTAGTGTCAGTCCGGAGCGCAAAATCAGGCAGAAGACCGTCGCGTTCTGACAGTCCTACTACGCTGGAACACTCAAAGGAGGGGTTTCAATTACTTATTTATTCTATTTTTAAGTACAATTTACCTTCCATTCCTCGAAAGACGCAAACAGCCTGAAACAAATTTCTTACATGATGTGAATGTATTTCGCCAATAAAGCTGATCCTGACTTTTATTATTTCAACTTTTTTCTGCTGTATTTTGAAATTGAAACTCTGAACACTTGTTCTCTTGTTTTGAGGTGTTGCTTAGCCACTACAACAACAAATATTTGGCCTTTCCTTTAGCTCCATTTCATGATCATTAGGGTTAGTTCCTGCAAATATCGCACATATACTTATTACTGTAACCATGACTACCAATATCAGCCCTCTCTACTTCATAATTATTAAGCTGTTGAGGTTAATACTAGAACCATCTCTTTATTCGTGGTTGTTCATGTCTTCTGAATGCTTTTTCAACAGGGGATTGCTCACTTGGAGCTAGTGGCAAGAAAAGGCCCTGCTAGTGACCTGCTAGCTTCGATGCTAACTCAACCTGACAGCCTCAATCACCGCAGATAACTCGAACCTCTGCTTTCACTCAACAACAGGAGCTGCATCTGTGTCTGCTCTATTGTTTGCTTTCCTTTAAACAATGACTAAATAAAAGGCTCCAGCTTTAGCCTCACATGCTAATGGAAAACTGGCACGAAACAGCAGCACTGGAGGATTTAAACTGTGTGTGTTTGTGAGTGTGTATTTGAGACATCAGCTGAGCCGAGTGTGCGCCGACTCTTTGCCCCCTGCTGTACCTGCAGTCCCACAGGTCTCTGCTTGTACACAAATTTGTTCCCTCTCCGCTCGCCCTCTTGACTCCGCTCCTCCAACTCAGTTTTTATCTATTATTCATTATTTCTATTTTTCTGCAGAGTGCGTGCGAACATCTCAAAGTCACATGGGAACAAGGTCAAAAGTTCCTCTCAGCAGATCACAGTCATCAAGAAAGCCGAGACACTTTGGAAAACTATGTAAGAAAACAGTCTTGAATATTCTAGCAAACAATAAACTGCAGATTCGCGCTTCATAAATAAAAGCTATAGTTTGAGATAAGTTCTGTAAAAAGCCATTCAAGCCTGTTCTGTCATATTTGATACTTACTTTTATGATACCTCTATCTAATCAATATGATCAACAAATTACTAAAAAAAACATCTGAATACAATCAGTGAAATGATTAAAAATGTCCTCAAGTGGATTATCAGTTGCCAAAAACACCTAATGTATCAAATGATATACAAATTGATATTTTTGGCTTTCAGTAGAAAGTGAAATAAACATTTCAGCTCCAAAAAATTAGAATTATCTGGCTATAATTTGTGTTTTCAGGCCTTAAAGGGTTAAACTGGCATCTTAAATATTCAGGAATGATGAAGAATGATCAGGTGATGTATTTATCTGAAGCCTGTTCCCATGTGATAACGCCTTGATGCTCAGAGTCTGATGCATTACTCAATAGTAGGCACTTTTAGATTTGACATTTTCAGCTTAAATAAATTGCTACAGGTGTAAAGAAGTCAGCACCACATGCTGACATGACACTCTGATCTCTGATAAACTGGCGTAATAAGAGGAGATGACCTTGTATTTCCTCTTGACAAGGTTATCACGTTATATCTAGATAAAAAATCTTATTCTACAGATAAAGATTATTAAAGAGAATTGTGTTATTTTTAATCATGAGTGTGTTTTTGCATAAATTTCCCCTCTAAAAACTTAGCTGGTACAAAAGATTTTTTTGGACCAGAATTATAAGCTGTTTAAACAAAACACCAATAGCATTAGCTGTTTTAATGCCACCATATTTCATTGACTAATGACATAGTTGCAGAAATTAAGAGGAGCTGCTGTGGTGAAGCCTTGTTGGATCTGTTTAGTGGTGTTAATGTGTAAAATTGTTTTTCATAACTGTGCCCAAATGTTTATATAGAGTAGATTTATTCAAATAGGAATAAGGATCAGTAATGATATTGTTCTGCTGTGTTTGATTGGTGGTTTGCTTTAAAGCCTATTAGGTATGAAGAATGGATGGATGGATGGATGGATAAATGAAAGGATGGGTAGATGAACTGATGGATTGCTGGTGTGGTTAGATGAATGGATTATTGATATCATTGATGATGAATTGATGAATGATTGGATTGGAAGTTAAACGGTTGGATGGACAAAATGGATGGATTGTTGGCATGACTGGATGAAATGGTAGATGGATAGATGGATGAATGGATGGATGATGTAGTGGTTGTGCTTCATTTTCAATCAACTGCTTTCTAATTAGCCATCATTTAGGTTCTTTGAACCCAAAGTTCTCCCCTTGCTGCCTTTGGTAGCCTCCTGAAACAACAACATATTTAATGGAAATATTTGGTATCTTACATTTGGACTTCTTAAAGACGATAGCCTGAGGTTTTTCTGGAGTCAGACCCATCTTAAGACACGTTACATCACAGGCACAGGTTTTTCTTTACCAGAAGATCTCTAGAAAACTGAATTTGTTTAGCTTTGTTAGGACTTGGCGGTGGAGCTAAATGGCAGTGGGGCCTTTTACAGACCAAAGCATGCTAAGCATCCATGTCTTAATGAACCTGAATTTTCCACTGGGTCTCAAAAAAAGACCTCTCCTGGACTCACAGACTGTAAGAGCACTTGACTCCATTAAACAAGAACCAACAGGTTGCTCTCTCCTTGCTGTTTGGTCACATCAAATCCACACCTCGGCTCTTATTCCTCCTCTGTGTTCCCTCTTTGACTCTTTGATGGAGCCACAGATTCCCCTGTTCACCCGCAGACACTTTATTTGCTATTCATCAGCGTCCAAGATGCAGGAAACTTTTCTGAGTGGCCGCCAGCATCGTGCCATCTGTCTGCTCCTGTCCAACGCTGGAGGTGCTGGATGAGGAATGGATATCTGGCATTCCGGCTCCACCTGCAACATGAGAACAGAAGGAGAAGATGCAGACTAATACCTGCAGATTGTAAGAGGGCTTTGGCACCAGCTGAGATGATCAGTCATATTTGACCCCTTGTCATGCCCCACCCCCCTTGGTTACTGTGATTAGGTTTGAAAGAATCCGTCATTTCTTGGTTTCTGCCCAGTTAAAACAGTTAGGACTACCCTCTGATTTAACCAGCTTGTGTCACATTTACTTGATTTAATTCCTCTCAAGCTCAGTCTTAGAGAGACGCTATTGGTTAAACAGCCTAAAGTGATATTCCCATGATATTCAGTCACATGGCTTTGTCTAAATCATTAACAATCCATGTTTTCAAGGCAACTTCATTTATGTAAATCCATGACTGTCAAGCATGCAGAGTGCTCTGTGCTGTCATTGGTTGACATCTATGACATGACAAAACAAAAGTTAAGTTTGACTTTGACAATTGTTGCGATCCAATGTGACTCAAAACCCTGCGACTGTAAGGTTTAGGCAAAAAAACTGTGCCAAAGTGATGTAGTCTGACCATGATGTGACATCAACTTAATTATATAATAATGCTGGTAAGACAAGAGGGAATAAAACACTTCCTCTATTAGAGGTAGGTAGGTCTTTTAGTTATCCTAAAAGACCTACCTACCTCTTCATTCTGTAATTTATTTTTTTTATCTTATTCTGTTTTAACTTCAGAATTATCTTATGGTTATTCCTCTTGTTTAGTTATTTTTCCCCAAGGTCTAAAGTCTATTGCCATTACCTTTTAGTCTTTTTATTCTATTACAGTACCCTTTTATTATTTGTTTATTTTTACTTCATTTCAATTTATTTTTCTTTTATTTGTGATCTAAGCAACTGTAGCTCACTGTTTACTTGCCTGATCTGAGTAGTGCATGCACGAGGTACAGGTACTTGAACAAATCACACGCAAATCGCATTTTAGAAGAGAAAAAAAAAATTCTTCTGCTGACTTCAGAGCTATTCTTAAAACTAACAAGTAACAAGATCCTTCATAGAAATGTAGTGGAGTTAAAAGCACAATATTTGTCTTTCAAATGTAGTGGAGTAAATGTCACAAGTTTCCAGAAAAAATAATACTCAAGTTAAGTACAGATACTCAAAAAATGTACTTGAGTAAGTCTTTCCTCTCCCCTGCAACAATTCCAAGTTTCTCACTGGCATTCCCCAAGGCTTTCCCAGTCCAGATTTGATGTTTAATCCCTCCAGCAGGTTCTGGTCTACCCTGGGGTCTCCTCCCAGTTGGGCATGCCTTGAAGAACTCCACAGACAGGCGACCAGGAGGCATCCTAATTAGATGGCTGAACCACCTTAACTGATTCCTTTCAATGAGAAGGAGCAGCGGATCTGCTTTGAGGTCCCTCTGGATATCTGAGCGCTCCATCCTATCTCTGAGGCTGAGCCCGGCCACTCTCCCAAGGAGTCTCATTTTTTCTGCTTGTATCCGCGATCTTGTTCTTTCGGTCATTACCAGATCTCATGATCAAAGGTGAAGGAAGACGGAGGAGTAACCTGAGAACAAAACAATTTCTTCACTCTCTGGCTGAGGCCAAATGAAAAAATAAATCAAATCAACTACCTTAAGGTCTTTTTCTGCTTATCAGAGAAGCAGAGAAGCCCAGATTTCCCTCTCCACGGCCACTTTGTCCAGCTCTTCACAGGGGATCCCGAGGCGTTCCCAGGCCAGCTGAGACATAGTCCCTCCAGCATGTCCTGGGTCAATCAACTAATCATGAATAAAAGTTTGCCAAACCATGGGGAATTTCAGTTTTATCATACGAGTAGGACGGGACTTAAGAAATTCTGGATTGTACCACCTTATCTCTGTCAGCGTCGTCTCCTTTCTGTCATATTTAAAAAAACATAATCCCTGAAACCTGCTCCATCGTGATTTCTGACATGCGGATGAATACAATAACAAATGATTCCAGAGGAAGGAAGAATGTTCCTTGATATGTATTAGCGAACATCTGTTGTAAGCCACAGAAGTTTGTGCCCCGCTGAGCATCTGCCTCTGCAAATTGATTACCCAGGAGGGGAGACCAGACTCTGCCCCCCCGCCACAGTCTAACCACAGCTGCTGCTCTGATTAAAAGTCGACGGCAGGTTCGCTGTTCTCCCAAAGCAAAGGTCCGACTCTGAACTGGGACCAGTGTTATCAGTGGGAGACAGAGAAGAGGGAGGGGGTGAGGATGGCTAAATGCATTAGCATCAGTGGGCAGAAAACTAATCCATGAAAGCCCAGAATCAACAGCGCTGACTGTGTTAAAACCGGAGTTTGTTCCTGTAGACTGCTGAGACAAGATTGTTTAAGTCTACTTTAGATTGCACTGTCTACCCAAGAGTTACTTTAGTTCAAGACGAGACATAAGCAGCTGTTTCAGCCTGATTCAGGGTCTGTAATCATGCAGATCCATCTTGCCAAGCTCCATTGTACATTTGTGCTCAACCTAAAGCAGCCCGTCCTTTAGAGCAGGAAGATGTGGGAGCTACTAGCAAGACGACAGCAGGAACTAACACTTATGTAGATTAGCATAGATGCTAACAACTTCAGTGACAGTTTTATCAGACTTTCTCTTTGGTAAGGATATTTTCACTCCACTTATGTTTCAACAAGAGTTTGTTTTACAAAGTGGCTCATGTTCTGTGATTGAGTAACTCCCACCTAATACAATTTGATTGGCCCATGATAAACATGATTGACGTGACAATAGTCCAAACAACTGCCTGACATGCTTCTGAAAGGTTCTGCCCTCCCCAAACACTTTCTATGGAGTCTTTGCCAGATGGACTAGTGAAATATTTTCAACTGTCCATCTGGTGTGTCAGGTTAGACAAGATGAAAAGCATGAAAAAACAGTGTGAAGGCATCCTGAACTTTATCATAGTGTAACTAAAGCTACCTCTTAGTGGTGTTGGTGTACAGAAAATGGCAAGCGTTGCATCCGAGCACTATCTGGGGTAATCTGTTTGGTAGAAATTTTAAAAGCATGGGAAGAGCATGAGACCCAAAAACTATAAACTTTATAACTCGAGCAAGAGTGCACAAATGTGTAATGTTTGAATAAAATTCCAAAAGCATTTTTGCAAAATAGGATCCTACTTTGGAAGCATGAGGGGCCTTGTCTAAAAGCGCATGTTGCTCGGCATTCTGGGGCATGTTAGTCTGTATTGTGTTATCTTGTAGTTTCTTGACTAAATGCCAGAAGAAGGGCACAAACAAGATGGACTGTATGCCTTAATCATGCATGGGTGTGTTTCAGGTGTTATTAAGATCAAAACAATCAAAATGGCAGCTCCAATTGCCTAAATGAAGCAGACTATTAACATAGAAGATTTATCTATTTGGTTTGAATTTCTACAGGATCTTTTAATTCCTCTCCCTTTATTGTGGTCAAAGCGTGCACACAGGGCATTGTTTTATAATGTCCATGTTTGGATTAAAGTTTTGGGGATTTTTTTAAATTGAAGTCAAAACATGAGTCAGACATAGACCACTTCTCTTTATGTTTATTATAAATCTGTTTAATATATATCAAATACTCTCTGCTGCAAAAACTATAGCTGACTGTTTTTCACGTGATTGTTACAGGGACTTAAAGAAACACAATTATCGTAAATTAAGTATTAAAATTAACATTACTACTTCCATAATGCATTAAAATAGGCCCTGCCAGCACAAAGGTTGTCTGACTAGAGTAGCCAGGCAATGGCTGCCTTGATAGGGGCTTCCCCTGATTCTGAATGGTTCAGATAGTTACAAGGTCGGAGAAGAGGAAACTAAAAAATGTTTTGTACTCACAAGGGCAAGGACAAGGGATGAACATGTGGAAAAAGTACCTTAACTTTTGACCCTGTAGCTCCATCTTGAGAGGACACCCAAGCCAAGTTTAAGGAAAAATAAAGTTTTGAGACTTTTTTTACATGTAGGGGCAAAAGCAAGGCAATATTGATGATCTTTGAGATGTAACATTTGTTGCTATTTTTAATAATTTTGTTATGTTCTTGTTAGAATAATCTTATCTTTTGGTGTTTTATCATCACCAAAAACAGCAGAAATGCTACAAGCTAACGTAAACATTGTGCCGTCCTGAAGGCAGATGTATGAGCTGTTAACTCGAGAAGTCACCATCTAGCTTCAAATAGTACATGTGCAGGTTTGGTTTGTTTCTTTTGTGCTCAAACTTTTTAAACATTTCCAGGTCTAACTGTGTGATAATCTGGTTCCATATGACTCCTGTCATCATTACTCAACATTTAGACAGCATATTACTTCCCCACAAATTCATCAACCACAAAGCAGCCGGTCTTCTTCACTGAGAGCCTGAAAGTTTGCTGTTCATCCAAGGAGTAAATCTGTCAAAGCAGGAAATTGGTCTGAGGTTTATCCTGCCTCCACAGAATTACATCTTCATGGACCAATGAGAAACACCTCTGTATGTGTTCCTTCTTCCGATAACTAATTAACTCTGCCACTTCCAACGGAAACAAGAATTGACCTGAGTCCTCTCTAACATTTCTGAGCCAAACATTGATCTTAGCTATAGCAGTGTGCTTCCACTTCCTCTATGATCAGTGCAATATGTGGTTTTAACTTCTTCTGGTCCATGTCATGTGGTCAAAGTTTGCTCTGGTTGCCAAATAAGATATATCAAAGAGGGCAATCTCCATGTCTTTCTTTAGTCAGCAAAATTTTGTTTGCGTGCATCAAAACTCCCTTTTTACTGCATCTTATTTCACTGTTTTCACTGCACACACAGGCCACCTCTCTAGGAACACTTTTCCAGAACCAGGTTGGATCCCTCTTTTCACTTTTCCGGACTTTCATACCTATCCCATTTGGGGTCACAGGGGGCTGGAGCCTGTCCCAGCTGACATAGGGCGAAAGGCAAGGTACACCCTGAACCAGTCGCCAGCCGATCACAGGGCTACATAGAGAGACAGACAAGCATTCATGCTCACACTCATACCTAGGGCCAATTTGGCGTCACCAATCAACCGGATGAGGATGTTTCTGGCCTGTGGGAGGAAGCCAGAGAGCCTGGAGGGAACGCACGTAGGCACAGGGAGAACATGCATACTTTACAAAGAAAAGGCCTGACTGACGTGGGGATTGAACTGGCAGCTTTCTTGCTCTGCGATACCATGGCACCCCACTTTGAAACAGACAATAACAAATAAAATGATGGTCCTCTGCTTTAGTAAATAATGGTAAGTATTCAGAATTTTAATTATTCGGAAATCCTGGTTTGAGTTTAGGATTGATCATGCCCTTCCTAGCTGTCATGGCTCTTGTGACTCTGGACCCCAGAGAGCTTTCCCTTTATCTCCTATAGGGTGGCCATGGCTCACTGGATACTTTTTCTCCAGACCACTCTCTGTAAACACTAGAGACGGTTATGCATGCAAATCCCAGTAGATCAGCAGTTTCTGATACTCTGACCAGCTCATACATTGAGTTGCTGCCATTTGAGTTGCTGATTGTCTGTTTTCATTAAACAATTAACAGTTGTATCAAATGAAGTGATATTCACCAACACCTTCTCCCAAATATCCATCTGTAGGTTCTAAATAAAGGGACATAAATAATTTCTGCATACAAATCAATCTGCAACAAGAGTAAAGACTGAGGCCTAAATGCTGAGCTTTGCTTTCCTGCCTCTGCAATAAGCATTTCAAACCATTACAAGCATGACTTGCCTGAATTTAATCCCATCAAGTTGATTCAGATTCGGCTCATGGAACAGACTGTAAAATCAGCAGGGCTTTGTTCAACTAATGTCGGTGTTAGGAGCTCAAACACGACAGCCTTTTGTCCCCAAATGTGTTTACTAAAGCTGAAAACAACAATCCCATATTCAAACTCATGCAAGCATCACAAGTGAATCATGCACTTTCTGCATTCCTTTCCCAGGCAGCTGTTACATTCAGAACATGACGACAGAGCGAATAACAAAGTTTTTAAACATCATTTTAGGAGAATTTGCAGCAGTCTGAGGCAACAAGCGCTGACAAACCTGACCGAACTGAATCCGCCTTTAACATCGGAATGAGTCGACACTTTCCCCCCGCTCTGTTTGGCCTTGCGCTGAGAGCATAAATTCATTTCTGCGGACCCACGCTGCATTAATCAGCTACAGCTGTTTCAAGCACTAGATGCTCCAAGTCTAATTATAATGATGAATAAATATTGACATGGCCCCCTGAATTACATTATCAATGCTCTGCAGAGATCTATCAGCCCTCCACGCTGGCACTCAGATTGAACTTTAATTGTTATTTATCTTAGATATGAAAAGCAATTAAATGACTGTATTTTGTCTGTGTGTGCTCAGGTGAGGGTGAGGGGTGGTGCAGACAGAGACAGAGAGATTTAAACATAACCTCCTTGGCAGAGGTAGTAATGATATTAACATGGTTCTGAGTGCTAGGTGTGGGTTTTCAGGGTCAATGAATCATATTATGATGGTAACTTTATCATGGACTATCGCTTATAGATGTAACAGCAATATGTGAGCCACGTTGACGGAGGTTTGCGCTCTAGTTTGTTGAATGTTAGTGTTGGTGTTCTGTGTTGACCATCTTGTTTCACAGCACAAACTATAAGAGCAAAACTGTTAAATCTGTAATCATTTGTTCTCATATTTTGGCTCTCTCACAACTTTAAAATCTGTTTAGACTTTTAAAATCTTTATTTGTGCTACAGGAATTACCTAACTCTTCAGTGAGGCTTCAGTAAGAAAAATTTGATGATACTTTCTATTCAAACTAAGAGCTGAGAGCACAAATCACTTCATAGACGTCCTCATGCTCATGCTGCATTAAAGTAGAAGACATAAACTTGCCCATTAACACGGCATGTCCTAAATCACGTCATGCCATTGTAGTTTTGTCATAAAGTATATGGTCTCAGAAACAGCCTGTCTGTCCTGTAAGTAACAACAATAGCAGCATCACATGAATTATTACAATCAGAGAGACGAGGCCTGTTGGTTTTGATGGTCATGCAGGAGGCCTCCATCTAACTCCTCAGAAACGTGGACTGACAAATAACACAATATCGATCTGCTGTGATTCCAATAACAAATCCAGAGGAGGGCACAGAGTAAGGAAAAGAGGGGAGGGAGAAATAACATCTGAAAATTTGGGTTCCACTTTTTTCAGAGTGAGCTTTCTGTGCTGTGAAATGTGATGCAATAAAACAGTCAGGAGGAAGCAAGAAAGAGGAAAGGACTATTTTATCATCTGGAAATTACTTCGTCTCTTTGAGCTTTAGAGACATAAACCAGTTTTATTCTTGTTGCGGTTCACCTGAAGGAAGCTCGATCCCACATTTCCATTTATCCCTCATCTATAGCTTTACACGGACAGTCTGCTGATTTGCTGCAGGGGGATCTCTTCATGGTTATTTCATGAAGTATCTGTAAATGATTTGACTGAAGAAATGTTGCTCAATGCTCAGAGATCTATATTTTCTTGTGTTGCAGGCATTAAGAATAAAAAAAGTGCTGCAAATGTGTGAAATGGGAGAATTCCCCTCATTAAATATGAGGGGAATTCTTTAAAATACGCGTCTGTTTCTCATAAAAAGCACTGGCTAGAAACTTTTTTGGCTGAAGAAAATGGATGGATGGATTAAAGGAATCCATCCGTTTTCTGTTCCACCCTTTTGGGGTCGCAGGGGGGATGGAGCTTGTCCCAGCTGACACTGGGCAAGAGGCGGGGAACACCCTGAACCAGTTGCAATCCAAGCACAGGGCCACATAGAGAGACAAACAACCATTCATGCTCACACTCATACCTAAGGGCAATTTGAAGTCATCAATTAACCTAATAAGCATGTTTTTGGTTTGTGGGAGGAAGCCAGAAAGACCACACATGCACAGGGGAGAACATGCAAAACTCCACACAGAAAGGCCCTGACTGATATGGGGATTGAACCTGCAACCTTCTGCTGTGAGGCATGTGCACTACCCACTGGACCACCATGCCCAGCAGAGACAAAATATGAAAACATAAATGTAATAATCAATGCTTCCTGCAGCTCTTTTACCTTTTGTATTGTTGCAGATGTTTAGCCAACCATTATGTACATTCATTGCCTCTTGGTTCTCTTGTTTGTTTTGGTTTGCATCACATTCAAACCCTTTGAGTACAAAACTCTGGCGCATTTGTGAGTGAAATGAAAATCTCATTTTCAAGCAGACCAGAGTTCTGTCCTTTTGTTCACACCAAAGTTTAGAATAGAATAGAATAGATTGCCCTTTCTTGTCATTATACAAAATGTACAATAAGATTGGAGAGCTTCTCCGTTTTCAGGGCAAACGGATAGTTAAGTGAAAAAGAAGTAAAGTTTAAAATAGTTCTCAGTAAAGTTAAAGTACAATATATATACAAGATAAAATTTGTTTGCTGCTGAAGAGGTTGGTAGCCCTTGCCTCTAAAGCCTCTGGGTGTACGGTTTGCACCTTTGCGCCCTTAAATTCATTGACAATAAACACCTAGAAAAGAAGTAGGGTTGACGTTGCTGGTGGTGCAGACGAGTTGTCAGGGAAGAAGAATGGCGAAGTGCTTCCAAACCTGACCTGACCTGAGTTCGCTGTACTCTAGTCAATCCCAAATTTGCTAATACCTCAGTTAAGAATAACGTCTTAGTGAATTTTGGTGAGGGAATGTTGGCCATGGCACAAGAATGAAGTGATAGTGGTGATTTGAACCGGATGTGGATCTAGGAATTTTTTCAAGGATTTGTTAACAGTGTGTAATAGGGTAGTTTTCCACGTTTTTGACAATAACTTGCATGAAATTAACATTATTATTACCGTCCAAATAACACTATCAAATAAATCAGAGCATAAAATGGTATGAATGTCTTTCTAAGCCTGTTGTAAAACCCGGTGGAAAGCTTTATCAGGATACAGTAAACCTCTCGTGGTATCGCAGTTCAGTTTTCGCGGTCCTAGTATTTCATGTTTTTTTTCAGTAAGACCTATTAATTTTGATATTGCATACATTTTCACCATTTCGCGGCGTTCTGCAGCATTGTTTATAAGTTTCAGTCTCGCGCATCATAATATAATGCCTGTACGTACCAATTCAGGCAATCAGAGTGACCTTAAAATTCTTTTTAAAGTAACGTAAAAGTTATAAAAAAACATGCCTAGGGTATATTTAAATAGGGTATTTCTATTTTGTGGATTTTCACTTATCACAAGTGAACCTAACCCTCGCCGTGGAGGGGGGACCACTGTATACTGTATCTTCCTGGAACCTTGAACATTTTTGTCAGATCCATCTCCATTCAAGTTCATCTCGGGACCATGAATGCTAGTCCCCAATATTAGCCAATAGATGTAGGGACATGTTAATACAACAACCCACTGCAGCAGAGATGGAGTCATTTGTGTCAATCAATGCCTTCTGTGTTGAGTGAAAAAGGTCAAACAATCACCAAATAAAAAATAATTGAATCTTTTGGGACCTGGATCATTTGCACCAAAGAAGATATCAATCTAAGAAACAGAGAGACTCTGTCAGTGTCCATTGATTCTGGTTCTAACATATTTCCATCCCTAAAGTCACACCACTTGCATGGCTAAGGAGCCCTTCACTACTCAGTGTCATACATCACATCTCTGTCCTCCTCCAACCTTGACACTGAACCTCTCAAACTACTCCAACAATCACCTCCATCATGTATCAACCCTTCAAGGCTACAACCTGAAAGAAGGACGATCGTACATGCATGGAGAAAGGATTTGTGGCTGCCGATGCTTGACAATGCCCCTAATGAGATTTCATCATCACACACCGTCTCATCAATCTCAGATTTAATCTAAAAGGCTGATGGTGATAAAAAACCCTCCAACAATAATCATTTCTTCAGCCTCAACATTCACAGATGCATCAAAAAGCCCACATGGGCCTCATTTGTGTTCATTCAAGGCTGATTTCTAAATAATCAGAGGCCGACTCTTTTCCAGCAGAGTGTGAAACAGCAGTCAGGCGGCATCGAGTGGACAAACTCCCAATCAACAGACAAGTCACGGGGTTAACAAACAGATCCTTCATTATAGCCAAAACAATCTCCTGCTCCCACACAATTAGTGGCTGGGGTCCCAGCGGAGCCCAGACAGCACCGAGCAGCCGTCTGTCTGCTCCCCGCTTCGTCCATAAGGAGAAACGCTGCCTCGCAGCAGCTTCGTGCCTCTGCTCTCTGCTGCGGCGCCATGTCCAAACAACAGGCCAGGAGGATTTCTGGAGACAACGGAGAGAGGACGGAGCTGCTGCTGAGGGCCTCAGGGCCACAAGAGGGGCTCCAAACACATGATGGGAGAAAACAAAGGTTCTGGAAAATGTGGGAAAACATACTGACTACAATCTTTCTTTCATCTGATTTTTAACCGTCAGACAAGCACAAGCAACTGCCTGAGGCTTCCTGCACCAAGAGAAGCTAAGATATAGTCAGTCTAAATAGATAGACAGATACTTTAATCCTCTGCCTTTGTTCATAGTGTTGTTCAGTCTGATGGCTGCGGAAACAAAAAATCTCCTGAACATCTCAGGGCCTGTTTACACGACAACAAAAACGTCCGAAAACTGAGAGTTTTTGTGGTGTTTGCACCTTCGGTTAACACAAGAATGTTGCATGGAGTGCCTGAATCCACAAACTTTTGAAACCAGGGTCCAGAGTGAAAGGTTATGAAAACGTTTTTGTTTCTTTCCAGAGTAAACAGGAGTCGCTGAGTGAGCGGGGGTGCGTGGCACATGCGCAGTTCTCTTTTAGATAAATGTAGCAAGCGCGCCTAGGATCAACATAACTGGGGCCGACTACCGAGCAACATGTGTGCTGTTAACTGTTGTTATTGCTCCTCCAACAAAATGTGGATTTGCTGCTTCAATGCTCCGACCAGTGGAGATGCATTTGTTATATTCGCCAAGGACTGAGTCAATCGACTACCGCGTCTTCAGTCATTCTCGCGGATCCGTGTGAACGTGCATCGGTATTGCGCCGTCTTCGTGTGAACGTGGAGCGCTTTTGAAAATGCAAAGAAAAAACCTTCTGGTGACAACATTGTCGTGTAAACAGGCCCTCAGTCTTGCAATGCCATGAGATAAGCCTCCCACTGCTGTCGCTACTCTGTCTCTCCAGGATGTTGTGGAGGGGATGGTTCCTATTGTCCAGGATGGCTTTGCATACGTCTCTCCAACACAGTCCCAAGTGAGTCCAAACTCCTGCCAAGCACAGAGCCAGTCTTCCTCACCAACTTGTCCAGCTTCCTGGTGTTCCTATCAGTCATGCTGCCACCCCAGCAGGCTGCATCAGATATGAGATGTACATCTATGACTATGTCCACACATAATGAAGATTTTCCTCCTCATTTTTAAAAAATATCCTCGTCCAACAGCTGAGGGGTCCTTGATTTATCATCATGTCTACTTCACAGTCCTAGCTTGCGCTGGAGACGCCCCCTGACAGGCCCGTCTTGTCCTTTAAAAACAGAGCCAGTGTAGCGTGGTCGGGGATCCGTTCATGTGTACAGGTGAATTGATGAGCAACACCAACAAGACGAACAGTAATGTGCTCATCCATAACGTGCTGAGCAAATTTCCCATAATTACTGCACGCATTGGGGTCCAAACATACATTAGCATTGATCATCACAGCTCGGGGCTCCAGTACCTGGATGCACCAGCTGATGACACCAATCACGGCTGTAATGAATCCCACTTAGCAGCAGTGGATAGATACTCCAGGATGATTACTTTCACAGTGAATTTGAGGCACACATCTGTCACATGGTGTTATGAATGCTTTAAATAATTCTGAACCAATAGAGGACAATCTATAGAGTCCCAGTTATCTGCTGGAATGGGCACCTTGACGTTGATTTGCAGATAATGTTGCTGTGATCCACTCTGCTGGTTCTTCAGAGTGTCCTTTAGGTTAAAGTTAATGCAGCAGTAGTTTACATTTCTTGAAATGACTTTGGTCACTTAGTGAAGCGATGAGCCAGTTATTACAGCCTAAAGTGGGGTACACAGTACACACATATGGATTTTCTATCTCTGAAGAGAATTTTTATCTGTTAGAGACCCCACACATGAAGATAAAAAATCAGGCACTGAACATTTTTGATTGTACTGTGTGTGGTGAGCTCCGATAATCTCAACACAAAACACACAAAACGATTCTGTCCAACCACCGATCTAGACTCTAGTCCTCCAAGCCAGAAATCTTGCGTGATCAAACATGATCTATCGAAAACAAAATAGAGGAAACATAGCAACAACTGGAGAACACAACATGGAGGAGAACAGACTAGAATAGGGAATGACGGTGATCTTGGGAGTATTTTTGATGATAAAATCCTGAACTAAAAAAAAAAAGAAAAGACTGTGGAAAAAATCCTGGAGACAGCGTGAACACGTGAGCTGGTCCTCCATTTCTGAGGTCCCCCAAAATGTATGTTTCAGGTCAGCCATACTAGTTTTTAATTTGAGTGCTTCCTTGTTTCTCAGGAACGTAACAATTCACAGAGTTATGATTTTGGACTTGTCGGCTTTCCCCCAACACATAGATTTTTGGTCAAGTTTAATATTTACAATTGTCAGCCCAACCCACATATATGTGTGTGTGTGTGTGTGTGTGTGTGTGTGTATATATATATGTATGTAAATATATATCATAAAAATCACCTTCTTTAATTGGTATTGGACAATAAAGATGTTTTAAAATAGCATAAAGCAGCACTTGAACAGATGCTTGGTATGACTCTGAGCAACACATTACCTTTTGTATTGAGTTGTAAAAAGAGAAAAAAAAAGAAAATAACAGGCTGACCATCTCTGCCAAGCGTCCCAATTGATTTTCATCCCTTCATTTGAATTCCCTCTGTTCTGCCTCTGTATGTTCACAAGATTGAACTTTTTTCCAACTTCAATCATCTGAAGTTG
The DNA here is from genome assembly GCA_037902135.1 of Cetoscarus ocellatus. Taxonomy (NCBI): domain Eukaryota; kingdom Metazoa; phylum Chordata; class Actinopteri; order Labriformes; family Labridae; genus Cetoscarus; species Cetoscarus ocellatus. Next base: position 202,516 of record JBAMNC010001454.1, read on the forward strand.
TCTGTTTACGTCTGTCCCTCAGCCCCTACAGCCAGAGGAGAATTTGCATTCTCTCCTGGTTTCTCCATCGACTTTCTCGCATCCAGTCTGAGCATCCCTTTGAAATGCATTTTAAATGTTACAGTGAGTGAATAAAATGTATTTTCCCTGCAAGGGAATGTTTGCATAATGAAGCTGCTGTTTGTGACAGCAGCATGCAGCATTTAAATAACCCCACTGTCGTAATGTTTGCTGTCAGATTGTTTTTTACTGAGCTTTGGTTTCTATTGGTTCAAGAACATCACTATAAGTGATGCTTTATAAAGGGCCCTTTGTTGCAAGAGGCACAAATCCATGACTATAAGATAATGTCAACATACTGCCTTTTGTTATTTTCCAGCACTCACATCCTTATGCAGGTGTCCAGAAAGGTTTTAATCGATGACTTGTGATTTGATCCAGACTGAGCATACGCTGCATACTCGCTTTTTTGGAAAGTTTGGTTGATTGACCTGACACTCTAGATGGACAGTTCAATATATTTCACTGGTCAATTTGGGAAAAAGCCCAAAGAAAGTGATTGGGCATGGGCAAAACCTTTTAAAAGCATACCCGCAATCATTCTGTCAACCTCACTTATTTAGGGCCAATCAGATAACATAACTTTATAAAACAAATTCAAGGCAAAACATGTCAAGCATGCGAAAATATCGTCTCTATTGAGAAGTTTATAGTGCTGATATTTGTTTTTTATTTGATAAAGGAATATGGTCAGATAAAATCTTACAAAATTGCTAATAAAGCTGTTAGCATCTATGCTAATCTCTGCTTGAGGAACCACTTTCTGCTGTCATCTCGTCCACGCCTTCAACCAGGGGGATCCAATGTTCAAGATATGTTGATGCTCAGATGTAAGTTACACTTCAAAAAAGGATTCCCGCAACACCCGATACATTACGCCTTTAATCATTTGATCAGGTTTTTGTCTGTCATTAATTTTGACTCATTGAAAGTAAAAAGCAAACATACTGCATCATATGTAGCCACCTCTTCCTGCTCCAACGGACCATTGAAGATTGGAGCTTTGCAAGTTGGATCTGCCTGATTATAGACATTGAATCAGGGTGATCCATCTGCATGGCAAGGTTACCTGACATGAACTCTAGTGGGGAACAAAGAACCAAACTCTGGTCTGCCTGGACACAAAGAGTCTCGGTCAGAGTTCGTTTTGAGGTAGGTGTGTGAGCCATCCATCCAAACAAGGACCAAGCATGGTAAGCAAACCAAAAAGCATGGCCTTGTGAGTTGAAGTTGGCCGAATATCACAACAGTGAGCAAGTTAATGTAATGTTCACTGACAATATGGAGCCCAGTGTGGCTAACATTGCTAGCACCACCCAGTCTCCGCTCCCCTTAACAGGTTAACATCTTCAAGTCCATGCGAATCCATCACTGCGGTCAATATGCCAGTGCCAACTGAAATTCTAAATGTAGCTCTGTCTTTATTTAGCTTTTAGCTTTAAGCTTTAGTAACAACAACTACAGAGATCCCCCTATTCCAACTTCAGTCTTTTATATTTGTGATTGGTTAACGTTCTGAATATCTTGATACTCAGATTTAAGTTATACTTCAATAAAGCATTCCCTCAACATCAGATACAGTAAATGGACAAATTTAATAACATTTGTCCAGTATAAGGGCACCCTTGAAGACATTTAATTATTTAATCATTTAATCATGTTCTTGTCGATAATTAGTTTCAAATCATTACATGTAAGAAGTAAACATACTACTCATATCTAGCCTATCAAATGCATACAGTAATTATTTAAGGTATTCAAATTTATATCACTCAGAAACTTGAACTCAAACAGAGGCCCTCGATACTGCTCCTCATCTCTTTGGTGGCTCACAGGCTTAAAAAAGTTGAAGAAGCCTGAGGTAAGCCAATAGCTCAACCAAGTCCAGTGAATCACAACAAAGAAGAATCATTTAGAGGAAAGATTATATCCATCTTCATAATGTCAGCTGGGCACTCAGAGCTACAGCATAGGGGGGTTTAGATGGGAGCTGAATATCTATGTGAGATGGAGCCTCATCTACTTTCTCTGTAAAACTTTCTGTTATTGATGTTGAAGTTTATTCAGAGTCTCATATTGACTTCTCTGTTATCTTGATTTATGGCAGCTTCTGTTTGTTTGACTAAGTCAGTCTCTCATAACTTCAGAAGCTGAAAAGTGAGTTAAAATGAAAATAAAATCCAAATGGATGCTTTTCGCTATCTCATGAATTATTTTGAATATTTCTTCTAGAAATACAGTTGGTCTATTACGTATTGCCTGAGCTAAATGTCACCTTAAGGCCAGAACTGTCACAAAAGTCAAAGATTCACCAAATATTCAGGGCAAAGCCTTTTGGCTTGCAGTGCTGGTGTCTTTCCTATTTTCAACCTGACATTGCCATTACTTGTTTATATGGTCTCATGTTCATCCTTTGCTTGTAAATGTAATATTTCAAATCTGCTCTAAAAGAATTGTTGACGAACAAGCAGGATTTTTTTTTACTATACTTCAAGGATCAACTGGGTAGATTTGAGATGTCATGGACCAAAGGTCAAGGTCAGTGGGCTCATGTTCACCCCATGTTTGTGAGCAACATATCTCATGAACACTTTGAGATTTTTTCTTCAGTCTTACACAAATGCCAGCTCTGATTCAAGGATGAATTGGATTGAAAATCAAAGATGGACTTGAGAGACATTTAAGCTCCAGGCAGTAGTTCTAGTCTCTTTACCGAGTGTTCCCATATCTCCACATGACCTCCTGTAGAGAGGGCCAAGTGTCCAAGTAAGTAAACTACCTCATAGTACTGAAAGCTGACACTGAAATTACCTTGAAACCACAAAACCCTCTCAGTGGTACAAGCCTAAAGGGTAACGAGACAATGTTCCCACACTCTGTGCCACTCGTCCCTGTTTAATGAATCATTTGGAGATCAGTATAAACACAAGAGGAGTTAAGAAAGCTCAGGATGGATCTAGAGAACACCTGACACGCAGCTCATGTGAGACTCTCCCACGGTGTGAGAAACATCAGCTGTCTCACACATGACCGCTCGCATTAGCAGAGATTTAAACACAGAGCTTCCAGACTCCCTCAGGACAGAGACAAGAGCGCCGGTCGCCCACGACAAGAAGCAAAGAAAGCAGGACAGAGATACATGCATAAATCTCTGGATGATTTTCCAAGGCAGGAGCAGCACTTCAGAGGAACAAATACTGCGTCTGGCCCATGTGAATACACGCCATAAAACACAGACGGATCCCCTGGTCCGTGGAGAGCTAACAGACAAACCAGCTCAGATAACTCTGACAGCAAGGGCACTCTAGTTTATCACACGGACAAAGTGAGGATCAGGGTGCCGTACAAGCAGTTTGGACGGGGTATTAGGGAGATATTTCACTTCCCTGCTTTTACTTTTCCTTTTTAGTATGCTGTGTAGAACAGCATCCTCTCAGATGATGGAGTTTCTGTCATTCTCCGCTATTACAGCAATCTGTGGGACAGATTTCTGCTGTTTTATCAACAACAGACATAAAAATAAGCTGTGGCTTCATGGAAAAGATGCATCTGTCTGCTGGTTTTCAGAGTTTTTGAGCTCCTGCACCTTTTTTTGCACCCTATGTACAAGGTCGGAAAGGTACATGGTTCGTTAATATTGATGATATCACAATATTGTGATACAGTGATTTAAAATTCACATCTAGGTGAGAGTATTTGTCCCATTTCAAGTCAAAAATACCTAATTAGACTTTTTCTAAGCCACAATTCTCTGATATGTCTGGATTAAGTCTGAGTTGCTTATCATAAATTAAATAATCTGCCAACAAGACGAGACAAATTCAACTTAAAGGGTGAATTTAAATGATTTTTTTTATTCAGTGCAGAATTAAACTTGATTTTTAAGACCCCTCACTGAGTCAAACTTGCTTGTTTTCTAGCAGACATTTTCTTATCAGCACAAGCAGTTTAATGCCTTATGTTTGACTTTCATTCATTGTAGTAAAATATTTATCTGGACTTGTTAAGTGAATGTGGATTAATATAAGTGTTTTAGATATTTCTGACTTGAAAATAGAGTGTAAGGATGTTTGATCACGTGTCATATCAATGCGGTTATTTAGAAATTTATCATTTCTAGAATGCGACAAAGACTGATATGAGACGATGTTTGTGTTTTTATCATATTAGAAAGATAATAACCTGTCACACCAGGTGGACTGTCCAATATATGTCACTAGTCCTTTTAGGAAAGAGCCCATAGAAAGTGTTTGGAGAGGGCAGAACCTTTCAGAAACATAGTAGTGCCAGAATAAGCTAGCTTGCAGCTAACCACAGGCTTAAGCTAACTGTAAGTTTAAGCTATAGTTTGCCACTTTCAGTCATATTAATTTTGTTGAGTGCTGTCTCTGAGTCTTTTTCTCTCATACATACACGTGTTTGTATGACTGAAGGCTAAACAGCCCCATTTTGGACTGTGGTTAGCTCACTGGGTTGCTAGCTATAGCAGGGGCTTTGTTGAGAATATATTAAACACTGTAAGGAATTTTACTGTCACCTATTGTCGAGCCAATGTAGTTTTTTGAGTAGTTTTAGCCTGTAAGTGGATTAATTAAGAGGCTTTTGTTGGCACTATGTACTGCTAGGCCGCACATAAATGTCTCCCCCCAGGGACAAGGCTCGCAAGTTCCTTTAATGGCACTCAAATTTACCAAGGATGTTATGTTTTTGCCGGCGTATGTTTGTTTGTCTGTCTGTTTGTATGTTAGCAAGATTATAGAAAAACTACTGGGATTTTGCTGAAATTTTCAGGAGATGTTGGTAATGGTCCAACTTAAAAATGATTAGATTTTGGTGGTGATCCAGATAACAGCCATTAGCCAACGATCAACATCTTGCTCATAACTGTCTAACTAATAATGATATCAACGTCATTCTGAGTGCTAGGTGTGGGTTTTCAGGATCAAGGAATCATATTATGATGGTAACTTTATCATGGAACTATTACTTATAGATGTAACAGCATTATGCGAGCTACCTTGGTGGAGGTTTGCGCTCTCCGAGTGCTTTCTAGTCTTAATATTCAGTGTCCTTGTCATTTTGATGACTTTGGTCGCATAAGACAGGGATCTCTGAAACAAACAGACATTCAAATGGGCCACACAGTTGAATGTTTTCAATGACAGTGACGTTTATGCGAATTAGTGCTGTCATTGGTTAGCTGTGAGCTTATGGGACATGAAAAGTCAACAATGGTTCTTCACTGATGTGTAAGCTTATATTGACTGACTATGGGTTCAAAAAAATCGAATTATGTGCAAACTGTTTGCACAATAAAATCCCATCTTGTGTGCAAAGGCCTTTAATCTCATCATGTTTGGCCTTTCAGTACACTTCTATCATTCTGCAGTAAATAAGTGAGGGCATCAATTACAGAGAAAGGTCAAACTTAAGGTGGTAAGAGACTTCAGGAGACACCCGTTCCTCTCCTTAATCAGAGGTGACCGTGTGCATGTATCGACATTAGAGTCGTAAGTGACCGTTGGGAGAATTCTTGGCACTTGTTGGGATGTATGGGGTCTGATTAGGCCCTCTGATGGACAAGTCGTTTGGGCGTGAACAAATTGGAGGCTGAGGTTGGCATTATTGCACCAAAGTCACACAGAGACGGTGGTGTGATGGGGAGAAACGCGGCGCCTGGAGACTAATTAGATATGACACCCAGAGCCTGCTATCAATTTGCACCCTATACACAAGCTTCTGTAGGGCCGAGCCAGAGCAAGGGCACGGCAGCCAGGTATAAGGGGAGAAAGAAGAGATTATTGAGGCATGAAGGAGGGAAAATTAGTAACTGTCCTGTGATGATTAAAACTCCTTTAGTTTGGAAAGGAAGTATGATCTCCAAACTCTGGTTACACAACTTCTACAAGGACAGGAAGTGCTGAAACAAAAGTTAATCCAGAAAGGAATCATTCTTGATGCTTGAGTTTAAATTTGAGGATTTTCCAATTTTTCTTTTAATCAAATTAATGATCCTTGGGTTCTGTTTGAAGATGAAAGATTTGATTTGGAATGGAAATTACAAGAACTATCAGAAAAATGATTTAATATGACATCAGCATATTCCTTGAACTCACAGGCTACTTTAGCAGGTGTAGTTCAACAGCTGGTTAATGTAAATAACTAGTCAGCCATTCACATGGCAGCAATTTAGTGCTTTTAGGCATGTAGATGTGGTCAGGACAAACAGCTGAAGTTTAAACTGAGCATCCGAACATAGAAAAAAGTGACTCAGAATGTGGCAGTGTTGTTGGTGCCAGATTGGTTGGTCTGAATATTTTAGAAACTGCAAAACTACTGGGATTTTCATCCACAACCATCTCAGAATGGTCCAAAAAAGAGACAATCTCCAGTGAGCAAGTGTTAGAAACACAACATTAATTCAAAATCCCATTCATTACAACCAAAGTATGCAGAAGACCATTTCTGAACACACAAAATGTTTAATTTTGTAGCAGATGGTCTGCAGCAGCAGAAAACCAAACAAGGTGCCACTCCTGTCAGCTAAGAACAGGAAGCTGAGGCTACAATTCCCTGAGGCTCACAAAATGGGACCATAGAAGATTGGAGAATCTTGCCTGGTCTGATGAGTAACAATCAGATGGTAGGGTCAAAATTTGGTGTAAACAAAATGGTGACATCCATCCTGTTATGCATAGGGATAGTACAATGCTAAATTTGATACCAGTGCTATTAGAAATTCTGCTCATCAATCTGATTCTTTTCTGGACAAAAGTTGCTGGCTGTCCCACTTTGGCTTAAAACCACATGAACACAGGATATTTACACCTCAAGATATTCACATTAATTCCGGGAAGCTGCAATAACTGTCTTAATTCATGCTGAAATACAGCTTAAATGTGCAAAACCTGGCCTGTGCCCCCCACACACACAAAAGCAGAGAAGGTTACTTGGTCCAAACTGACAAAGAATAAAGGAAATGCATACAGCTATTTGTGGCAATGATGGGAACAAACAAGACAATGACCTTGAGCTTTTCTGGCTCTCCTCTATGCCTCTGAAACTCTCATGGTGTCATATTGAGCTTAAAAATGAGTTTTCTTTAAAGGTAAACCCCCTGGCCTTCAGAGAAACCCCAGTATTTACAACAACAAACACCAGAGCTTTGCTGCACACGTGCACTGCTGTGCTGGGTGTTGGCAGATGAGGACAGAGACTGTGGGGACAGATGGCTTCAGACGGGGAGAGGAGGAGGGGTACAGTATGTCATCGATTCATTTGAACCGCAGCCTGAATCCCAAATGATGCTCCTGTAAGAATTTCAAAGACATGGCAACAGATTGAACGGCGAGCCTGTGAGGAAACCTGAGCTGTGAGGGTTTAATTGGGAGCACAAACATGCAAACCCACCACGGCATCAAAAGGTGCCTTCAATTACGACAAACTTGACTATCCGGGCTATTGATTGTGTATTGCCTTGAGAGGTCACTCTATAATTTGCAGGGAAAGTTTGATATTATCCCTTTGGCCAACGTCACTGCAAAAATAGTCACAGATACACTTCAACTCAAAATTAATGAGTGTGAAAGGGTAACGGCCTACAAATATCAGATAAAGATTCAGAAGGTTAATTCTAATAAACAGGCAGAAAGATACAGAAATGCCACATTTAAGAGCTTCATTTTAGAATAATTTAGCATTTGGTTCCCCTCATAAACGATGTGCTTTTCCGTTTTTAACCTTAAAACTCTTCTTTCATCAATATGCAGATGATACACTGTTATATTTATCCATAAAACCATCTTATCCAGCAATGTGGTCATTCCACAGAGCTGTTAATCCAATTTGCAGAGCCCATATTCAGCTTTTTCAAGATGTATATGCCCTTTAGTCTCCTTTACATCATCGAGCACTTCTATGCACAAGACAGAAGTCTTCAGTATCAGGACTTCTCCTTCACCCCCTCTTTACAGTGTCAGTAGCTGCCTGACATGACTCATTCCCCCAGCCTCCCTCAATACTCCCACCAGTGTAACGTCGCATCATTGTTTTGTCAGCAGTTAAAGCCTGTTGGGTCAGGATGGAAAGCCAAGAGCAGAGCATGAACCACAGACAGAATGGAGAGCTGTTCAAAAACATGGCGCCAAACAACACTAAACTGACTAATTACAACAGATCGGTCAGGTTGGACCAGCTAGAACAGTTTGAGCCCATGTGGCCTTAATGTGACAAGAGTGTCTCAAATAGAGAGATATTAGAGGTGGATCAGAGGTACTCAGTATGTGAAATCTTGAAGGTTTTTTTTGACATTACCAATTGTGAACGTAATCCTGCACCTATGAACTTTAAAAAGAGAAAAAAAAGACCTCTGTAACCCTTTGACTTCCAAACTATGAAATACATTTGCAACAAATTATTTTTTTTTGGTAAAAATGTGTTCCTTCTTCATTTAGCAACATTTCAGGTTTTATTTTTCAGATTGCTGCTTGTCTTGCCCATTAAGGGTTATCCTGGGTATGAATGGATTATTTCATTTCTGCAACATTTTTTTTTTTTTAATATGAAAACATCCCAGAAAGCAAAATTAAGAAAATTAAGATAAGCCGTTAATTCAGTTTTCTGAGGAATTATACATACATTTTGTCATCGTCAAATTTGTTGGATTTCTCAGGAGCTGTGCAGCACGATTCACTTCTGATTTTTTGTAGTTTTTCAACAATTACATTCATGTACAGCAGCGCCACCAAATGAATATATATTGTTGTTACAAACACTATACAGAAAGGGGAATAAGGAAGAACAAATATGGGCTTTCTGAGTTTTAAATACAGTGGCAGCAAAAAGTCAACCGCATGGTTACAATGCCAGTCAAAGGGTTAAGAGCCTGCAAATCTAAATAAACACTTAATTATTGTTATTGTTTTAAAATTATGGCCCAAGTTTGGGCCAAAACACATGCCACAAAGGTTCACATCTCTCTTTAAACCTGGAAATTTCCATTTGAAGCTTTTCGGTCTAAGCAACAGTTAGAAAATTATTCAAGCTTGTATGCTGTGTTTTTGTGGTAGACCAAATGTTGGCCTTAAAAACATACCAATCACCAAAAGACCCAAAAAATATAAATATGGGCTTACAAGCCTGAATGTAGATTTAACATTCTACTACTTATTAGTCCAGTTTTTCCTTCAATAAGTTCAGTTAACTTTCTCATGGTCATAGAAATTACTGTTAAAATAATCTATAATTATTTAAATCAAATCATTTAAATAGTCAGCCTGTACTTTCCATTTATGTCTGATTTATGTCTTCCTTTCTGTGCTTGGTATCAGTGGAATAGTCTTTCTGCCCCTGACCTGAAAACTGCTTTATAGATACAAATATTTCCTCCCATTGCCAGAAGCAACATGTTTCATCAGTTAACAAGCATCTGATGAAAAGAGAAGCAATATGTCACATTTCCTGCACATCAAAAGTTCAATCTGTCTGCGTTAGAAACACGTTTTTCTCTGTGATGACACCGTGTTGGATCAGAGCGGACTGAAAGTGAACAAAGATCCTTCATAAATAGCACAGTTATAGACTTAGACCTACTTTGACCAAAGGGCCGGTCAGTTGTTCTCAATTCAAGGACCTTAATAACACACCAAACATTAATCTCTAATTCAAATTATAAGTTTCAATGATATGTCTTTGTTTGCAAAAGCAGAAAAAGGATCTGACGAAATCCTGATTTATTTGCAAATGAAAAGAAAGTAAATTGGTAAAAAATGGAAGACAATTTAAATATTTAATTAGTGTTTTATGCAAACTTATAGGAACAAACAACTAAACAGCCAATGTTAGCTTTCAGGGTCTCAAAATAAGGGTCTCTTGGTGACCCAAAATTCAGTATCAAGGGAATGAATTCATATTTTCCAGTTATGTAAGCAAGTAAAAAGCTTTAGGTAAAAATATTTAATGCTATATCAGAGAACAATTAGTCCTTGACTTAATCCTTGACTTCCAGCTGCCCAGGAAGTGATCATACAGAGCGCACCTCTCTTCCTACAAGATTTAATTCATGATTTGATCTGACTGGGTTTTAATCCTTGACCTCCAGGTTTCTAACCCAAGTTCTATGGCAAAGGTCACCGCCTTCATTTGGACAAGAGACATTTGTGGTGTGGAATGATCTGCCTGAGGAGGTCAGATCAGCTGATCTCTTTAAAACTCTCATGAAAACAATCTTATTGGCGAGCTTTCCTGATTTTACTTGAGCTTATTTATTTTATTTTTCTTATTTTATCTTAATTTATTTCCTTTATTGTATTTTAAACAAGTTCTTCTAAATGATCTGTATGTTTTATAGTGTTTGGGTATTTTCTTAATTGTTGTTGCCTACAATTTAATAACCTGCCTGTTTTGTTGGATGCTTTATTGTGTTTTAAATTATTGCTGTCCTTGTGAGGCACTTTGTAACTTAAGTTTGAAAAATGCTATATAAATAAAGATCATTATTTCTATTATTATTAGGGCCAAGGGTCTCTAAAAGGGTAAGATTTTTAAAACAAATATAGATAATTTAGTCTAACTGACATATACACTTGTTTTCCAAATTTTATGAATTGCTAAGCTTGTAGAAATAAGATCAGTCCTTATCACCCATACTACCATACAAGGGGGGTGCCATGTTTTCCATCATTGTCTCCAATATACTGAGTCTGCTGGTCAAAAGTTGGCTGATAACAGCTAATGGGTGAGTTTTTCTAACTTGGCACACCAGATGGACAGTCAATATTTCACTAGTCCATTTGGGAAAGAGCCTATAGGATCTGTTTGTGGAGGGCTAACCTTTCAGAGGCATATCTGGCAGGTGATTGGACGATTGTTCTGTCAATCACCATTCATTACGGGCCAATCAAATAATGTCGGGGGTGGGAGCTCCTGCAATAAAGAACCTGAGCCATTTTGTAAAGCAAACCCCCAGCAAAACATGTCAGAAGTAGAGCAGAAGTATCCTTAATGTAGAGAAGTTTGTACTGTTGATATTTGTTTTTCATTTAATAAAGAAATGTGATCCAGATCTGAAAAAACGGCTCCTGAAGCTGTCAGCATCTATGCTAATCTTTGTGCGTGCAGTCACTTCCTGCTGTCGTCTTGCTTATAGCTCGTTCCTCTCCCTGCTCCAAAGGACTCTGATTGGGCCTGATAAAACAGTTTCAAACCAGATTGTTTGGGGTTGCATCAACAGTTAAAGGGCTTTAACGAAATAGATATCCTTAAAATCATAACATATTTTCCCCTCAAATTTCGTAATTTGATAATATTCAAGGGGCAGATGGGAGGCTTTGGGGAGAGCCTGATGTGGCTGCTAGATAATAGAATAAATAAAAAATCAGACCAATCTTGAATACATCCAGGGAGTTCTTGTATACATAAAGTGGCATAAATTTATTTGAGAACTTATTTAACCCTTTGACTGGCATTGTAACCATGTGGTTGACTTTTTGGTGCCGTACCACAAAATTTTAAGAGCCTGTCTTTGTTCGTTTGTCCTTATTCCCCCTCTTAATAATGTTATAGCTCCAGTTCATATCCAATGGGTGGCGCTACTGTACATGAATATATATGTTTGAAAACTAGAAAAATCAGGAGTGAATCATTGCTCCTCAGAAATCTAACAGTAAGAGCATACATCGGAGTCAGACAAAATCTTTTCACATATTTCCAGATCCTCTAACAATCATAATTTAGTTGAAGGAAAGAAATTTGATGATGAAAAAATTAACTATGATTCTTCAGAAAACTAGGTAAACTGCTAAATATCTTGATTTTACTGTCTGTGATGTTCTCATATGAAAAAACAACAATTTTTTTTTGCAGAAATGAAAGAAATCTATTCATGTCCAGGATAACCCTTAACAGGCAAGCCAACCAGCTGGTTTACCAACATATCTGCTTCCCGATTGGGTAATTTGAAAAATAAAACCTGAAATGTTACTAAATGAAGAGTAAGGAAAACAATTTTAACAAACTAACAAAGTGTTGCAAATGTATTTCTTAGTTTGAAAGTCAAAAAACTCACTTTGATCTTGCGTTTTGAATTGATAATATATGCACTGTTTAACTCTGACCAAGATGTTAGATCAAAATGGCTGCCATGTAAAAGAAAAATGAACAAAACTTCCGTTTAGTAAAGTACAAAGTGATTCACACAGAAACAATGTTTTTGAACTTATCACAGGACTCTAGTGTTTGTCAGTGACCACAGCAGCCCAATGTCCCGTCTGCCGATGGTCCCCCTGCGCCTGTTCCAGCATCATCACTCTGCAGCCGCTGTCACCTCCTCCCTTTTGTATTCTGACGGCAAGTCCTAATGAGGAGCATGGAGGTGACTCCGCGACCCTCCCCGCCCCGCTTTTCGACCACATCAATCCAAAGTTTGTCACTGAATCCCCAGCGGACGGGCCGGTGTCGGAGTCGTGATGTGAAGGCTTCTGGAAAAAGAGCAGTCTGACAAAATCAGCAGAAAGACGGACCCAAAACTGAACAGCTCCCTCAGAGAAGATGGAATTAAGGGGCAGAGTTTAATGAACAGTCCTGGTCTGGACAGAAGATCAGTCAAAGACATGGGTCAAAATATTAGGGATATAAATGCAGGGAACGCCACCTATCAACCAATCACATGGTTATAGAGTGTTTACTCAGATTTTAAGGTTAACATCAGGCTCCATATGCAGGCAACACTGGTGAAATCAAGCAGGAGCCTCCAACATTTGTTTGAGTTAACGTTGTCTCCACCTGCTCAGCCTCCCAGCTCCACCATGACTCCTCCATAACGAGAAGAATACATGTTGAATGATGATTAGTCGTCTCCCCTGTAACCCTCCGGAGAGCGGCTAAATATTAAATCATTAACTCTGTTGACCTTCTCGCAGGTTTCCTTCAGGTGTGGCACAGATTTCACCTCGGAGAGCAGACGGGCACGAGGAGAGGAATTTTAACGAGGAGGTTCACGATGCTTTTAATGAGAGGAACTCAGAGATTCAGCACACAACGCTGCCTTAATATGAGTCATTAACAGAGATGATTTCTCTCTTGTTAACACCAACTTTTAACAACAGTTATAATGACTCACTAACCTGATTAGAGATTGATTTGGAGAAAATGATTGTTGTATGACTGTAATCAAAATATAAACCTGCACAGGAGGCAAATGGTCAGAACCATATCACCCTCAATATGAAGTACCCGGTGCTCACATTAGTAGGACAGAGGTTAAAAAGGGCTGTGGCTCCATCAGTATAATCCTCATTCATTATCCTTGCCATTTTCATGACTTATGCTGAATAAAAAAGGGCTTTCTGGAAAACAACACGCTATCAAGCTGGCCACCATGTTGAATGTTTTGACTGACAGTGATATACTTGCCAATAACAAGTGCTACCATTGGTCAGATGTGGAATGGTGAGGGCAACCGTAATGTATGTATGGCAACCATTAACAGGTTAGCTAAACTTAACAATGTGCAAATTCATAATAACAATAATAGTTTGGGGAGCGGGGGGACTGATGGATGAGGAGCAGGTAAATTAACTTGTTAAGCCTACTCAGGATGGATGAACAAACAGAGGGACAGATGACAACTGGAAGAATGGATGGATGTTTGGATGGATAGCTGGTTGGATGGATGGACGGATAAATGGATGGATGGATAGATGAGATGGATTAGTGTATGGATGGAAAGATTGATCCTGAATGTAGGGTTGAGTGCCTGACTATACGGATGGTTGAATGGGTGGATGAATGGATGGATGGATGGATAGATGGACGGACGGACGGATGGATGGAACGATAGATAGATAGATAGATGGAAAGATGGACGAATGGATGGTCTTGCTAAATGGATGGTTGAATGGTTGGATGGATATTTGGATGAATAGACAGATCCCTTCATAAATGGATGTTAAGATGCCTTTATTGATGAATGGATGAATGGATGGATGGATGAATGATGGGTGACAGAGAAGCTACAATAACTTGCTTTGTTTACTGTTGGATGGATGGACAAATAGAGGGACAGATGAATGCCTGGATAAATGGATAAATGTTTTGATGGATAATTGGATGAATAATTGGATGAATGGATGAATGGATTGATGGATGGATGGTTGGTCAGTTGTATGATGCCTTGTGGTCTTATGATGTTTGCTTACTGGATGAAAGACTTTTAGAAAAATCAAACACGGTCCAATGATATTAAAGCCACAGTGAAGCGATGCATGGATGACAGGATGTTCGTACACCAGTGTTACGCTTGTTTCCTCGATTAGAGGCAGATGGGATTTTGAACTGTGTTCTCGAATCCAGGCTTAGGAAGTCAAAATCTTAACATTTGTTTGTCATTTATTATTTTGATCTTTTCGAAGCAGGCCGTGCTGCATGTGACAGTGAGATGGATGAGTGTTGTCCGAACCACACATCACAGTCTGCTGATGGATGCTGGAGGATTCTGACAGCTTTGAGCGAAGGGACAAAATCTGATCCTCTATGATCAGATTCACATTCTGACTGAGACCCACACAGCTCCCTCATCTCACTGGCACAACTCCATCATGTTTGTTTCCTGTTTCTTGATCATCACATTTTCTCCACCTGCATAATCTCATTCATCCAACAGGAAGGTACCAATAACAGGAGTTAAAGATCTGGTTTGACTTACTGAAATTGCTGCGTCATACAACCAAAACTTGAACTTGTTTACATTGTGAGCATGAAAGCAGCTGGCAGCTGAACTCAAGCCTTTAAATATGAAAATAGAAAGAATATAAAGCAGAAAATATTTGAAAAACATGATTCTTGTCACACAGAGCAAAGTGGGCCTGACTGTTTGCGTTTGTCTGCGGACGATCCCCTCTGACATCCTGAAACAGAGAGAAAATACCAGCGACAGTCCGATGACGGCTGCTCTGTCTCTGAGTGTTTGCTCTCGCTGATCCTTTAACCATGGAAGCCCTGCTGAATTCTGGGTACATACAGACAGACAGCCACTGTCAACTAAACTCCAAGAGAAAACACAAACTGTGGGTTACACAGTCCTCCTTATACAGGAGCAGCCTGAGTGCTTTGACAGTTTAGTTTATCCTTTCATACATTATAGTTATTCAGATCCTCTTGGCACAGACGAGGAAGTTTCCATGTCCAACGGGGACATGTTTATGTTCCTCTGAGGATGGATTTGCTGTCAGAGAAGTTTGAGAAATGCATAAAACTGTTTGTAGAAAGAAGACTAATCAAAATGAACAGTGGTCATTGATTTTTCTCTCCTAAATGTTTGCAGTGTTTCTCCCTCTTCCTCTCCAACTCCTCTAGGGGTGCAGGGACTTATACTATTGATTATTTACTGGCAGAACACCAAGCCAAAGTTCATCCAGAGAGGGACATTTGTTATTGCTCAATAATTGTTCACCTTTAGTCCATTTCACTCTCAGAAGTTTCACATTCAATTAACTAAACTGTCCTCTGCACGCGCAGGTTTGAGACTCAGTCTAGATCAACTTTGAGGTGCTTTAATATCATAACTTCAGTGATGTCTACTGAAGTTTGGTGACTGATGAGGTGTTGCTCAGAATCAGAGGGGTGGTCCTGCCTAGATAAATCAAATACCATCAGTTTAATCAATAAGTAACTCTGGTGCTAAGATTCAAAGTCTGGCTAACATTAACAGTTTAACTTTACCAAACTGTGTAAATTCTTAATAAAACTAATAATGCCGAGGGGGGCGTTTATGAATAGAGTATGAAAGAGTGATGGCTTAATGGATGAATGGATGGATGGATGAATGAGGCACAGATAGATGGAGTTATGCATAGATAGATGGATGTGGTCAATCAGTTGGATACCTATCAAGATGGACGGATGAAAGATAAAAGATGGATAAATGGGTGGATGTTAAGATGTCTTTATTGATAGATGGATGGATGATGGATGGATGGATAAATGGAAAGCTGTTTTGTTAGATGATCAAAAGATGGATAGTAAGATGCTTTCATTGATGGATGGTGGAAGAATGGATGAATGACTGACAGGTGAATAGATGTAAAGATGTGCGGGTTAAAGCCTGGATAAATGGATGGATTTTAAGATGCCTTTATGATGGATGGATAAATGGATGGATGGATGGATGGATGGAAATATAAATGGATTGATGCATGGAGCACAGAAAGGAGTGATGCATAGATAGATGGATGTGGTCGATCAGTCCTATGCCCATCTTGATCGATGGATAGATAGATAAAAGATGGATTGATGGATGGATGGATGATGGATGGATAAATGGTAAGGTGTATTCTTAGATGATTAATAGATGGATGGTAAGATGCTTTCATTGATGGATGGTGTAAGGATGGATGAATGACTGACAGGTGAATAGATGTAAAGATGTACGGGTTAAAGCCTGGATAAATGGATGGATGTTAAGATGCCTTTATGATGGATGGATAAATGGATTGATGGATGGATGGATGATGGATGGATAAATGGTAAGGTGTATTCTTAGATGATTAATAGATGGATGGTAAGATGCTTTCATTGATGGATGGTGGAAGGATGGATGAATGACCGACCGGTGGATAAGTGGAAAGATGTATGGGTTAAAACATGGATTAATGGATGGATGTTAAGCTGACTTTATTGATAGATGGATGGATGGAAATATAAATGGATGGCCAGATAAGGCCAGCATATGAGTTATGCATTGATAGATGGATGTGGTCGATCAGTCGGATGTCCATCTAGATGGATCGATGGATAGATGAAAGATGAATTGATGGATGGATTTTAAGATGCCTTTATTGATGGATGGATGGATGGATGAATGGATAAATGGAGAGATGAAATCTTAGATGATCAATATATGGATAGTAAGATGCCTTAATTGATGGATGGATGTTAAGATGCCTGTATTAATTGACGGATGGATGATGGATGGATGATTGGATAAATGGAAAGATGTATGGGTTAAGCATGGATTAATGGATGGATGGTAATATGCCTTTATTGATGGATAGATGGATGGATAAATGGACGGATGGAAAGACAGATGGATGGATGGTAAGTAGCTTCATTAATGGACGGCTGCCTGGATGGATAAATGGATGGATGCATGATGCATGGATAAATGGATAGGTGGATGGAGTCATGCATGAGGATGCAATCATGTGATGAATGGATGCCCATCTAGATAGCTGGATGGATAAATGGATGGATAACAAATGCCCTCAATAAAAAGATGGATGGATGGATGAATTTTATGTACGGATGGTACGATGAGTTTATTGATGGATGGTAAGATGACTTTATGGATAAAAAGCATGAGCAATGGATGGATGTACGAAGCATGGATGGATGGAAAGATGGGAACGATGGGCAGCCTGCTGTAAGCTACAGCTGAGCAGGTGGTGTCCCTGAATGAACGACAGAGATCCACGAGGCCCCGCCGTACGCCGTGTGTCATGAACTGAATCTGTTAAGCAGACAGGTGTCAGGGTCTCCGGCTCCGGTAAAAAGGTTTCTCAGTGAAGCGGGGACGGCAGACACTCACTGACCCGGCAGCTGTAATGGAGAGCTGAGCTGCACCACAGTCACTGTTTTCTTCTTCGTCTGTCCTTGCAGTGACATTAATAACCTCCGCAGCAGGAGTCTCAGAGGTAAATCTACATTGTTGGACACATTTAGCCCCTGAGCTCAAATGAAGGTCTAGGGACAACACTTCTGGATTAGAATTAGACAAATATGGCTTTTCTGAGGGATGATCAGATGCTAAAGTGAAAGTATTTCACATTAACCTGCCTCCTTCTGCCAAAACAGTAAAAGGCTGCGGGGATTAGTGTTTCCCTTGGGATGGAGAAGCCTTTAAAGAAGCATTCAGATGGTCACGTGAGGCTGAGAAGTCTTACACATATTTTAAGCAGATTTGTGTCTCCTGATGGGATTATAACAGAAGACAATGACAAGTCAGCTAGAAAAATACACCTCAAAGAGCATTATTCTGTCTTCAAAATGTACGAAAAAATATCAGTGTCTTTGTCATGGTGAAGACTATGATGAGCTAGAACAAGATCTTTGATAAAAGGATAGTTTATCTGTCATGGTACAACAGCTTGCATAATAAAATTAGATTATGGCTCCCTCCCGAATGTCTCAGTAAGGTGAGCATCTTAACAGCTTTCAACTTTGTACTTGCACCTCTAAAATCCAGTAATTCATCCTTGTGTCTAAATGGACATGCAAAGTTTGAAAAAAATCCCTGAGACATCATTTTCACAAGCAACTGCTTGACATAAGTCCCAATGGACTTGAGTCTGACCTACAACCTCCCAAATTCAGTTAGTTAGCCCTCGAGTCAGAGGACATTTTTACAAATAATAGCATTCTGGTGAATTTTTATTGGTGGGCAAGGGCTCAACATAAGGTCCACTGACTTTTGACCTTTAAACCAGTTAATCCATGAGGAAAAAGTACAAAAGAAAACATGAGCACAAGAGTTGGATGTCGCACCGCATCGCACAGCTGCTGTTAACACTACAGCCATTAAAAAGTCAAACTCAATGTCCAGTGTTTCCTACGGAGCCCCTAAGGTGCCACGGAGAAAAAAAAATATAAATCGTGCACACGAGATAGTAACACGTGCGCACGTTTTAGCTTAAATGTGCGGACGAGATACTAAAACGTGCGCATGATATATTAAAACGTGCGCACGAAATACTTATTCATGCGCACGTTTTAGCTAAAACGTGTGCTCAAAATAAAGTTATTTACCACGTTTTGACTTGTCCTTGTCCTTGTCCACTACAGCTTCCCGTAGTGAAGTCAGATGCTTACAGACACACACACAATGGAGAGAAGAAGTGAGCTAGTTAACTTTTACTTCCACCTCGGAATGTCATATAATGACATTCTTGCTACTCTTGCCATGAGAGATGGAATAATCCTAAGCTGGAGAACTTTGCTGTGCATACTAAAAGACAACAGGCTCAGCCAGCCGAAGGAGTACTCAGATCCAGTCAGTGTCCTGACCTGGGATGCACAGGGGGGACGTGTTTGCTGCTACAGAGGCGAAGTTGTAGCTAACTTCGGGGCCAACTCCCTCCGCCTTATTCAGCGGGTGGCAGCAAGACACGAGCTTTGCTTGAGTCTTGAAAGTTGTGCAGCTTTTATTTAAGGTACTGATAAATATCCTAAGGGACTGTACATACCCTGCACTCCTACATTCACAGACACAGCTAACGTTGGCTGGTTACTGGGATGCTTCAACCGAGCCCGGCTGTCTTCTTCTTCTTTTTGGTTTTTACCTGGCAGGCGACCACAATATTATGGGGCATTACCGCCATCTGCTGATGAGCCCGTCTGTCTGTTGCCGCTTGCCTGTATGATTAAATCAAGCGCACGTTTTAATATATCGTGCGCACATTTTACTATCTCATGCGCACGATTTATATTTTTTTTTTCTCCGTGGCACCTTAGGGGCTCCGTAGTTTCCCCTTGTAAACAGCTTCTACTGTACAGCTTGAGAAATGGACCTGAAGCGCTTTGTATCGATGAGAGTTGGTCTCTGTGGGCCACAAAGTCTCTCCCTCATTGTTGAAAGTAAACCACAGAAATACATCAGTGCTCGATCTCTGCCATGTTCAACAAGTAAACAGGCTCTACTTAGTGATAAAAGTCAAAGAAAACCTTTTAAACCTCCCTTTAATCTTGCTCCTCATCAGCTTTAACATGCTCGATGAAGGCAAAAACATGGCACAGAATCACTCGTGGGCAGTATGGATACGCATATGATTCTATGTAATTAGCCTGATATTGTCATTGATGCTTGCTTGCATGACGTTCATTTAAGCTAGATAACACCGGGTTAAAATGACTTAAGTGGCTTTCACACCCAACACGTTTGGTCCAGACCATCGTTAATTTTGACATCTCTTTTTATTTATTTTTAGTTATAGTCTTTTGCCTAAAATATCTTTTAGTTTTAGTCATAATTTGAATTGTTTTACCTTTTGTTTTAGTTGATGAAATTTCACATTTTAGTCGGCAAAATCTACTGTAAATTTAGTCGACTTAAATATGAAGTGTAAAGGGTAAGGCATTTTTGTGTTTCCTTGAATTTCCGAAGTCGGGTTTTACACTTGGATAAAATGAAACATCTAATAATCCTTTATTGAATGCTAGTAAAGTTTGAATGTATAAATTAACAGAAAAAAAATTGAACTTTTGTGTGAAATGCAGTCACCTTTATTTAGGCTACCTGGCAGAGCATCTCAGTTACAATATCAGAATTGACAACAAACAGTGAACCTGCTCTACATGAATATATCAATTCATAAAGAGAGGAGCTCTGATTGGATCACTCCCCAACTTATCCCACCACCATGAAGCTAAGGCAGCTGTGATTGGATGTCCCTCTTAACTCATCCAACCTTTCCACACAACCAAAGTAGCTGTGATTGGATGTGTTCCTAATTTATTCCTACTTTCTACATGACGAAATAAGGTCTGATTGGATTAAATCTCTGTCAAACATTTTAGTCTAGTTTTTATTTGTTGACGAAAATGACAGTTAATTTAGTCTTAGTTTTTGTCCATGTGCACTTGTTTTTATTAGTTACTGTCTACTTTTCATCAGGGGAAAAAAGGTTGTTGACAAAAACTATGACAAAAATACTTAGCACTGGTCCAGACCAAACAAGGACTAATTCGCCTGAAAACAGGGGGCCTCGGTTCATTTCCAGGCAAACCAGAGTTAGGTTTGTGGTAGGTGTGAAAGACATCCAAAACAAACAATGACCAAAGAGGACGAGCTAACCAAAAAAGGGCTGTTAAAGCCCGAATTCAGACAAATACAACAACAGTTAGCCTAAATGCAGTTACATCTTTATTTTGTGGCACAGTGTACTTCTGCATGATCTTAACGATGTAAATGAGACAAAGAGGCAACTTCAGTCCCAAACACAACCAAGTCTGGCAACCTTTAGGTGTTAAAGCTCCTTGTATTGTAAATGCTGAGACAGAAACTAAAATAACTTCCAAATTAACCCCTCTCTACAAATGACAGAATATGTTGCAGTGTGTTGGTTTGAGAAGTCTTGATTGATGAGCAGCTGCAGGGTCAATGGGGTCAAAGACAGAAAGGAACGACCCCTGAATGTAAACGTTATGTCAGGGCCCCCCTCCGTTCATCTGCATGTTTGGTGTAATGGTGATAAATCTTTCTCTGACACTCTCACCAGACAAGACGCTGCCAGAATATCTAACCACATTTCCTGTCAGTACATTGGAGAGGAAAAGGAGAAACTAAAAGAATGAGTTAAAACTCCAGACATGGTGTAAGAGAAGTGAAAATGATGTCTGAGGTCAGAATAAATACTGTTGGCTGTGTATTAGAGTGAGTTGACCTCAGCATTTATAGTGTTACAGATCATTTAATCACAGATCAGTGTCCTCAGGGTGTCTTGGATGATTCTGCACCTACAGATTTACATTTACTGCCAACATTAGGCACAGGGGGAGTGTTTCTTTATGTGGAGGTAGAAAGTAAAGGTGTGGAGCTAAGGGCAGTGGATCAGTGGAGCTAAAAAAGAGCATTAGATTCTGTCCATTAAAGCTAAATATGCAAGGGCACATTTCAAAGTAAAAAGGTATATTTAACATTTAGGTTTGATGATAATGAGCTGTATAAGACACAAGATCCATTAATGTGTTAATTTATTTTTAGCATAACTGGCATGGAGAATGAATGAAAGTAAAATAAAGAAATCATTTGGTAATGAAAAACAGCATTTTCTCCTCAACCATCCTTTCCTATTTTTGCCTCATAATGAATGAATGAATGCTTTATTTCGAACATGCTAAAAAAAAAAAAAAAAAGTAGGTAGTCACCATAAACAAACATGCAAACCAAAAACAAAAGGAAACAAAGACCCCTGACAACATCCTGCATGTGTAGCAAGTCTACATGCTCAAAAAAGAGTAGGAAGAAGTCTACACTTAGGCCCTGTTTACACAAAAGCAAAAAATGGCCAGTTTTCGTTTAATTTTTGTCTCCTGTTTAGACGAGAACAGTGGCCAGAGGGCCTGAATCCGCAAACTTTTGAAACCAGGGTCGAGGGTGAAAAGTTTTGAAAAAAATTTCGTATCTGTCTTCGTGTAAACATGATTCAGCGTTTCCAGAGAAAACGCTGACGTCACTGCATGCGAAGTACTCTTTCAGATAAAGTTTGCTCGCGCATCCCAGGAACAACAAAAACATCAGCTTCGGCCGTCTACCGAGCAACATGTGTGCTGCTTACTGTGCTCGGTTTGTTATCCAGACAAAAATATCCTAAAATATGCGTCTTCGTGTGTCCACTCGCCATTGTTGTTTATGAAGAGGTTGTCTTCACCGGTAAGCGTACGCATGTTGTGACACCGCTGTTTCACTACATACCTACATCGCCTCCTACTGGCCTGGCATGCATGCTACAATGTTTTCAGTCATTCTCGCATCTCCACGTGAACATGGAGTGCTTTTGAAAACGCAGAGGAGAAACCTTTCCGTTTCTGGTGACAACGTTGTCGCGTAAACTGAGCCTTATTAAATCCTAGCCCTTTTATTATCACTTCCTACAGTGATGTTTTTACTGGAAAAGGATTTAAATAAAGCAACCCAATGGTCAAGGCAACCAAAACCAGAAGGTTGCCTGTTCAGTCCTTGAGTTGGTCATGGAGTTTGCATGCCCTTCCCGTGCATGCTAGGTTCTCTCCGGGCACTCTGCCTTCTTCCCTCAGATCAAAAACATGCTCATTAGGTTAATGTGTGACTCCATATTGCCCTTAGGTATGAGTGTGGGCGTGAATGGTTGTCCTTCTCTCTGTGTGGCCCTGGGATTGGCTGGTGACCAGTTTAGGGTGAGCCCTGCCTCTCGACCAATGTCAGCTGAGGAAAGTTCCTCTGTTTGAAAGGGTCTGTAGCCTACTTGAGCCCTCTCTTGTTTTGGGTCCCATAAACAATTAGGACATGTTGATTAAATTCTTAGTTCCCAACCTTGAGATTGCACCAAAGATCTCAGGGGGGGCCTGAGGCTCCATCTGGTCAGAGGTTAGCATATATATTATATATTATAGATATTTATTTGTGCACACATGAACTTAGGATTCTCAATAAGAGGGTATGTTGTTGGATCAGCTGTTTTGCAGTCTTACTTCTCGGAATTTCATCAATGACATTAAAAATTGAGATAAACTTTTTTTCTGTTTGTGTTGACCCTCGGGGGCTTGGTCTACCTTAGGTACACACAACAGTGTCTTCAAGAAGAATGGTAAGAACCACTCAATCGAATGACTTTGTAAATAGAAGCTCAGTGCCGGCAGGCCCATTGGGCAATATGGCCAAATCCTATGGGCACTGTGGTCGCCCCTGGGCACCACAAAATTGGGAAAAATAATTGACCTTCAATATTATCATTGCCTCTGCCAAGGGAGGTTATGTTTCTGCCTGCATATGTTTGTCTGTTTCTTTGTTTGTTAGCAAGATTAATCAAAAACTACTGGACATAATTTGCTGAAATTTTCAGGAGATGTTGGTAATCACTCAGCTTAAAAATGATTACATTTTGGTGGTGATCCAGATAACTGCCATTAGTGAACGATCATTTTTGCTTAATAACTGTCTAACTAATAATGATACCAGCATGATTCCGAGTGCTAGGTGTGGGTTTTCAAGGTCAAGGAATTATATTATGATGGTAACTCTATCATGAAACTATTGGTTATAGATGTAACAGCAACATGTAAGCTACCTTGGCGGTGGTTTGTGCTCTTTGAGTGCTTTCTAGGATTAAAACTAGTTATTACTATTAACTCTTAAAATGGTAAAGCTCACATTGGTTCAAATGTAAAGAAATGCCCAGTTAATATTACTACAAATGATAATACCGCATAAGTTAATATTATTTATTCACTTATTTGCAGGATTTTTATTTTGTGGGAAGGGTATTTATATTGTATTTCAGGTCTTTTGTATTTATTTGTAATTTGTTAAGCTTGTTATCTCATAAATTAAAGACAGTAGTAAAGACAATTCTATTCCATTTCTTTTGTAAGTGTATGTAAATCACCGATAGAGGGGGGGAACCATATAAAATGATGGCTCTGGTTAAGCTAACATGACATACTGGACTTGCAGTGGAGTTAGAAGTGAACCAGAAACATAGACTTCCTATCCGTCCAATCTGCTAAGAGACAGTTTAGTAAATGTCCTCCGAGTCTGTCCCATCATCAGAAACACACGTCTTCTTCCCCGTCCTGGACGACCATCACAGCTCAGTCAGGGCTTGGCCACCGTCCCTAAAATACCGTGACCCTAATCTCTCCCCAAGACTTCTCCTATAAGCTCCGTTTGTGCTAATGAACCTTTCAGCACCGAGGTATGTGCGGCAGAAAAAAGAGGTCATTAAAAAAAGGGAAGCATCTGTCTGGAATTAAAAGAAAGCCATCTGTCAGGACAAGATGAGACTACACCTGGCTGCTAATGAGATCCAAATGTGCTGCACACCTCAGGCAGGGAAATATTAAATGTGAATGATGCTGGAAACAGACAAAGGCAGTTGGCAGATGACGTAGATTCCAACTTTTAATGCCTCTTTTCTGTGGCTCTCATTCTTTGGGTACTTAGAGAAAGTGCCAGTAAACAAGCCCCCGGCGGTGCTTAAATAAATGCAGCCACGACTTATCTTGTAGCTACAGTGTTTGCTGCCACCGCCTGAAATGACTGCCATCGCCGAGGCCGAGCCAAGGTGAACAAAACCCCTCAGACAGGACAGGTGTGCAGCGGGACGGGAGACACGCGACCTGCTAATGAGCGCCGAGCGGCCTGGAATGGGACGCTGTGTCCGCTTTCCTTCAGGACTGTCGACTGAGACTCCGGCCCACCGTGTCCTGCCTCTGCTGACACTTAATAAGGCGAAGTGATAGAGTCATAATCGCCTCCACCTCTGGGGCTCACCTGCGGGGGGACAGCAGGTCTCACAGAAGCACCTGAAGCAGCCAGAGTAAATAAATCGAGTAATAAAGTCACAGGGCAGAATGGCTTCCACTGCAGATGGTTCAGCGTGTGTGTTACTGTCTCCTTCGAAGGACAAACATGGGAGTCGTTCTCTGATCACTCAGCAGGTTTTACGGAGCCTCAGTGAAGGGACAGCAGCCTGAAAAATAAACTCAGACTTTTTAAAGGGAGAACTACGGTTTCCAGCAGCAGCAGGAAATTGGCAGCAATATCATAAAAGCATAGAAAAAGGAGACCACGGGCCCTATAGTGTCACAAGTTTGAGTTACAAGAGGATTTACTGGAGGAATAACCAAAACAATACAAACAACAACACTGAGTCTTCTATGAGCAGGAATAGGACAAATCAGAGTCATGCTTTAATATTCTTAAAGGATCCTGGATCTTTGCATGTTCTCTCCATGCATGCTTGGGTTCTCCTATGGCACTCCAGCTTCCTCCCACAGACCAAAAACATGCTCATGAGGTTGATTGGTGACTCCATACTGCCCTTACGAATGAGTTTGAGCAGGAATGGCTGTCTGTCTCTCTATGTTGCCCTGCAATTGGCTGGCAATCGTTTCAAGGCGTACGTTGCCTCTCACCCAGGACCAGCCTGCCCTGGGTGAGAGCACAAACCTCTACCAAGGCATTTCTGACATTGTTAGCTAAGTTTTTGGTGAAAATGAGGAAAACTACCCTATGTTGCAACGTTAACAAATCCATTAAAGGAACACTCCAACGTTACTGTTGTTTTTGTGTCTTGCCTCACTCTTGAGTCCATGACAAGGAGATAGACTCCATTCTTTCATCTGTGCGTCCAGTATCAAGGAAGAGACGGCCAAAGCTTGCCCACCGCTAGTTAGCTTAGCTAAAACACTGGGAGTGTATGGGTAGTGTTAGCATGCCTCTGCCTCAAGTCATCAGATAAACTCTTCAGCAACTCTAAACGGTCCTGTGTGCTTGTTTTGGCTCATTTTTTACCCTTTTGTGTTACGTTATTATCTTCACATTATCTTCTTCTACTCCTAAACGGAGGCTTTGTTTTGTTGAACTACCTCCACAGTGGTTTTCGTGAGAGATGTGACATTCCCGAATGATTAGAGTCTTTTGAACAACAGCGAACAGTTAGAACCGATTTGCAGTTGTGCGTGAGCTGCGATCCATTACTAAATGCTAATTGTCTGCAAATTTAAGAAACAAACGGCTCACTCACAACTGCGAAATGGTTCTCATTGTACACTTAAAAGACCTGTTCAAAAGACTCGACTCGTTCGGGAACATCACATCTCTCACGAAGACCATCGGGAAGTAGGTCAACAAAACAAAGCCTCTGTTTAGGAATAGAAGAAGATAAAATGAAGTTAATAAAAGATAACGTAACACAAAGGGGTAAAAAATGAGTCACAACAAGCACAAAGGACAGTTTAGAGTAGCTGAAGAGTTTATCTGATGACTGTAGACAGGGGCAGGCTAACACTACCCACTGACTTCCAGTGTTTGAGCTAAGCTAATTAGCGGTGGGCGAACTTTGTTACTGGACACACAGTCGAAAGAATGGTGTCTATCAGCTTGTAATGGACTCAGAAGTGATGTAAGACATGAAAACAGCAAAAATGTTGGGAGTGTTCCTTTAAAATTTTGTCGCATTCAGATCTGGATCACCACCAACATCTGATTACTTCTCCTTTCTCCTATGAAAAACCTAAACAAGAGCATACTGCATCCTGTACTTGAACTTTCTGTATGGAGCTTTGAAGCACCACTGGAGTGAAGAAAAACGAGATATGTCAGAACTGTTCCTATAATTCACAGATTTTAGTTACAAGGTGCATCCTTTCAAAGTCATCATGGCCTCTTGCGATCCCTTTTCCCAGCCCTCCTCTGCAGGCTATACCTTGAACAAACTTTGAGTTCATCACTGATAGATAAAATTTGCTGATAATCTATTTCAGTTTGTGCTTCACTGCAGGTATAAGCACATCTGTCTGACTGCATTTTTAAAAAGATGATTTTATGATTTTAGAAAGATGATTTCATTTAGAGATCAAATATCAGCAAACAAACATCAGCAGCATCTGCTCTGTATGCGGTCTAAACCGAGCAGTAATTAAGTCTGAATTAATTAAGCAGAGCTAAGTTTGCATTTCCAATTACACTCAAACACACCGCAGTACAGCCCACATACATTCAGAGGGCAGAGGGTGATGAGATTACAGCAGGCTGCAGATTGAATCCAGGAGGAGCTTCAGTTTGATCATAAAAACAGAAAGATCTCCCGTGTCAATAAAAATCCACTCCAGTGCTTCAGGGAAGATTGAGGTGAGCGGAGGTGTTATCATAAAAAAGATGCCAATTACCTGGAGAGCAGGTACCAAAGAGCCGAGCGTGAGGCTGAGAGAGAGAGTGGGAGTGCGACAGAGTAACAGCAGCACCGTGCTGATTCATTCATTCATTTCTACAAGAGGGTTTCTCTATTTTACTGGCACCAGGGGGAGAGCTGGATGTGAGACCAGGGTGTGTGGACAAAATCCATCAACCCTGATCTGTCAGTGAGGAGGAGACAGGAGGACTTAGTTGTTTTATTGTCTGTCATACCAAAAATGTGACATAAAACTGAAACTCTAAGTCAAAATCTATTACAATTTTTGCCAATTTTTGAGACATTTTGTTGTAAAAAATGTGAGTAAATAGAGGGGAGAGCTGGAAAAACAGGCCCTGAGTTTTTAAGTAAAGCTTCGTAGCTTAGTTATTCCATGACTTTAATCAAAAAGTATAAAATTCATGGCTAACAAAATATCGTTAAACTTTCTTAGTTTCTCTTTTACATAATTGATTGTTTGAATTATTGTTTTTTTTAAGGTGAAAGAAAAAAAGATGCCCGAGGATTTCAGAAAACATACCCAACCCTTTAAGTGGTGAAGGTTCAAGATATTAAGATGAACATAAAGCTTTTATTCTTGTGTTTGTAATTCTCATGTGAATCAAACAGCACTTTGTTTAAAGCCATTTTCATCCAGACGATGATGAAAACTCACAGGCTGGCAGAAAAACACAAAACCAGCAAAAACTCACAGAAAATACAACAGTAAATAAAATGAAATACAGTAAAGAAAGGATAAGGTTGTACAGTATTAGGGTGCAGATTGTCAATTAAAATGGCTCACATGCAAAAGAAAAAACAGCAGAGGTGATGAGGGATAATTTCAGGGTTTAAAAAACACCCTGTTCAATAATAAAGGCACATTTTAAAACTCTAAAGAGTCTTTCGAATTAAATTTTACATCATATAATAAACTCACACAGACATAAACACATCCTCATCTCCATTTTACATTATAAATATTTTTAATCCAGGATTGAAGTGTTTGTTCCTGTCGTTAAAATGTACCTGTTAGGTCAAAAAAAAAATTAATGAGTGTGAAAAACAGACGGCACTGGAGCATCAACGTAAACATCTGAATGAAAAATAATGCTTGTTTAAAGTATTCATGAACAAACTGCTACAGGTTTCTCATCAACACAGAGCAGGGAATTCCAGAGCTGAGGAATGATGCTCCAAAAGGTGCAGTTCCATCAACGGCCACTTGAGGCTGGGCCAAAAGTGAGTCAATCCCCATAGGATACCATGTTAAAATATTCAACTTCACAACACAAAGAAAAAAGCAGGTTAAAACATAAAAATACACAAAAATTATGTCCAAAACATCACTAGGAATGAAGTTCTAATCCTGCTCTTCGGTTAATTTGAGGGCTTAAATATTTGCAAAATTCAAAGTGTGGTTGCTGCTTGTCAATTCAAATTTAGCTGTAAAATTGTTAAATTGTGTATCATGTTTTTGCAAACTTCTGTGCAAATGTCAGACATAAATTGTAGTTGTTGGGTCAAAACCTCTTATCTCCACTTTTTTTATTACTTTATTTTTTTCTCACAAAACAGAGCTATTGGTCAATCAGTCTACTGAGCTATTTTATATATTTTAAACCAATGAAAAATACAAAAAAAATGTCTTATTTGGAAAATACACTAGTTATTCAATCAGCAATTCAATTGTTTCTTTTGTTTGTTTTTTTATTTCCTAAAAAGCAGCAATGTTGGAGTTAAGTGGTTTTGGTCTGACAGCGACAAAATATTACTAACTGAAGATAAGAATCGTACAATCGGTGAATTTATTAATTTATTTTTTTTATCATGTTTATGGAAATGATCAGTAATTGGTATTCAGGATTCAAAGAGACAAATCACAAGTATTACTTTAATGATTTGACTTTGTTAGCATAATGCTAACCCATAATGATAATACCCATTAACAGGCTATTTCTACTGTGTCTTTAAGTTCATACTGTATCTTTAGCATCAGCAACTTTAACATCATTCCAGCGCTACATCAACTCCACAAACCAAGAGCAGCAGTCTTCCAGTCACTGTGCTTTTAAAACACTGAAGTCACAGCACATTACTTTTCAATCTAAGCTACATTGCTGCAGTTGATGAAAACACTGCACAGAAACTTTACCAGTTTTACAGCCCACTGAACTGCTGCTCCACCTCAAAATGGGTTTGAATTTTAATTGTCCACAACAGCAGAATAGCATTCAAATACAGGAATATGAAAACCAGAGTTGTGTCCATTTCACCGTACTGAGTGAAGCCTAAAACTTAAAGTGGACAAACCAGCGCCAAGCTAATGGGCATGTATGTGAAAAAGACTTAAGGCCTTAATACAAGGATCAAGTCTGAGGTGCATAACTTTTCAAAACAGGGCAGGCACCTTTTTTTTTACCATTCATAAAGAAAATTATGTTTTGGTACAGGACTGCGTTTTCACCAAGCAGTCCAGTTCAGATCGGCTCGGTCCGGCACGCAATTACAGGTGTTTACACTGTCAGATATAGGCAAAGGTATCCAAATAATTGATTCATGCCATCGCACTTTTTTGAAACCCCCTCTATTGGGGTGCCTTTAATAGTGGCCCCCAAAGAGTGAAGGGTTGCAAGATTCCTTACTTTTCATATGACAAAAGCTAAAACTTTTGAAGAGTACCAGCACGGAACAATGCATGAAGAACTTCGGAGTTCCACACCTTCCTCGCCATTATTGGAGAGCACAAGCACTCACACATAAGGGGAATAAAGAGTCACCAGTTATCCCAACAAGCATGTTTTTGGTCCGCGGGAGGAAACCAGAGTCTACGGAGAAAGTCCACACTAGCACAGGGAGAACATGCAAACTCCACATCAAAAAGACCTCGACCAATTTGAGTTGCTGAACCAGTAAACTTCTTACTGTGAGGCACGTGCACTAACCTGCTGGTCCACCGAGCAGCCAAGGATACAGTCAGGTTGACTATATACTGTAAAGTAAAAGGAAATTAACTTGAAAAAAGTGACAATGCTAAATCTGTTAGCCTGTTAACAGCAATTCCCATTATGTGTTAGCATCAAGCTAACATACTCAGATGTGTATCAAATCAATCTCTCGAATTTAAAAATAAATAAAAATAGCCACTGGCTTTTGAAGAGTAGTGTCTCTTAAAATGCACATCCTTAATATTTCCTTGGTTTTGAGGGTGCTCTTGTGTTCTTCTAAAAAGTCCAAATAACACTTTTTTGCTGCTTCCGACACAAACAAACATAGATAAACAATTTCTGTTGCTTTGTGCGAACAATGTGAAGAACATCTAAGGAATAGTTCTTTGTTAATGAGAATGTGTAGAAATAGAAAAGCAGAGTAAGACAGGCAGAAGATGATGATATAAGGGGGTTTAAGTCCATAAACAAGAGGCAAAACTCTGAGAAAAAGCTGCCAAGTGTTGGTGATCTCAGCATAAGTTTGCTACAGTGCAGGTGTGAGCGTATGATCCTCTGTAGTCACATTATGATCACCACAGGCCTGAGCAGAGGCCTGTAGATCACCATTATCCTGTCAGGCATGCAGAAGGGCTGTGTGATGGATACAGTACGAGGCTGACAGAGTCATGAACGGTGCAGAGCTGTAAAAGACGAGGAGACATGCCCTGAGAGTGAACTACAGATACGATGTGTCTGTGATAAACAGAGATGGAGCTCGTCCTGGAGGCCTATCTGTCAGAGGATCTGTCACGTCCCAGCTTCATGGTTCACAAGGGGGAGATGGGACGGGAGGCTGCCGGTGCTGAGGAATGGATAGACATCTGAGAAGAAAGAGTAATGGTCCCTGATTCTTCTCGCTTCTTTCTTCTGTTGGGTTTTGTTTCCAATTGTATTATTGAGCGGTGCAGATGCTGAGCGGAGCTAATTCTCACTCCTTCTTCCTGTTGGTTCCACGTCTTTACTGCAACTCTCTTCCCTTGAGCTCCAATCAATTCATTGGAATTTTGAGATCCTGAGTGAGTTTAGGGCCATATGTATCAGGCACAAAGCCTCTTGGAAGATGGCGTAACCCAACAAAACTTCGCCACTTTGGGTTCGGGCGAAATTTTGGGACAAGGTAGACATCTCCTGGGTACCTTTTAGAGTTCACTTCCCAAAGGGGGTTTACCAAATCAAGTTGAAACTTAGTTCACCTGGTCTTCCATGGCCAAGGCAGCTCCTTAAAACTGTCTGTCCAATACACAAAAACATACAAAAAAAACATTGTCTTGTTCTGTTGAATGCCTGCCTACCCTTCCCCATCCCCGTATACCACAAGGCCAGGTCACCACCCCTAGCAGAGACGCTTCATTTCTGCCAGAAATAAAGTGTACTTTATGATAAAACCACTCTATATTATTATCTTTTTTGTTAGGATGCCTACAACACCAAAAGAAGTTTTTCTGTGGGAACGTCATTTAAAAAAAAAAAAACAACTCTTCAAATAATACAACTTTTGCCGCCACTTTTAAAAAACCTGCTGAAAAATCTGCCATTTTGTGTTGCAACAATCAGAAAAAGTCCCATAAAATCTTGGACGCTCTGCAAATATTCATATACACAGGGCATAAAATCTAATATCTAATGTCTACAGAGTGGATGATGCTAACATGCTAGGACACACCACGCAGCATAATCTCACCCTCTCCTCATCTCTAGCCCCATCATCTGTCCACAAGAGGCTAATCAGAGATGTTTGTCTCCAGGTGTTGAAACATTTGCTTAATACAATGGTTGGCGCCGCAATAGTTTTGACTATCTCTTACATACAGCAGTTGCCCTCTACTGTTTACAGAGTTTGAGAAAAAAAAAGAGAAATACTAAAATAAAAAACAACACAATAGAAAACCTGCAGAATTCATAAAGTGCCATTAGCTCCAAAACTTGGACTGTATGTAAGAAGGAGACATGGAGTTCGGATCCAAACATTTTTAGACATAGTGTCAGCTAAAAGCAAAACATTAGCTTACCCCTTCTCTGTAAGTCCACCATTAATCAAAACAGGTCAAAATAGAGGCATTAAAAGTCAATCTCTGCCTATAAAATACTTGTTCATGAACCAATGGATGACATCACATTGGTTTGTCCAATTTAACAGTCTTCACACAAAACATGTCAAGACTTTGGCTGTTCAATGAGATGTGCTAGGAAAGAGCTACAGGACAGAGAACTTGCAAAACTCTTGATGTGTCAGTTTGCTCATAGCGAAGACCCTGTTTTTACATTTTGAACAAAAACATCCCTGCAGGCTACTCAGATATAAAGTTGAAGATCCATACCAAGTGACAGCCTGCAAATGAAGCTCACTTGCCAGCACATCAACAAACTAATCTCCCAAAAATCTATCTTGTTAATAGGATAGCAAGGGCGAAAAGCTGTTAAGCATAGCCTATTTAGCCTCTATCTTATGTCCCTGCATGCCATTTGCTTTGAAATAGCTTGCAATATTATTAAATAGGATGAAATAAGCGACACAAGAGGCTAGTGGCACTTTTTTAACAGCTTTTCATTCTATTATTCTCTCAAACAAGCCTTTTAAGGAAACAGTGATGCACTATTTAACTAACAAACCATGTTGGTTGCTTGTTAGTTTGAAATGAAAGCTCAATTTGAAGTAAAATGTGACCAAGCTGGACTCCATTAGCTTCTTTGCTTGCTGGTTATTGGCCCTTATTCATCAGTAATGCCAGAAACCTAGCAACAAGCTAGCAGGTCCTATTTCACAGGTGTCAGATGATTTTAAACATTCGCCAGTACAGGTGAGTGTCTGCACTAACAAACCAATTCAGATTGAGGCACCCTGATCACCTTTGTAGGCATGGAACTTCGGATATCAAATTAGCAAGCGTTATGGTGCTTTCACTTGTAACACCAATAAACACACGGTACCTAATTACACAGCAGGGATGTTAATGCATAGTGTAAAAAGGGTCATGTTGGTGGACCAGTTAAAATAGCTTGACACATCCATTAGTGAGTGATGATTTGGATATGCATATAAAATGTATACTTTCAAAACCAGAAACTTGACAAGCAAGTTAGTTTATTCTTTGAATAAACTTCTTATTTGAGGCAAACTGAACCCTGACGATACAGTTCTGTGCAAACGTTTCAGGCAGGTGTGAAAAGTTTATGTGCAGTAAGAATGTTCTAAAACTATGAATATTGCTTGTTTGTTTTCTTCAAGTTACAGAATGCAAAGTGAGCAACAAAGGAAAAATCAAATCCACGTTTGATGTGGAAACCCTTTGCCTTCAAACCAGCATCAATTATCATTGACAAACTGACACAAGGATTCTGCAGGATTAAAGTCAGGTTTATGATTATTCATACACCCCAAACAGGTGCTAATGGTCAACACTTTCATTTGTACATTTAGGAAGCGTAAAAGTGGTCTAGAACCAGTCAATCTCTACTACCAGAGTAAGGTTGTTCAAGACAGTTTCATGTCTTAGGTCAGAAACCATTTTCTGTTTGGAAAGGTCTGGCTACAAGTGGTTTTCATGGAAGACTAAGGGGGTGCCATAGTTAGTATCTTCAGGCTACAGTGAAGCAAGGAGGGTCCTTGCAAGATTGAGGTTACCCTTTTGCAAATGGAAATAAGGATTTGGCCAGGATTAATGGTGTCCTCTATGCTGAGAAATACAAGCAGATACTTATCCGCCATGCAGTACCACCAGGGAGGTGTCCGATTGGCTCCAAAGTTACTCCACAGAAGGACAACGACCCAAAACATACAGGCAATGATGTTGAGAAGATTCTTCAGAGTAAAGAAGAACAAGTAGCTCTGGAAGTGATGGTATGGCCCTCAAATAGCCCTGATCTCAATGTCATAGAAAGTGTCTTGGATCACATAAAGAAACAGAGGAACTTGATGTAAGTTCTCCAAGATGTCTGGAACAACCTGTATGCAGAGATCCTGCAGGTAGGTTGCAGGGTCACAGGGTCCTCAAATTAAATTCTGATTTCTCTTCTGTTCATTCAGTCTGTATTTTCTTTGACAAAAATAACCATTTAACACTTCTACTTGTGCTTTCTTACTTAATAGCATTTTCACATCTGCCTTAAACTTTTGCACAGGACTGTATATTTATAACTAGAAATGAAAACGTCAGATAACCATTTTAATAAAACATATTTCCTACTCCCTTCTTCTTCCTTCATGCATCGTTCGAGTAATTTTGAAGAAACAAATACTCTTAACATTTGGTCCCTTCGACAAAATTTGATAAATTACTCTAAATTACATTTGATATATCTTCTTTATATCCCATAAAAAGGCACACTGTCCAACCAGCAGCATTAAGGCCTCGTGTACTGAAACAACTAAACTGGCCGATCAGATTTTCTTCAACAGCTTTGAGAACTCATTTCTTGGTGTCAGTCAGGATAATGTTGGCTGTGACAAACATGAGGCATGAGGCGGCCCACAGCCAAACAAACCACACCCAAAACGAGTGTCGGAAAGGAGACTGGTGCTTGTTCACGGCATCTCTGCCCATCACGGGCTCCAGATGACGCCGACCGTAAAACACCAGACAGGCTGGGATAATGTACTGGATCCCTGTGCCTGCGTACGCTCCTGTGATGCCGACTAAAGACTCCAAATTGTGGGTGCAGAAAGCCACCACAATTGGAGGCACCAGAGTGATGAGGGGAAACACGACGCGGTCCACCACCCAAGGGTAGGTGCCCCCGTCCCGGTGGAACAGGGTCTTCCAGTTGTTTCGAAGTGTGACAGCGATGATTGGAAAGTTGGTGCTGATGGTGAAGACTGGGAAAAGGCCCAGGAAGTATCTCAGGAAAGGGATGTTCAACACGTCGCAGTTGTCCGTGAAATTGAGGGTGTACATGTCGTGCAGCAGGGAGCTGTCGAAGCAGAAGATGGCGGTGAAGGAGAGGAGCACGTAGAAGCCCAGGATCAGGACGTAGTCTGCAAACACCAGTTTACCCACGTGCTTCTTGTCGGAGATGGGTGTCACCAGGGAGGGCAGGGAGTGCTGACACATGAAGGAGTAGACGCACACGCCAAACAGGTTGGGCACTCCAGAGAGGTTGGCGGCTGGTGGGTGACCCTCGCCGGTGCCTTTGACGATGCGGATCAGAGCCAAGATGATCATCATGGTGAATGCTGTGGGCAAGATAAAAAGAAAGAAGAAGACGTTAAGGACAAACTAGACACAAAAATGCAACAGCTCATATATCGACTTTGTATAGTTACCTCCGCCAAGAAGGTTATGTTTTTGCTGGCGTACGTTTGTCTGTTTGTTTGTTAGCAAGATTACACAAAAACTACTGGACAGATTTTGCTGAAATTTTCATGAGGTGTTGGTACTGGCCCAACTTAGAAACGATTAGATTTTGGTGGTGATATGTATATTTGTCTGGATGCAAAAAAAATACCAAAATTTCAAAAAAATCCCAGAAGTTAACATTGGATGGAATTTAAAAAAAAAAAAAAAAACATATCTCTGCCATTTCATAACAGATTCTCTTCCAATTTTACAGGATAATATGGGGTCCATGTCTCTATCATTAATGTAAATTTCATCTATTTCATCATTCAGATTGACGCCACAAAAAACATTGAACTTTATAATGAGAATTTCCATTGATGACATTCAATAATTCATATAAAATCAAAATATTAAGTGATGTTCCCTAAACTTGTTGTGTTCATACAGGATAACAACGTCCATGTAAGTGCTGAGTTTGGTCTGGATCCTGGCACTGTTCTGGATCTGGAGGGGTTGTGGAAAAGCCACTGCCGGAACTGAGCTGCTTGGCGGAGGTCTGCGCTCTCCGATTGCTTTTCTAGTTTCATTTGGTCCCATTTGGTTTGGGTCATAGGAGACTGTAAAAGTAAGGCTCTCATTAAAAACACAGGAGGGCCAGATTAAAAAAAACAAAAAAAACAAAAACTGAGCTTTAGAGGTGTTTCACATGAAATTAAAAATAATTTTGGCCACATCGACTCATTGGGAACTTTTCAACCATTCAACTGTTCATGAACAGAAATAGTTAATCGGCCAATCACATAACAGAAACTCAATAATTTTAGGCATGTATACATGGTCAAGACGACCTCTTAAAGTTCAAACTAAACATCAAGATGGAGAAGAATGGTGATTTAAGTGACTGTGAATGGTTGTTGGTGCCAGCCTAGTTAGTCTGAGCATTTTAGAAACTGCTGATCTACCTGGATATTAACACAAAACCAAAATGAAGAACACCAGAAATGACATTAGTGTGTTTTAGATACATGGGCCAGACGTGGCCATCGAACAGGCCTCCTCTTTTTGTATTCTTCATACCGGATGGAAATAAAGTAGCACTGGTTCAACACAAAGGTTTGTAGGTCTAAACCAGAAAGCCCTCGACAATAAGGATGTGGGTCTCCTCCTCCTCATTCTCTGACTTTGGGACAATCTCAGTCTCTAGGGTGTTATTTACGGCATGAGATTTCTCAAACTTTACCAGATTCTCTAGGATTTACCTATAATGATCTGAAGATGAGAAAATATCCACCAAGCGTCAGTTCCCTGAGTGGACCTGTCTTCCAGTTGTTTGTTCCAGAAAAATCAGTCATAAAAACCCAACCATGCAAGATTTCATGGCCAACCATCAAATCACAGAACCCAGGTGTATATAGAGTCGTCGCCCTCGTGTGTCTCCACCCCCCGCTGTTTGCACCCGCTCCCTGATTGATCCTGAAGGTGCTTCTTTGCCAACTAGCGTGTGTGTGTCTAAAGGACCCCCCTCTGCTCTCACTGCGGCTATGGGCTGACAGTTAAGTGACCAGGTAAACCATCTCACATCCACACACACGCATCTCAATCAGGCCGTGACACCAGGAGTTAGTCATAGCCCGGTGATGGCATGCAGCCAGGGCCACAGCTTCCATCATCAGAGTGTCCTTTAGACACAGGGTGACATTTATAATTCGTCACACCATATGCAGAAATGATCTCTGTGTGCTCTTGGACTTCAGTGATGTGCATAAATAAAAGGGAGCAAGAAACCTTGCTGCCTCTGATGGTTAGAGCAGGTAAAAACAAAAGGTCTCAAAGTGGTTTTAGTTCTGGTTGCAGGACTTTGAAATGTGAACTTTAATGTTCAACCAGGCACTACTTATCAGCTGATGTGAGCTCTAGCAGTCTTGAATTCATGTACGATCAGAGTGCAAGACTAATCCTCAGAGACAGGATGAGCAAGAGAAAAGCACGACAATCTGCAACAACAATATTCAAGATAAAAAAAGAGTCTAGTTAATATTTAATGAGGAACATGAGCTCTATTCACTGTGAATTTCTGCTTACGGTTGTAGTTTACCTCACTGGCCATGTTTACACGGACACAAATAATCCATCAGAATAGAAATGTGCCATGTAAATAAGGTAGCAACAATAACGATGGGAAGATTCTGATCTGAATGAGCTCAATCAGAGGAAATTTCATGCTGAAGGAGAGGGTTGGTTTTGCCGTTGGTTATTCCAGACACTGTTCAAGTAAGCAAATCCTCCTGGTTCTCTCTCCCTACTGTCCTCTCATCTCAAATGCACGTTTTGAGTTGCTCAGACATGTAACAGGGTCATGGCTGGGATGGAGGTTTGGCTTTTTGGTTCCTCTTACATGACCACTTCCGACCAGATATTTCTCAACAGTAGATGGGTACACCCAGGACCCACTTGCTTCTGCCAGAAACAAGCAAACTCTGGGGCTGTAATTGGAGGCCCATGCAGAAGTGCCGAAACCTGTAGTACTCAGAGTGTCCACTTGGAGCTGGCTGCGGAAAAATGACACCTTAATGATTGTATGTGTGGCAACGTATGTTTTACAGCCTTATTACTCAGCTTTCCAGCCTGGTTAAAAAAAACCCTCTTCAGTCTAAAACTATAATACATACATGCGTCCCACTGTGAGGGAGGTGAATTTTGTAATACTGTGCCCGTTTTTCTTTTATGGAGGATTTGTTGAGGATTTCTGGTTTAGGACATGCGACATTGCAATTGGTTAGACGGCCATAAGTCCAACCTCAACACAGCCTTTCTGTCTGTGAGTAAATTGAGCCAAAGTTAGGTTACATGTGCAGTATGGCAGCGTCCATTACATTAACAGTGTTCCAAAGACTTATATGACATGGCTTTACCAATTCTTTCACAGTCTGTGGTTTCTGCCACCTCTGAGCTGATCTTCCATTTTGAAGAGGAACCAAGCAAAATGTGCTTTTGTGTTGTGCTTTAGATCTTTACACCTGGAAGAGATCTTGCTGAAATAGTTTAACTACCTTGTGTCTTGTTCCTGTGCTCAGTCTTGAAATGGTTTATGAACACTGACATCACACTGTCTTCCAAACCCTCACATTGGTGGCAGACTTTGGCTGTTCCCCACCTATTTTGAGCCTCCTACACAGCTGTTTCTGTTTTAGGCCCCGTTTACACGACAATGTTGTCACCTGAAACTGAAAGGTTTTTCCTTTGTATTGTAAAAAGCACTCAGCATTCATCTCCGTGTGAATGCTGAGTGCTCTGCGTTTACACGGATTCGCAAGACCAGTAGTTGGTGGTGAAGGTTTGTAATGAAACAGTGGTGTTTCAACATGCGTCAGCATACTAACACTTTCCAGTGAAGACAAACATTTTAAAAACAACAATGGCAAGTAGACGCATGAAGACGCAGGAGTTTTTTGTCTGGACACACTACAAAGTTGGGTTGCTACTGGATGTGACCCTCAACTACAAAACCACCAAATGTCAGGAGACCGTAGACTGAAAGCCTTCTTTTTCTTCTTCTTTGTTGTTTAATGGCGGTTGGCAAACCAACTTAGAGGCACATTACTGCCACCAACTGGACTGAAGTGTGGAACGGGACATTTGTGGATGTTCTTAGGTGCGCGCACAATCTTTATTTGAAAGAATACTGCACATGTGCCATGCATCACCGTTTTCCCTGAAGACCCTGATTCCTTTTTACACGGAGACAGATACGAATACGTTTTCAAAACTTTTAACTGTGGACCCTGGTTTCAAAAGTTTGTGGATTCGGGCACTCTGGGCACCAAAAACACAATGAAAACTGCCGGTTTCGGCCATTTTCCTTGACATGTAAACGGTCCCTCAGTTTAGGAATGTGTTTCAATCTCCATATGAAAATGATGATCATCAGTACTTGTTGGTATGACGGGCTTATCTCACACATGAATAGAATCCTACAAAATCCTTGATTTTGTGTGAGTGTATGAGAACTGATGCTGGTCTGAAGGCAAAGGGTGATGACACCAAAATATTTTTCTTCTGTTCGCTTACCTTGCATTTTATGAATTGATAAAAATAAACAATCAAAATCCATAATTTTGAAAGCATTCTTACTTTACAGCTCTTTTCACACCTTCCTTAAACTTTTGCACAGTCCTTTAAATGCAGAGATTTATCCAAATACAAACTAAAGTTAAGAGGACGAGGCGAGAAAGGAACTGTAAACAGGTTTCAGTTTGTATTCACCTGAAAGAGCTGCAGATGATAAATGTTCCATTAAATATGCAAGAGGCATATTTACTTCATTGTTGTTTTATGGGACATAAATCTATGAGGGGGGATGTTAGCTCCGTGACAACAAATACATCCTGAATCTGAACCATCACACCTCCCTCTGTGTCCTTGTTTCACATTTTCCCAACGCACACAGAATCTGGAAGTGTGGATGTAAGCATTCACACATATCAGCGGCCAAACTGAAAACCTGTCCCATAGGTGGTCAATATTTAATGCTTTTTTGGCTTTCATCCAGTGTAATCTCTGGCTCGTAGAAAAGCTCTGGGAGTTGCAATCCTCCCCCCCATTTTGACCTCAACCCCCTCCCTTTACACGCGGAGGTTAAACTGCCGGGCAGCACACCAACCTGCAAGGACATGGATACAGATGTAGAGCTGCATGAGCAATAACTCTCAATCTGTGCTGTATTTTCTTAATGTTTTTATAGTTATTAAAGGAGAGGATATACCATCTTTACATATCTTTTAAAGCACCGTCATCTTCCGACATAAAAACGTTTGATTTATTGTCACATTTGTTGGAGGGAGCTGCAAATTTTCCAGAGATGTCAGCACTTATGCATTACTTACGACGGGATTAAGACTCAAAATCAATGGTTTACGCTGTTTTAAATGGTTTAATGTGTGCTATTTTGTCATTTTGGGTGCACAGTAATAAAGCTGCTGTAGTGGTGCAGCAGCCAAGTTCTTCTTGCTGCCCTGTCTCTCTGCTCCTGCTGTGGTAGAAAACAAGGACATCACTGCTCCTTTGAACGTCTCACTTTGCTTGAACAAACTTACACTAGTTCAGCGGACAGGTAATAAGTTATTTTGACACTGTGATGTCAGACTTTTAACTTTTTAGCTGTTCTCCTTGGTTAAAATTGGGGATACAGATGTAAGCACAGGTGGCTCACTTGCTGGGCGATGGTGCCACAGTCTTCAGCCAGGAGCCAAAAGCTTCCCTGCTTCACCTTGGAGCCAGCAATGCCAATGAATTTTAGGAGCCACTGAGTTACAGTGAAGGACCTGCACCTGACCTCAACTGGGAAGGTGAGGGCTCTCCACCCTGCCTGTTGGCACTGAGCAGACAGTTCAGCAAAACGCTCCTCTCTTGGAAGGAGCCTCCATTCCCTCTTCCTATGGGACAGTCAACTCAGCCGTTACCACTGTTTTGTTATCAGCACATGTATATTAGCAGATATCAAAATTTCTACCGATATTTACAGTCAAGCTGTTGTATCCACAGATTGTCTAAATGTACCTTAAAGCATTACCTTAATATCCCTGTGTTTTCTTGTTTTGCACAAGTTTTTAACACGACTTTAATGTCACACTGACCATGGTTACACAATGTTATTAAATTCGGAATTAAGTGTTCAGAAATAAATAATTCAGAATTAAGGTATTGTCCTTCGTGTTTACATGGAAAACATGTTTATTCGCCGTTATTCAATTCCGAAGGTC
Organism: Cetoscarus ocellatus; assembly: GCA_037902135.1. NCBI lineage: Eukaryota > Metazoa > Chordata > Actinopteri > Labriformes > Labridae > Cetoscarus > Cetoscarus ocellatus. Next base: position 244,020 of record JBAMNC010001454.1, read on the forward strand.
TGGGGGTTGGGAATGGTTCAGATTGGACAGGGGTCGGACGTGGCGTATTTACGTCTACTGAAAGAAAACAAACTCCAGTTCAGCGTCTCCTGCGTCTCTGTCAGGGAAACCTCGTCCAACTTGGATCCTGCAACTTTAAAAAGGTCCTCATTTTTATGCTTACGTCCATCCACTCTTTTCATTATTTCCAAATCTTCTAGGGCTCTAATTAAATAAATTGTCGCGGCTCAAGTCCAACGCTTGCTTCGGGTGGCCATCCTTTTCCCGTCAGCGTCCCATGCGTCACTGCGACAGGACAAGGGAACAAGCATGCACAGAACGACCAGAATTAATGTAAAGTGGAATGAACGTGTACATGATCAAGGAATTATTCAATTAGGATTCAAAAGTTTTATTCGGAGTTATCATTTTCATTCAGAATTAGGTGTTTACAAGGTCGTTTTAACCCTTTTTAAAGACGATTTAAGTTTTACTCAGAATTAAAGGGGAATAAAACCTCTCATGTAAACGTGGTAAATGAGAGGTAAAGGTCAATTTTATTCAAGTAGACACTCCAAACTCTTGCCAAAAAAATACTGGTCTCAGTATCCGTATCAGTATCAATGATAGTGAGCTTGGAAATTTCGGGGAAAAAAAATTCAATATTGTGCATCCCTATTTATTACAATTTACTTTTTTGTTTTATGGCAAGTGTTTTTTGGTTCCTTGGTTAGCCTGAACTACTGATAAAAGGCAGGATGGATCCACTGTTCTAGTCTGTCCAAACATGACCCAGTCATCTGAATACTGCTGAAGGAAAAAGGACTCATTTTCCAATCTTCTGTTGCCAATTTTGGCGAGCCAGGGTAAATTGTGGCCTCATTTCCTGTTTCAAGCTGTCAGGAGTGGCACCTGGCTTGGTCCTCTGCTGCTCTAGCCCATCTGCTTCAAGATTTGACATTTTCAGAAATGGTCTTCTGCATATTTTGGTAGTGGTTATTTGATTACCTGTTGCCTTTCTAGCCTCTTGAACTGCTCTGGCAATTCTCTGGCATTCTTGACACAAGTAAAGCTGCTCACTGGATATATTCTCTTTTTTAGACCATTCTCTGTTACCCCTTGAATTGGTTGTGTGTGGAAATGGTACCATCATGGTCGCTCGAATCACCTTTCTTCACCATCCTGATGCTTTGTTAGAACCTCAGCAGGTTCTCTTGACCATGTCTACATGGTCTACGTAAATACATTGAGTTTCTCCTGTGTGATTGGCTGATCTGCATTAAGAGCTGGATAGTATGAACTTTGAGTTCTTTTCTGTGTCTGTTCCCTGTGATTGTTGTTAAGGACAGATGAACAGCCTGTAAGAGTTGCACTGCCACACTCTCTTGTTGTTCTTATTAATTAAATTAGCATGTTTAAATTAATAAGAGCTACACAGAATGTTTCACGGTATACCAACTGCAGGTCAGGATGGTGCATGTGTTAGCATTTTATACTGGCATACTGGCAACATCTTTGACTAAACCATATCAGCAGCTTAGTTATATGGTGGTTTATTTTAAGACAATCCACTTCACTGCAGCTCCAAGCAGAAATATTTGAAATCCCCTTCCTATCACTTGACTACAGGTGTCATTTGAGGTCATAAAACCATCTTGAATTGTCTGCTCTTTTGGAGAAACACCACTTCCTCTCTGCATGACTCTCTCCTCTTCTTTGTCATAAAAGCAGTCTTAATGTGTGAAAGAGCCGCCGCCATACCCCATCTGTCTGCTCCCCCTGCTCCCTCTGTCATTTTTCTCCTTCAAACTCTCATCCTTATCCCACCTTCCTGTCTGTAGTGTTTGTGATGTGAGAACGGCCGAGCTCAGCCACCTGCCTGCCTGCAGTACACCAGGGAGGAAAAGGTGGTGGACGGAGAAAGAGAGCTTCATTCCTCACTGACACCGACACTCGCAGGAAGGAAACAGGCATGGGGCTTTTAATTAAGAGAGCCTCAGGGTGGTTAGTACAATACTCTACCTGAAGCACCTTTATTTTAAGGACAGCCAAGATTCAAATGCTAAAGGAGGGGCTGTGAGAAAGGACTTTACTGGTTCACTTAAATAAAGAGCTGTTCCTTTTAATTCTAATAAGGGTCTTGTTCAGTGTTAATTTTGTTGACTATTTTCGTCATAGTATTTGTCAACAACCTTTTTTTCCCTGAAGAAAAGTAGACAGTAACTAATAAAACAAGTGCACGTGGACATAAACTAAAACTAAATTAACTGACGTTTTCCTCAACAAATTAAAACAAGACTAAAATGTCTGACAGAGACTTAATCCAATCAGACCTAATTTCATCATGTAGAAAGTAGGGACAAGTTAGGAATATATCCAATCACAGCTACTTTGGTTGTGTGGAAAGGTTGGAGGTTGAGTTAAGAGGGACATCCAGTCATAACTGTCTTAGCTTCGTGGTGGTGGAATAAGTTGTGGAGCGATCCAGTCAGAGCTACTCTCTTTATGAATTGATATATTCATGTAGAGCAGGATCACTGTTTGTTGTAAATTCTGGTATTGTAACTGAGATGCTCTGCCAGGTAGTCCAAATAAAGGTGCCTGCATTTCACACAAAAGTTAAATTTGTTCCTGAACATCAAAAATGCTTCACACTTTACACTTCATATTTTAGTCGCAAAAAATTTACAGTAGATTTTGTCGACTTAAATATTGTGAAATTTCATCGACCAAAACTAGACCAAAATTAAAACAATTTAGATGACTAAATTATGACTAAAACTAAAAGATATTTTAGGCGAAAGACTATAACTTAAACTAAATTAAAAAGTGCTATCAAAATTAACACTGGTCTTATTTTGATTGTTAAAAGATTCATCAAGTTAATTCAGCAGAAAATCAAACTGATGGATATGTGAAGAAATTTTTGGCAATGTGTACATTTTATGTTTTTTTGTTACTTTACTGTTATTATGAGTGACTGCACTTGAATATATAATAATAGTAATAATAATAATAAAAATAATAATGATAAATTTAGAAAAATATAGAAATGTATTGCACAGGATGGCTGATATTTACAGGACACTTAAGAGTGCACAGGGTGATCAATACTCACAAATGATTATATGTCACATATGATTATCATTCACAGAATGATTGTATTGCATGGGATGAATGAATATTGAGGCAGTATTTATGTGACTGAAAGCTCATATTTGCTTATTCAAAAATGGAACTCAAAAACAGATCATTGTCCTCAAACTTTTTATGTGGATTCATAACAAAATAATATTCACACTCCCTCTGAACTGCTGATTCTAGCGTTACACCTCTTCTCTCTGCCTGTGTTTAATTCCAAAAGCTTTATGCTGATTAGAGGGAAGAACTCATTCATCTTACTTAAGACACAGGAACTAATGCTTTCGTTCTCAAAGAAATTGAAAGTCAATCAGATGGTAGAGGGGAGCTGAACACCAAGAACAAAGCCCGCAGAATGAAGCTTTTTCATAATGTGCTCATTTGTCACCGACTCTGCTGCATGAGGAGGGCCAATCACGTCTGCTCATGACAATTTCACTGCACTTATTGCTCCTACAGCGATGAATCTTAATGCTGGATCTGCCCTGAAACAAAAACACATTATCTTTGATCACCTTGTCAGCTCTGGAGGACCGAGAAAACACTGAGTGGAGTTTTATTTACACAGTAAATTCAGGTCAGCCTCAGGAGTCCCTGGATTGATGTAAAAGACAGGTTTAAGTCAGTGTTAATCTAAACCTGTCGTCTCTACTCGTCAGTACAGCACAGGCCTCACATGACAGGAAACTCTTATTATGCATTGAAGGACTGATAAAGCCCTTTTCAAAGATGCCGGTGACTCCCTGGTGAAATCTCTTAATACATATTCGTATGTCTTCAGATACAACTATGAAAGGCCCCTCTGCTAGGGCTGGGCAGTACGGACCACAAATCAGATCTGATATTTTCAAAAGCAGGGCAATGCAAGGTAAAACCTCATTTTTGCAGCAAAGACAGCCTTTCAAAATTGAAATCAAATAGTTTTTATATGTTTTTGGTTCACAAGTACTAAAAACCACCTCTAAGGTTTACAGAGAATGGTCTGAAAAAGAGGGAATATCCAATAAGCAGCAGTTCTCACGGTGAAAATGCCTTGTTGATGCCTTAGGTCAAAAGAGAATGGCCGGACATGATAGAGAGGCAACAGTATCTCAAATAACCACTTGTTACAGTCAAGGTATGTCAAACATGTTAAATCCTGAAGAAGATGGGCACACCAAGTGCCACTCCTGTCCGCTAAATACTCAAAACTGAGGTTACAATACACAGGGGCTCACCAAAATTGTACAAGCAATGACTGGAAAATGTTGCCTGGTCTGATGAGTCTTGATTTCTGCTCGGACATTCAGATGGTGGCATCAGAATTTGGTGTAAACAACATAAAAGTGTGGATCCATCCTGCTCTACATTGTTGGAAATTTTACTTGATTTGGTTTCCTTCACATTTCACTTCCTGTCAAATGCTGAGTGATATAGCCTCCTGCCACTAGCTGGGGCTGTAGCTGCGGATTTTGTTCCTACTATCTGACTTATTGTTGCCCTATGGCACTAAATACACAGCTGGCTTTGATTTATAACTTTGTTTAGGCTGAAGCAGCTTGGCAGTATTTTGAGTGATAAAATTAGTAAAAAGCTACATTTAGGCTGCATCGGGGACATTTGTATATCAGTAGGGGTGATGTATACCAGAACTGTAGATCTTAATCTATAAATATGACTGGATGCTAGTGGTGCTTGCAATGCTAACCTTAGCCACTCTGATATAACATTGTCCATAAATGCTACATTAGCTTGCTTTCTGAAGCGATATTCTGATGGTTCGGATGGCTTTCACATCCACCACACACCAACTTCAGGTTTGCCTGGAAGCAAACAGTGGCCCCTGTTTCAGAAGGACCAGAGTTTTTGTTCTTGATTCGCACCAGAGTTCAAGTGCACTTTCACACCACCCAGAATCACACGGACTGTCCCAAAAAGAAACAAGAATTTTCTTGGTTTACACTTAAACATGTAAGGTGGGAAAGTAATAGCACATATGTTTCCAGCGCCTTGTTAAACTCATGTATTTCTGTAAGAAAAACAACCCAACACTAGCAAGGTGTACATAATGAAGTGGCCAGAGGGGTGTACAGCTCACTATTTTCCTTATTTTTCAGTCTAGTTGGTCAACAGACCACGAAGACCAATTGTCCAGTTGCTTGGTATTGGGTACTAATTTGATTTTAACTTTGAATAAATTGCTCCTCAAGTAGAATTAACTTAAAAAAAGACAGATTCATGTTCTGGCTTCATATTTCCAAGATTATTATTTCAAATTATGACTTGATTGTTCTTGCTTTAAACAAGATAGGGTGAAATGGACTAAAAATAAAATTACTGATTTTCTTTTCCCTCTTAAAAAAAAAAACCCAAAAAAACTACAAGTGACACATATAACATGAATCAAGTTTTGCCTTTCTGTTATCAAAATATATTAAAAAACTAAGTTAAAGTGCATGTCATAAAATGTTGATTATGTAGTCAGCAGATTATGTGCTTGTGCAGAGCCTGACAGGGCCTACCATCATCAAAAACGTAAATTTTCAGTATTTCAGTATTACTTTCAAACATTGCAACAACTTACAATTGGAGTAAGTCAAGAAAATAAATCTTGATTTTTAATTTTTTAAAGGTGCAGTGTGTAGAATTTGGCAGCATTTCGCCAAACAGAAACAGTGGATATAATGTATCTATTTGTATGTAAAGTCCGTCAAAATCGGAGTACAATCATCCCCATAAAACGTTTGTTTTATTTTTATTTAGTTAGAAAAAGCTTCAAAAAATTTACATTACCGCGGGCCGTGTTCATGTAGGCCGATAAAACAATCCGCCATGTTGTCTACGGGTGGATTTTAGGGACAAAAAGAACGAAACACGAATCTGTCCGCCGGCTCTGAAATCGACCTGGAATGCAGGCGAAGAGGAGGAGAGAGGACGGCAGTGGATGTAGAGACAGTTGTTACTCTGCACTAGGGATTTAACCTGAACCCAAACCTTGTCACTTTAGTAAATGATGCTGTGTTCACGATCCCTTTTGGTCTTTCCAGGCTTCCGTTGCTCAGCGATGTGACGTTTTGGTTACGGTTGGGCTCATTCTAGAATCTGAACGACAGATGTCGCTCAAATGCCAAATTCTACACACTGCACCTTTAAATCTTCTGTAGAAAATAATGTGAATTAAATGATTTAATCTATATATTTCCCAGCTCTACTATTAGCCTTGGCACTCTTGAAATTATCATGAAATCTAACTACATCTTTATAACTAAGATCAGCCTTCCCTCTATCTTGTTTGAAAGTAAATCAACACATCTTAAAACTGGATGTATTTCCCAGCCCTACCCTCCTAACAACCCATTCATTCAGACGGGATGATCCGTGTAACTCTGCAGATCTCTCTCAGGATATTGTGATTACGTGCTCTCTCCAACTACACTTGACATGCGACAGAAGGAACTGAGTAAATTGAGGAGGTGTCACCGGGCCACATATCACGTCCACACAACCAGCGCTTGTCCATCTCGTGGCCTGTGATTTATATTACCTGAATGGGAATGGCAATGACCTTGTGAGGAGTGCTTCAGCTTAACAACCCTCCAGAGAAGGCCCTTACAGCTGAATTCTCACCGGCAGCAAACAAAGCTGTTGCTGTTAAGCCAAGGCTGGCACACGCTCTCAATGCTCCGAGGAGTCATTGACCGCGTACGGAGAAGGATTCTTCAGAAGAGATGGGATTCCTAGACTCAATTAATGAGTAGAAAATGGTAGAAGGTGAGAGGGGGTGATCAATCTTGCGAGCAGCAGAGCTTGAGAAAGCTGTGAGTTGGGGGGGTCTGGTTTCTCTGAGAGGATGACTTGGACGCTTAAGTGCGAGCAGTTCTCATTGAAGAGAGAGTAAAGGTCAAGGACTTCACAGCTGGGCTCCAGATTGGTGTTCCAGCTGTGGCATAGGGCTGGGAAATATGGAATAGAAATAATATTTTCCTCTGCGTTTCCAAAAGCGCTCCACATTCATACAGAGACGGTTTGAAAAAGATGTGCATTCACACAGAACCGCGAGAACAACTGAAAATGTGGTAGCGTGCATGCCAGGCCAGTAGTTGTTGATGTAAGTTTGTAGTGTTCTTGGTGAATAAAACAAATGAGTCTCCGCTGGTCTGGGCTATGAAGCAGTATATGTTGGAGGAGCGATTAACAAACCTAGCACAGTTAGCAGCACACATGTTGCTCGGTAGTCGGCTATAATTATGGTTGTTGTTCCTACATGGGCACGCAACCTTTATAAAAAAGAGTACTGCATATGCTCAAGTAGAATTAACTTAAAAAAGACAGATTCACGTTCGGGCTTAATATTTCCAAGATTATTTTTTCAAATTATGATTTGGTTGTTCTTGCTTTAAACAACCGTATTAGCTAGGGTCACCGTTTTCTCTGACAAAGTGGATCCCTGTTTACACAGAGACAACAACGAAAACGTTTTCAAAACTTTTCACTCTGGACGCTGGTTTGAAAAGTTTATGAATTTAGGCACTTCTGGCACCATTCTTGTGTAAACGGAAAGCTCAAACTCAACGAAAACTCTTGGTTTCTGCCATTTTCACTGTCATGTAAACGGACCCTGACGTCACTCAGTTCTGTGGACGCCACCCCCTGAGTAGACCTACCAGTGTGACGTCATACCATAGTTCTGTCGTCCGTTTAAGCCCACTGGCTTGTGGCAGCAAGCCCACTGCAGAGCACAGAAGTCAAAACAGATGTAGAGCTGTTGACAACATGGTGCTGAGCAGTGCTGACCTGACCAATTACCACAGAGTTGACCTGTAAACCAATCAGAGCAGACTGGGCCCAAGAGGCGAAGGGAGCTTTAAAGGGGCAGGAGCTCTAACAGAGCATCTAAGACAGAAAAAGAATACAGCACTACCAGGGGTAGTCAGATGTTTTTTTTGGACATTAGTGATGTGTACATACTGCAGCACTTAAAAAATGATTGTGGATCTGATTTAAGGAAAAATATGACCTCTCTAAAACCAAAGGATAACTGTCCCATTGGTCAAAACATTCAAAGAGATTACTCTGTATAGTTCTTCTAGTAAACAATCAATATACTGAGCATTAGAAAAGGTGGAAACACATATTTCCTTCTTAATATAACTATAGAGATAACAACCCTATTGTCTTACCCTGTATTCTATTCTGAAACAAATACATTTGGCTCAAAATCTTGATCTATTTCCAAGCTTTACTGTAGCTGAATTCCAGTCACACAGTGCTTCAGTGCAACACAAGGCCTTGGTCATGCAGCTTCTCCTTTCTCATCTTGTCTTCCAATCCAAACATGTCCCCCCTCTAGTGGTTTTACAGTGCAGCAATCATACCATCGTTAATTAGGAGAGACTCTTGCAGCTCACTTGGATAATCTCTTAGGTAATTAGCTGAAGTGCTGGCTTTTCTCCCAGTTCTCACCAAGGTCTTTGGAATTCTTGCAGTGGTAGAGCGAGAACACTTCAATCATATCAGGAGCGGAGCCGGCGTTCTGCTGCTGAGTTTGGTGAGAGTGAGTGATAAGTGGCTGCCTCTCCTCATAACAAGTTGTGTAATCTCAGATGCCTCTATCAGTAAACACAGCACAGAGCAGCACAGCAGTCGGCCCACTGTTTAGCGCCTCACACTGCTGCAGCTCCAGGTTCACAGGGATGAGCCTGCCAGACTCCATGATGCTGTCTAACAGCTTCATGAAAACATCAATTAGCTCCCTCGCTCAGTCGGAGATCTGAAAATTGGCGCACTAAAACCAAGATAAGGAGGTAACGCATCTGTCTCCGTAACCTGCCAGACAAGAAACAATCCAATTAGGGCTCTGTGAAGACTGCTGAATGTGAATATTAAAAAAAATGACGAGTGTGAGCCCAAGTTGGAAGATGGTTTAACCCTATTTAACTCTTTTTTATTGACTCGGCAATGGGTGATGCTCCCAGCATCCTCGCAGGAAGGACAGTTTTCTGAGATTATAAACTAAATAAAAGAAGATGCACACTTGTCTGTTTGTTTGGTGATCAGAGAGTCAAGTAGATGATGCAAAAATACTTAACTGCTAGTTTAATAAGTGTAACAAGGGAATGAAAGCTGGAACCAGAGGCTGTACCAACTGAACATCTTTCAGCTGAATTAAAATTTTGAAAGAGTAATTGTACCCAAGAGGAACCTGGAACTTCAAAACCACGGCTCAGCGGTAACCTTGCAGTGCAGCTGGACATGCCTGATTGTGATTGAGCTTGGTTTCCATGGGTACTGACCAATCAGCTCTTTTGAAAGAGGCAGGGGCTAGGAGCGTGACAACAGCAAGGGCCGACTGCAAACCTGTAAACAATGGCTGCTCACAAAGACATTAGCAAGGATGCTGCCTGCTCGAGTAGCAGTTTTATCAGCAGTGGGCAACATTCCTTCATTAAGCTAGGAGAGCACAAACTTCAGCCAAGGTAGCTCACATATTGCTGTTACATCTATAAGCAATAGTTCCATGATAAAGTTACCATCATAATATGATTCCTCGACCCTGAAAACCCACACCTGGCACTCAGAATCATGTTGATATCATTATTAGTTAGACAGTAACTGAACAAAAATTATCATCCGCTGATGGCGGTTATCTGGATCACCACCAAAATCTAATCATCTCTAAGTTGGGCCATTACCAACATCTCCTGAAAATTTCAGCAAAATCTGTCCAGCAGTTTTTGTGTAATCTTGCTAACAAACAAATAGACAAACAAATAGACAAACAAATAGACGCCGGCAAAAACATAAGCTCCATGGAGGAGGTAATGAAGAACAATGAGCAACACTGAAAAATATTTTGGCTTATCTCCTGACAGGTTTTAGAGAGACTTTAGTGTACATGCTGGCAAACTTCATTAACTGATCTCCCTGGCATCAGAGCCTGACCACTCAATCATCTGATTGGTTCTGTCCCTTCCCAAAGACTTTTTATGAACTGTTGCCCACATGGACTAGTGCTGTGATTGGCAACTTGCTATCCAAATCCAGATGCTATCCAAAAAGCAAATACAAGATTTAAATTATTTTAAATGATGTATCTTTCAAGAACATAGACCAGGTTAAATGTGGAATAAAACCATAGCCATCAGGTGAGGTTTATACTGAAATGAGAGCAATGTTTAAACATAATCCTTCTAATGTGAGCTTGCATAAAACAGCAATAATGCAAGGATTTGCACTTCTTTAATGATGCATATATCGGGAGCCCCCAGTCTGGAGTATTGCTACTTTTGGGGTCACGGGCTTAAATGTTGGGGTACCCCTGCATTAGCCTGTCAAACATTGGTTTGCACACATTGACGAAAACAATGATAACAAAGCACATACTTTCTTTAATATTCTTTGCACTTAAATGTGTGTGAAGGCTTATTTATCTTGATTTTATTAAAGAAAACAACTTAAACTAGGGCAGTGGTTCAATCCCCGGGTCGGGCAGGGCCTTTCTGTGTGAAGTTTGCATGTTCTTCCCGTGCATGCATGGGTTCTCTCCTGGCACTCCAACTTCCTCCCTCAGACCAAAAACATGCTCATTAGGTTAATTGGTGACTCTAAATTGCCCTTAGGTATGAGTGTGAGCATGAATTGTTGTCTGTCTCTATATGTTGCCCTGCAATCGACTGGCGACCGGTTCAGGGTGTACCCCGCCTCTTGACCAATGACAGCTGGGATAGGCTCCAGCCCCCCCACAACCCTGAAAGGGATAGTCGGTCTAGAAAATGAATGAACTTAAACTAATGTTTGTTTATTTTCTTTATCTCTTTTTTCCTGTGTAGGTCCAAGAGGGACCTAGCATTTGACTCGAAAGCTGAGCTGGGTGTTAATGTAAACTTAAAAAAACTCACATAAGTCGAATAACAGAAAAAATATTTCTTATTACAGAATTACTTCTGAACTGCCAGCACCTCCACTATGATGCAGTCAGTCTTTCCATCAGATTAGAAGTAAGAAAGATCAAAAGTTAGACTAATGATATAAATTCAGGGAAGTTTTAAAGTGGGGTTTATTTCCAAAATTAGGACATTTTAATTGAATTTTTGTACTTTTTTCACTATTACCATTGAATCACTTCTTTGATTTTAAACTCTCAGCTCAACCATTTGGTAGACATCAATAACTTTTAATTATTTAGGATTTTAGCAGCATCAAATGTTGCTATAAATGCTCCCAAGATGACTTAAAAAAAGAGACATTTTGATTAATGTTTTCTTGGTGCGGCAGTTAAAGGGTTTTTTGGCCTCGTTATATGACAAACATGGTTCAATTTTGGCCAAACAAATTACAAGAGAATGATCATTAAGCTTCTTTTAAGAGATATAGCAGTAGGTGCATGTTTAATTCCTCCCTTCACATAAACTCTTACCCTGGACTGCAAGACAACTTTGAAGTAAACAAGACCTGGAGGTCAGTGGCCATAATTAAAAGCTTAGTTAGTGGGTATAGATCCAATTGATCACATCCTGAACCAAAGCAGACATCTGAAAAACATTCCCTTAATCACCCCGAAACTCATCTCAGCAGAAAGTTCAGAGTCTGATTGCACTCAAACATCGATACTTGGCGGGGATGAAGAACAGGGGCTGTGAAATCATAGAAGAAATTTGACTATGATCCTTATTAATTGCTTGTAATGGCAGCATGAATAGGCCTTGAGATGGGTTGTTTTCAATAAGGGTGCAGTACCTAAAAATCTGACATCACTCAGACTTCTCTAATATTTTCTTGAGTGTATAGATGGAACCAGAAGTGCCAAAATTCTCGTTAATTTCTGGGTTTATGACTATTAAGCTGGTCAGATTTTTAGATCTTAGGCTGACAACATCTTAACAAAAACACAGAATCAAAGCCATACTTTCCTCTCTCCCCTTAGATATAATTTTTCTGGACCTCTGAACTGTGACTCTCCTGTTCGGTTCATTACAATCTGCCCATATTTCTCACAGTTCCCCCGTGAGCTGCTTGTTCTGGACAAACTAAAGTCCCCACTCGAGCAGCCACCAGAGTCCCACTGACCTTCAAAAACAATATCGCCATCCCTCAGCCATTTAAGAACGGCAGCGGGCAGCTGTGAGTATCCCTGCGGGCATTTCCTCAGCTCTGTACGCCATGTTGTAGTAAAGTAAGAACATTAGATGGATGGCAAGACCGCTGGATCACTGAAGCTTAAACTCAGAGGTGTTTTTTTTTCTGTGAGCAGAGGAGGAAAATATGGAGCAGTTTCACTACAGCTCACATAAATATTCTGTTTATAACACTGTTGAGTTACTTTAAAGGCTGAAATAAACAATCATCTGACTATTTCATTTTGTGAGCTCTCAAATAAAACTTTATATAGTGTAAAGTTCTTGAGTTATCCTTAAATCCCGTTACTTTAAACTGAGCATGAACCCGATCATAGTTTTAGGCACAAGGCCAATAATAATTTTTCTTTTTGAATGCTTTATCTTTTTTTCTATGCTACCTAAATATTAATTATACCCTTTTCAGACACTAATCTACGGGGTATGTCTTTACTTTGTTTTGACAGGAGAGTGGATAGAGTAAGAACTTTGGGAAAGAGTCTTCTATATTCTAGGGCTGCATGGTATTATTGGGGCAATATCAGTATTGGCGGATAATTCCCTAAATAGTTGCTACTGAAAGCTGATATTTTGGCTGCACAATATATAAATCCCATAAAAGCAAGTATCAAAATCAATCATTACTTGTCAATCAATCTTAATTTGTATAGCACCTGTTCATAACTAGTGTTACCTCAAGGTTGAGTCCGGTCTGTGGACTTGATGCACAGACCGGATGTTTATTGTTGAGTTGCTGCAGCATTGACGATATGCTAGGCTAACTCCGTTTTACAATAGACACACTGCACTATGTTTTCTTTTCATTTCAACTTGCAGTGATCCCACAGTTGGGATACTTTCTGTCATGTCTTCTGCAGATTCTCTTCTTTCTGCCCCTCTCAACTAACAAGGCAACAGTCAAATACACATATTTAACATGGAAACAGTTTGCAAACATTACTCAGTGATGTTTACATTATTGCTGCTTTCAAAACACTAATATAGGCACAGAAAAGGTGCTTCAAAATCAAGAAACGCACCGACAAAACTGTCCACAGAAGACTCTAGACTGAAGTACCACTGCGTTTAAGTCTTCATTCTTCCTCTAAAACTAAAGTGACAGTTCCTCTTGGGGAGCAGATGATCCATATGTCAGTGACTCACAGTTAATACACACAGTACCTCCTCAGAGACTCCCTCTGCTCTCCATCTATCCCAGGAGAGATGGACAGAAGTGATTAATACTCGTTTACCGAGTGAGGAGGCTGTTAACTTATTCCCCTCCTCTTATAGCATTCAATATCAATTAGAGAAGCTCTCTACTGTCAGTGTGAAGGAGGAGGTGGTCTTCTGAAGAGCTGATAATGAGTCAACCAACGAGGGCAAGAAGGAAATGAGGAGGCGGACTCCAACAGGTTATCTACTTTTGAATAAATTAAACAAAATAATGTTCAAGAAAGATCTAACACTGTGCCACCTTTATCCATTTCTGTTCAAATGATCTTGACATGCTGAGTGTAAGATCATATCCAAAGCAGAACCTTGTAGTTTTATTCAAACTATTTAAGGCCACTTGCAAATAAAGCTTAATTAAAAAGCTTTTAGAGTCCCCGAGTGAGAAGTTTTGGACTTTGCATGCAGCTCTTTTCACATAAAACGGGCAACATCCTGCCTCATTATTACACTGATGAGGAGATTAAACTGAAAGGTTAACAAGCTCATGAGATTTTAAAGGGGAGTGAGTGCAGTCTGGTCTAAGAGGATCGGTTTTTGAGTCCTTCATGGTCTGAAGAATTATGCATATGCTGTGAGTTACATGTGTGCTTCAGTGAGGAAGGAGAAACGTCTCAAGGTGATCTTTTTTAGGTGTTCAGTGATGTTTAAGGTCCAGTTTGTAACAACTGGTGGAGTAATTGGCAGAAATTGAGAACAAAAGGGATGCAACCCAATCAGACATTAGCTAACAAATTACCACTTCATTTTATTAACATGTAATTAAGTACAGAACTCAGTTCAATCAAATCTTACAAATTATAAATAACCTGTTCAGATTAGCACAATCCAGGGAGTCTTCATGTAAAGCTGTGTCCCTTACATTATTAATGTAAGTGATTAAATTAATCAATCAAAATGCCTGAGATTACTCATCTATTTTTTTTAATCACATGGTTACTTCTTTAGCAAAGTTCAATAGAGTGAGCTCTTTCCTTCACAGTGCCCGCCCTGCACCAGTGAGGTTTGTAGCCCAAACTGGGTAATCCAAAACCCTGCATTAAGATGGAAACTATCATATTTCTGCAAAGGCTGCAGCAACGTATCAATAAAACCATCAATAATTGACAAATGAATGAGTAAGAAACCTATTTGATTACTTCATTATCGATTGTTTCCATGTTCCATCTCCTCTACTGCAGATTTGTGATGTCTGTCTCACCTAAATAATGTAAAAGTAAGATGAAATGTGATTTGACCATTCAGAGTGAAGTCACTTTGAAAAAAATCAGAAATGTGTCTCATTTAGGACCATATATGAAAGTAGTGATTTGAAAAATTTGATTTGTGCTGTTCAGACAGTTATAAAAATATCAGATATGGGTCACATATGGGCAAAAAAGTCAGATTTTTGCCACTTTTGCCTGCAGAGTGAACGTAGCCTAATCCTGGATTTCCACATTGAGCGAACGCACTGTGCACCGAAGCGCCACGGCTGTGCTCCGACCGAAAGGCTGGCAACATCACCAACTGGAAGTGGCGCACCGCGGCTTCACAATACATGAGGATATCACCACCTGTTTTTTTCAAAACTAGACATCAGCAACCTAAAGTAGAAGTTTAATAATGATAACAGACCTTCAGTTTTGTTTTCATGCACAAAACATGAAAATTGGGAACATCAGTGGCGGGCTGTCAGACGCAAAAAGTCATCAACATGCCCCCACTTTGTCATAAGCAGGGTACACACAACTTGACCATCGCTCCAACTTTTGGGTCGGATCTCAGCCTCTGATCAAACTCAGCAAAGGCCCAATTATCTTGTGGTCCTTAAGATTATTTAACTTGATTATCCCATGGTGTAGGCGTGTGAAGAGCCTATTTAGCCTCCTGATGTTGTCCACCATGTTTGTTATATAAATGTGTCATTATTTTTACAATTTAAGGATAAATCTGATATTATTTGTCCTCGTGTGGCTCTCCCACCATTTTAAAATAAGTTAATATGTTAAAAATATTTATGTGTGTACCAGGCCTTAAATGTTCATGAAAATCTTATTTTTCATTTGGAGAAAAGATGTCTTCCAGTTCTGATAAAACAGCAGGAGGATTCTATGGTAGCTGTTTGCCCTTTTTGCAGCATGTTTACACCAAAGCATCACAACAAAGTGCCGTCATCAGTACACCCTAAGTTCACAAAATTAAAATTGTTCTTCTCAACTAGTTACCAAAGAGATCAACCATAATGTGCACAGATGGTCCGAGCCCTTATTCTGCCCTTTGCACCACTCTCTATTATAATTAATGAACAATTAACTGACATGGCAGGAGGGGGAAAAACTACAAAATGACTGCAGTCCTTCAGCGAATGTACAAAAGGTGTCACACTGTCCCGGGCTAATGGTCAGTCCTTTTAAAATCACAGCGTGTCACCAGCAGCACAGCAGCAGGAAGTCACACTATCACTCTTGTTTGGTGTAGAAAAAAAAAAAAAAAAAACAGGGCTCAGTGGACGAGAAGGTTACTACAGCTGAGTGGCAGTGATGCTGACAAGGCCGAGTTGAGGGCGGGAGGCAGAGCCCCGACACAGCAGCCAGCTGTGAACCCTGACATTAAACACCGGCCGTCCCCTCACAGGGCAGCACAGGTGACTGCAGGTGGAGCCGGAGAGAGGTGAGTGATGGTCAGGAGGGGGAGGGGAGGGCGGAGGTCTGCACCGTGTCAGTGATTGGACTCGGAGAGATCCGGAGACCCGGGAACACTGAAATAACCCATTGGAGCTCAGTTGCATGGAAGTGCTTAAAAAACTCTTCACAGAAACTATTGTTTGGAAAATTTCAGGACCAACAACTTATCAGGAAGTTTTTTCCTCCTTTTGTTGTAATTCTTTTTTCTTTGATGCTTTTTTTTTTTTTTTAATAATCAAGTATCAGATGTTTTACAGGTTATTTAAGCACACCATTCCTTATAAATGCAGTTTGAAAAGCTTATGAAAGGAACAATTAAAGCCAATTACAGCTATATTCTCGGGGAAATATTGTCATTTCTATGTCTTTCTGGCAGATTTTCTTAAACTGAAGTCAGATGTTCTGGCACAATTTCACCAACTTTAAAGATGCTCGGAGAAACAAAGAGTCTAGAAGAAGTCAAAAGAGCTCCAGCAACAAGTGCAGTTCAGGGAACAACTTGATTAGGACGGTGTGTTTTGGCTTGTGTCCTTCATCAGGGTCCTGGCAAATTTGCCATGTTTCAAATTGACTGGCAGGCACTCTTGATTGGGTAGGGGGCTGCCAGTTGCCCACTCTTGACACAGACATAGAAACTTAGGCAATTTCCACACACAGTCAATGTCTTAAATCAGGCAGACCCATCTTGCCAAGCTCCAATCTAAAACGATTGTGCTTGGCCAAAAGTGGAATGGCCCAATCACTGTCCTTTGAAGCAGGAAGTTGTGGGAGGTACAAGCAAGACTAGCTAGATTAGCATAGTTGCTAACAGCTTCAGTAACAGTTTTATCAGATCAAGACTTTATTTCTTTATCAAGTGAAAAACAACACTGGAAGCTTTTCTCAAAAGAAAGGACATTTAAACTCCGTGTATAGGGATGGGAATCGAAAACCAATTCCAGATGAGAATCGTTAACAGCTCCATCAAAGTATAGTTATCATGAGTCTTTTTGCTTATCAATTCCCTTGTCAGGGTTCAGAAGCGCTCAGAATTGTGGCTTAATTTTTCACAAAAGGTGCCTACTGCACAACTTTAAGTGAGTGGAAACACCAGCAACTTGCAGAAGCAGCTATCTGCTGTGACGTGTGTTTGACATTGTTGCCACTGAAAATCTACAGGCCAACATTTACCCACACAGAAAATCTGCAGGAATCAATAAGGGAATCGTTAAAGAATTGGATCGATCAGCAGGATTGTTAATAGCACTGGTATTGATAGAATCTTATCAATTCCCATCCCTATTCATGTTTTGGCCAAAGTTTGTTCTACAAAGGGGTTTAGGTCTTGTTCTTCACACAGTGGCCATAGGGCCTGCCTACAACATCATCTGATTGGCCTGTAATGAATGTAACTGACGGCACGATCACCCAATCACCAGTCAGATATGCTTTTGAAGGGTTCTGCCCATTCTCAAACACTTTCTATGGGCTGTCACCCAGATGGACCAGCGAAATGTATTGAATTGTCCATCAAGTGTTCAATCAATATCACAGCAGGTGATTGATTTCGGTCAACAAAAGTCTGATCGGGCATCTCTTCCTTTATCACACTTAAAGTCAGCCATTCATTTTTACCAAAGTGTGCAGAACCCCGAGACTCACACTAATCAAGACTAGAATGCTTTAGCTTTCGTCAAAACTGACATCTACTCTGATTTTTTTCACAATTTAAGACTTGTATCATCGCCTGTGGGTCCTTGTTGTGTCAGGATCTTTTTGTCATGTCATCCCTCGGTCAAACACAGAGCCTCCACGGGAGCCATTTTGAACTATCAGGCGGTGTCGTAAAGAGCCCCGCAAACACAACAACACCAATCAAACACCCAGGACACGTGAGGGAGAGGAGAGAGGATAAAGAAGAGTGAAAGGTGCAGCCAAAACTCTTGTGTTTCTAAGTGGACACCCTGTGGACGTGTCTGTGTTGTTTACGCCATCGAGCACGCAGCTGTGCGGGGGGGACGGGGGGATGGCTTCTGCTGCTGCGGCGCCATGATTCAGTGGTGTTGTGATTTTAGCAGCGGGCCGAGGACGGGCGGTTTATTTTCGCCCGTCGCCCTGTGAGTGACGGTCCAATCAAGCTTGGGACGGGCTGTCAGGCCTGTCAGGCTGAGGAATGAGAGGAGATGGGAATCAAAGACACAGAGCAGGACCGAACCATGATGGACGGACCCGAGCGGAGCCACCACCGCACAGGCGAGGGCGAGAGGAAGGGAAGGGAGGGAGGGAGGAAATAGAGGGGGACACGGAGAAAATGGAAATATGTGTCAGAAGAAAAGGGGGAGGTAGACGGAGATGGCTGGAGGAAACTACTCTGGATCTCAGTGACTTCACTCCAGGATTCAGCTCCAGATGAGAAAATTATCCTGATTTTACTAATATAAAAAAAAACAAGTAATCATTCCTGTCCCTCAGAACTATTACAGTACAGTTACCTCCCTTTTAAAAATACAACACTGAAAAAACTCAGATCATAGTGAGAGTATTTGTCCAGACTTATTCTAATCCACTGTTTCTTTACATGTCTGGATTAATATTATATTTAAAGATATTAAAACTAAAAATAAGGCCCGAGTTGCTTGTAAGTAAAATAATCTGCCAATAAGACAAGACAAAGTTAACTTGAGCAGATATTAAACCTTAATTTAAGACTCTCACTGAGTCAAACTTTCCTTGTTTCATTGGCAGATATTTTCTCCTCATTACAAGCAATTCAATGCCTTATTTTTGCCTTTTGTTCCTTCAAATAAGATGTTTATCTCGACTGGTTAAGTACACGTGGATTAGACAAAAGTGTTTTGGATAATTTTGAGCTGAAAACAGACAAAACACACTTGCCTAGATCTAAGCTTTTGTGAAAATGGCCACCAACAAGTCTTGAATGCATGAAAAAAACATTATGTTCAATTGAAGTGATGAGATACCCAAAAAACTGATTTCACAAAGAAGTCTTATTAATTCTCTATTTTGTTTTCATGAAATATTAAAAGGACAAGTTAATCTCACCGAGCCAGCGCATCAGTGAGGTGAGAATCTGAAGATATTTGGTCTTCTGGGCGTTGAAGAAGGTGAAAGGCCCCAACAGGACAGTGAAGATGCTCTGCAGGGAGAAAACAGAAAAAACAGACGTGATTACAGGAGAAACAAATCAAAACAAACAAACAAGAACGTCTCAAAAATCAGGCTTTAAGTATTTATTGCAGAAACAGACGGCAGAAACAAAATAGCTGGCTTGTTTTTAATATTTTATTTTCATTTTCTGAATAACAGATACATCAAGTGAAGATGGACACTGTACTCACATTCACACAAAACATGAAAATAAAATAGTAATAAAAATTAAAAAAGAATAAAAAAACGAGCTCAACCCCCTGACTTCATTTTCCTATCCACATTGTAAAATTCATTTTAAAATAAATTCATTTAATAACTTCATAATCAGTGTATACTTTCTATTCCTACTCAATCTTGCGCCATTTTTCCCCAGTCCAGAAGTGAATAAAGAAAATTGTTTTCACCATAAAGTTTCTACCTCAAGGAAACAATAACAACTAAGTTTTCCATCTGTGCACACATTTTTCACACATCAGTATGATCTTGATGACGGTTACAGTCAATCTGCTCTACTGAAAAAAAAAATCATTCTGTACCAAAAAGAATAAACCAGAGACAGATGAATGCACTCAAATTTCTATAAGCTGAGCTCTTACAATACGTTCCCCCATAAAATTTCAAATTGGCTTATTTTATTCTTGTCAAAAGCTGTTGTAAAAAAGCTACTTGTAAAATCATGCTTTAAGTGAACAACATCCTTTACTATCCAATAACAACAGGAAGTAAATACTTAGAAAGGGAGGCAGCATCATTAAAATGTCAGCCACAATGAATGATGCTGTAAATATCAGAGCTCATCACTCAGGGAATGTGATTTACTGAGGAGGAGTATGATAAACATCTGTTCTATCCAACCTTTGAGATATTCCTGATTTGAAGTCAGTTGTTTTTCTGCTAAGGTATGATCAATAAAACTGTGAGGAGTCCTGAGGCGGTATTCTTGTGCATCATAAACCGTCGATTAATGCTGAAACATCTGATTACTGCAGTCTGAGAATGAGAGAAAATTACAAGAACCTATCAATTGAATGGGGAGCTTCATTGAGTAGGAATTTCTGTTTTCTTCACCTTCAATAAGAAGATTTTGTATTTGCTAATTAATCCATCATAATTTTAAGTAGTTTTGGCATCATGGGTGATACACTGTAAATTTAGCAGTATTTTACCAAAACACCAAGTATTATTTATTATATAATAAAGGTCTGTACAGTTATACACTGTCAATCTTGGAGATTGTTTAAAAAGTATAATTAAAATGGTGTTAATTATAAAAAATAAAACCAACTTCTTTGGATAAGGCATTTTATTTATGTAACTGTCATTTATTGGATAAAAAAATATGTATGTAACTGTTTAAACATTTTGCAAGTAAATGATCATTTAAATAGTCAAATAACACGATGCACTTGTTTTGTCAGGCATATTTTAATTAATTACTTGTCCTTTAATGTTTGATATGAGTGCTTAGGCTCAATGTTGGCATGTGGTGCATGCTGTGAAATCAGTTATTCAACCTACATTATTTATGATTATACAACACAACACTGCACAAATAAAGTTTTTGAACTGAATTAAATTGTTATAATCATGATCTTGATATCTATCAAAAAATCCTGATTTTATTTTTGACATAATGTAGCATCTCTAGGATATAAATATGTAAATATGGATATCTTATTTACTATTATACTGACAAGGTTGTAAAATACTGCATACTGAAAAAATAAAGAAAAATAAAGTACCTTTTCTATCGCGCTGTACATTCAAATATCGTCGTGAGACCGTGAATAAAAATACAGTTAGTATACTGTAATAAAAATAAACTGTCATGTGAAATACACTAATGCTTCTGTAAAGATGCTTGCAGTAATTTACGGGCATTTACAGCAACAATTAAGGTACCACAAAGACAAAAACATAAAAAAAAAAATCAGAAGCAACCAGAAAGTTTGACCTCAAATTAACATTTTTCCAGAAGTTTGGCATACTCTCATGTGTAATTTCAAAATAAAAGTTGAACATCAATCATCTGAGCTCAGTCGAGAGGCCGTCAGCCCCCTCAAAGATCTGTGAACAGATAAAAAGTCGGACCAATCCATAACCCACCAGAAAGAGCTCAAATCCTCTGATTGCCCATCTGATACTTTCCTTTATCAAACTCTGATATCGAGCGCAGCGGCTCAGCTACTGGAGCTCCAATTCCTTCAGTTCCCATCGCTCCTCCTCCTCCTCCTCCTCCATCACACCTGCAGACACCCTCCCTGCATCCTTCTCCTACCCTCCGTCCCCCGTCCTCTGCTGCTCTCAGGTCTGACTGCACAGTTTGAGTGGCATGTGATCTCGGGGGTCTCTTGTGTGCCATTTTATCAGAGAGGCAGCCTGCAGGGTTCAAACAGGGACTTCACTCTGCCATCTTCTGACTCACAATGCCAACACAAAAACATGCCTCGATGGAAATGAGAAGATGTCTTAAGCAAAGTGCTGGAAGGGTAAAAACTGATTTAAGTGTAAAATATCAACCAAAAAAATCATCCAATGGATCCTTAAAACACCAGGTTAAAAAGATACACCAAGTACCTAGGGCTGGGAAATCCAAAAAGGTTGTCAGATGCAGCTTATCAAATGTGACATTAGGTTAGAAAACTAGTGTAGGAGGAACTGTTGAGTTTGCAAAACCCTCAATCCTTGCCAGTTTTGTCCTCTGTTGCCAACATATTTTTGCAATTCAGATTGTGCTCTTGCTGTGCTTTCACATACTGTGGACCAATCACAGGGATTTTTATAATTTTAAGACACATAGTATTGAGCGGTGTTAAAAATATTGCCAATCTGACCTCTTATATATGGTTGAGATGTTGGTGTGCGTCAAGGCTCCATACTAGGTCCCATGCACATCATTATGTATTTCTACTTATTTGTAGGCATTTTTGTGCTTGTGTTTTATCCTTGTACAAAATTAGAAATTGTTATCTCTTTTTAGTTAAAATATGACTTAAGATCATAACATTTTAACGCATTTTGATACCAGAGATCATTAAAATTTCAAAGTTATAAGCATCTTAAAACAGGGGCTATTAAGTGTTTCGTACAGACAGTTTTGACAACCTAAGTAGATGCAAACACTGCCAAATAGTTCTGAATTATTCCAATGGGATCATGGTCTGTACAGCTGCATTCACTCACGCAGCAAGAGCAGAACCACAAGCAAATTCTCAAACTTTAGGGCTTTTATGATTTAATAGTTAAAACAAGAATTCCAGTGTTATGGGTTTCCCCTCACATTGGGAGATACACTTACTACTCACTAAATTGTTTATTTCAACTATTTGTTAATGCAAAAATCTTATCAGCCATCATCTTATGACTTGAGAATTAATTTCTGGTATTTGTTATAATAACATAAATCCATCCTCTATATCCTCAGAAGCCATCTGATGGATTGCCATTAAATGTTGTATGGACATGAATTGCTCTCGTGTTGCATACTGAAACAGTTTTTTGATTTGTGTGTGGGGGGGTTAAGACGCTATCTTAATTCTGTAAAAAAAAAAAATGCTGTGCACAACTTCAGGAATGTTGTTTAAGATACATATGGCTTTGAGTATTAGGCTCACAATATTACAGAGGCTGTGATGAACAATGTTTAATCAACTACATACATGAATCTTCAGTGTTACAAAATGCTTATATGTTTTAATTATTTGATGACAAATGCAATGTGAAATATTTACCCATCCCTGGGAGTGCTGGTTTGGCAAAGTGGTAAGCAACCAGGCACGACCCATGTATATGCTTATGCCAGCCCAAAAAATAATCTAAAAAATGTACATATTTACCCATCCTTCTCTTTTATTTTGTTTGCATTTTGTCATCATTTCTTGCTGTGGTGATTTGTTTGTTGTGTAATACATAGTCCATAATCTTATATATTTCCACTTCATAACCACACTTAAATCACGTGCTAAAAATGCTGACAAAGCATTGATGCGAGTTGTTGTAACATAAGCAGCTGTATCCAGGGACTATAAACTAATTTATGACGATAATTAAAAAGCTTATATGATGCAAAGCAGTGTTTAGGGGTGCCTTAAAGCCCCCTGCAGAGGGTTTCCCTCTGTTTGTCTTGTGAAAAGGAAAACAAGGGAATAATTCCAGAAAAGCTTGGTCAGCTTCTCTCTCCAGATGTACACATGGGCAGCTTTGGGTGTCAGAAAGGTGAGAAGAAAAAAAGTAACTATCCTTTAATTCTGCTGAATAATGATGATGCTGGTGAGTCTGTATATTAAAAATTACCAGCTGTCTTCTTGGCAAAGTTCTCTGAAGCTCAAGGCGAGCCAAAGCATAAATCCTTGGTGTCTATTGGGGGTAATGAATGAACCATTATGAAGAGAGATGTGTCTGAAGAAGAAAGTAAAATTAATGGCAGCTGGCGGTCTGTCAACAGAGTTTAGCCCTGAGTGTTTCAGCCTGGTCGGTCTGTTCTCATCATCTTTGGCTCATGTCTGTAGATCAATCTGTAAACTGCATCACAACAACAACCTGGATGTGAGATAAAGTCGAAAGACACACAAGTATTTCAAAAACTTTAAAACTCTTTGAGCTTGAAGATGTTCCTTTCTGCACTCAAGCTTCTTCACTTACTTACCTTGTTATTCCTTGTGTTTTCTATACATATACATCTATAATTCAAATCTCAATCACCACAGAAATGAAATACACATCAGTGCTTCCTTAACTGTCGAGGAATATTCCAGCAGTAATGTCCAATGCAACAACAATGGAGGACATAAAGGTTATAGTGTCTCATTATTATATAAGACTGTGTCTGATATTGGGGTCGGAGAACAGACTCCAGTGTATGCAGTCTGAGTGTGTGCTGTATGCATGGCAAGGCTGCTCCTGTTACTTAAATATGTTAGGCAGAGGCTGATCTTCAGCAAGTGTTCTCCTGCTGTCAGAAGCACCACATTTCCATGCCTAAAGTGACATGCAAGGGCCAAAAATACATCTCTTAATTCCTCAAAGTCTCTGCTAATTTTCGTTCAATTGGAAAACATTTCTGGGAAAACATGTTGTTCATAAGGTCCCATAAGATGTGCAAAAAGCTGCAACACCTTCAGTTCATATGTGAAAAATCTTAACTATCCAACCTTCCAACAAGTCCTAAAAGGTCATTCTTAAAAAAAATTATCAAATCACAGCACAGACAGATCGGAATGCTCCAGTCAGAATCCTGCCCAGTGCAGCAGAGACGGTGATATCCTTGAGGCTTAATAGATCCGAGCCTGTTTTTTATGTGGACACTCGGCTGATGAACAGTTTCTCCTCCACTCATGAATCAAGACTGAAACCTCCAACAGCTTCCAGCCTCCCATAAAACCCCACACCAAACAATGGCCCGAGGAGACTGGACTGTTCGACCGTATCTCAACAACAAAAGGACTGAGAGAACAAAACACCACCACTCTGAAACTGTAAATCCTCTTTCTGTAGTGAGAAAGCTACATTACAACTAAACCAGTTCACCTGGAAGATGATAACACTGCATCCACAGGCAGGAAGGAGAGGTGAGGACTGATTCAACAATGGAATTGTAAAAAAAGGTGAAATTGCAGCACACTCCAAAGCAGTTGAGACTGCTGTGCTTGTAAAAAGGCACAGCAGTGACAGTTAAGTAAAATGAACAGCTATCAGGTCTCTTTAGGAGTTCTGTCATAAAACATGTCATAAAATAAAACAGTCATATAAGACTTTGCTTGTGGCATGCTGGTTGGGTTGATATGACGTTTCAAGCAAAAAATAACGAACTAGAAAGCACTCAGACAGTGCAGACCTCCGCTAAGCGCCACAGTTCCCCCTATTTGTCATTTGCACCATAAATATTAGTCCCACATTTATTTTGACTACATTTTTAGATTCCTTAACCATGAAAACATACCATTGGCAACTGAATTCATAATGATATCAACATTAGTTCAGCAGTTATTCATGAAAATCGAATTTTCCTTAATGGCGGTTTTCTTCTGGATCTAGCTCCCAAGCTTTTGAAGATACAGCAAATCCGTTGGCACCTTCCAAATTCCACAATGCCTTGGTTATATAATGGTGTTTGTTGTGTCTTTATAGCTTCATTTGTTCTCTTCCTATGGTGAAAATTCCAAAGGTCCCCTATTTTTTCATATTCTGGATCATAGTATCCGGAATTATTCCTTAATCTGGATCAGTCTTTCATATACTGTAGAGCATGTTAGAAACTTGTCCTGTATTTTGTTCCCAAGTGCCCTGACCATTATTTGTGGAGTTATATGCAGAAATGTCGAAAATGGCCCTATTTCCCAATGTTAAAGAATCCTTTAAAAATTTCCTGGATCCAGACGGAGATCCGGATCACTTCCAAAATCAAATAATTTGTTCCTTATACCAATCTGGACATTCCCTGAAAATTTCATCAATATCTGTCCATAACTTTTTGAGTAATGTTGCTAACTAACTAACAGACGGACAAACAAACAAACCCTCCCAAAAACATAACCTCCTTGGCGGAGGTAACAATGTAATGATACATTCTAAAAGCCATCTCTCATTAAGAAAACAGGAGCTGCCCCCTGTTTCAGATACACGTTCCTTTTGTTTCTATTTTGGTAAGAAACAGATATAAAGAGGTCAGATTGACAAAGAGCTGTGTGGATCCAAAAGACCAGCTCATCCTGGGCTGAACCAAGTGATCTAGATCTTGAACTAGACAGCACTCTAAAAGCACAAACCTCTACCTTTGTCAAAAGCTAGCTCACAAATTGCTGTTACACCTATAACCAACATGTCCTCGACGAAGTTACCCTCATAATATGATTCCTTGACCCTGAAAACCTACCCCGTAGCACTTGAAGTCATGTTAATATCATTATTAGTTTGACAGTTATTGAGCAAAAACGATCATACACTAACGGCAGATAACCACAAAAATCTAATTATTTCTAAGTTGGGCCATTATTGACTTTAATCCCTGCTTGTGCACTGTTTAAAAGGGTAAACAAAAGCCACAAATGAAAACTACTATATACAAATCTGGAGTCACAGTTACATCACAGCGGATGTACATGCATACAGGTGGCAAGAACACAATGTAAATATGTGGAGATAAATACAAAGATGGAGGTTAAATTACATATAAAAGGGGAAAGTGTATTATTATGTTAGCTATTGCTACATATGTTTAGGTTGTACTATTAAGAGTATACACTATAATGGAAAATAAAGTGCTTGGTACCAAAATGGAGATGAAGCGCATTACTCGCTAAAATTGTTCAGCCCGGTTGTTGGTGTAAAAACATAAAATTCCCAACTGCAGGATTTAAAGGGTTGTACAGATACTCATTGATGAAAAAAATGTACAAATGCAAAATAAATTGTCAATATGCACTTAAAACTTAATTGGATGTTAATGATCAATTGTTTTGAGCTTGTAAATTTGTACTTGTATGGGTTATTTATTCTTTTTATTGCTTTGTTTGTTTCTGTTGTTTTAAAATATTGGTGAAGGCCATTGAAAATCAAGTGTATGTGATGTCAGACCATCTTTTCTTTTTTTAATTGTTCAAGTAGGGGGCAAACAAATATCTAAAAAGTTTTCGTCTTGTAGCCTTCCAATCGTGGAGGCGTTAATTTGAAAATGTAGTGTGCACGTATGTACAAATTCTGTTGTCCACTTTCATGTAAGGAACAAATAAACAATAAACAATAAAGAAATACTCTTTTAACAATTACCAGAGACTGACAAAGAGCTGTTTTCCTTGAAATGCATTCTTTGATTTGAAAAAGATATCCATGTGAGTGTATTTCTGAGTTAACAATTTTGTTATCATGATGACTGAGTTCAGGGCAACTTTTGTAAAATATGTTGCTGTACAAGACTCTTCATCATTGGCATTGCTCGCAAACAGTGTGGCTCCCTTGAGGTGCAGCCAAGAAGCAGAGATTCACGACTGCTGTAGCACAAGCTGCTGAGATACAGAGGCGATTTGTTTTGCAACTGCGAAACCCTGAAGTGAGAAATGATTGGATAAACTCACAGCCTCTTTTGGATATAAAATATAAAACTGCAGCGAGAAGCATGCAAACCCACTGTAGGAATGCTTGTGCTATATTTTTTACAGATGTCCGTGTACATACGTCACATTGTAGAGCCTAGAAGCAGCATCCATGGTCTTCCCCTGCAGCAGCAGTGTCAGCTGGACAAATTTAAGTGTCAGACACCAGAAGAGCAGAAGACAAATATAACAAGAGTCTCCCAGCATGGACAGACAGAACGACACTTTGTTCCGATGCATTTATTCATTTAATACTTTGTTCGGGCTGTTGCAGCAATTTCATCCCATTTCTGCTCTCGAGGCAGACATCCCCATTTTGTCTGTGGTTTTTCTCCCCATCGCCACGGAAACTGCTTACGTTTCATGCTCACTTTAATAAATGTCTCAATAAACAAAAACAAACTGTCAGGAGAAAAGTGGCATGAATCAATTTTGCCCCCTCCTCGTTCACTCCCCTTCGGTGAGCTGATGGGTTCTGCTCCTCCGCTGCACACTCATCATCCGTGAGCGTTTCACTACTGACAGGAAAGACTTTCTTAAAAAAATCGGCTGTTTCTCCTCCTGAGTGTGAGACAACACTTTCAGCGATGGCTACCTGGCTGCGTACGATCACACTCTTCAGTGAAACACAGACTAAACAAAGGCTGAGACGAGGAACTGCAAAGGTGACCAAAGCAATCATGGAAACAAACAGTAAGATTTATCCCATTAGCTCTTTTTAATGAGTTAACACTGAAGCTGCATAAACAAGCACTTCATTCATGAGGTCAAATCTTTGGAATTTACCTTAATACTCCCTGACAAAAAGACAGGTGCATTGTCAAGTCAAGTTTTACCTTTTGTGGTTAATAAAGGACAATTCTTTATCAGTTTCCTCAACTAATGTTTGAACTAACAAAATGTGGACCTATTCAAGGTATCTTAAAACTTTACTCCTGATCTTCAACCTTGAGCATAAGCTGAATAAATTAGACCAGGCTTTGACCTTGAAAAGCCACCCTTTAGTAATACAGCTCCTCATGTTCAAGCCCAGGATATATTTACAGGCAAAGCCAGCTACAGTGAAGCTCCCTCAGCACACGTGGTTGAAACTTTCAGTATTTCTCGGAGCCTTTTGTTTCCAGAGTGAACAACTCTCTTGTTTCATTCATTACTCAAAAATAGAACTATTCAACTCACCTATCACCAACAATATAAGCATTGTTTTGTCCATTTAGGTTCAATATTGCAGAACAGACTAGCCGCAATGAAGGACAGGAGGGATCACTTTGTTTACCACAAGGAATACGTGGCTGTGGGAGGCAAAATTCATAATAGTAATCAAAACTTAATAATTTCCCAGAACTAACAGATGGTTTAACTCTTTGAATTGTGTCAGTCATCATAAGGCTAACTCTACAAGCAAAATTTAGAGCCTGATTTGACCATAACCTGAAGCATATCATACTGGCACTTGCGTACTTTTTAATGAAAGCCAAAACCACCTTTATTCTCGATTTTTTTGACTGATAATCAATGACAGTTTATCTGTTATGATCCTCAATAGTCAAAGAACAGGTCCCTTGCACGAAGAGTCTGATATCCCTTTCCCACTGGCTGAAAAACCCGTTTAAACACGCTAACAATTGGCTCCTGTCGGCAGTGGGAAAGGCTCTAATCGGCATTCAGACCCGCATCGAATGACCCTGGAAGGGGACATGGGTTTATCGGCTCGCCTCCCATCAGCTCCAGTGGGAACGTCACACCTGGGTGAGCATACTTATTTACGGGATGACGTTGGCGTAACGTGCCTACGTCATAATATTGCACCTGTAACTTTGACTCTTCACTATCTCAGCAACAAACTCTATCTGCCTTTGTATCATCAGTGCTCGAATGTCGTTCAGTCTGCAATGAATTTGTATATTTTGAAAGAGGGATAAAAGTACGAAATATGGCAAACAGTTGACCACTGTGTCCATGGCTTCTTGCTCCTTACCATTGTTTACCTGGCCGTGTTTCAGCACGCTGATGATGTCATCAACGTGATGACATCAGCTTGATGTACCAGAGGAAAAAAAAAAACAGCCACGCAGCTCGTCTGCTGGCAATGGGAAAGCAGTCACTTGCCGATTGTTAACAGAGTTAACAAAAAAACCTGCATTTACATGTTAATTTTAGTGGGAAAGCAGTATGAGCGTACCGTGTGTCAGATTGCAGGGTAATATGACATGCATATGCTCAGTTAACCCTCCCAACTCCATGGGACTGTAACTGGCAGTATTTTCTTTTTATTCCATTTTCTTGATGAAAATCTTAGCAAAGCTATAATCAGACTTCACTTTTGACCCTTAGAGAAAGTGACAGCTTCCTGCCAATGCCCTGACCAATTGGAGGTGCCAAATTTCTTCTCGTCTTGTTTTCTTCATAGCAGCGTCCAATCAGGAGCAGCCACAGGTCACCAACAGACAAGAAAGCTACCTATCAGTTACCAGAATAATCAAACAGAAAATGTAAGCAATGTAATGTTGTCCTTAGTGCCATTTTTACCAAGTGAGACGGAGTCTGCTTCCAAGAGTTTTAAGGGTTGACATGCTGTTGTTGTTGTTTATTCAACAGCTGAAAGTGCGCACTGGTGCATGAGAGTCACAGTTGTTTCATATCAAGATCAAATTATTTAAACTAAGTGTTGCTCAAAACCTGTCAGAAATGATCCATGACTTTATAGGAACAGCCAGTCAAAAGCTAAGTGTGTTTGATGCCAGAACCAAATTAACAGTACAGCAGGGAGGGGATAAAAATTCATAACAAATACCAGCTCATCATCACCTCTTTTTCTGATGGTTTTTATCAGTAAAAAAGGCTGATAAGCTGCCAAGATCAGTGTTTAACCGATGCATTAGGGTGTCACTTGTAAAGATTTGAAAACTGTCAAATGAATATCCAGCCTAAACTGGCAGCTGCAATATAACAAGAGAGTAAATTTTAAATTAAGCATATCGACTGAAAGTGTTTTTCTTGACACAGACAGACTCTCATTGTCATGACAGTCATTCTTAGCACATTACAGCAAAATCAAAAGAATCCCTGGAGACATCTTTTCTAAATAGTTTGACGTTGTTCTAAACACAAACAGATGTTTGACTGCTTTCTTCAGAGCTAATGACAAAACAGCCTTTTTGTCGCTTGCTGCCTCAGTCAGTTAGTGCTTAAGTGTTACTTTGTCTTAAACAAACCTTGTTCTGGAAGTGAAAGAGACATTTTGAATCCCAAAGTCAGGCAATAACACAGAACAGATCAGGAAAGCATCCAACAGTTTGTTCTGTGAGGTAAAATTACTACTTCCAATCCGAGCCTGATGGCTTCAAAGACAGAGACGACAGCTGGTACTGTTTTCCGAAGAGGCCTCTTATTCTTTGACAAACACATCTACATATATCTGTAGGGATTCTTGGACACAATCTGGATCTGTCAAAGCCATCACTACTGTAATACGGCTGCTGGCTAAGGCAATCATATCTATTGTATTTTCCAATCATACATTTAGACCCCAGGATTTGTCAAATAGGTTCCAATGTTGAAATAACAATTTTCTCTTGGAGAGATAAGACTGTGAATCATAAAACACTGGATTTTCTACTTCTAATTTCCATATATCAGACTTTGACATTGTTGCCAAAAGTGATGTAGATGTATGTTTGATAATAAACTTTGAATTATGGAACTGGGAGAATACACAGATCAATCTTGTTTGTTTTCTCAAGACTCTGGTTTCGATGAACACTTTGGTTATCAAGCACTGAAGGTAGCAAATCCCTTTAGTCAGTAAGTCCACTAAATGATATGGAACCATTTGGACAAATAAAATACCATACAAACAAAATAATTGGCATCTCTTAAGACTAATTTATTAGAGCTCCTGCACCACAACATGTGCTCCATTATTATTCAAATCTAAATTTGTTCTCCGTGGTGAAACAATCATTATTTTGGCTGCTGACCATTAATGTTGCCCATTCTGATCATTACGAAGATGTCTCATTAGACTGTGACCCAAATTATAACAATGCTCAGAGGAAAACAGATTAATATCATTATGTTGTTGCCCGAGGACCAAATAACCTGCTGTCCATTGTTCCTTTAACCCAATTCTCTGCTTAGCATTTATCCTCATAAACTCTACAGTTTATGAGGATAAAGGATAAAGGATAAAGTTCATTTTGCAAGAATTATACTCTACAGAGTATAACATTCAAACAGACGGGGTTACTTCTCAACTGTCATGGTACCTTACTTAATTCAATGATTTAAGGTGGTCAAAAAACTCAGTTCCAAGTGTCTTAATAACTCATTTTCTAATTTAAGTTAGATAAAATAAAAAAACAAGTTTAGCATGAGAGGTTTATGATATTAGTTGCTACAAATTCTGAAGCTTAGTTAAGACCAACAAGTGGATTGTGGGTATATCACTGAACGTTAGATGACAAACACAATGTGTTTTCTTTCACTTCTTCATAATAAAAGCAGCACCAACAGCAACTTAACGCAACAATCTGAGCTTATGAGTGCAGAGTAGGGCTGTCACCTTGTGGTGGATACTCAAATATTTGCTCAAGCATGGAGTAAAAATCAGTATTCAAACTGTTAATACCCTGTTCATTAGGGCTGAACGATTTTAGGAAAAGATCTAATTGTGATTCTTCTGGCAGATATTGCGATTTCAATTCGATTCACGATTGTCTTCAAATCAAGTTTCAGTGAAATATTCACTATGTTTATAGTATAGACAACAGTAAGGAAATCAATGATCAAAAGCACATAACACATTATTCATCATCTAATATTGATGATAAATAATCTTTGATCCTTATTTAAGGTATACTTCAACTTCTACTCCCAAACAGAGGCTTTGTGTTGTTGACCAGCTTACCAGCACTTCCGCGTGGAGATGTGACGTTGGCGAACGAGTCGACTTTTTTGAACTGCTCTTTTAAGTGAACAATGAGAACCGATTCACAGTTGTGAGTAAGGCGTTCATTTGTGAGTCATTCTTAAATGCAAATTGCCTGCAAATTTATAAAAAAGTATGTGTAAAATAGTTGACACAACAGATCCTGGGTCAGTCAGGAGCGCTGCAATAAATTGCAACCTTGGTGATCACATGATTGCGTTGTTTGAATTTGCGATTTCGATCCAAAACGATAAATCTTTCAGCCCTACTGTACATTCAATTTAGAGTATGCTGTATTCTAGCCACAATTTGGAAGCACCTTGGGCTCCACACAGCTGATAGTAAAACAGTTAACAAGGCAGGGCTGTGTGTTGATAATGTGCAAAGCAGCTGGCTCTCTCCTCACCCACGACAAATCTATTAGCCCATTTGTCGGCCAGGCCCTCTGCGGGAGATGCGGAAAAGGCTATCACATACATTTGTCTATTAACCCTTTGGAGGGGTTAATAGACAAATGATGTAATGGAAATGCCTTTTTTTATGTTTTGCAGCCAGGTTGCAGGGTCAGGGAGTTTAATTTTGGGGAAAAGTGACAGCCCATGGATAAAAAAATATATCCTTTTCATTAATAAGACTGTTATTATGATCAATATTTAATGCTGTGAAATACAGAGTATTAACAAGGTTAACAGTAAATGGAAATGTATATGCATATCCTCTCAAGGTCTCAGTAATGGAGCACCATTTTGTCATGCTTTTCTTTAAGTTCAGTCATTTGTTTTTTTCCCATTATGAGTCTAAATTGCAACAATTTTCCATGAAGTAACTTTTGTGTGTTTTCCATTTAAAGGGCAGACAAAATACTCTCAACACAACCACTCAAAGTGAAGATTGGGAGCTGTTTTGTGCACTCCTTTTATTCAAACCCTCAACTTTTCTCTTTCCAATCAACTGAAAAAGCACTCTAAAGAAGTAACAAAAATAACATTGCTTTTCTATAACTTTCTGGCACTTCCTCTGACGCCACAGAGTAATATTTATGAGTGGGAGATTAACAAGGCTTAGATATGGTGAATGATCTCAATAATGGCGAAAACCCGCCACCAACTGGCGACGCAGGCTGTCAATCACTTTCCAAGTCTATAAAGCACCAGTGTTTTGGATTTGCTCGGATGAGAGGTTGCAGAGAGTATGGAAATGCATTTAATTGGCATTAGATTGCGTCAGGCGAAGTCCGTGGGCCAATCCACTGGTCTCATTAATCTCCACATATGTGAGCGTTTTCTCCGGAGCCACGTGTTGCCTCCGCCCTCCATCCATCACAGTTGGGCTACATAAGTCAACCCCTGACTGTCCGACCGCATTTAAGTAATTAATCAACATATTTTCTGTTCTTTTCTGTGGGGTCGGCCAACGTCGTGATGGGCACAGATGTCCTCCAGCTCTTGGACGTCACCATGGTAGGGAACCATCTGAGGGGCGGAGTCTGTCAGGCTGTTAGACGTTTGACTGTCGTGAAATCACTGTTCAGTTTGGTAAACAGTTTTAGCTGAAACGAGGGAGGTTAACAGCGAATGAGACAGAGGTCGAGCTGAGATCACACGAGGGAGAGGGACCAGCAAAGTGCCCCGGTTTGTCCATGTGGTGGTCCAGCCTGGATGCTGATAATCCCCCCATGACTACCCCCACAATCTAACAGAGAGATAAGGATTATGATGACCAATCCCTCCAGTCCCAAGATCCCTGGCCATTTGTGTCTCATGTTAATCTTGATCACAAACAGATTTCACACAGAAAACTCTGCATCCTTTACATTATTCTGATTTTTGGCAAGTTATTGTTGGGGTGGGGATGCAACCACTCTCAATATGTTGAAGTGTTCAGTACATCATTCATGATTTTATACACACGTGTGAACTGCAGTAATCTGGGTTTTCAATATAGAGATTTTATTCATTTGACCCTGTGAGTCAGAGGACAGGGGTGAGTAAACTCCTGCCACAAGTAACAACGTGCTTAACCCTTTCATGCATGGTGTCTACAACAGAGGACAGATTCGGAATACATTTTATAACAGTTAGGTTGCCATGTCCCTACTACCAGGTGGTGAACTCCCAAATCATTGTCTCAAGTTTCATAAAAATATGACCTCTGTATGTTATGGTAATATTGAGATATTTTGCATCATAAATCCAAAATGGCCCATGAAGGAGTAAATGCACCACGCCCTTCTGGAATAAGTGTTAAATCCTTCTATTCTAAAGTCAGACTGATTAAAAATTTTATTCTAATTTGATACTTTTATGCAGATGTTAAACATAATTTTCTTGTATATTTTATTCTGTAACCAAAAATTCATCTGTCCACTCCAGTGGAAGTTATGCCTGTATTCAAATTTCACCTAATTTTGTATTTTTTACTTAAAATTTTGGTGTAATTCACAAATAAATAGTTTAATTAAAGATCAAAATTAAATATACTTCAGATTTTGCATTTTATTTTAATGCTAACACTTTTAGGGGGTCATATAAGCGCAGGTGTATGTGAGGATAGGAAAGCCTTTGAGTGTGCGGGGGATGGTGCATGTTTGTGAATTTCTTCTAAAGTTTGTGTGTATTACAGCACATTACTGTAATAACTTATTCCTCCAAAATATCATGTTTTCTTTCAGAGAGACTTAAGGCCAGCAAGAGCTGCAGGGTGATTGAGAAGATTGAGAAGGGAGTGGCAGTGTCACATGATATTGTTCAGTTTTGTCATATTCATATCATTTACTCTTAATAAATACTTTTTAAAAGATATGTATTTGTGGATCTATATAAGCTCCTTTAAATTACTATTTATACCACTGATGCGCGACGTCCAGTGTAGCAGACAGATGCATTACTCCCTCAAAATATAGCATATTGAAAAAACATGTTTTGGCACTGATTTTTAACTTGTTCAAAGAAAAAACAAACATTTAAAAATTTTCCTTTGTGATTTAATAATTCATGCATGAAAGGGTTAAGTTGAGCCAAGACATCACAGTACTGCTTTGAGAAGAGAGGCAGCAATATGCACCCACACTCGAAATATGAAGGATCCCTCATTTTTCTAATCTGTGGTCTAGTAGTAGGAAACACAGTTTAGCATTTGCCAAACCTAAAATCAATAAAATTTGAGTTTGACATCATTTTTAAACTACTTATGAACAAATATTCGCCAGGTTTTGCAGAGGGAACATAATCTGTATTGTTGCATACCTCTTGGTTGGTGTCACTGTCTTTGCTTTTAGGATAAACATGCATCCCTACATTGTTGTTACCCAAATTGTGGGAAAAGGGGAGTCAGGTGTGTTTAAAGGGTTACAGTTTATGTTTTTAATCTAGGTCTTTTGGAAGGTGGACTAACTTTAGCACCATTCACGATGCCATTACAAGCTGTAATATTTTTGCCTGTGTAATGTCTAACCTCGACTGTAAACGCCGCAGAGACGGAATGGAGGGGGAACGAGTTGACACCTATTATGAGTTCGCTCCATCTAAAGAGGCAGTATCAATGATGTAATGCTGGAAAGAAGAAGGCATTGGGTTGTTCACCTCCATGTTGTATTGCAGCATGAATATAACAACTTTGTGGAGTAAATGTGTATGCCTCGAGGTGCATTCGCAGGATCCTCGAAAGGGAAAAGAAATCTAGATGATAGATGGATGTTAAAAAGTAGTAGGACACCTGTTTGCTTCAAAATACTATCTGCACTATTAACACACACAAAAGGAAAAACTAACAAAGCCCTAAAATGAACTGCTTTGTGTAAATGGTGCAAAAATGAACCTAAACCAAAACTTTCTGTAAGGAGCTGCATAGCTTTTTATATGAAATCTTTCTTAAAGTAATTATTACAACAGTAACACATGTAGATGCATTATAAATTGACCTACAACACACATTAACACAGACTTTGTCTGTTCACAGAGAGAACAGCTACAAAAACTACAATAATTCAGAGTCTCTACAATGACTCGCATCATTTAACTTTAATTAAAAGCCTAAATTGAGACCTTGATTGAGTACAGTATTTAGTCAAGCGATCCAACTCTTTCCTCAACATAAAGAGGTTTGACATAATGAAGATATCGCTCACGTTTACGGCACAGAGAATCTTACTTTTGCTTTTCTTCCCTTTACAATGGATGGTGACAGATCAACATTTATTCCACATCCATTGAAAAGGCTCATATCGTATGTATCAACACTGCTTAAGACAGTAACAGGCATCAATCTTTATTAAAATACAGAATGGAAGACCAATGGAGCAGCACTTAGGTAGCACCAAATATATACAGGCTGTGATTTCCAAAATGATGTCGCTCTGTCTTTCACCCTGATTTCCTACTTATCAACTGTCTAAAGGCACATAAAGCAAAAATCAATCTCATAAAAGACAAACTGTATGAAATTCTCGACAATATTTCAACTTAATGAAGCAAAACAAAATGAAAAGCTGGAAAATCACTTCACACTACATCATATACATTCAGAGAATGATTGGATGTTATGGGAGAAATTTACAGCCTTGGTGTTGACATGTATGATGAAAGACTGGAGGTTGGTCTTGCCGTGGTGGTGCGGAATGGAAATGGCATAAAATAGGCCATAAAAGCCCGGGAGATACATACAAACCCTCATGATCGCAATAACAAGTCAACTGAGTCACTAGGCACAGGCAGAGGGGGGTGTTGGGGGTGAATTGGTAAGACATTTGGGGGGGGGGGAGGTGTAGCCTGGAAGGCACAACGCAGGTACAACCATATTGGAGGTATACGTTTGTCAAGATGACGGAGGGTCCACCATCAGTGTCATTAATCACCCATGAATCTCTATATCATGCAACATAATTAACATAAATAATTAATAAATAAATGTAACAATGAATGGATGGAGTTATCTGACTTGTCATTTTGCAAGCATCAATTAATGACACCAATTACAATACATGTCTCTGTCCTGCAATGGATTTCCTTAACCTTTCCTTGACCTTGACGAAGAATGCCAACATTAAACATCTAAACCAAACTGTTACGTGAAGTAAAGCTACCCATAATGCAAAGTGACACAATAATTAATGAGCACTGGTCATTAGGTTACCACAAAACACATTAATTAGACAGGTAATTGAGGGAGATAGAGTGTCTTTCTTGCGCCAGCTGTATACTAACTGGCCCTTTTATTAGGCACACTTTGCTTGTATCAGGTTGGATCCATGGCTGCAGCTAACACTGATGTCAATGAGTGCATGACCTTGGTATTTTTTCCGACCTACAAAAAAAACCCCCAAAACACTTTATTGTGAAATTACGTGGGAGATAGACACCCGGGGTTGCACGGTGTACTGGCTGCCAGAATGTGAGTCGGAGGGAGAGCACAGATACTATTGCTGTACAGCGCTTTAAACTGAAGGTTTTGGAAAGACAAAAAAACAGCTTGGAAGCAGAGAAAATAAAGTGATTTTACATGAAAAGGGTTTCCTTTTTGGATGATCTCCACTGCTCTCTGGGGGTTCCTCCAATACTTGCAATGAAAATTCTACGCTAAATAATCTTAGAAATAATATATATTTAAGGCCATTCATTTTTGTAATGGATGGTGTGTATTAGCATTTGCTTAGGCCAATTAATGTAATATCAGAGCTCAGGAACATGGTCGACATGACAGCGCTGGCCCGACCCCCCTGACCCCTCCCACGATAAAATGATCTTGGTATTTTCAAAATCCTGGCTACGGCCCTGGCCTATGACCTTCAGAGCTGCTATAATTCTTTTCACCTTCAACACCGTTGAGCCGTATGATGAATAAATTAATTTGTCTTGTTTTATATGACATGTCTATTGTTATTATTTCCCTATAATGTAATCCATGGTGTTTATTATGTGTCCCATTTATTGTGGCAGCTTTTCACATGACCCGTATGAATGACCCCTTCATTATACCCCACTAATGAGAGGCTGTGAATCACCGGCAGGCGGATTGTTCAAAGTTCGATTCATTCTCTGCTCTTTGTTGACTCTGAGGGAGACACCTGAGGTGCTGACATGTCAATTGATCAAGTGCTCCAGAAGTTTCCTTTTGCTATCATAATTTCTCTGATGTGTGAATCTCTCTACTCACGGCATCCCAAATGTGCTCTATTGGATTGAGATCAGGTGACTGTGGAGGCTTCTGGAGTACAGTGAACTCATCGTTATGTTCAAGAAACCAGTTTGAGATGATCTGAGCTTAGAGACATGGAGCGTTATTCTGCCGAAAAATCAGAAGATGGTACACTGTGGTCATGAAGGGATGGACATGGTCAGCATCAGTACTGAGGTAGGATGTTGTTGATGCCAGATGGGATTTGTCTGTTTGTTTGTTTGTTTGGTAACAACAGTACGCAAAAAGTTATGAACAAATTTTGCTAAAATTTTCAGGAGAGGTCGGTGATGGCCCAACTTAACAATTATTTGATTCTTGCTGTGATCTTGATAACCGCCACTAGTGAACAATCATTTTTGCTAAAAAAAAAAAAAAAAAAAAAAAGTCAAAAAAATAATGATACCAACATGATTCCAAATGTTAGGGGCAAGTTTTCAGGGTCAAGGGATCGTATGCGTAACAGCAATATGTGAGCTACCTTGGAGGAGTTATTTTATATACTCTTGATGAAGGTATATATAAACTTAATTTACGATTTACGTGACTTTTTCCCTCCCAAAGAAAAAGCCTCCAAGTGACACAAAAAGTACATTAATCATGTTTTGCCTACATGTTTTAAAATATATTCCAAAACTAGTTAAAGCGCAAACTGTTATTTTTCCTTAAAATGTTGATAATATGTTTGAACGTAGGCAGACTTGTCTACATATTCACAGAAAGCTGAGCTAGAGTCACAATATGGTAAAATGGAACTGATCAGTAAATAATCTCTAAATTTAAAAAACAAAAACAAGTCTAAAAAAAACTAACATGGCCTACGATGATAAAAAGTGCAAAAAAATCATTGTTTATATGTTCAAACATTGCAGCAACTTACAACTGGAGTAAGTGTAAGTAAAGAAAAAAAAAATCTTAATCTTCTGCAAAAAATGTCTCAAAATAATCAATTTAATCAGTATATTCCCCAGCCCTGGGTAAAGTTTTAGATTAGATTGAGATGTAAGTATGAAATGTGCATCTTCTTTAACCTTACTGCTACCCTTACTAGCTTGAGAGGCCTCAACATAAATATATCTTGTACAGGGATATTTTGGAGTGAAATGTGAAAATGGACTGAAGTATTGAGGTTTCTTGGGGGTAAAACAAGCAAGGAAAAGTGCATGAGGGTTGAATCAAGCAAGGAGGATGAAAAGAAGAAGATAAGCGATGGTTCAACTTTTATTTCAGACACCAGCGTCTTCGAAAAAATGTCAGCTCTTGCTTTGACTGTCCATCAAAAGTGGCGATATTTATTGGCTGGACTAACTTTGCAGGATACAGGGACTTTCATAAGTCAAATCAGTGAGACACACATCTAAATCTTTATAAAGTACAGTTATAAATATTATTGGCAGATTTAGAGTCAGTGTTGTGCTTCTCTGAGTGTATACGCTTATTTTTGGATTTTATTAGATGGACATAAAGACTAAACTAAAAGCTTATCTGCTGCCAACAGAAGCCTCTCCATCCATCTCTAATGTGACTGTCTCTGTCAGCTCTGGATGCCGCTCCCACCCCTCTGGGTCCTTGGGTCACCATCAAGCAACATAAATTAAACATGCAGAGATGCACACACGCTACAAAAAAGCCTCGCCAACACACATGTATCGATGAATAAATAATGCCATCACTCTGTGAGCATGCCTCGCATTCCAAAGACAAGCGAGGCAGACTTCAGGGGGGCAGTGAGGCAGGCTGTGATGGACTATCGGGCCGAGAGGGAGACGATTAAAATCACTGGAGGTCCTCCAGACAGTTTGTTCAAGTCTTTGTCTGACATTGTTCTGTGAAATCACCAAAAACCAAAGCAAATAAAATCAGCAGGCCGTATTTTTCTGACTGATCAAACAAGATGAAAAAGGAAAGCATGTTTTTTTTTTTCAATTTTTAGGACAGATCTGAGCCTGTCGGCGACAAAACCATGCACGCCAGTGGAGATAAATTAAAGAGATGCCCTTTCGAACAAAGATCACAGCAGCTGCTGCGCAACAATAGAGATTGCTGTCAAATTTATGAGTCATCTTCTGGTTTAAACTTCCTTGCCCCTTAAAACTAAAACTTCCACCTGTCAGTTATTTGCTCTGTGATAGTACAGTGGTGGGATCAGAAGGCTGGGTTAGTTGTTACATTAAGGTAACCTAATAAAGCCATAATTGCTTAACGGTTGAGACGCATCTTTTAAAGTAAACTTACCAACGCATTAAATAGAATTATGAACAATAACATTCCTTTAATTCGGCCAGTGTTGGTGTATACCTGTTAGGGCTTGGTATTTCCAGCAACGTCACGATGCGATACATACCCCGATACTGAGGCCACAATACAATATGTATCCAGATGCACATAAATTGTGGACATTGACCACACTTTTAACAGAATTCCCGACAAGTTTTGTTTAATTACAATAAGAAAAAGAACAAGGATGAGTTATAAACAATTCTACAATGTAAGAAACTTAAATTCAGGTCCTTAAAGATGATAGACCTAAGTTCAAATTTGCAACATGTGCTTCATCATGTAGCTTGGCTTCTACTTTGAACTGTGCCATTGTTAACATTACCCAAAGAGTATTGACAACAACTGTCAAAGCATTGAGGCCGCATCGATTCTGTAGAATCCGTACCAATACACGCATCTCTAAGGAGTGCATGACGATATTTTGAGCACAGGCCTAATACCTATCAATATTAGTGTTAATCTAAAGTAAAAAAAAACAGCTTAGAACAGGGTACCGTGCGCTCTTGTTTGTAGTGTGGTAATCTCTAGGTAAAAGCCAGATGCTCATATGTGTTAATTTTGACAGCA
Organism: Cetoscarus ocellatus; assembly: GCA_037902135.1. NCBI lineage: Eukaryota > Metazoa > Chordata > Actinopteri > Labriformes > Labridae > Cetoscarus > Cetoscarus ocellatus. The sequence continues at coordinate 285,316 of JBAMNC010001454.1, forward strand.
CTTTTAAATTTAGTTTTAGTCATTTGCCTAAAATATTTTTTTAGTTTCAATCATAATTTAGTCATCTAAATCGTTTTAGTGGACTAAAATATGAAGTGTAAAGTGTAAGGCATATTTTATGTTTCCTTGAATTTCTGAAGTTGTGTTTAACACTTGGATCTCACCATGAAGCATGAGGCAGTTGTGATTGGATGTGCCTCATAACTCATCCAAACTTTCCACACAACCAAAGTAGTTGTGATTGGATATATTCCTAACTTGTCCCTACTTTCTACATGACCAAATTAGGTCTGATTGGATTTAGTCTCCGTCAAACATTTTGGTCTAGTTTTTATTTGTTGACGAAAATGTTACTTAAATCAGTTTTAGTTTTTGTCAATGTACACTTTTTTTGAGTTATTGTTCTCATCAGGGAAAAAAGGCTGCATTTCACACAAAAGTTAAATTTATTTCTGTTAATTTATACATTCAAACTTTACTAGCATTCAATAAAGGGTTATTAGATGTTTCATTTTATCCAAGTGTACAACATGACTTCAGAAATTCAAGGAAACATTAAAAAAAATGCCTTACACTTTACACTTTATATTTAAGTCGACTAAATTTACAACAGATTTTGTCACCTAAAATGTGAAATTTCATCAAGTAAAACCAGGACTAAATTTAAAAGTATTTAGACGACTAAATTATGACTAAAACTTAAAGATATTTTAGGCAAAAGACTAAAACTAAAACAAAATTAAAGTCTTGTCAAAAGGTGGTGATCTGTCAGGGCTGACAAAGAAGGCCCATTGGAAGAGTCAAAAGCTGTAGTTCCTTGAATGTCCACTTGAGGCTGACAGCAGCAACCCTGGAGGTGTTATGACTGACAGTTGGCCTAAAACAAGCATCTTTACAGCCTGGTTCGAAAGGGAGCTTCCAAGTACAGACATGATTGATGTGGCTACACCTCTCTGTCTTCCTGAGCTATAACGTTTACTGTCAAGGCATGAACATGTGGCCATTTGACCTTGATGACCAGTGTCGTATCAGTAGATCTTTGAGTCACGATAGACAATTACACAAAGTTTGAGGAAAGTCAGAGATGAAGTTCACAGTGTGAGCCCAGCTCCATGTTTATGGGTTTAAGAGTTCAACAAGATAAACCCTCTGGCCCTGGACATCTTTAGTATGGAGGCCTAAAAACTATGTGAAGTACTTTTTAAACATCCATAAAAAGTACCTGCACGTGTCTCTGTAGATATCAGGCTGGTCTGACCTCCACATTTTATCTCATAGATGGATGTCTAATAGTTTAGGAGATATCAAAGACACAGTGTGAGAATAAACTCAGGAAACACCAATACCTACGTGACCAGATTTAAAAAAAAAAAAACCCACATAAAACACATCCAGACAAACTCTCAGAGCAGCTTTCATCTCATTTGCAGTGGACGAAAGCGAAACACATCCAACGCAGAAGCCTGTACTGTTAATTAGGTATTTGGCCCCGGGGACTTCCACGTCTCCATGCGATTAAAGATAGGACTCTAATGAGGGGAAGGAAGACAACTCAGACAAAAGGAGAGGTGGGGGGAGGGATTAGGCGAGGGCGGAGATGCAAGGAGAATGGTTCATTGTGTTTCCTGAGACGGAGTGCAGGACAGGTCAGTGTGTTTTAAACTGTGAGCGAGGATGCAGCACGAGGTGGAGCTGGGGATTGATTAAAGGCATGAGCATGAAAGTATCTGATCAGATTCTCCAAGAATGTGGGACAAACTCAGGTGACTTCTGACCAAACAAACGTTACTTTCTGCCCTCAAAACTGCCTACACTTCTTTGTGTCATTGAGTCAAAAAGCTGCTGGAAACATTCCTCAGAGATTTTGGCATAATAACAGCACACAGGTGCTTCAGATTAGTTGGCTGAATGTCCATGATGGAAAGCTCCCGCTACACTACATCCAAAATATGCTCCATTGGATTGAGATCTGGTGACTGTGGAGGCCACAGGAATAGTGTGAACTCATTGTCATGTCCAAGAAATCAGTTTGAGATGATTTGAGCTTTGAGACATGGAGTGTTATCTATCAGAAGATAGATTAGATTAGATAGAACTTTATTAATCCCTTGGGAAGACTCCCACAGGGAAATTAGGATTCCAGCAGCAGCATTGTATAGCAGTACGCAGGGTAAAGAAAAACACAGGGTATCAAAATAGTAAACAAGTCAAAATAATTTGCCATTAAAAATAAAAATATAAATATATATATAAATAAAAACATAGGCCACCTGTAGACATAAGGGCTGGGTATGACAAGTAACAGTTCTAAAGTAAGCTGTAGCATTAAATCATGCTCACTTGGTACTAAGGGTCCCAAATGTGCCAAGAAAATGTCCTGACAAAATTTCACCGCAACCACAAGCCTAAGCTGGTGATACGAGACAGGATGGATCCATGCTGTCATGATGTCTTTGCCAAGGTCTTTCTTTGTTTTTTGTTTTTTCTAAATTGAGATTTTCAGCAAGCACAATAGTAACAATAATTGCACCTTTGAATTTTTCTGTAGGGAACATTTTATACATTGAAAGCAAAAGACATTTAAAACAGAAAGAAGACCAAAAACGATAAATAACATAAAATAAAATAAAATAATTTTTAAAAAATGAACAAAGAAAATGATAATAACAATAATAATAATAATAACGATAATAATAATAATAATAATAATAATAATAATAATAAGAAGAAGAAGAAGAAGAAGAAGAAGAAGAAGAAGAAGAAGAAGAAGAAGAAGAAGAAGAAGAAGAAGAAGAAGAAGAAGAAGAAGAAGAAGAAGAAGAAGAAGAAGAAGAAGAAGAAGAAGAAGAAGAAGAAGAAGAAGAAGAAGAAGAAGAAGAAGAAGAAGAAGAAGAAGAAGAAGAAGAAGAATACATTTTTATACATGATCAATTACACATCATCCTGATTTAGGAGAAAAAAAACACTATACAACAGTCTATAAGACTTTGATTTGCCACACACAAATTTGATCAATATACATACAGCATAGTCTAATACACAAATACCTGTGCATAAGCATCACTCTGGAACTGCAGGGAAATGTAGGCGCCTAACGTAAGAAAAGAAGGGGGAGCCCATCGCATTGAATCTTTTTAGAGATCCTCTGTGAGTGTCTAATCTAATTTTCTCCAACTTTATGCAACTTAATACAGAAGAATCCTCTGTTGCCAAATTCTGACCCGATCATCTGAATGCCACAGCAGAAAATGAGACTCACCAGATAAGAGAACCTTCAATGGACCAGTTTTGTTAAATAGCCCCAGTATTCTGCTCTGAGCTGACAGGAGCGGCACCCTGTGTTATCATCTGCTACTTCAGCCCATCTTAAAGAGACAAACTTTATAACCCCTCATGGGGAAATTCAATTCTTTATACTCTGTTGTTGAGGCATGCTTCACACACAAACAGGTCCTGTGATCATGCACTAATGGAGAGACGTCAGAGAGATGGCTTGCTGCTCCTGGAGAAGTGCTAAAGAGCTGTTTTTGGATTCATCCCCTTGCTCAAAGCAGCAAAGTGTTAATTTTGACAGCACTTTTTAATTCAGTTTTAGTTATAGTCCTTTGCCTAAAATATTTTTTTAGTTTTAGTCATAATTTAGTCATCCAAAATGGTTTAATTTTAGTCTAGTTTTAGTTGATGAAATTTCACAACATTTTAGTCGACAAAATCTACTGTAAATTTAGTTGACTAAAATATGAAGTGTAAAGTGTAAGGCATTTTTTATGTGTCCTTGAATTTCTGAAGTCATGTTTTACACTTGGATAAAGTGGAACATCTAATAACCCTTTATTGAATGCTAGTAAAGTTTGAATGTCTAAATTAACAGGAACTAATTTAACTTTTGTGTGAAATACAGTCACCTTTATTTAGGCTACCTGGCAGAGCATCTCAGTTACAATACCAGAATTGACAACAAACAGTGAGCCTGCTCTACATGAATATATCATTTCATAAAGAGAGCAGCTCTGATTGGATCACTCCACAACTTATCCCACCACTAGCAAGCTAAGACAGTTGTGATTGGATGTCCCTCTTAACTCATCCGATCTTTCCACACTACCAAAGTAGCTGTGATTGGATATATTCCTAACTTGTTCCTACTTTCTACACGATGAAAATTAGGTCTGATTGGATTAAGTCTCTGTCAGCATATTAGTCTAGTTTTTTTTGTTTGTTTGTTTTTATGAAAATGTCACTTAATTTAGTTTTAGTTTTTGTCCATGTGCACTTGTTTGTTTTAGCTATAGTCTAGTATTAGTCAGGGGAAAAAGGTTGTTGATGAAAACTATGAGGAAAATAATTACTCAACAACATTAACACTGGTTCAAAAGGCATTTCGGCAGTGCCCAGGAAATCAGCTGGCACCTTTCCAGCAACCAAACCAACTTCCAAACATTTTTCAGGCGGGACTTTAACCAATTGGGTCCAATCCCTGACCCTGGTCCTTCTGGACAGAGCTACTGCTACAAACTCTGATGTTTTGAGCATACAGAAATGGTCCACTATGAGTTGGAATAAGTGGTTATTATCACAGAAACCGTTGCCTTTATATCATCTCGAACAAATCTGGCCATTCTCTTTTGAGCTCTGGCATCAACAAAGGCCCAGAAAACTGATACTCACAGGATATCTACTCTTTTTGGACCATTCTATTTAAATACTGGAGACAGCTGAGCGTAAAAATCATAGCAGATCATCAGTTTGTGAAATAATTAGACTAGCCAATCTGGTCCCAGCAATCACGTTAGGGCTGAACGATTTATCGTTTTCTGATCGAAATCACGATTTCAGACAACGTGACCATGTGATCGCCGAAGCTGCATTTTTTTGCAGCACTCCTGACTGACCCAGGATTAGTTGTGTCAACTATTTGCTAGTGGCGATGTTGTTACATGTCAGCGCTCATGTCCAAAACCATCAAAGGTTACATGCATGCTGGTTTGGCATGGCTGGCTTTTTTCCTCTATCGGATTTGTTGAATTTTGTTTCTTATATTACGTGTTTAACATTGTTTTTTTTGTTTCTTGCATTTTGCATTTTATTTAACTTTTTTAACTTAACACAAGTTAGGATTTTTACACTACTGTTTAAAGTTAAGACATTTAACAACACTCTTTTAGTTTTTCAGATGTAATAAGTGCCATTGGTCAAGGACTTTAAAGAGTGCACATGCATGTTTCTTGTTAATAAATACATTTGGAAGAAATTCTTACCTTTAGTTTTCATCCTTGCCTTAGAGTAATAGCTTTTAATGTTTGATGGTATGATGTAATTTTCTGTCATGTTTGTAAATGCTACTGTACACATTGTGAATATTGCACTGGAGCTTGATTTGAAGAAAATCGTGAATCGAATTGAAATCGCAATTACACTTTTCTTAAAATCATTTCCCTTTAAATCATGTCATGTTCAAAGTCACTCAGATTACCTTCTTCTCTATTTTGTTGCTTGGCTTGAACTTTAAAAGGTGTCTTGACCTTGCTACATGCCTTGAGTTCATGCCATGTTATTGTCTTAATCCCTATTTGCAGTAAAGAGCAGTGGTGCAGCTTATAAGTTGGCTGGCGATTGAACATGGAGCATCTTAACTGAAAATACATTCTTAAGACAAAATTGAAGAAGATGGCTGCCCTGTCCGACCTTAACCTCAGAAAACCCCGCTGCAGCTCTCTCTTTAACACATTTACGTCCCTCTGGAGAGAAGAGGACAGTCATTTGAAAGTAAACACTGATGAGCATCCATTCCCTGCAGTCTTTATGACTTTGAACAAGCTGTTGTTTTGTCTAATTAAAGCCTGTAACGCTGAAGTTCTTCTCCTCGAAAAAAGAAACCATTTCAACACCATCCAGGTAAGAATAACGAGCAACAGCTCACGGGGAAGATTTATGGCTTTATGGTTTGGGACATATCAGGGAGGGAAATGAGAAATGATCATTTGTGGGAGGTTTAATAGGACGATGGCTATTTCACTGCATGCCGATCATTATCCCAGGTACTGTAAAATAATTAAGCCAGGGGGTGGCATTTTGGTTAATGTAGGGCTGGGTAATACATCAAGTTTGAAAGATAAATAAAGAATCCAGGTAATGCTTTTGTTTTGTCTTTTAATACACCCTAATTAGACGAGTGAAACTGCAGTATGAAAAAATTTGGACCATTTTTCTAACTATATATAGTCCCACTCATGCTGCTGTTTCAAGGCATAATATTTACACGAAAGGTGCACCATTTTATCGGCAGTTATCGGCCAATTTTTGTGAAAAAATGTGAGCAGAATTATTGCCTGTAAACACCGATACTTACCACCAGTTGACTGAGTGATTGATTGATTGATATCTCTATTTTGATCATGTAAATGACAACTTCAAACCACTTAATGATACAAGTTAGTGATAATCAAAAAAATAACACATGAGCATAAAGGTGTAGGAAGAAGTATAAACTTCTCTAATCCTACCCCCAAAAATCTTACTATACATAACTGAAATCAAAACACTGTCTTAAATTTATCAAAAAAAAATGCAATCATACCTATACCCTCTTTACAAATGTATTTCACCTTTGGATTAACCTCATGTTTACTCACGGACGACATCCACTTGTCTGCTACTCCTGATGCTCTGTCCTCCTCTTAAAGAAACTGTAGCAGAGTCTCCAAAACTTTGGCTTCAGTCCATCAAGTCCAAAATATTAGTCCAGAGACCAACAGCATAAAGGCTAATCAGCTAAGCTTAATGAGGAACAAATGTCTGGTGATGCATTTGAGGTCTAGTTGGAAACATTGTGATGCATTCAGGTTGACTCAGTAAAATAAGTATTTGAAGAAGCAAAGAACATGATGTGTTTAAATGTATTTAACGGAGTTATAGATTAAGATTTTTGCTGAACTTTGACTAAATAAAGTTGAGTGGGGGTAGAATTTATTTTCTTAGCATTACGAAACGACAGTTACGTTGTGTTAATAAGTTAATATTTTTACAAGCATTGTCTCTAATTGTTAAACTGTTTGCACAGTTTTGCCTGTTGAGTCTGTCAGTAATTTTGTTTATTCACATCATAAAAACAAATGATAAATAAGTCATTTTATTGCGTAATTGCGACAGCTTAACTGTAGGACATTTGTTGCATTGCTACTTGAGATCTTGTTGTTTTGCTTTGCTGAGCAAACCTTCCGACCACTTGTTAAGAAAAACATGGAAGATGATCGGTATTGCCTAAACTCATAAAAAGAGGATTGGTATCAGCGAGGAAAAGCCTGAACGTGGAGTTTGCATGTTCTGCATGTGTGGGTTGTGCCCAGGCAATCCGGCTTCCTCCGACCAGCGTTAATTTTGTCAGCACTTTTTAATCTAGTTTTAGTCTTTTGCCTAAAATCTGTTTTAGTTTTAGTCATAATAAATTCATCTGAATTGTTTTCATTTTTTAGTTGATGAAATTTCACAACATTTCAGTCGACGAAATCTGCTGTAAATTTAGTCGACTAAAATATGAATTGTAAAGTGTAAGGCATTTTTTTATGTTTTCTTGAATTTCTGAGGTCATTTTTACACTTGGATCCCGCCACCAAGAAGCTAAGGCATTTGTGATTGGACGTCCCTCTTAACTCATCCAACCGTTCCACACAACCAAAGTAGCTGTGACTCTGAACTTGTCTCTACTTTCTACATGACCAAATTAGGTCTGATTGGATTAAGTCTCTGTCAAACATTTTAGTCTAGTTTTTATTGTTGACGAAAATGTCCGTTAATTTTGTTTTAGTTTTAGTAATTGTACCCTTTTTTTTTTTAGTTATAGTTTAGTTTTTGTCAGGGGAAAAAAGGTTGTTGATGAAAACTATGACAAAAATAATTAGTCAACAAAATTAACACTGCCTCCGACGGACCAAAAATATACTCATTATGTTGATTGGTGATTCTAAATTGCCCTTAGAGTTTGAGTGGTTGTCGGTCTCTCTATGTGGCCCTGTGATTGGCTGGCAACTGCTTCAGGGTGTACTCTGCCTCTTGCCCAATGTCAGCTGGGATGGGCTCCAGCCCCCGTGACCCCAAGGTGCCAAAGTTGCTAGATTTGTACTAAAATTGCACCAAAGCCCATGGTAAATCTTTAATGTTTATCATGTACAACCATTCAGCTAAAAAATGAAGAAATTTGAATTTTGGTTCACATTTCCCAGCCCTACATCCATGAGATTCTACATTACACTGATGACAGACCTGAGGAGAGAATAAAAGATACATCAGCAAAGTGGACGTCCTGGGAACGTGCCATGCTTCACGATGTAATTGAAAAAGGCAATGATTGGATATTTTATTTTTCCCATTGGGGTAGGGCACCACAGGTCAGCAGACTGCACTCAAGCAGCTGCTCCCCGAGGAGCGACTACCGCGCTCCGTGAGCTAACTACCCAATCCATTCAGTAAGAGTGCTATGGAGGAGCCTTCAGCTTTATAATCCATGTACATGCAGCTCTGCACATAATGAGCTGAAGGGTACACAGGGTCTTCGTATGGACAACTTTTGTTAACCTGCATTTTAAACATGGCGCCGTTCTTTGAATGGAAATAATTTGCCTTCAGTGCTTTGACCATTTCGTTGCTTTGAAACGTCGCTCTGTAGCAGATAAACAGCTCTACTCCTCCTTGTATTTGGATGATCTGACTCTTCTTTCCTCCTTCTTCATCCCAAAATAAAAGAACAAAATAACAACCTTGTTTCCCACAAATAACAGGACAAATTGCCAGAGTGTTCTCTCAAGAATAAGTGCTTACAAACGACTGTCACGTGAAAAATTAGTCATCATATTTTGTTATTTTTCTTCTTTGCAGCACCAAACAAAGAAAAGTGTTTCCATTACTGAACATACCATCAGATATTTTCATGGACATCAACCCTTCATTATGCATAAAGACATTAGTGAGGTATGTAAAGGGAGACCGATTAACTAATGGAGGATTTTACAGCCACATTATGCCCTTTTGATATTTAATAAGGCTGCAGCATTGATTTATTCAGTGATGACTTCATACACGTTACATTCAAACATGTCAGGGTTACGTGCCCAAACATCTTCCATTAAATGTCACATGGAAATAGGTGTGTGCACGAGGATAATCAAAGGTCAGCAAGGACTAAAATGTGACAATAATGTGCCAAAGCAAAGAGATAATATGATCAAGCTTTGGTGCACATTTTATCTTCTGCAGTTCAACATTAACTCAAGCCAGCATTGAAGTTGAGTCACCAATTCTCAAGTCCAACTGCTTATGTCCAAGTCCTAGACAAAGGATACTTCACACCAAGTCAACCAAACTCTGGTGTGCACCAAAGACCTTAACCAAGATCCCTTGAAAAGGTCTCAGTATGCTACTATCCTGCCGATATCCCATGTTCCGACATTTCCAAAAGTATTATTGCCGATACCAATATTTTTCATCGAGAGCTGAGAGGCTTTACAAAAAATTGATGAAAAATTGACTTGTTGCTTTCAATGTGAGAGTCTATTTGTGCAACAAACAGATATAAAACAATTAAGACATTTAACTCTTTAAAAAAATGAACATCCTGCTTTTGGACCTGTGCAGTGATGATGAAGTGGTATGTACATTTGTGTATTTTGCCGATATCATATCCGTGATATGGCCGCTATGTATGGCAGATATATCTGCTGTAAACAGCTGCAAAAATGTAAATATCAGCCACTACTAATTTTCAACTTTCCAGGACAATATCTGCCAATGCCGATACCTTACCAATAATATTGTGCATCCCTAGTTTGTTTGCCAACCTCAGTCTGAATTAACTGCTGGAGGCGATGTACTTTTTGGATCAAACCAATCATTGAGCTGCTGATAAAATGAAAAATATTACAAAATGGATGACTATCCAGTGCAGAGATGTACAATACTACCAGCACAATATCTGCTTCAATATAAATGAGAATTTCGACAAATAATAACAGCCACTACATCAATTTATATTATATTATATTGGTCACATATGTGTAGCACATATATCAGCATTAATATCAGCAAAATCTGTAAATGCTCTTTGACAGTGCGTCATATTGGCACTGAATATCTACATTTAAAAAATCGACAGGATCATTTCTTAGAGAATGAAATTCTGACTTTTATTTGCATGATTGTTACATAGAGACTGTCAAACTGAAAGAAACAGGCCATTTTCAAGAAGGTGTCCAAACCTTTTTCATCAAGGGCCCCGCACAGAAAGATGGATGCACTGATGACAGGGCCATTTTGATTTATCTCACCTGCTACCACATGACTGGACCCTGGTTAGGATGGCAAAGGCAACGGATGGCTCGTCCACACATTCAGACTCAAAACAGGAACAAACTGCACAAAGCTGACACACTTAAAGGAAGTGTTGGTGCTTTAAGATGATAAGAAATGATTGGATGCTCTTTTAACCTTGAAATGGTGGTAGATAATGCAAAAAATAAACATGATTGGTTTGAATGCTGCAACTATCCATTTGTTTTTATGCAATGGATAAGCAAAAGCATTGTGTTCTAATGCTGGCTATGACTGGACCTTTTTAAAGTTTGAGGCTGAGGGCTGACTGGGAATGAGCCGTGGGCCGCATTTAGCCCCCCCCGGCCTTAGTTTGATAACCCCAGAGGTAGAGCCTCTGTGCAGTGCAGCCTATAATAACTGTTGTTAGACCTTGTTTCCTATTTTTCATGTTGTAAACAGACACATTTGGAGCTCAGATTACCCCAGATTCACTTTATTTGTCCCATAGGAAAGCTTTCTACATTTAAGAATGCTTTTGGTTAAATCACTGCCTTTTCAACGTCCGGGAATAATGATAACAATTGTTTAAAGAGATCTGCATTGATTTTCTAAGAGTAAACAGAAAACAAACATTGATTTCCAAGTCAAAGTTAATCATTTTGTTGACCCACTCTGGAGCTTTGGGCCTCTGAAACAACACCAGATAACTTCCTCCTTTGCTCCTAAAAAGGAAGCCAGTTTAATCAATGGCTCCTCTCGAGTGTTTTGTCACTTGAAGTAAACACTTGTCATTTTGGGGCAAAGCTAAAATGACAGATGTTTTTCGAAGAGAGACAGCAGCGAGCCAGAGGCTGGGAGAAAATCAAAGTGGCAGGTAGATTTCAAACATTAGAAGATGATTTGTTGTGGGCTGGCAGGTGAGTTTGGACATTTATCTGTCAGTCTGTGATACATTTTCATGTTTAACAAGTCAATTTCCCATCATGGACACTTTCATCAGTCATACACGCTCTAAATGTCCTTGAACGCAGCACAGCAGGGGACATCTGATCAGGCTTCAGTGGAAACGCTGCTTAAGTTTAATAAATGTATAATGTATGAGTATATAAAATAGTTGAAATTTATATCCTGATGTGTTTTTACTAAGGGGCTGTACATGATCTTCCCTGCGACATGATTAGGTACACCCATTCGATCATTCTTTAGTGCTTTTCAGTCAATCACATGGCAGCAAATCCATGCATTTTGGCGTCAAACTGAGTATCAGGATGTGAAAGAAAGATGATATAAGTGACTTTGATCGTGACATGATTGTTGGTGCCAGAGGGCAAGGCCTTCAGAAACTGCTGATCTATTGAGTTATTCACACTAGGGCTGAAGGATTTATCGTTTTTGGATCGAAATCAGGATTGTAGCACAATCATGTGATCACCATAGCTGCAATTTTTTGCAGTGCCCCTGACTGACCCAGTATCTGTTGTGTCAACTACTGTATTTTACACATACTACTGTACAAATTTGCAGGCAATTAGCATTTAAGAATGACTTGCAAATGAACGGCTTACTTACAACTGTCAATCGGTTCTTACTGTTCACTTAAAAGAGCCGTTCAAAAGAGTCGACTCGTTCGCCAACATCACATCTCCATTGCCAGCAGGTCAACAACACAAAGCCTCTGTTTAGGAGTAGAAGTTGGAGTATCCCTTATATAATGAAAACAGATTATTTATCATCAATATTAGATGATGAATAATGTGTTATGTGCTTTTGATCATTGAGTTCCTTACTGTTGTCTATACTGTAAACATAGTGAATATTGCACTGAAGCTTGGTTTGAAGAAAATCATGAATCGAATTGAAATCGCAATATCTGCCAGAAAATTCGCAATGAGATCTTTTAATAAAATCATTCACGCAACCATCTCTAGGGTTTCAGGAGAATGATCTGAATAAAGGACACTATCCAGTGAGCAGGTCTTTAGGCCACAGGCAACAGTAGCTCAAATACCCCTCGCTGTAACCAAGGTACGCAGAAGACAGTTTCTAAACACACTTAAAACCAAATAGGTCTGTGTAGATTCTCATTCATCCAGGTCATGGTCATCTTGAAAATTCAAAAACAAGGCAACTGGGCTGTGTAGAGTTTGTTGGGAAGACGTTTCACTTCTCATACAAGAAGCTTCTTCAGTTCCGAACTGAAGAAGCTTCTTGGATGAGAAGTGAAACGTCTTCCCAACAAACTCTACACAGTCCAGTTGCCTTGTTTTTGAATTTTCAAGGTTAAAACCAAATAAGGAAGCACATCAAACTCCACTGTCTACCTCAGCATTGTTTCTAACCATGTCCGCCCCTTTATGACCTCAGTGTACTCATCTTCTGGTGGTTACTTCCAAGGATAAAGCACCATGTCACAAAGCTCAAATCATCTCAAAGTGCTTGTTAGAACTTGAGTCCGCTGTACTGCAGTGGCCTCCACAGTCACCAGAACTCAATCTAATAGAGCACCCTTGGGTTGTAGTGGAACAGTAGATTTGCATCACTTTGTTGAATCTATACAACGAAGAATAAAGACACAAGGTGACTTATAAAGAGGAGATGGAGATGGTTGTGCAAGAACATTAGGACTAAATGATATGAGAATTGGAATAAAGACAGTGATTGTAAAAAATTGGAAAAATATAAAAGAGCTTATGAGTAATTACTTAGTGGCCTAGCCTATTCTATTCTCCCTGTTTTATACAGCACTTGTGGCTGTATTTTGAATAATACTACTAATTCTATACTACGAAACTGGCACCAATAAATTAAGAGTTAGCTTACATCTATCTTAGGCCCCATTCACGCTGCAGTTTCAAGTTGTAATAATTACCTCTGTGACACTTCAATTCCATTCTGAGCATTGTGGAGAGGAACAAGTTGATCCCCCATCTGCTCTGTCTCTTGGCGTAGTATTTATGAAAGCGGGGGGGGGGGGTCAAACAGACTCAGTAGGAGAGAGGAACACTGTGAGCATGTCTTTGTGTTTGTCATATGCAATCCAAGAGATGTGGCAGAGACATGTACTTCTCAGTAAATTAATCAGAATGACTTAAAGTGTAATGATGACGGAGCTTCTCTGCGGTGCTTTTGCAAGAGGGTACTGTGAAAGTCACTCTAAACTTCATCTGACTGGAATTAAAGGTGTAAAACAAGGGCCATTAAGCAACAAAAATTTGTTTTACCATATTAAAAAACATTTATTTTAATTCATTGTGATAAAGCAGTTGTGGCACCAACAATCTGGCCATGTCGAAGTCACCTTTAAATCACCTTTCATCCCCATTCTGATGCTCCATCTGGACTTCCGCAGGTTGTCTTGACTAGGTTTACGTGCCTAGATCACCTGGGTTGCTGCCATGTGATTGGCTGATTAGCTATTTGCATTAACAAGCAGTCGAATGGTTGTACTGTATAAGGTGGCCAGTCAATGTATGTTTATATTGCCATGACATACAACAGGTTCTAAAATGAAATGAATTCTCCAACAAAAAATGCAATAAATCCCCATCCACATAAAATATTTCAGATTGTTTTGTGGTCGAGAAGAACCTGGTGTCTGTCTCTTAATCAACATGGATGATATTGTCTTTACACTTTATCTTGTTTAAAAGCATACAGATCATATAAAAAGGATTTATTATCTAGTGCACACGTCTATAGGATGGATCTATCAATCATTCGACGAAAATATCCACACGCCTGATCAGTCATTGCTCTGCGACCTCTGTGTATCCTTTACAACCAGTCCCCACCAGTCATTCAAGAACATCCCACGTCTCCTTCCGTTCCCTTTCACACCTATAATACAGCGCCCTGCTGTTGTGTGGAGTGGACTCCCCTCATGTGGATCTTCTTCCTGCAGGGATAATCTCCATTAAACCATCTGCACCTCTTCTCTCTCCACAGCCACTGCCCTGAGCGAGGAAGTCCCTGTTGCTTTGCTGTATATACTCTTCTCTGTTAATTGTATACGTCTAACACAAGTTTTTAGGGCTAAATAAATGAGACTGGAAGTTAAGCTGGTCAGGCTCAGAGTTAGAATTACCCTCATTAAGGCTTTCTGAACAGACGTCGAGGGGACACGAACTTCAGCGGACTCATTATGCGGAAAGGTTCGGCGTTTTTATGATTCTTGTGGCTACTTCTTTGCCACAGACCTATACTGTCCCAAATTTCACAGTGCAGTGTCTCCAGAAAAGTCACAATTAAATTAAAACTGAAGTTGTGAAAAAAAGTACTAGTTGTCAGATACTGCAGTGTTTCCTCGTGTTATTAAGACAATAAGGGAAAGGAGATGGTTCATACATACCCATTTACATGCTACTGATGCAACAGTGGGAGCAACTTGGGGTTAAATGTCTTGCCCACGGACACATCGCCATGTGACAGCCAGAGCTGGGCTCGAACCCAAAACCATCCGATTTCTGACTATCAAGCACTGTCTGATTGCTCCACCGATGCCCCACAGCTGTAAATGTTAACTTGTAACTGCTACCAGTGGCTGGTTGTGCTAGCATTGATGCTTATACGAGAGCTGATTGATAAGTTGTGAGCCTTGTATTGAAGAAGATAAGCAGGGATGTCCTTTTTCAGCTCTAATATTCCCTGACTATTTGAGGCTGTGTACCCGAAGACTGGTGTCATTTGGTCAGTTTATGTCGAAGAGGTAGCACTCTCAAGTAAACAAGGCAAGTGACTTTTGCAAAATGGACAAAAAGCCCCTGTTCACAAGTCTGTCACTGCCATGGCTGCCATTAAAGATTGTGGCTTTGAATTGATTGAGCATCCACCTTATTCGCCTGATCTCGCTCCATCAGACTTTCATCTATTTCCAAAATTGAAAAAGGCCATTTTGTACCCACTTTCGGTCAGATGATGATGCCATACATGCAGTGGAGGACTTTCTGAACAGCCAAGAAGAGGACTTCTTTAAAAGTGGCATTGAGGCCCTTGAACATCTCTGACAAAAGTGTATAGATACTGAAGGGGATTATGTTGAAAAATAATGCAATATGTCTGCCAAAAGTCAAACCCTTAAATATGAGGCTCACAACTTATCAATCAGCCCTCGTAAATACAACGTTAGCTTGCTATCTGTTGTGATGTTTGGCCAAATTAAGCCACACTGTCCTGCTTTTTGGGTCACTTTCCTTGTTTTGTTCAGATTCGGGCAGGGCAATATCGACCAAAATTCATAGCTTGATATTAGGGGCTGGGCAATATATCCATTAAAACGATTAACACGAACTATTTTCTGCAGAAGATTTAAAAATTAAAAATCAGAATTTTTTCTTGAATCACTGAAATTGTAAGTTGCTGCAATGTTTGAAAATATCAATGTTGAAAATTTACAGTTTTTATCATGGAAGGCCCTAGTAGATTTTGCCCAAGCACATGTTTAGGCTGATATTTGTTTTTTATATGACACTAATTATTGATCAGAGGGTTCCAAGTTAATAGACTGTGAAAATAGCATTTGCACCTTCTGTTTACACGAGAACGGTGCCTGGAGTGCCTGAATCCGCAAACTTATGAATCCAGGGCCCAGAGTGAAAAGGTTTGAAAAGGTTTTGGTATCCGTCTCTGTGTAAACAGGAATCAGTGTTTTCAGGGAAAACGGTGACACCAGGCGCATGCGCAGTACCCTTCCAGATAAAGATTGTACATGCACCTAAGAACAACAGCTGCAGTCAACTTCGAGCAACATGTGTGCTGCTTACTGTGCTCGGTTTGTTATGCAGACAAAAATATCCAGACACATTCGTTATCCAGGTAAAAAACTCCTTTGTCTTCGTGCGTCCACTCACCATTGCTGTTTCTGAAAAGTTTGTCTTCACCAGAGAGCGCACGTGTTGTAACACCGCTGTTTCATTTCAAACCTACATCGCCAACTACTGGCCTGGCATGCACACTACAGCGTTTTCAGTCGTTCTCGCGGATCTGTGTGAATGCAGAGCTTTTAGAAAGGGCAAAGGAAAAACCTTCTGTTTCTCGTGACAATGTTGTTGTGTGATTGGGACCTTAATGTGAATGTCTCAAGTTGTGAATATAACAGATCTTCATTGGGGCACTGAATTGGGCTTCTGTCATCATATTGCACTTAGTGGCACTTATGTAAAATTCGGAAAACATTCATAAAGCTCAAGCATTTTTTGTCACCTGTTTTAGCATTCTTAGCATTAGCATTCCAAGTGGTGGCTCCCGTAAAGCTATTCTAGGGAATCAAGTCTTATCCAACACAATATTTGTCAAATACTCAAAACATCTCCCAGCCCTAGGTTTACTTTGAAGCAAACCAAACCCCCTTTTTCAGGCAGACCAGCGTTGATCCCCAAGAGAGTTCATATGAGCTATCACACCACTCCAATTCAGACATACTTCCAAAAAAAGCTAACCAGAGTTTGTTTGATTCAGACTAAATATGTCTGGTGTGAAAGCAACCTACTTGTTGTAGGGACTCAATAACAAAGAGATACCCTTGGGTTGGGTGGGAAGCCAGTTGATGATCACTGCAATGACTGCGGTGTGCCAGGGTTTTCATTGATGTTGTATATGTTCTACTGACTTCTACAAACTTGTATTTAAAGATGGCAGGAGGCCTAAATCAGAAGCAGGCATCACGTTTGCTGAGATTACTCTTTGAATTACTCTTTTCGTCAGTTTGTTAATCAATCAGCTCTGTATTGATGTGACAGAGCAGGTTCTTTCTAAACTTTAAATGCACTTTAAATTAACTTATCATAGTACATGAAACACAGTGAGTCTTAATAGAAACATACTTTAATTGAAGCATCTACATAAAGATAAGAAGAACAGTGCGGCGTAAGCATAAACTGTCTTTGAGCTCATATACGGTCATTGATTTTCCATCACTTCCCACATACTGGGTGAACAATAAATCAGCTATTCAAATTATAGCAGCCGTCCAACAGAGCGGTTTGTACATCCACTGCTTGGCCGGCCACTGTGACAGAACCCCCTGCTGGGATATTCAACGAGAAAACTAAGCAGGGGACAATCAAGGACAGACAAGTTTAATTGAGGTCTCAAGGATCTCTGCTGGAGCTGAAAAACAAACCCGCGAGGACCTCCGTGCTGTACGGCCGCTTAATCTTTTCAATCACCGTTGTGTAAAGGAGCCAGGATCAACAGCGAGCGCTTTGTTACGCAACAGCCTCTCTGTCTTCCTTCTTTCACACCCTCAAAGCCAACAAATGCTGAAGACATAGGAGGAAAAGATCTCCACTCCAGAGGCGAACATGGGAATCAATCAGCAGCAGAGCAAATCAAGTTCAATTGATCTTCTTAAGAGCTTTCAGAGGCTCAGATTAGGGAAAATGGCCGTGGTGACATGTCGACAGCTGATAGTGTTGATGTGTGAAGTCAATACTGATTAAGTCAAAGATGTGACCTGATGAAATAACAACCGGGCAGCTTGGGGCCTTGTTATTTCAGAGTAATTAGTCTGTCTCTTTGTGAATTCAGCACTTCAGTCTCTATGAATGATATTGATGTACAATACGGAGCCATTCTTGCGTGAATGGAAGGCTGAGTAAAAGTGACAATGCTGGATGGATCTCCGTGAAGATCACACAGAATTTAACTCTCTTGAACCCGCACGTATCCCCGCAGTTTCCCCACAGGCTGAGTGTCGGTGTCATGTTTGAAGCTCAGTCAGCGTGACTGACACATGATGAAGAAAAAGGCCTGAGGTGTGAATCTGAAAAAGCAGAATTTGCTGCCTGAAAACACACCGACTTCAAAGAATGCCCTCCAAATATCAAAGTGAGAAATGAGGGTCAGGCAATCTGCAGAAACAACAAACAGTTCAGGAACCCAGAGAGACAAGGTTAAATAAAAACATCAGCCTGTTAAAACCCTCAGTGATGATAGTAGCGTAAGGTGAAGCTGGTGGATATGGACCAAGACCCACAGCAAAAAACTCCTGAAGTGAGTCTAGTAAGAATAAAGCAGCTTTCATACTTAGGTGGCTTTCACGTATCAAGTTCTGCAGACTCGTTTCAGTTCAGGGGTTCAGGTTTTCACTTGATTTGGTTTTCTTTCATATTGCACTCTGTGCAGGGGACAAGTACCTGTCAAATACTTCGTCATATAGCCAGCCACCACTAGCTGGGGGTGTAGCTGTGGTCTTTATTCCTGCCATCTGGCCTTCAGATGCACTTTGACCCAGAAATACACAGCCAGCTCAGAGGAATAACATTGTTCAGCTGGAGGAAGTTCAGAAGCATTCTGCACCATAAAATAAAGATAAAGTCACATTTAGGGTGAATCCCAATTGTACCCCTTAACCCTTGGTTTTGTGCGTTCATATCTAGTGAAGGGGTATCCCAATTCTCCATAGGGCAAAGGGGAAGGGCTAAGACGAAGGGCTACACAGCCCTTGAAACGAAGACAGACCAGGACGTCACTTGAAAGGAGGGGGTATAAGAATTTCCAATAATACACCGCGCCCGCCGACAAGAAGGCAGAGCAGAGACCGAAGGAAGCGCATAATTATAAGTCATTATTAAATCATTAAGTAAATATTAATCATGTTTTGACTTGTTGGTTGTATTTTAAAATTTATTGTTATAACGAGCTAGCTTTCGCAGCTGTCGCTACAGCTGCTGTCACATCTGCCTACGAGCCAGCAAGCGGCTCTGGGTGATGATGCAGCGGGAATCAAGTGGCGTCTCATTTCTTAGGGGCATGTTTTCACCCCTTCCCCTTGGCCCTCAAAACAGAGGGCCAAGGGGAAGGAGTAAGACGAAGGGGAAGGGCTAAAGGGTACAATTGGGATTCACCCTTAGGCTGCATCAGTTGGCACTAGCATATTGACTGACTTCTGCACTTCCAGACCCGCTACGATACACAGAGGACGGCGATGGTGGCACTTGATTATTGTCAGCGAACCCAACATTAGCTTGCTTACTGTTATTGTATTTGGCCAAATTCAGCTGCAATGCACTCATTCTTGGTGCGATTCCCCAATGTGGTCTTTATTTGGATCTAAAGACTTTCACATGCAACTAACAGAACTTTCGTTCCACAGGGAGCCATCTGAGGCCCCAGTTTTCAGGTGGACAAGAGTTTGGGGTACTTTGGTCCTAACCAGAGTTTCACTGAGCTTTCACACCACCCCAGATCGAATAAACTTTTCCAAAAAGTGACCCAGAGTTTGTTAAGTTCAGACAAAACTTGTTTAGTGTGAAGTTGACCTTATCTCTAACCTGACACATCCAATACAGGCCAATCAAATGATGTAGAGAGCGAGCTTTGTGTAAAGGTCACATGAGCCAGTTCATAAGTCAAACTTATGCTTAAAGCATTGTTGAGAACTGTTTTCAGCATTCCTTTTTCCTCATTTTAGCGAAGAAATGTTGCCCAGTTTTGGTAAAACTGCCACTACAGCAGGTAGCATCCATTATTTACAGGCTTGTTCTACCCTGTCACTGTGTCTCATTGTAACTCCCACCTTTTTCTCCTATAGGACAGTCACTGGGCAGTGCCTCTGCAGAACAAGCTCAGTCCTTCCAGTGTGGAGCATTGCAGGATGGCTCTGTCTGATTACAGTCTTTGGATAAAGCGGATTCAGCTGCTCTGCAAGGTTACTTATTCTATGACAACAAAACAGAAGTCTAAGACATCCAATATTAGGGGTGTAACAGAACATCACAATGACATACTGACTGGCTGGTCAATTATACAAACAAGTCAATTCAAAGACAAACCATTAATCTAAATCATAGTCTATAGAAGGGGTGAGCAACTGGTGGCCAGTCAGTGTCAAATATAAATATAAATATTTTGCAGAGTCATTGTATTAATCCATTAATCAAATCTTTCAAATGATGAAAGTTAAGATCACCAACTGAGGCCAAATAATCAGACACACCCGCTAAACAGTCTGAGAGATGTTAAAGCTCTGGGCTATGGTAAGGGACGCAATAATTGTGTGACAGAAAGAATGGATGACAAAATTAGTCAATAACTTTATTAATTATCAATAACAAATGTTTTTATCGATTTGTCGATGCAGCCCTACTCACAAGTAACAATGGAGACGATAGACTCTTCAGGGAAGTCTTTATTAAGGAGCTTAACTGCAATGTTTGTTTTCTTTAACAACTTTTTATTCACTTTGTAGCATTAAAGTTGAAGTCAATGCTTTTGGAAATGAAGTGGACTGTTTCTAATTTTCTGATTTGCACTTCTGTACAATCTCTTCAGCAGAGACAAAAGGCAGAATGCTAAAGGACACATAAGCCACTTAAAAACAAAGAAAACTAGAGTCCAGCTTCAGTTCTTTGTACTTTCTCCATCACTCCTCAGTCCCTTTGTCTCCATCAGGACTGCTGTTGGTAAAGGTCTAGTCATCTGTACAGGGACAGCTGTTCTCAAGCCTAAAAATAACCCGCAATCTGTTGTCCACTGCGAACAAAGCAGCCCAATTGCAACCGAGCAGCCATCTGGGGGGAAACCTGCCAAAACTGTTGAAGAGATTCACATATAAAATTTAAAAGGACCCCAAGTTCAGACAGGAGGGAGACCAAGCGAGCAAGGGCAATGATTAAGAAACTCAGAGGAAAAACAACAGCTGTTAAACTGTTTCTAAGGATGATGAAACACACTGGAGCTGGAAGAAAAGGTCTATCTATATTTTTAATGAAGCAAAACCAGCCATTTAGTGTTTGAGAATATTTATCAACGGGGAGACGATCATTTCCCCCTCGTTATTGGGCGAGTTTGGAGTGGTACTGCTTTTGTATTTTATGTAATCATGAACTTTACCTTTGGGTATGGGACTGTTGATCATATCACAGACACAGACTGTAGTTTGGGTCCCACAAACTTACAGTGGAAATCTAAATCAAGTTCAGTAAATGAAAAAGCAAGATATTCAAGTTCATGTTTAAAGCTTCCTCCTTGTACACAACTGCCAAAACACAAAAGCATAGAAGCAGGTTGCAGTAACTTTTGATTTGATCACTAACACCTAATCAGGTCATTCTTGAGTTAGAGAGGACATATATGCAAAGTTTGAATGAAATCACTGAGATATTATGTTCCAAACCAAAGAAGGACATGAGACTCAATGGCATGGACCAGTAAGATTTGATCTTCAAAATCGAAGCAGTTGAGAGGACGTTTGTGCAAAGTCTGAAAAAGTCAAATAAAGCATTCTTGAAAAACAGCTTCCAAAGCAAAGGGTGAAAATGAAGCCCCATGTGTACTTTTGACCCATTACCTAAACATTAGGGCTGAGGGATTTATCGTTTTTGGATTGAAATTGCAATTTCAGACACCGCAATCATGTGATCCCCAAAGCTGCAATTTTTTGCAGTGCTCCTGACTGACCCAGGATCTGTGTCAACTATTTTACACATACTACTGCACAAACTTGCAGGCAATTTGCATTTAAGAATGACTCGCAAATGAACAGTTCACTCACAACTGCCAATCGGTTCTCATTGTTCACTTAAAAGAGCAGTTCAAAAGAGTGGACACGTTCACGAGCGTCACATCTCCACCACGAAAGTGCTGGCAAGCAGGTCAACAATACAAAGCCTCTGTTTAGAGGTAGAAGTTGGAGTATCCCTTAAATAATGAAAACAGATTTTTTATCATCAATATTAGATGATGAATAAGGTGTTATGTGTTTTTGATCATTGAGTTCCTTACTGTTGCCTACACTGTAAACAAAGTGAATATTGCACTGAATCGAAGTGAAATCGCAATATCTGCCAGAAAAACTGCAATTAGATCTTTTCCTAAAATCGCTCTGCCCTACTCAACATTTATCAATACTTTTGTTGAATCAGAGTGGACAGTTGTAAAAAGCTTGAAGACAATCTCTTCAAGTGTTTCAGAGATGTTGCATTCACAGTTAAGACCAACATGAGGCCCAATCACCTTTGTCTTGGACCTCCAAAATGTCATGAGTTAATTCTTGAATAAGACCTTTTTGCCAAATTAAGCTTTGTCTAATGAGGACAGCTCAGGTTCAACTCCAAAGGGATGATCAGGAGGCTTTGACCTCTGACTGAGAGGTTATTTACGCAAACTTTGAAAAAAAAAAGCATAGTTCTGTGCTTTCATGTAAGAGATGAGCATGTGACCAAATTATGTAAAAATCTGGTGTCCAAATCTGATTGGTGTATCTTTGAATCAGGTTGGACAGTTGTGCAGAGGTCAAATCAAATTCCTTGGTTCACAAATATGGGATAAACATGAGGCATGAATGGCTGTTACCACTGACCTACAACCTACAAAATCTAATCTGTTCATCCTTGGGTCAAAGCTGGCATTTGTGTAAAGTTTTGAAAAGTTTCCTTCCAGCACTCAGACAGAATATTTTTGATTAAACGCAAGGGATGAACATGAAGAACAAGTAAATTTGACATTTGACATACAACCTCCAAAATCTAATGAATTCATCTCTGTATTAGAGGGAAATCGTTTAAAATTTGAATAGATCAAAGATGTTTTTGAGAAACTGCATCCATAAATGGAATAATTTATTCCCGAGTCTAAATAAACATTATACAAAGATTGGAGAAAACATGTAGGACATTATCAGAACACTACATTTATAAGAATGGTGCAGATGTAAAGACAGTTGGCTTTTGCCAAAAAAGAGGCAGAAAAATCAACAAATTACTCTCAAATAATCATAAATTATTGACTAAAATGTCGCCTCTGTCTTATTTACTGGGGGTTCAAATTTGCACTAATCAGTCAGTATGTTAAAAAGCTCTACAGGCCGTTTGGTCTCGATCATTTTCGTTAAAAAGTTGTTTCCCAAGTTTACTGGACAATATCTTCTCTCTAACATCAACCTTCTTGTCTGTCCCTCGGCCTCCTTCTCCTTCCTCAGCACCAATCACCCTCGTAAGGATTGAATTTCTTCACACCATAATCAGCTTCTCTTAAATCTCTCCTTATTTTATAGATGTTATAATGTTATGGTGCTGTTTCTTCAGCGCAAGGATTCTGCTGGACACAACCAGGCAGTTCAAGGCTCTAATGAAAAGAGAGGACTGCTGCAGGCTGCTGATGGTGTCAGATAATCCACACTGAATATATATATATATATATGAAATTAGAATAATGTCGACTTAATAGAGCTGCATATCCAGTAAAGTGCTTGGGGCTAGATAGTGTAATATAATTAGATTCAAATAATAACTACACAAAAACTCTAATTAAATCATGTAATTATTACTATGAGAATGAATTAAAGTTGTTCAGCTTTCACCCATTTGTAGGAGATATAACTGTGAATAGATTTGAAAGTTCTTTTATTAGTTTTAAATCTCTTAAAGTTCCTGCTCGTTCTGATGGAACAGTCTACCTGAAGGCAACAACTACTTTTCTTATTTTTAAAAGCAAACTCAAGGCCTACCTTTTTAGTCTGGCTTTAAGCTTATTATTTTTATTATTATTATTCCATGTATTTATTTACTTTAGTCCTCTTAATCTGTTTAATTTCTCCATACTAGTTCAGATTTATCGTTTTGGAATTTTATTCTCTGTTAATCGATTTTCTTTTCATTACCCTACTTCAGCAGATGTTGTTACACATTTGGTGTTTGGCTCTCTCATTCTACCATATAAGTATTTTCAATTTATTTTATCTATTTATTTTTCCCTATGGAACTTTTTAATCCAATTTCTTATTACGTTTTTTTTTTTTTTTTTATCGTTATGTCATTTTAGTCTTAGCTCCTGTGTTTCCTCATTTTTAATTCAAGATAGCATTTCTTCAGTCCTCTAATTCTGTTTTCTGTTAGAATCTCTTATTGACGTCTTTGTGTGTGTGTTAGTGTGTGTGTGTGTGCAGAATGTGGATCGCTAGGGTGAGTAGGGTCTTGTATTTTCGTTGTATTCAATATTCTACTATTTTAATTTCATTTTTTATTTCTTTTTATGTAAAGCTACAAGATGTTCTATGAAAAGTGCTATACAAAATAATTTGATTTGATAGGAATATGTATTGATGATTTTTATTGATGTCCTTATTAACAGCTGCAATAAAGAAATGAAAACATGTACAACAAAGAAGAAATGAAAGAAAAGAAAACATGTACAACAATAGGTAGGTTCAAAAATATATTCAAAAATACCAGACCAGGATGGTATGAAGTAAAAGACAAAGGTGCGCCTTCAAATAGCGTGTACAACAAATTAGATTAATTTGTACTGCTGTTAATGTTTAGATTTTCTGTTATAGTTTTGCTGTTAGCTGTATCAAGCTGTATTATTTGGTGTTTCTTTGAATGCCTGTGACCTGAATTTTTTAAGCTCATTTTTGGAAAAAAGAGGTAGGACTAGAAAAGTTATGTACTTTATCCTACATCCTTATCGTACAAAAAAAAATCTGTACTGATCTTGATCTGTTGTATCTTCTGTTTTGTCTTCCAGTGTATATATATATATATATATATATTTTTTTTTTTTGTCATTTTTAGGATGTTCAAATAAAAAAAAAAGACTCCTTGAAAATGAGTCTTTATTGATGCCAGTATTAATGCTTTTCTATCTTACTAAAGTCATAATTATAAAACCTAGTCATTCTTGTACTGACGAAATTTCTTAGTAAAACATGATGAATGTAATGAAGACGTTTGGGACTCAAAAAGCAGTCTGAGGCCACCAACTGTTAAGGCACCCTTTGAACGCACTTCTATTAAATCAGGAATGGTCCAGCACCCCCATGAAGTGCCCTTTTTAAAGCCCAAAATCTATACCTCTCAGTGTATTTTCAGGGAGTAATTTAGGTGACTGACCCTCTGAAATTCTGAGACCTGAATGAAAATTACAAAAACAGAAATTTGCTTCAACACCTTGGATGAAGGTCACTTCGTCCTTGCAACTCAGCTCAAAGCACAGAGAATACAAAGAGGGCCAGGTGGGTCCAGGGCGGAGCAGGTTTTGATCGCCCTTTCTACAGGGTGAAGCATAGCTGATGAGAGATAGTCAATTATTTAGACTCATCATTCAGAGTCTGGGCAGGCTCTTTAGGTCGCAGCCTCCGGCCCCGAGAAGAGACACAGGAGTGAAGAGGCTGCCCACACACGGTACGGTACACTACTGAATGTTTCATCACCACTCAATGATTTTTGTTTTATTTATGATAAGCTCAATCGTTGGAATAAAAACAAAAGTTGAGCTTATAAAACTAGCATTAATACAAAGTGATACAGATTTGACACATTCAATATCCCAAACGTACACAGAACAAGCCATCTGTCTTTACTCTGCATTTTTTCATCCTAATTTCTGCAAATAATCTGGAAACCGTTGTAAGAAGATGTTGCACAACCACAGAAAATCCTCAAGCAGTATACCCAACGGTTCAAGAAAGACCACAAAACACAACAGAGAATAAATTAAAATGCTGAATAATTAAAAGTTTTAACTGTTTTGTCTCAAGCTCTGCAGCTTTTTTGTGTGTTTTTGTGTAATTTGACACATAATTACTTCTTTATTTCATTATCTATATTGCTTATCTCTTTTAGGGGCACTGGGGGCTGGAGCCGTTCCCAGCTGACATTGTGCGAGAGGCGGAGTACACCCTGGAGAAGTCGCAAGGCAATCACAGGGCCACCTGGAGAGACAAATAACCATTCATGCTCACACTCACACCTAAGGGCAGTTTAGAGTCATCAATTAACCTAAGTAGCATGTTATTGGTCTGTGGGAGGAAGAAGGAGTGCCTGGAGTGAACATTTGGATGCACAGGGAGAACATGCAAACTCCACAGAGAAAAGCCCTGACTGACATGGGGATTGAACCAGCAACCAGCTTGCTTTGAGGCATGCACACTACCTGCTGCGCCACGGTGCTGTCCTCATGCTGTCTTGCACTTATTATTTAAAACATGGCTAAAGACGCACTTGTTCACCTTGGCCTTTGGCAGAGTATAGACACTTTTATTGGGTTTTTATTGGTCTTACTGGTTATTAAACATATTTACACTGTATTGTTTTTGTTTTATTGCTTTTATTGTTTCTTTATTGTTTTTTTATTGCTTTTACTGGCTTTTATTGTTTTTACTGTTTTTTATTGTGCCTGCCTTTTCTACTGTAAAGCACTTTGGTAAGCCACTGTTTATCTCACATTGACATTGACACTTATAATTTAGGACGGCTGTTGCGATACTGGGCGGCTCAGTGGTGCAGCAGGCGGTGCACATGCCTCACAGCAAGAGGGTTGCTGGGTCAATCCCCAGGTCGGTCAGGGCCTTTCTGAGTGGAGTTAGCATGGTCTACACGTGCATGTGTGAGTTCCCTCTGTGGACTCCGCCTTCCTACCACAGACCAAAAACATGCTCATTAGGTTGACTGGTGACTCCAACTTGCCCTTAGGTATGAATGTGAGCGTGGATGGTTGCCTGTCTCTCTATGTGGCCCTGCAATTGGCTGGCAACTGGTTCAGGGTGTACCCCACCTCTTGTCCAATGTCAGCTGGGATAGGCTTAAGCCCCGCTACAACCTTGAAAGGAATACGTGGAATAGATGAGGGATGGCTGGAGAGCAGCATGAAGGCTTAAGAAGCTTCAGTTGGCACAACTCAATGGTAAATTCATTCTTTCTGTCTCCAACAATACCTGGGCAGCCAGTCCTAGTATCCCTTGTGTGTGGGAACGCTGAGATGGTACCAAAAGAGGCACACACTGACTGCATTTTGTGTATTTTGATGACAGCTTGGAGAAACAATCAAAACTTATTTTTTCCTCTGCGCGACCCTCAAAAAAAAGCTTGGTCTTGTGAAGTAAAGCAACTCATAATCACGATCTTATCACACAAATGACAAGTTCAGACAAAAAACATTACAGCCTTTACAAATTTTGTTTTACAAGTAGAAAAGCTGTCCAAATTTGGCACAAGCTGGGTGTTTAGCTCAGAACTGACGTAGGAATGCCTCCATTTGCATACTGCCTTATGATACCATGAAAATCAGATAAAGTGTGCCACGAAAAGAAAATTTTAGAAGCAGAACTTGTATGAGAATTTCTGTTTGGCTGCTTACATTTAGAGGCTCATCCTACAAGAGATAAAAGTGTAAAAATTCATTTATGGTCGAATTATTTTCTCGTTCTTTTACGACATAAGCAAGGACAAGAAATAGCGTGAGCATAGAGGAGCGAGGCTGAGAGATTATACAGGAGGAGATCAGCACATCTATCACTGTCGCCGCACAAAGTTAAACCTCAAGACCAAATCACAGAGCTTGGCTCGCTTAAGACCTCAAGGACACGCACACACACTTACAGACACACACACACACACCTCCTATAGACTGCAGGGGAGGGGGGTTGTCCAGGGAAGTTTAAGCAAAGGAGGGACTCAGAGGACATGAAGTTATCAGAGCAGTGTCCAAAGTAGTGCAGCCTTAGATTGGCAAAGTACGCCTCAGATAGGACGGTGTAGGATGAACACAGCCAAGTTTCGAGGCTGATTCATCACTCAAGAAGTACTTCAAACAAGGAGACATCTGAAAACAAGCTGGACAAATAGATTCAATCAACCTTTTTACGTTTAAAGACGATTTTTTTAATCTTGATCAGTTACCAAGCAGATATACTGTATATTTACCAACTGATGGACTTGGAGCATTTTCTCCAGCTTTTTAACTCTTTGGTGCAGAGTTGGAAATTCAACTCTGAAGCTGTTAAAGGGCTTTTCTGCCAGAAAAAACAACCATCAAGACTTACCAGAAAAACCCGGTATGCATCTTTTCTCGTGACTGAACCCCAGCATGGGTCTGTGTCGTTGTACTTCACACTTCCGGCGCTGCAGGAGTGGTTTCCACTGCACAGGACAAGACACAAACAAACAGATCACGCTTAGTTTATCTAACAGGGGCCATGCACAACACAACTTCTGAGCAAGCATCAGCTATGGAGCATTCACATCTGTGGTTCATTGGAAGGACTAGAAATGGGAATTGATAAGATTTTATTATTTACCATCGCTAACGATTCTGCTTATTGATCTGAGTCTTCAACGATTCCCTTAACGATTCCTTCTCATTTTCCATGTGGGTAAAAGTTGACCCACATAAGAGTTCAGACAATCCTGATACTTACTGCTATGATACACAGATAAATGCTTCTGCCAGTTAATGGAGTTTCCACTCACTGAAAAATTTGCATTGTGTCTTTTTGACAAATTACGCCACAAATTTGACCAATTCTGCCCCCGTCTGCCATGATTTTGGACTACTTGGTTGTCACTTCAACTAACTGCCTCTCATGGGAGCATGACAGCTTTGATTCACAGGATGTGCAGAACAAGAGCAAAGAATTGCTAAGAGAAATGACAAGCAAAAAGACTGATGATATCTATTCCCTGAGAGATTTGTTTAAGTGATACCCCAACTTTTTTTCACTTTTAGTGTCTTGCCTCACTTCCAAGTCTATGACAAGCAGATAGACACCATTCTTTCGACTGTGCGTGCATTAACAAGAAAGAGAC
The DNA here is from genome assembly GCA_037902135.1 of Cetoscarus ocellatus. Taxonomy (NCBI): domain Eukaryota; kingdom Metazoa; phylum Chordata; class Actinopteri; order Labriformes; family Labridae; genus Cetoscarus; species Cetoscarus ocellatus. The sequence continues at coordinate 314,139 of JBAMNC010001454.1, forward strand.
AGACAGAGCTCGCATATTGCTAATTAGCTTAGCTCAAACACTGGGAGTCAATGGGAAGTGTTAGCCTGCCTCTGCCTACAGTCATCAGATAAACTCTTCAGCAACTCTAAATGGTCCGTGAGCTTGTTGTGACTCGTTTTTCTACTGCTTTATGTTACGTTATCTTCTACTGTCATCGTACTATCTTCCTCTACACGTAAACAAAGGTTTTGTTTTGTTGACCTACTTCCGCGGTGGTTTGCACTAGAGTTGTGACATTCCTGAACAAGTTGAGTCTTTTGAACGAAAGTGAACAATGGGAACCAATTCGCAGCTGTGAGTGAGCTGTTCATTTGCGAGTCAATCTTAAATTTGCTAGCAATTTGCATTCAAGAATGGCTCGCAAACAAATGGCTCACTCACAACTGCAAATCGGTTCTCATTGTTCACTTAAAGAGTTGTTCATAAGACTCGTTCGCGAATGTAAAATCATGTAGGTCAACATAAACAAAGCCTCTTTTTACAAGTAGGCGAGGATAATACGATGATAGTAGAAGATAATGTAGCATAACATGGTAAAAATGAGTCACAACAAGCACACAGGACCGTTTAGAGATGCTAAAGAGTTTATCTGATGACTGTAAGCAGAGGCAGGCTAACACTTCCCATTGACTCCCAGTGTTCGAGCTAAGCTAATTGGCAGTTGGCCAGCTCTGCCTGTCTCTTTCTTGTTACTGCACCCATAGTTGAAAGAACAGTGTCCATCTACTTGTCATGGACTCAGGAGTGAGGCAAGACACAAAAACAAAAGAAAAGTTGGCGTATCCCGTTAACGATCCTCAAGTGGAATTGGTTTTTGATTCCCATCTCTAGGAAGGAAGTCTAAAACATATGATACAGACATTTAAAATGGTGAGCAAACAGGCAACACGCAGTCTGATATGGATGGGAATTGAGTTTCACTTTTCTGCACCTTGGACTGAAAATGTTGACTATCCAAGAAGTGGCCTCTTGCAGAAGCCCTGGTCTCTCTAGTATTGTCCCTGCACTGATTGTAGAAGTGGCGATGGTGCCTGTCTATTAATCATCTTGTACATCAAACATGCATCAGCAGCAAAACAAAGAACCCTGTCTTCACTGATAAACAAACCTTTAACCTCATGAGAACTGACACACATGCTAACAGACAACTACCCCACTCAAACTTGTTCCTCCTTTTCTGCATTTTCATGCAACGTGGCAATAAAAGATGATCAAAGACACAGCTGGATGAGTCCGAGGTTTTAGGTTATGAAACCTAAAAGTATCTTTTAGAAGTAATCACAGACCCATCACTGCTGCGTGACAGATGGGGCTTTAGCGAATCACACGGCTCCGTTCATGCTTCTTAGAAGTCTTTGGCTCTTGTGCCTTCAGGCAAAGCAAACTGCTTTTGAAGTCCTAGTAACATCTCACACTTGTTCTTGCTGGAAGGTTAGTGAGCGTCGGACCACAGAGGACTGACTCGATAAGACAGCTTCAGTGTGCTGAGCCTCGGGACAGGAGGGCTTTCTTTGTCACAACAACAATTAAAAAGAGGCGAGGGCAGACACTTAACTCTGGGACTCAGTTAAATGAAGTATCCAAAACAGGAATTGACTTTTTGTAAATTTATTCAAGGAAGGAGGAAATGATAGATGCTTCAAGGGTAAATAACAGCTTTTCAAGTACCTGTAAAGCATAAAATTAAAGTCTAAGAAATCTATTTTTATTTGTGCCAATTTGTTGACTTAAAAAATCATTTTTAACAGCATGTCCCATCCACTTACAGGTGCCAGGATGAGATCATCAGTGTTATTCACTTCATAACTGTGCATGTTATCGTTCTGACTGACTGAGAATGCATGCATCATGTGGCTCATGTCATTAGTCCTTAAGTCTCTTTGTCTTTATCCACTGTCACTGGAAGTACCCCTGTCTAAAATACAAAAAGAATGACGATTTTTAGATTAGATTGGATTAGATTAGATAGAAAGTTCAGTATCAGATAGTAATTTGGATAGATAGGACTCTCCCTAGGGCCCCCTGGGTGCGGGTACATGCAAATGTAAGTTAAATGTCTAATTTGGTTGCTCTTGGGTGGAAAAATGGGTGGAAAAATGGGTGCTGTATTGGAGATGGACAATTAAAGGAAACCGGAACAAGGATTTTGGAAGAGTGTGTGAATTCGCAAAAGAAGACATGTATGGAAAGTGAGGATATTATCTGTTAACGTGGAGGTCAAAAGATGGGGCAAATGTTAAAAAATGATGGCGCTATATTATGTTGCTTTTTGATGTGAAGTTGATGTGGATGTATGGATATCTGTCTTGATGCCATACTCTGAAATACAATTAAGTAAATAAATAAATTTTAAAAATGCTCAGTAGATTTGATGCATATTATGAATAAAAAAAGACTAAAAAATGGCAACTTGTAAAACACTGAAACCCAATTTTTAATTGAAAATAGCACAAAAGAACACATGATTCTGAAACTGCGAATTTCCATAGTTCAACTCATTGTTTTGGGGAATTTTTGTTCCTGCTTTTTTTTTACATTTTTATTTTCATTTTCAATTACTGATAAAACAATCACACAAACGTATAAACACAAATTAAAGATGAAGCAGGAAAGACATAAGTTCATTTGGCCTCTGGTGGTGAGGTGGAAAAGGGAAAAAAAGAGAGAAAAAAATTTAGAAAATAAAATAAAAATAAATTTAAAAAAAAGAAAAGAAAATAACAATTAAAAATAGGAAGGGAAAAAAGTAGATAAATAAATGAGGACAGCCCCGTCGACAAATATTTATACTTAGACTACAGTTCATACATTGAACATATACAATCAGGTAATTAAGTTTCTGTTCTCCCCCTAGAAAAATAATTCTGTGAATTAAAAACAAGACCCTGTTTTTGAACAATGCCTGTAGTTAAAGTCATTTATTGGTACACAGAAAGGCCAAAAAGTTCACCATCACTGAAAAAAGGCTTTTTTGTCAGACAGCACCCACTGGGCAGTTGTTCCAGGTTTATTAGAATCAATAGAGGCAATTTATCAAAGGTCACTTGACATACTTACTCCTCAACTTTTTGAAACAGTTTGAAATGAGTAGAAACTTTATACGCCTCCATTCTGAAATCATCTCACTAAAACAACTCTAAAAAGGGAAAGGCTATTTGAGAGCTCCAGGATCTGAAGGGCAGAGCCTGTAACTATATGAAATCCCTCATTCTCACCCCGTCTTGCCAAAGGACTTCCAATAAAAATCTATCTGGAAGCGAGTCAACAGCACTCAGACGCCAAGAGCAGTGGTACGGGGTCAGCCTCTGTCACTACAGCTTTATTGTCTTAATCTGGAGTTCAGGAGGTGACAACAGGACCAAAGGAGAGGGGGGCCGAGGACTCAATGAAATGAAGATGGAGGGGCTTCTTCTTGCCAAAATGGAAAGTGGCAAATGTTCAAGGAGAACGTCCATAAAGTCTATTTATATTCTAGTTTAATTTCATACTAAAATGAAGAATAAACGTGATGAGATAAGACTTACCAGGCGACTTCCATCAGAGAGATCGGCACAGCTGCTGCGTAGATCGCCAAGTCTCCGTAGAGATAGACGATGATGCAGATGTAGAACATGTTGACCCCAACTGAAAGACAAAATAAAGAGACGGAAATGATGGTCAGTTCATCGAAATCACTGAAATCAGCTATCTAGAACTGTGTATAAATGTGAAAGAAATCAGAATACCTTGGAGAGAATTCAATTGGTTATCATTGATAATAATACCGTAATTTCTCGGTTTTTTTCACGCACTTTTTGGTTTTAAATAAGCTCAAATTTTTCGGGTGTGTATTATACACAAGTACAAGCAAAACACTTCAAACATTTCGTCTCACCAACATCGCGATTGCAACACATCTGTTACAAAAAGCCAAAATATTCTCTTTCTCTGCAAAACATTCCCGCCAAACTTGTGTAATTCTTATTAAACTGACTGATTTGGTCGAAGACTTTGGCATGTTGATAGCTGCTCTCTGATTGGTCGCTACATTACGACTGAGCATGCTCGGGCAGAAATAGAGTGATTGCGTATGCGTGAAGCAAAAAGTGTTCCTACAGCCATTTGAGAGACAGAGAATTGTGTTTTTGTTGTGAAAATACTGAAATTTCATTGATCAAAACTTTGAATAAAGGTAATTTTTGAGTTGTCCGAGAGAGTAAGGTTTGGGCAAAATTTGGGTGCATGTTATATATAAGTACAGTGTTTTTCAGGCAAAAATTGTGAAAATATGGGGTGTGTGTTATAATCAAGTGCATGTTCAAATCGAGATATTACAGTAATACAGTTATTTAATCACTAAACCATAAAATTGCACCATAAAGTTCGTCTCAATTTCAGTCTCAGTCTTGGAAGGGATAGTTCAGGGTTTTTGAAGTGGGTTTGTATCAGGTACATAGCATTAGCCTGTATATTAGCCACAGTGACAGAGATCAGCTCTGAATCTGTACAGAAAGAGCAAAAACGGAGGCTAAAGACTAATAATGTGAAGGTTTAGAAAAAGGGAGAAAGGCAGCAGGACACAGAAAATAAAGATGAATTTTGACTTTTTTTGAGGATTCAAGGATTTAAGGCTTTTATTAATCAACTCTCCACACATGCATGACATACAGAGTCATTGAAATGGCATTTCTAGCTTCTGTCAGGACGACAAGACAGAATGAGAGCATGAATAAAACAGAATGAGAGTTTCAATATAAAATAATTCACTACCACAATCTGAGGTGGTTCACGGCTTGTCGTAAAACATGCTCTCAGCACAGTGACAGGAGGAGGGGGACAGTGCAAAAATGTGGTAAAGTGCAAAATTATGACGGTATGGTTGTAGTCAATACTGGATGTGCAAAATTGCACAAATATCATATATATACAGCATATCATATACAGCAGGAACATTATTATGTCCAAGAGCAACAGAATAATTTTCCTAATTAAGAAATAAGATTAAAGCCTGGTGTACAAAGTGTGATTTCAAGGATATTCTGAGTAAGGTCGGATGGCTCGTTCTGGGGCTAGGGCGAATGTTGGCTTGATGGTGCTTCCTTTATTGTGCAGTGTTCAGGGGGACAGGGTGGCAGATCATCGTCTGATTGGCTAAATCCAACTGGGTTACATATATGGACACATTTCAGAAGTTTGATTTTGGTCATATGAATGCATTCACTCAAACAGTGTGAGCAGAGCCACAAGCAGTTTCCCCAACTTCAGGTCTTTACTGTTCACATGTTAACAACAACATGAATGCCTGCACCCGTAACCCTTGCATTGCTTTATAAGGTACACCAGATCAACTGATTGTTCACGCTGATACCTAATCAGACAATTTCATGGCAGCAACTCAGTGCATTTAAGCATGTAGACTTGGTCAAGAAAACCTGCTATAGTTCAGATCAAGTCTTCTGCAGGCAACAACTATGGCTGACCAGAGCATAATCAGCCTGAACCATCACAGACAAAGAGTGCTGGGATGGTTGATGCAGAAAACACGGAGGAACAGGATGAATCCCAGTTGACAAAGCGAGATATCAGGGAGAGAGACATGCCGGAAAGGAGCCACAGGACAGACTCTCAGAGACTGGGCCGCCTGTTCAGACACTACAGCCTCAGTAAACTGCTTGTAAACTCACCATCAGGCCATTAGCACCCCAGATGTACTTCTCTTAAAGTCAAAAGAGGCAACGAGCTTAGACATTTTTCTTTTATATCAGCAGTTAAAGCACTTAATCCAAAAATATTTGATGGACCGTGAGCATCAAACTTTACAGCTTTGGTGCAATCTCCATTAAAATGCTCCCTCACCCACATCTCATTTCATCCCTCCATCCCTTTTCTGGGACAGCAGCCTGCATGGCATAAGCACATCTCATTGGTCCAATGAAAAATATTAATAGCATTAATTAAAAAACTAATCAGTCCATGAAGGAAATTGCATCATCGGTTTTTACTCTCCACACTGATGAGCTCTTAAACATCTCACTTTTTCTTTTCATCCAAACAGTCCTCTGGTAAACTGGACCCTGTCTGGCGAGGGCCACCTTTCCTGAGACAAGATCGAGAGCTCTAACCGGCAGATGGATCGTCCCCGTGCACCACACATCCATCACATCCTCCAAGTCTCAGAGGGAGGTTCAAACGTCCAACTGGACCTCTCAGCTAATACATTACTGAGAAGGAAATTAGAGCATGGAGTCTATTAAAAAGGAGTAAAGTAGACAGATTTACAGCTTCATGGGGTGGATTAATTCTCTTATGAATTAAGGCCCGGGGTGTCTGTTTAAGAACAGAAGGGACAGGGCATACACTCAACAGATCATGTCGTTGTTAAAAGTAAATAATTATGAGAGGAGGCCCGTGACTGAGGGTGCCATTCAGCAGCTGAGACATGTTTCAGGCCAATGGATGTAGCAACAAGTGGCCATTAGACTCTAGAGGTGATGCAGGAATGCATTGATCGATGGGTTGGAACGACATGCCAAGTTAAGGCACAAAAACTGGTGGGAAAATACCAGTTAGCTTTCATTGTTAATTTTGACAGCACTTTTTAAATTTAGTTTTAGTTATAAGCTTTTGCCTAAAATATCTTTTAGTTTGAGTCATAATTTAGTCATCTTAATTATTTTAATTTTAGTCTAGTTTTAGTCGACGAAATCTACTGTAAATTTAGTCGACTTAAATATGAAGTGTAAAGTGTAAGGCATTTTTTATGTTTCCCTGAATTTCTGAAGTTATGTTTCACACTTGGATAAAATGAAACATCTGATGGTAAGGTTTGAATGTATAAATTAGCAGAAACAAATGTAACTTCTGTGTGAAATGCAGTCACCTTTATTGAGGCTACCTGGCAGAGCATCTCAGTTACAATACCAGAATTGACAACAAACCTGCTCTACATGAATATACCAATTCATAAAGAGAGTAGCTCTGATTGGATCGCTCTCCAACTTATCCCACCACCACCAAGCTAAGGCAGCTGTGATCGGATGTCCCTCTTAACTCATCCAACCTTTCCACACAACCAAAGTAGCTAATTGGATATATTCTTAACTTGTCCCTGCTTTCTGCATGACAAAATTAGATCTGATTGGATTAAGTCTCTGTCAAACATTTTAGTCTAGTTTTTATTTATTGATGAAAATGTCAGTTAATTTAGTTTTTGTCCTTGTGCACTTGTTTTTGTTAGTTACTGTCTAGTTTTCATCAGGGGAAAAAAGGTTGCTGACGAAAACTACGATGAAATGATTTGTTAACAAAATTTACACTGACAGTTTTACGCCATGTTTGCGTAAAGTAGCATGCCTGTTATATCAAATAACTACTGAACACCTGATAAACAATACAGGTATAACACCAAATTTGTGGTTTGGTGATGGTAGCTCAAAATTCATCTGTTACAGACAAAGTAAGCTAGGCAGATAACCAAGTTTTGCCACCATTAAACCCTTCCTATATTTCCCCATATGATATGGTTTTACTGCCACAAGACTGAAAATAACATTGTTGAAGGAGAAGGGTATTTCCTGGAGAGCAGAGCAAACACCTCAACTGGAACTGTGAGGCATTAACAGCATGACAACCATTAATCAGGTTCCTACACATGTCTAATGATGGCATTGCAGTTTACTTTGTTAGTTTTGCTCTCAGAATTGTAGCCATGTTTGTAGTTTACTTATCACACAACAGGTAGTTTTATACAGCCTGGTGTGCCCTATAGTGGTATCCTACAGTAATATGCGTCAAATATCTGAAAAATACTCAAATATTTTGAAAATACATGCTCTTAAAGCTATTACTGCTCTTTTCACCAAACTTAATAAAAGGTCAGAATTTCTGGCACAACTTCACCAACTTCCAAGGTACTTGGGGAGAAAAAGTCTTGAAGATATCAAAAGAGCTCCAGCAACACTTGCAGTTCAGAAATTCTTAATAAAAAAATGAGAAAACTCATCTTTTCCTGGGGCACTGGTAGTGACTTATAGTTGCAGTGTTGTTCACATACTTCAAGTGAAACTGAGTTATATTGTGGCGGATGATCAAATAAAGTTTCTGTTCAAGGACGCGTCCTCTCTTTTCCTCTTTCTGCTGCAGTGCATGGTATCTATGGTTTGGATCCGATTCAGTTCAGACCATTTCCTCTCCCTCTCCCTAATTTACCCCCTGAAGAAGAATTAAACTATTTTATAACCGTACACGTTAAGGAGTGACTCCTCAACAGACAGCACCACCCTGTGATTCTCAAAGTATGATTCAATTTGCTTAATTTTCAATAAAACTCATGAGACCAAAGTACCACAGTATTTTGCTCAAGGGGGTACCAGCTGAGAGGTTTAACATATTACATCTGCTATATTTACTTTCAGATTTGCTGCATGCTCAGATTAAGGTCTTAAAATGGTTCAGAACACTGCAGCTTAACGAAACCCCAAAAACTGTTCATATAACAGGAATATTTACTTTTTTCCCCACTTGATGCTTTTTCATCCCAGATCAGACCTTAAGCTGATCCTGCTGACTTAGAAAATTGTAGATGTGCTCGCCCCTACTTAACCTCTCTAACCTTATGAATACTGATATTCCTTTTTATGCATTACTCTCACAGAATACAGACATGTGTCTATGTTAAGTCGATGAGAGGATTCAGCACTTTTTATGATTACCAGGTTTGTTTAGATCAATAATTTTGAAGCAGTGATGACCCCCTGTTTTGAGGTAACAGAAGGATGATTTGCTGCCTTAATAAAAGTCGACATTCTGCTTTAATGATTTCATAAATCAAACAATATTCAGCCAGAATGATAAAAAATCTACATTTAATCTTAGTGAAAGATGAAGCATGTGTCACTGCAAAGTGAGCATTCAAATATTGCCAAAAAAGAGGCACTACTTTATAGGAGTGACCTTGGGATGATTCAACTTTTCTCTATCCTGTCAAGCGTAGTGGTATCACATAAAACCTTACACTCTTATTGTTCTTTTCTTTCTACTTTTAATGCACAACTCATCCTGAAGTGAATACTGGCCCAACAGAGTGATGCAATCTGATATTAAATCAAGTCGGGAGTTCAAACTGTAAAGGCTCAAGGATTATGGTTAAGAAAGAAGAGGAGAAATTAATATTTTTTAATCTTCTTTCTCACATTGTCAGCTGCAGTAACAAATCCTCCGGCTGCATAATGTCTCCGGTGGTATAACGCTGGACGAGCCATATTAGTGTCCCAGTGGCAGACAGCAGAAACAGGACGTACTGTACTCTGCCGTCGCTGTCGGCAGGCAACAGCCGAGGCAACAGCTCTGCATGACCACAGGGAAGCAGGCCTTCACGGCCCTGTAACTAATATTTCCCAATTACTAAGAGCCACGGGGCGAAAAGCCTGCAAAATGGGTCTTTCAAGCAGGGGCCTGGTTTTTTATGTAGGTGTGAAACTCATCATGATCCATCAACACTGCTCCTGACTGACAGCAGGCCTGACAATATCCTCTGTGTGCAACTACAGGAGGAAACAGACACTGTTTAATAAAGTGAGTTACACGGGGATGCATTCAAGTGCTTAACACAAGATATTAGCTTTGTTTGAAAGAAACTAGGTCAAATATGACTCATCAGACTTAAAAAGAAGGACATGAGTGAATTCTAAGTCTGAATTTCAATTCTTTTGGGAGTGTAAGCAGAAAATTTTGATTAAGCATGATCACGTATTTGCAGAAATCAAATCTAAATTAAGAGTGCCCTTGAGGCAACAACACCTCGAACAGTAAATAGGACAGAACAGGATAGGAGATGGCTAATTTAGGACATCTTGTCAGCACTATTTCTGTGTTTCTTGGGTGACAGATCACCTTCCAAGTGAGGTAAACGTGCAGGGGGACAGGGTTTGGGGAATGTGGGCTGCATGGAGATTGTTGCCTCACAGTAAGAAGGTTGCTGGTTTGACTCCCTGGTCGGGTGCAGCCTTTATGTGGGGAGTTTGTGTCAAAAAGCAATCCAGACTTTACAACCTCCAATAAAAATAAGACTTTTATGGCCTTACAGTTAAAGAAACATCCGAGGTGTGTCAGAAAAGTTCCAGGACTGGTGTCACAAAAGATTTATGAGAATCCAAACTACAAATTACAAGTTTTCCCTTTCGATGTAATCCCCCTGAAGTCTAATGCACTTTCCCATCCTTCTCCTCCACACTTTCATGCACTCCTGGAAGGAGTGCATGCGGGATCCTCCGCAGCTCCGTCGTCACAGCCTTTTTGATGTCGCCCGCGTCATCAAAACGGGTCCCCTTGATGACCTCCTTGAGCTTGGGGAAGAGGAAAAAAATCACATGGAGCCAGGTCAGGTGAGTAGGGAGGTTTCTTCAGCACGGCGATGTTCACCTCAGCCAGGAACTGTCGGATGCCCAGAGTATTGTGAGCAGGCGCGTTGTCATGGTGAAGCAGCCACGACTTGTCCTGCCACAACTCTAGCCTCTTCTCGCGCACTGAATGAAGCAAACACCACAGTATCTCTTTGTAGACATGCTGGTTGATCCACTGGGCCTGTGGCAAGAACTCACAGTGGACGATCACTAATAAATCTTATGCGACATCAGTCCTGGAACTTTTCTGACACACCTCGTATGTAGGACCGTTAAGTCCTTCAAGGCTGGTGATGTAAATGCTATTGGCCGCCACGTGTCTTCTGCATGTGGTGTGGAGGACAACATGTGATTAACATGTCGGCCTTTGATTCTGTTTTCTCTGCTGTGAGGGCCAAATCAATTAGAAATGAGGTTTCACAGTGTAATTAATACTCTATTAATTTATCAGTTTAGCTTGAAATAAAACACTGCAGTCACAACCCCTTCCCTATATACATAAACACTGCTGTCTGTCACTCGTCCTCCCTCACAGAGGGACAGAGACATTTTATTCTCCACCTCTCTCCTGCTGACTGTGACTTTGTCTTTGTTTTTCCTTCATTCCATATGAACCCAAATCATGTACTGCAAGCATATTTTTCTGCTGCTCCGCTGAAAGAGACTTGACGCTTCTTGGTGAAAAAAAAATTTGGTTGCAGCCAGCAACTTGGGTTGTACTGTGGGACGGTTCCCTCCTCAACATCTTACATGCCCAGGCAAATTAAGAGAAGAGAGACAAATGGAAAGACACATTCAGAATGAGTGCTTAAGTGAATAACGTAAACAAAACTCTCTGAGCTCTTTTGCATCAAAATTTCCTGATTTACATTTTTACATGACACATTCATTTTCTGATTAAGCAATTATCCTAATTACTTGTCTCCACGTAAACATGGCTATGAACTGTTGTTGTTTATTTTGTCAGTTTTACACTCAGAATTACCATAATTGTTGCCATGTGTATTGTTTACTTCATGCGCAACAGGCAGTTGCATACAGCCTGTGGTCTTTGTTCGCCCTTTTGTGGTATTCTCTTGTAACAAGCATCACGTACATGCATGTACCCAAACAAAAACCCTCAATGATGCCAGAGGAAACGAATGAAATTACAAATACAAACAGCAATTATATATCTGGCCAAAGGATCTACAGGGATCTTAGTTATACAGGTCCCTTACAGATGGTGGACAGAAATAGAAAATGCAAGATCCAACTGTTGAAAATGTCCAAATTTACAAGAATGGCAAATCATATTGCTTTGACACTTTTCTATGCCGCATATTATCACATTGTTCTTCTTTAAGACTTTTAACCACTTCTGAAAAGTCCTGAAGTTGAACTCAAGCTTGAAAAGCACAAGATACCTAATCTTATTCTCACCAAAAGCTGAAGTTATGAGATGTTGATGGGAACAAATCTGCATAACCTCAAGAAAGATGGAGTTAGACATTTGAATCCACAAAAAATGTCTGAATTTTCAGAGTTTTTTCTCTCCCACTTTTGCATTTAACCATCAGTAAACAGAGACAGTGCCTGATAGGTCTGAGAGGATGGAGCCAAAGTAAAAATAACAGTCCTCACTTGGTTCCATTTTGAGAAACAAATAAAGCTTTCATGGACTGAGCTCCTCTCCTTGGACTCAACTTGTCATATCGATCTGTTGGCTTGATCACAGTCGGCCGTTACAACCCTGAAATTAAAGCGCATCTCTTACAAAGCTGACACAGGAAACTATTGTAGCAGCGGCTCATGGAAAATGATTGGATTGCAGGCTTTAGCAAACACGTCCATTTATCTTCCCCGTGGCTCAGGCGCTCGTCGTTTTCATTTTCATTTGCTCAAGTTTGACATTTAAGTAAAAGCCACTGAGGTGTTCAAAATGGATGTGGCCACATCCGGCTCTTATTAAAAACAGAAGATAGACAGTGGATTACCATGCCCCGCCATGGTCCTCCCTATGTCTGAGGGAGGATGCCCCATGTAAAGGAGGTTAACCAACACATCACGTCACTCAGGTAAGAAGAGCTGAGACATAAGGCAGAGCAAGGACAGCGACCTTTCAGTCTCCCTCAGTGACTTAAGCCAAAATCTTCTTCTAATTAGCTTTGAAATCATCCATGTGAGGGTTATGGTGGCACCTTTCCTCAGTAGGGCCATCTCCTTGAACTTGATATTTGAATTTTCACTTGAGAATGGGGGTAAAAATCCCTGATCGAACTATAATTATGCATTCAAATTGAAAATATATGGTGCAGCAACACATTAGGGCACCTGGAGCAGTGACCCACCTAATCCAACAGAGGGCACTCCTAACACAACACAGCCGGGCTCCCATGACCTCAACAACAAGGAAGTACACACTCTGAGGGGACAATAAAGACACCAAAACATCTAAGGAGCGCTGCACGGAAGCACTTTAAGGCCTATTGTGTTGATTATGTGCAAGCAGCTGGCCCCCTCCTCATCCACGACATATCCACAGGCCCATTTGTCAGCCTTACAGCCAACACAGTCCAGCAGCGCCTCAAGCGTCAAGTGCTCAGGCTAGGCAAATAGTAAAATATTCTAATAGAAATGCCTTGTGTCTGTAATGCAGCCACGCCAGCACGGTTTGAATATCTTCAGTTATGTTTGATTTTTGGGAAAAGTGAAAGATCTGGTCCTCTGTGAAGACAAACCAGCCCCATCAACGTTCCTGTCAGTGGCCACTAGGGCTGACAGATATTAACTAATTAAGATATTATTAATTCAAGATATTAATATCAAAAAAAGAAACGATATTAACGATACAGATTTCCCCCACGCTCACCCTGCATGTACAGCTCTGGAAGTCACAACAATTTCATTTTTACGACTGCCCTTGAATGCACCGCTAAGGCCAGCCAACCACAAACCCTTTTTTATTTTCAAACCGTTTTTATTTTTTTCTGAAAAATGCTTGGTTTTCACCGAACCCGCAGTTAAGGCTGGGCGATTTTATCTAATCTCAGTATCACGATTAACTGAAGCTCTTACCTCGATTACAATTAATAACCAATTATTTTATGCTATGCTGGAAAAAATTGGTGGTGTTGCAGACGGTCGTCAAAACGGTCTTCCTGCAGTATTTACACTTAACTTCAAGGTCTACAAGGTCCTTTGATAGATTGGCGCTTTCCTCCTACATGTTGGCAGCGAGTCCTTTGCTCTTGGTGAAGTGAATGCAGACTGTATGGAGGGAGCATGGTCATGTGACTTACACAGGGTAAATAATCTAAATAATTAACATGAGTAAAATTACTTCGATTGGAGGGGCTGAATGTCGATTATTTTTCGATTAATTGCCCAGCCCTACCCGCAGTCATATCATATCGTATCAATATCGAGATACCTGGCATGAATATCGAGATATGAAATTTTGTCCATATCGTTCAGCCCTAGCAGCCACAGATCAGCCAGATAAAAACACCCAAGGCCTTATTCCAAACTCATCACCACCATGTTGATTTCAGCCCATGAGGAAGACAAATGTCCTCTAAGTGTCTTTTCAGCAGTGGAAGATGCAGGAGAGAACTACAGTGCACAGTGAGCCTCTTGTTTACTGTCTGTGAGGTGAGTGAAAGCTGTTTTAACACCCTGTAATGTTACAGCCTCTTTGTTGTTCCTGAGCTTCGTTGAAAAAGAGCAGAGCACCAGGTCACTTTGTTTTGTTCTGTAAGCTTTCCAAGAAAAAGCAATCCATTCACATCTTGTTTCCACTTCTGAATATTTATGGAGGTGAGTCAACTGGAAGTCAATTCCTGTTGGAATCTTTATGGTTCCAATTGTCTGGTAAAACTCTTCCACTCTAACATTTTTGTCCAGGATGTGCCTCAAGTTTATTGAAAAATTAAACTCAGCTGGCAGCGTTCGCACCAGAGCACCAAAACAATGAACATGGAGGAGCTTGTTGCCGCTATACAGGTGCTTGCAGTGCTTGTTGTTGTCCATTGTTCTTCAAAAGAGACAAAAACACAGACGTTTTATTTCTTTTCATGTCTTGCCTCACCCCCGAGTCCATGACAAGCGGATAGACACCCTTCTTCCAACTGTGGGTGCAGTAACAAAGGAGAGATGGGCAGAGCTTGCTCACTGCTAATTAGCTTAGCTCAAACACTGGAAGTCAGTGGGTAGTGTTAGCCTGCCTCTGCCTACAGTCATCAGATAAACTCTTCAGCAACTCTAAACGGTCCTGTGTGCTTGTTGTGACTCGCTTTTTCACTGTGTTATGTAACATTATCTTCCACTATCATATTTTCTTCTTCTACTCCTAAACAGAGGCTTTGTTTTGCTGACCTACTTCAGCAGAGGTTTTGCTAAAGCTGGGACATTCGTGAACGAGTCGAGTCTTTTGAACTGCTTCCTTAAGTGAACAATAAAAACCAATTCGCAGTTGTGAGCGAGTCGTTCCTTTGCAAGCCATCCTTAAATTTGCAGGCAATTTGCATTTAAGAATGGCTCACAAACAAACAGCTCACTCACAACTGCAAATCGGTTCTCATCATTCACTTAAAGGAGGTGTTCAAAAGACTTGACTCATTTGCGAATGTAACATCAAGTAGGTCAACAAAACAAAGCCTCTGTTTACAAGTAGTCGAAGATAATACAATGATAGTAGAAGATAACGTAACATAAAAAGAAAAAAAAAACGAGTCACAACAAGCACATGGGGTTGCTGAAGAGTTTATCTGATGACTGTAGGCAGAGGCAGGCTAACACTTCCCATTGTCTCCCAGTGTTTCAGCTAAGCTAATTAGCAGTGGGCAAGCTTTGCCCGTCTCTTCCTTGTTTCTGCACGCACAGTTGAAAGAATGGTGTCTATCCACTTGTAATGGACTTGGAAGGGAGGCAAGACACCAAAACAAACGAAAAATTGGCGTATTCGTTGAAGAGGCTTTTAAACATGGCGGTACAGTTTTTAAGCAGGTCTTTTTGGGTGAAATAACTGCTCCCCGCTCCCTGACGTAATCAGCTGTCACTCTGGCATCAGTTTTGAGAGCTGGGGGCCAGTGCTTGGGTGGTGGAAAAACAAAGAACTGATGCTAGGTCAGGCACTGGCTCTAGCCAGTGGAAAAGGGGTAATAGAGAGAGAGGCAACCATTCAGGCTCACACTTATACATAAGGCCAATTTGGAGTCACCAATTAACCCTATGAGCATGTTTTGGTCTGTGGGAGGAAACCTCAGTGCCTGTAGTGAACCCACACAGGCACAGAGAGACCATGCAGAAGCAAAACAGAAAGCCCCTGGTCAACACAGGAATTTGAACCAGCAACTTCCTCGCTGTGAGGTCCACACTCTAACCTGCTGCCGTCCACATTGGCTTTTAAATGGGGCTTTTTCCAACCTTGGTGTGACTCATTGGATTTAGGCTCGTGGACACGGTCAGCAACACAACAAAAACATTTGAGGAGTTCAGTGGGTGCTCGCTTGACCCATTTCTTCAGTTGTAAACAAACAGAGGGCTCCCTAAAATTATGTAAATCTAGAGGAAACTGGTCATGTTTTTTTTCGGTCAGGACAGATAAAAGAGCTGCGTTTCTCTTTTCCTGGTCCAGCATGTGCCGGGACTCGTGCCTGTCTAATTCATTCCTGATTAGAGTCACTGGGCAGCTTTCCCGCACTGTGTGGAGAGAGAGAGCCGAGGAGAGAAAACTCATTTCCTTATTATCAATCGATACGTCCACGTGACTCACCTGCACGGTTTCATGGTGAGAGAGGTCATGAGCACAGATTCTTTTTTTTAGCACTTCACCTTTAACAGGTAGGACAGACGAGCTGAGTGACAGGAGGCTGAATGGATGGGAGCACACTGCAGCTTTAACAGCAGGGGCTGCATGACGGCATGCATGAGTGCGTTCACACGTGTGGGTGTGAACACGGGCTGGGTGTCAAACAGTGTCCGAGTGTGCCAAGTGCTCCACCTAGTGTTGAGCAGCTGAAGGACAGAGCGTATCAGCGGAGATGATGTTGTCAGAGCTTTGACCTTTTTGTTGTTCCTTCATTCCTGCGACAACGGGGACGCCGCAGACTGTTGAGTCACCGGCATCTGCTTAGGGAGAGCCGCTGGGAGTAATGAAACCTGACACGATGAGAGGGGGCGATGAGGAAAAGGAGGAGGTGCCGCTTGTATCCACTATCAGGACAATGAACTGATATGAATATGAAGTGTGAAGCTGGGAGGTTGTTCTGAGACATTCAAGGTGAATTAGGGCTGGGCAACGTGGGCCAAAATTGACATCTTTGTGTTTTTAGAATAGATATTAAGATTCTTTTATTAGTTTTAAACCCCTTAATGGTCTTGCTCCTTCTTATTTATCCAATTTGCTTTTTTCCTATGAACCCAGTAGAGCCCTCAGGTCTTCAGGTCGTGGGCTTTTAATAATTTCCAAAGTTAAATCTAAAACATAGGGTGAAGCTTCTTTTCGTTATTATTGCCCCCGTCTGTGGAACAGTCTACCTGAAGACTCAAGAGCAGCTCCTACCATTCATATTTTTAAAAGAAAACTCAAGCTGATTTTATTTTTTATTATGATTTAATGTTATTAATCTATTTATTTTAACCTTCTTAAAATCTTTTTTTTCCCAATTTCAGCTCAGATTTATTGTTCGGAATCTTATTCTCTGTTAATCGATTTTCTTTCCATTATCCTACTTTAGTAGATGTTATTACGCATTTGGTATTTGGCTAGCTCATTTACATTATTATTATTTTAAATTTTATTTTATTTACTTATTTATTTTCCTATAGCATTTTTTATCAAACCTCTTATCATGATTTTTTATTGTCATTTTAGTCTTCGTGTTTCCTAATTTTTAATTCAAGATAGCGTTTCCTCAGTCCTCTACTTTTGTTTTCTGTGTGTCTTTGTGTGTGGATTGCGAGGGTGGGGTGGGGGTTGCATTTTTCATTGTATTCAATTTTCTACTTTCTATTTATTTATTTTATTTTATTTCTTTTTTTTTATGTAAAGCACTTTGTGCTACAAGAAGACCTTGTATGAAAAGTGCTACACAAATAAAGTTTGATTGATTGATTGATTGATTTTTTTTTTACGAACGATGATCTCAGAATCCTCATGAGAAATAACAAAAAGGTTTTTGTTAATTCAAAGTGATTCTTAGATTCGTATTCTAGTATAAACTGAACAGTAAAGAAACAAGAGTAATTCCACTATAATGAAGACAGAAGCCTTACCAATCCGGTAAATCGCTGATGATTTGTAGACAAACTTCAGCAAAAATTGTGAAAAAACAATAACATCATTTCCACATATCAATATTAACAAAAGGGCAGCACAAGGCCTTTCCGTGTGGAGTTTGCATGTTCTCCCTGTGCATTTGTAGGTTCTCTCTGGGCACTCCAGCTACCTTTCACAGACTAAAAAACATGCTTGTTAGGTTGATTGGTGACTCTAAATTGATCTTAGGTATGAGTGAGGGCATGAATGGTTGTCTGTCTCCCTATGTGGCCCTGTGATTGGCTGGCAACAATTCCAGGGTGTACCCTGCCTCTTGTCCAATACCAGCTGGGATAGGCTCCAGCTCCTCGGACCCCAAAAGGGATATGCAATATAGATAGTTGATGGATGGTTGGAATATTATCAGAATTTTCTATACTTCTTTAATTCTGTGTGTTAAAAAAACATGTTTTTTTTAGTGATCAGTGACATCAAAAGGTACAGAAAAGCAATGATTTCCACTCATACTGCCAACCAAAGAGAAAGCTCTCTCTAAACTACACAAATACGTGTGTTTAAGTGTGTGAAACTGGTGAAGAAAACCAACTACACTGATACGAGGGATTTAAAGAAAAAGTAATTTCACCAGTGCATAGCAATAGTTCATGGTGTGACACTGTATCAATATTTTATGGTGCAGAACTGAGATTTTATTGGGTTATATAGAAAACGTCTGGGGAAATGTTTTTGTATTGTAGTTTAGCCTCCAACCACCAGTTGGCAGCAGCCATTCAGCCATTTAACTTTCTGCCTCACTGTAACAACCATAGATATATATAGAAATACTAGATATCTCGAGGCAGAGCCACCAATATCCTCACACGGCAGCCATCTTGGTGCAGGGCACATTTCTGCTCTGCTCTATAGTACTCAATGGAAGGTAAGACACCTGCTCAAACATTGTCATGCTTTACTCCCTAAAATCTTGATGGATTTACAAACGGTTTGGTTACTTACAAATTTTACAAGGAATATTAAATCAATATATTAATATTACATTTTATAAAATTATATAATCTTAAGTATGCAGTATTAAAACTACATCTCTGACATTTCTGACAAAGTCAACCGTTTGAAAATCGGTTGACAATTGAACATGCAACGCTTATTTCTCAGTACATGCTCCATAGACGTCAGTGTTAAGAGTGGGCAAGCGCACTGAACCAAGATGGCCACCCTGTGAGGATGTCGGTCACCATTGGCCAACAGTGTGCGTGAGCCATCTAGTGTTTCTATATATAGCTATAGTAACAACTACTGGAAAATTTTTGTCACCGGTACAGACACAACACACACACATATATATATATATATATGTATGTATGTATATATATATATATATATATATATATATATATATATATATATATATATATATATATATATATATATGTAATATATTATTACTGTCACTGCTGTGATGAATGAGAAAGTACAACTTGAGATGAACTTGTGGTTAAGTCATGAAGTCATGCACTTTTTCCCCTGCACTATCAATGTTTTTGTTAATATATTTGTCTTTTTACACAATGAAACTGGTGTTCGCCAATTTACCCTTTATTTTATTAGTTATTCACCAATATTTAACATTCTGTAACTTCTTCAAGGAGGCGATCAAGAAATCAAATTACTGCCTAAGAAATTCAATGTATCTGTATTGTCTCACTGTATCTGTTGTCATCATTTATTTCCTGTTCTTTTTAAAATTATGTTCAAACTTAACAAATCATTTTTTGTATTATTATGACTGTTATTACTGTTGTTACTGTAATGTTATTTTTATTTTTTTATATTGCTTTTCTTTATACATATATATATGCAGCAAAAAATATGCTTGTAAATTATAGACTTTGCAAATAAGAAATAAATCTTGAGGACATAAGAGTACTTTGAAATTTGATTTAATTTTGAAATACATTAATTTAATTTTTGAAGATAAAAAAAAAAAGGATTAAACAATTAAAAGGTATTTATTTTTGTTGGCATACTGTCAATCATGTATCAATAGGGTTTAAAGTCCTAATACTTTAAATTTAAAACAATAACACTGAAAAAGTGTCTGTCAGTGCAAATGGCCACATACTTATTTTAATGCTGCAGAAACTGCTTCTGAACTGACAGCACTGTCTTGACCAACATCTCTTTTCAAACTCCCCAATCAAACTCAAAATCCAATAAATTTCCCAGCCTTAAGGTGAATTCAGCTTTCAATTTAGCTTACACAGGCTTCATTAGATCCCACATCATTACGGCTGAAGCCTTACAGTCCAGTACAGGTTGTGCCCCCTCACGCACACATTTACACACACCCACAGCCAGGAGATTAACAACCTTGATGAGGTCTCACACAGGTAATTACAACCAAAGGCAATTTATCCATATATAATTACTTCCAATTAAGGAGCCATCAGCGTTCCTTAGTAAATGTGAAGATTGGACAGAAAAGGTGTAAAAAAAGAATCCTGAATTATCCCACACAACCTTCACTCCTCCTCCAAACGGTGTCTGCGGTTAATTGAATAAGGGGAAGTGAGATTAGAGGCTGGAGGACAGAAGAATATTACCTTTGTTGAAGAACATGGAGGCCATCTGACCCATCTCTACCCGCTCGGCGATGTCGAAATGATCAACGTGACCTCCGGATCGCTCTGTGAAAACAAAGACATCACCTCCAGTTAGAGTCGTGTACAGTGAAGGAGGTTTAAAGTCAAACAGGAGCAGGTTTCACACTTTGAAGAGATCATTTTAGGACACTGATGGACAGTTTATTCACTCGGTTCATCCACAGGCAGAAGACAAGGTGCTTCTGATCGAGGATTTTATATTACTAGAAAAATTGGGAAAATATTTATCAGAGAAAGTTGCCACTTTGTGTGTTTTTCATATGACTTGGATCGAATGTTATATGTATAGAATATCATTGTTCAACCAGACATTGTGCTGAAAATGCTACTCTCAGCTACAGATGCTGATTCTACACATAATTAATAATTCAAGTATGAAAGATGATGACATACAGTGAAGGTGCCTGAGCTCAACTGCTGCTATACCATCTTGAAAATTGTTGATAAGAATGAAAGATATTGCATTTACAGTGCTTATATACAGAAGAAGCTTGAGATATATACGGAAGAAAAGTCTGTTTGGTTTGGGAATACATTTTGATATACTAAAGGCAAAACTTGATTCATGTCATTTTTGTGTCACTTGGAGTTTTTTGGGGGGGTTATTGAGAGTGAGAAAAGAATGATTAAAATCAAAATTGATTGCTGTTGAAAAAAATATATAAATATCAGGAATTTTATTTTAAGGCCATATCACCCAACCCTAATACACTACACTGCCAAAAATATTTGCTTGTCTGCGTTCACACACATATGAACTTAATCCAGAGGGCTTAATATGATGTTGGCTCACCCTTTGCAGCTATAACTGCATCAACTTTTCTAGGAAGGCTCTCCACAAGGTTCAGGAGTGTTTATGGGAATTTTTGACCATTCTTTCAGAAGCACATTTGTCAGGTCAGACACTGATGTTGGATGGGAAGACCTGGCTCGCCGTCTCTGCTCTAATTTATTCCAACAGTGATTGAGGTCAGGACTCTGTGCAGGCCAGTCAAGTTCTTCCACACCAAACTGGCTCATCCGTGTCTTTATCCACCTGCTTTGTGCACTGGTGTGCAGTTAACAGGAAGGGGCTGTCCCCAAACTGTTCCTACAAAGTTGGGAGCATGAAATTGTCCAAAATGTCTTGGTGTGCTGAAGCATTAAAAGTTCCTTTTACTGGAACTAAGGGGCTGAGCCCAAATCCTGAAAAACAACCTCACACCATAATCCCCCCTCCACCAAACTTTACACTTGGCACAATGCAGTCAGACTAGTACAGTTCTCCTGGCAACTGCTAAACCCAGACTTGTCCATTGGATTGCCAGACAGAGCAGTGTGATTGGTCACTCCAGAGAACACGTCTCCACTGCTCTAGAGTCCAGCTGTGTGATTTACACCACTGCATCAACACGTTGCATTGTACCCAGTGATGTGAGGCTTGGATGCAGCTGCTCAGCCATGGAAACCAATTCATGAAGCTCTCGCCACTGTTCTTGAGCTAATCTGAAGACAGCATGAAATCTGGAGGTCTGTAGCTGTTGACTCTGAAGAACGTTGGTGACCTTTGTGACATATGACCCTCAGCATCTCATTTCACAACTGGACTTATTGCTCAGGTGGCCCCCTATCACGGTACCACGCTGCCTGGACCCCCTGAGCTCCTGAGAGCGACTGGTCCTTTCACGAATGTTTAGAGAAGCAGTCTGCATGCCTAAGTGATGATTTTATACACGGCCATGGAAGTGATTGTAACACCTGAATTCAATGATTTGGAGGGGTAAGGGAAGACATTTAGTAATATAGTGTAAGTCCTAAGATTCTTAAAATTATGGAACAACATTTACGATACTCACGGATGGACAAGATGGGCTTAGTTTCCGGCTCTGATCGACCTCGGCCCATCACATCATCATCAGAGTACTCCGAGGTGGAGTCGCTGTCATCGACCTGCAAAGACAACACAAGCTTGTAAGGCTCTAATTTCCAAACAACAACGGATATTTAACAAGTAATTAAAACACAGCATTTATCAGCTCCGTTTGTGATGCAGAGAAAAGTAACATCTGGAAATAACAAGCTACAGCTGGGGATCACTTTAGAGAGCGGATGACTTTATAATTCACGCCAATTGCTTCTCATCCTTTCCTAAATTCTCTGCAGATTAATGTCAATTAGCTGTCGATGATAGTCAACTTTGTGAGCATCGCCGGCTGAATTAATAGTTGACAAGCTGGCAGGAGTTCAGGGAGAGAGAGGAGATGAGGAGCGACAAGAGCTCGATTATCTACAACAAATACCAAACAGCAAACACAAACCACACGGCAAAAAAAAAGAAGATAAACAAGTGAAGCTCAGGAGGAAAGTAAAAAGAGTGTTCATGCTTTAACTCAACAAAGAACACACGTTATACTGACTTTTACAAAAGACAGCCAGACACCGAGATGCATGATAACCTGTGGATCATCAGTGAGGCTTCAGACATCGATACAGCATGATTTTTGACATTTTTTAATCTCACAAGCACCAATATTTTGTATTAAAGACCTGAGAAAAATCTTTCAACTGAAACAGTATCTGATAAAATAGTTTAGAGACAAAAATAATCAAGTTTAATTTTGTTCTTCTGGTGTTTTTTGTGAATAAGGATAGATAGATAGATAGATAGATAGATAGATAGATAGATAGATAGATAGATAGATAGATAGATAGAAGTTTTGTGTAAAGACTTTAGAGTTGGCATCATTTCACAAGAATAAAGCCGCTAAATAATCACAAAATCAGCTATTTATCGTCTATTTAAAAAAACGAAGCCTTAAATTTGTTGTGATGCATATATATTAAAATTTTTAATTACTATTGGTCGATAAATCCAGTGTAGTCGTGATGAATAAATTATCCCCCGTAATTAGTTTAAGAAACTTTAATGCCATTAAAACACATTTTGCTTCTGGACTCTTAAAGTTGTTTTGATTTTTTTTAATGATTGAAAAAGCATAGCCATACTGTGTGTAATATTTAAATAGCTCTATGTCAATATACTCTTGTAGAAAACTTGATATATGCATATAGTGTTGATGTTTTAAAGTTGTTAAAAGTCAATGCATTAAAAATACAGGATCACACTATAAGACAAATATTTTCTTTTAAAGAAGTGAAAATGGTCCATGTGGAGCTTTCTTAAGGAGCAAATATTGAAGCATTCAAGCTGTAATTTATGAAATATTCCAGCAGAGGGCAGACATGTCTCCCTATCTATGGATCACTGAGGTTCACAAGCAGTTATTAGATATGTAAAAAAATTCTCTGCATTGAAACTAGAATCAAACTAATTCTCAGGTAGGTTTAGCCAACAGAAGGACCATTATTTAACTCTTGGATCAATTTCACACCTCATACACTCCAAGGAGGATTCTTGGCAAACATATATGATGCATCACTGTGAAAAAGTCCCTTTACTTTCATAAATATACCTCAGTCTAGCAGAGAGAAATAAAAAGCATTGAGCTGCAAACATTTCCAGTTTCCTCCCTCTCTTGTTTTCCATTACGTGGGAGGAAAAGGCTGCACGGAGAGAACAGGAGCCATGAATCAGGGCCCGAGTGTTTGGGGCTCCGTTCGAGTCGGGCTATTGTCCTCAGGCTCATAACTCCTCAAGTGGAAACCCACAAAATGACTTCTGTACCGCGGGGAGAAACACAAAGCAAAGGCCAAGCCGTTTAGAGTCTGCAGTCTGTTTCTGTAGTCAAAGTAAAAATGATTGAGGAGCGTGGTGGTAATGGAGTACAGTCCTCTATCGATGGGCTCATCCACATTGGGTTTCTAATAAATGGGCAGAAGGCACATTTCACTCCTGCTCTGATGGATAATAAAACAACAACAGCCTTCAGAACAGAAATACAGCCTCCTCCAGAAATTAAAAAAGGAAAGAATGGACATCTTTATGGAGTTACTCTTCTGCTTAAAGGAACATTTATTTACTTTATTCACCGAGGATGCCCTCCTTACTTAAACGAACACTCCAACATTTTTGTTGTTTTCATGTCTTGTCTCACTCCAGAGTCCATGACAAGCTGATAAACACCATTCTTTTGACTGTGTGTGCAATAACAAGGAAGAGACAGGCAGAGTTCGCCACTGCTAGTTAGCTTAGCTCAAACACTGGGAGTCAATGGGTAGCGTTAGCCTGCCTCTGCCTATAGTCATCAGTTAAACTCTTCAGCAACTCTAAACAGTCCTGAGAGCTTGTTGTGACCCATTTTTTTTACCTCTTTATGTTAAGTTGTCTTCTATTATCTTCATATTATCTTCTTCTACTCCTAAACAGAGGCTTTGTTTTGTTGACCTACGTCCGCGGTGCTTTTCGCAAGACATGTGTCGTTTGGCGAACGAGTTGAGTCTTTTGAACAGCCCTTTTAAATGAATGATGAGAACCGATTCAAAAGCCGTTGGTTTCTAAAATATGCAAGCAATTTGCATTAAATAATGGCTCGCAAACGAACAGCTCACTCAGAACTGCAAATCAGTTCTAATCGGTCACTTGAAAGAAATGTTAAAAAAGCTCGCGAAAACCACTGCATAAGTAGGTCAAAAAAACAAAGCCTCTGTTTAAGAGTAGAAGAAGATAATATGAAGAAAATTAAAGTTAACATAACATAAAGGGGTAAAAAAACAAGTCACAACAAGCACACAGGACCATTTAGATTTGCTGAAGAGTTTATCTGATGACTGTAGGCAGGGGCAGGCTAACACTACCCATTGACTCCCAGTGTTTGAGCTAAGCCAATTAGCAGTGGTCGAGCTTTGGCTGTGTCTTCCTTGTTACTGGATGCACAGACAAAAGAAAGTTGTCTATCTGCTTGTCATGGACTCTGGAGTGAGGCAAGACATAAAAACAACAAAAATGTCGGAGTGTTCCTTTAAGTAAGGTGGGCATCCTCTGTGAATAAAGTCCCTTAGCCCACCTTTACACTATAAAGTTTGAAGGGCCAGGATGTTTACTAGTAAACTGCAGGGGGCTTTAAATGCCTAGTATTATTTTAAAATCCACAGCAGTTTACTATGAAGTAAGGCTTCATTTGAGTGAGCTTGAAGGTGTACTTATATTTTAACTTATTTTGAATATCTTGATTAAAACCTTTCTAATTCAGGCTTAATGCTTTAAGACACATAAAATCAGGCATGTAGCACATCACTGAATGTTTCTTCCTCATAAAAAAGGAACAACTGCCAGCTATTTGATTCTATCAGGTTAAATATTGCGAAAGGAAGATGAATAAACAAAAGTTAAAGTGGTTAAAGCATCACTGCTGCTGCTGCACTAAAGGGACACTGGAGATTATACTGAACAAAAAAAAGAAATCTACTGGGTAACACGGTGGTGCAGCAGGTAGTGCACGTGTCTCACAGCAAGAAGGTTGCTGGTCGGATCTTCATGTTTGTCAAAGCAGTTCTGTGTGGAGTTGGTATTTTCTCCCCTATGCATGCGTGGGTTCTCAACAGGCACTCCAGCTTTGTTCCACAGACTAAAAACATGCTCATTAGGTTGATTGGTGACTCCACATTGCTCTTAGGTATGAGTGTGAGCATGAATCTTTCTCTCTATGTGGCCTTGAGCTAGACTGCTTGGTGGAAACGCAGCTATGGATGCCACAGCACAGCCATGCTATGACTCTGCTCTATAATAAAATAGAAAACAAGGCTTTGGTATCCAAACTGTAAAGGGCTGAAGCCGAGTTGAGCAGATATGACGAATTGAAAAGCACCTCAAGTAATAAAGTCAGGAACGAATATAAGATCTGAGCCTTTTTCTTGTTAAAAAAATACAAAGAGATAAGCTCCAAAGTGTCGAATCATAAATAATAGCTGAATCTTTGAAGTTGTAAGACTTCTTTGAATTTATAGGATTAAAACTCAAAACATGAATCATGATGATCTCCCAGATAGCATGTGTTTATTGCGAAGAGAAGAAAAAGTTAAATTGTGAGTCTCACACCAGGGGATTAGATTAAAGGTTGATATAAAAATATGAGATATTATAAATTATATATACATGCTTAAGTCCGCCAGTAACATCAAACGCTCACTTTGGCCTTGTCAGTCTACAGTCTTATTATGATCTCAAAATAACAGTTTGACTTGCATCTTGCCTGCAATTTCTTCATAATAACTTTATGATAATAATCATTACATCTTCAAGGTAAGCCTGGAAATAATCCTGCATCATCACAGCATCTGGGAGATTCCTTTGCTTCAGTCTGTGTTTCAAGTTTAAATTCTTTAAGTTATAAATATCTGGCTTAATGAGGTTGTTAATGACCTACTTTAAAATCCGAAATTCACAACTTTTTAAACTAAAATATTTCAGTTCAATGTTTAATTAGTATCTTATTTTCCGGACTACAAGTCGCAGTTTTTTTTTTCATAGTTTGGCTGGTCCTGCAACTTATTGTCAAGTGCGACTAATATATCAAAATACACATAATTTAACATGTTTTAAAATGTTAATTCATACTGACTGACATGAAACAAGGAGTAAACATTACCGTCTACAGCCACAAGAGGGGGCTCTAGGCTTGAAAAAAATATGCTGCTTCTGTACCACTGAAAAATTAACAGAAACATTAACTTGAAGACAGCTGAGAAAGGCTGAACACAAACAAAACGCCCCCAAAAAGAAAATCCTATTCTACAGATTCTACAGAAAGTGCAGGTTGTAAAATAAGCACTCGAAAACAAAGAAAGCTAATCGCGGGCTGAAAGCAAGATAGCCAGAGCTGGAGGAACAAGTTCACAGATAGGTGCTTAAACAACGTGCGGTCGGGACAGGCTTGTCAACGGCGCAGTTGGCTGTTGCCAAGGAGATGAATATAAATGAGGCAGGCAGGCCTTTTTGATGTTACCGCTTCATGCAACGCAACCACTTCTAAATAAATGCGACTTACAGTCCAGTGCGACTAATACATGTTTTTTTCCTTTTCATGACTCATTTTTGGACTGATGTGACTCATAGTCTGGAAAATACGGTACTTTATGATGTTGAAAATGTCAACCTGTCACTTGAAAATGAACTATTTTTCAATTTCATTTTTTTTTTTGAATGTCCCTATTACACCACCCTAATTATGGGATTTTCATTAAGTCGATTTTGAAGAATCAGAGGAACAAAGTAGATCTGCTGCACTAAAAAGGGATAATTATTATTAATCATTCTTAAGCTCTTTTTACACAGTGAAATAAATCTGAATTTCGCTTTGGGTGTTCAAGAAAATTAGTTCAATCTGTTTTTAGCTTCCCTCACACGACCCAGCATCTCAAAACAAGACCAGAGAACCCATCAACCCTGAAAACAGGAGTGCAAACCTCCCTGTGCTGCTATTCTTCAAACATTAGTTCCACTTTTGTGCCTGTGGGGTGTAAATAGTGTTTGGTTTAATGTCTTGTTAGACAAACTCCCCCTGACAGAGAGAACATTTACTCCTTTAATATTTGGTTTGCCCGACATACATCCTAAGAGCTAATACAAAGCCATCCGTCCAGCCAACATCCCATTAAAGATATTTACATATAGAGTACGACTCTGCTCCTGCACTGAGTTCATCATCTCACCTCCTCCTGTTCTCTCCTCTTCCAGCGCAGCTGAGCGTTTGCTGCCGCCATCGCTTCGATCACAAACGTGGTGGTCAAGTAGCTGAAGAGGGGAGAGGGGATGAAACATAAGACAAACTACACACTGAACGAATAAACATGTCAGTCATCATTGAATCATTCACTGTGAAAAGCTGATTCAATCATCACATCTGGATAAACATTTTGGAGCATGCTTACTTTCAGAAACTTGACAGTAATGTGCTTTTTATCTGACTGTTACCCCGTCCGTACACGAGAATGTATTTCAGACTCAATTTATTCTAATGTTTGTGTCTGACACAAAAATAAAGACATTTTTAACTTTCAACACACTTTCCTTCATGTCACATGGCTTCATACTACGTTCAGTATTCCAATTATGATCAGAAAAATTAACTAACTGATGTGTAGACAGATGGATGGACAGATGGATGGACAGACAGATATATTCATGAAGAAATGGATGGATAATTAGATAAAAGATCAATATATGACATAATGACTGAATGATGGATGGATGGATTCATGAATAAAAGGATAATTATTTGTACTTATAACATATGGATGGATGAACTGATAGATTGATGGATGGGTAGATAAATGAATAAATGGATGCACGAATGAATGAATAAATGGATGGATGAGTGGATGGATGGATGGATGGATGGATAGATTTATGAATACGGTGATGGATAATTGTACGTTAAACACAGATAAATGAACTGATGGAGGCATAGCTGTATGGATGGATCAATGAATAGATGGATGGATAAAATTATAGATAAATGAGTGGATGGATGTATTCATGAATTAATTAATGGATATTTGTACATTTAACAAATGGAGAAAAAACAGAAGGATGGATGGATGGATGGAAGAATAAATGAACGGTTGGATGGCGGGAAAGATATATATTGCAACTAGAAAAGCACTCAGAGAGCGCAGACCTCCGCCAAGGTGATCCGAATCAGTCCCAAAATTTAATCAGTTCTTCCATATCCCATTTCCGACAATTCATGAAAATTTCATCCAAATCCGTTCAGAACTTTTCAAGTTATTTTGAACACAGACAAACAAACAGACAAACAAACAGACAGATAAACGCCAGCAAAAACATAACCTCCTTGGCAGAGGTAATTATAAGTAGATCGATAATTGGGTGGATTAATGGGTAAATGAACTGATGGACAGACAGATGGATTGGTAGATAAATGGATGGATGGGTGGATGTATGGATAGATGGATGGATTCATGAATAAGTGGATGGTTAATTGTATAGATGACAACTGGATAAATGAACTGACAGATAAATGGATGGATGGATGAAAAAATAAATGGAAATTTGGATGGATTAATGGGTAAATAAACTGATGGACAGATGGATGGATGGATGGATGGATGGATAAATGAACAGTTGGATGGATGGACAGAAATATTCCAATTATAAACAGATCCATAATTGGATGGATTAAAGCATAAATGAACTGATGGATAGACAGATGGATTGGTAGATAAATGAATGGTGGGATGGATGGATGGATGGATGAATTGATTCATGAATAAATGGATGGATAATTGTATAGATAACAACTGCATAAATGAACTGATGGATAAATGTAAATGATGAATAAATGGATTGAAGGATGGATGGATGAATAAATAAATGGAATAATGGGTAAATGAACTGATGGACAGACAGATGGATGGGTAGATGAATGCATGGATACAATGATAAAATGAGTGACATATGGTTGGATGGATTGACAGACAAATAGATCCATGAATAAATAAATTGATAGACTGATTGACTGGTGGATGTGTAAATGGATGGATAGATGGTTGGATACTTCATTGGTCCTAAAGGACTTTTCAATGACTGCACTGCACTGATTTGAATTAGACCTTTAGCTCTGTGGTCAGTGAAGAAAAGAGAGCGGAGGACTGAGTCTTGATTGGTCTTTGTGTTGTTCTGTTGACCCCGATTTTCTGTGATGTAAAAATATAAATATAAGGATATAATTTGGGATAAGAGCTATTTAGTGTCTCCTTTTCTTTGAATTACATTGATTAATACTGGCTTATAGAGAGTTTCCCACCATGTGGAGCAATGCAACTCTTAATAAAAATAAAATCAATCCTGCGCTGACATTTTCACAGTCGCTCCTCGCTGTTTAACAGTCTGACCCTCCTGAGACCTCTCTAAACACCACAGAGGTGCTCCACATTTCCCTCCTTCATCTTTTGCCTTCATATCATCTCAATGCTGTGAGCAGGTGGACGATTAGCACATGACAGCCCCGTCTGGGAGATAGGAAATGTGCTATCTGTTTGCCAGCGGAAGAAACCACTTTACCACCTGTCAGCTGACAAAACAAACAAGGATCTCGGTCAACAGGGCGACCGTGAAGGCTCTCCTTGTTAATAAATGCCAGGATGGAGATAAATGTTTGCAGTGTGTGTTTATGTAAGCCTGCACAGCTTTATCGTCTAACATCTCTGCTCTTATAGATTCACGAGGTTTACTTTAGATCAGTGCATATGTCCTTTTCATGTGCCAGCTAAGAACAGTTTGATGTTTATTTGCTATAAGATTACATTTGAACTGCAATGATACACTAATTCAGCATTTAAGGCCCCTGACTAAGTGTTATGGCATGACTTGAAGACATTAAATTAAATATCTATGCATGACTATCAATTTTGTAGCTAATCTGAACATCCTAAATTGACTGATATTTTCCCATCAATATCACTTTTGACACGGTATTAAACATTTACTTCAGCTGTGATATTTATGGCACATGTCACATTCTTGAAATTACTAAGTGAACTAGAGAGTCCCGTGCTGTCTGAAATATTTTAATGATGGGAGAAGCCGTCTGTAGCTGATTTTTCAGCGCAATAAAATCTTCAATCCAGGCTTTTAAACAGCTCCTTTCGCAAGGGATGCATCTCCACATGAGTGAGCATAACTTTAACATGGGAACACATGATCTGTCTGTGCATGGACACTAAGAAGTGTAAGCCTTGAGTTTAAAAGCACTTAAAATCTGAACTAAATCTTATTGTATTCAAAATATTAAAGGGATACGCAAACTTTTTTTTTTTCTTGTCGTGTCTTGCCTCACTCCAGAGTCCATGACAAACAGATACACACCATTCAACTGTGTGTGCAGTAAGTAACAAGGAAGAGACAGGCAGAGCTCGCCCACTGCTAAATGGCTTAGCTCAAACACTGGGAGTCAATGGGCAGCATTAGCCTACCTCACCAACTCTACACAGTCCTATATGCTTGTTGTGACTCTTTTTTTATCGTGATATGTTCTGTTATCTTCTACTATCATTGTATTATCTTTGTCAACTCTAAACAGAGGCTTTGTTTTGTTGAACTACTTCCGCGGTGGTTAGTGCTAGAGATGTGACGTTTGCGAACGAATCAAGTCTTTTGAACAGCTCTTTAAGTGAATGATGAGAACTGATTCACAGTTGTGAGACAGATGTTCATTTGCAAGCCAATCTTAAATGCAAATTCCCAGCAAATGTAGGAATGGTTTGCAAAAGAATGGCTCACTCACAACTGTGAATCATAGTTCACTGAAAATGGCTGTACAAAAGACTCGACTCCTTCGCAGACGTCACATCTCTAGCACTAACCACAACGGAAGAAGGTCAATAAAACAGAGCCTCTGTTTATGAGTAGAAGAAGATAATACAATGATATTCGAAGATAACGTAACATGATGCGTTAAAAAAGAGGCACAAGTACACAGGACGGTTTAGAGTTGCTGAAGAGTTCTTCTGATAACTGCAGGCAGAGGCAGGCTAACACTTCCCATTGAATCCCAGTGTTTGAGCTAAGCTAATTATTCCCTCACTATCTTGTTACTGCATGCACAGTCGAAAGAATGGTGTCTATCTGCTTGTCATGGACTCAGGAGTGAGACACGACATGAAAAGGAAAAAAGTTGGCGTATCCATTTAAAGAAGTCTTTCTACGTCTGTCATGGGAAAGAGCCGAGTGAAATAACAAATTACATCCATGTTGAAGTATACAGAGGCTGTGGTAGAACAAGACTCACCTCATAAATCCCAAGAAGGATATGAGAGCTATGCTGACCACCCAGCCGGCTGTTGCAAAGGCTTTTGGCATCGTTAGAGCCCCCGTACCCACAATCAGGTTAAACATGTACACCAACCCCACCTGGAGAGGACAAGGAAACAACAGACAGTCAATGGAAAGGATCTGTACCACCTTTAATATTATTCTATTATTGACATAAAAATAATCATAATAATAACAACGTTATTGTACCTTTAAAAACAGATGTTTACAAAGTGCTTTAACAGACAGAACAAAGGCAGAAAAAGGCAGGACTCTGGAGACATTAAATCAACAATCAGGTCAAACAGAGACCAAAAGAGTCAAATAATTAAAATGGTAAACTGGAGACAACTGAAGAGCAATAGGAATATCCTACAATATTACAGGTTAATATGTCAGCATGTATGAGTAACATTAGTAAAGAAGGTATTTCATTTTATATGTGATGAGGTGGCAATAAGACAATAGCTGGACAATAGCTTTCTAAATACATAGATGAATAAATAGTTGATAGTTGACGACATCACATCAGGAAGATGGAAAGAAGAGGGTGGGTAGAGGACGGATAAAAAAAGTGAGTATATTAACACATGAAAAGATTGTAAAAACAGGAGAGTAAGAACAGCAGAGATATAAAACAGTTTATTAATTGTCAAATAAGTATGTAGATAAAAGAGAATAAAATAAATAACTAACAAGGTTGATAAACAAGCATTTAAGCAATAATGGATCAAAAACATGCTCATTAGGTTGACTGGTGATGTCAAATTGCCCTTAGGTGTGAGTGTGAGCATGAATGGTTGCCCGTCTCTCTATGTGGCCCTGTGATTGGCTGCCAATCAGTTCAGGTTGTGCCCATTCTCTCGCCCAATGTCGGCTGGGATAGGCCCAGGCAGAACTCCTCTGCTGGCATTGCAAAGGGACGCTGGGAAATGTAGTGACGTAGGCTTTAAAAACGTTTACGTCAGTTTGCAAACAAACTACAATTCCCATAATGACGTAAATGTATGTGATTTGCTATTATAAACTTCAAAGTTTTTTTGTGACGTCAATCTGGATCGGATCAGTACCAAAATGTATTGGCTTCTTCCTTGGACCAAACCACACCTCTGGTAAAATTTTCATGTAAATCCATCCAGTAGTTTTTGCGTTATCTTGCTAACAGACAAACAGACAGACCCTGGTGAGAACATAACAGGTAACTAGAGCCCTATAAAGTGTTTGTTATTTTTTTCTCAAATTCCGTTATAGTTTTTCCCATATTCTGTTTTTTTCCGTTTTAATTTTTTGAGAATTTGTTTTTTTAGTATTTTATGCAAAATTAACCCCGAGACAAAGTATAAAGTAATAAAATATAGACACTCGCTTTTCAGGTGGTCCTCACACATATTTTCACGGGTTCAGTCAACAGTAAGTTGACAACATTTGCAGAACATTTGATCGCCTGACGCATAATAATCGTTGAGAAACTGCTCTGCCCTGTACTTTGGAGTTAGCCGGGAGTTTTGTAGCTTCTTTGCCAACTTAGCCGGTGTCTCATGCGGACGCTTCAACGTGTTTGCATTGTTAATGAGGAGAGGAGGAGGGGAAGTGAAGCGTGCATTTTCCCCATCATTACTGACCCCCTTGGAGTATTTTCCCAAAAGATATGTTCCTTTTTAGTCAGAAAAAAAGCTTTTACCCAAAATGTCGGCCATTTCCATGATATTTCAAGTTTATATTGAATTCCATGTTTATTGTCCAATTCTGTGATTCTGTCCACGATTTCACAGGGCCCCGAGGAACCCTACAGAAATTTCTGCACACTTTTACACCCCTAGGTTTTTTTCTAAATGTAAATGAAATAAAATTACTTAAACACCAGAGTAAGAAGTTTCCCTTCTAACCATGTGAAACCTTTTCTTTTTTGTTGCTCTAGCTCTCTTCAAGAATCCATCAGTTTTCATCAAATATTCATGAATTACATTCTGTTGTTTTGCTGTTGTGGAAAGTCTCTCACTGGACAGTATCAGGTTTTCCTCAGCACTGCATGATAAAGAGCAGACTGCTTGTTGGAGGGCTAAGCTGTTGTTGAGGAAGATAACCGGGCTAATTGGGAAGTGGTTACTCCATATCAGGTAACAGAGAGCTTTAATGATTCAGAGCTGCGAGCTCTCTGAGTAAAAACACTCTACAAGCAGAATTTAATCTTTGTGGTACAGTCATGTGGACGTAAGCAGATTCAGGGACTTGAATGAGTTGTCAGAACTGAGTCCAGAGCATGAACAGGAAGACGTGTAAGCATTTTAGCTTCCTCTTTATTTTACACCACACTTTCATGTGAACCATCGCCTATATGCAGATACCTCACTTCTTTCTTTTTCCCCACAAAAAGATCACCACAAATCTTATCTCTAACTTTCAGATGTCTGCATACTCTTCACACTAACATGGTTGATTAATTTGGTTTATTATTGGCATGGAGTTTATTACATTCATGAAATAAAACAGCAGAATAGTACAACTTCTTCACCCAGATCTCAAAAGGTCTCGGTTATTTTCCCGAGTCAGATGGACTTTGCTTTTTGTAGCTTAGACTATAAAAATCATTTTACAGATCTTCCTTTAAAGCAGCAAAGTATTTAAATCGGTAATGACCTTAAATGCTCAAAAAAGATCACTGATTAACCAAAGCATTCAGCGTGATACTCACAAATGCAGAGTAGGGCTCCCCAGTTTCTGTTATTCCCCCCGCCATGGTTGAGGACACGGGTCTCATCTTCTAAAAGAAAAACATTATGTAGTTTAGACATTTAACTATTTTTTCAGTACAAATACATACATATACATATTAAAAACCAGAGTATTACAACTTGCGAAAAAGCCTCTTTTAATAAATCAATGAAAAGAAAAAACAATTCATTCAAAGACAACAGGATTAAGGGTTTTTAAAGATCAGACTCTAAAACAAGCAAAAAATACTAGACAGAAACAAAGAGAAGGGATTAAACTTTTGTGTGCATTCTGAAAGCATTAAAATAAAATGCATGGTTTCTAAATCTAGGTCTGAAAAAAGTTTATGCCTCCCCTGTAATGATGACAAAACCTTTCCCAATGGCCACCAAAACCCTAAAAACTATAACAAAAGATCCCAAATCCTGGGTTTATTCAACTAGGAGGTCTACATTATAAATAATGAAACAAAAGAAAAATCTCCCATGGTGGTAGCTGTGTGTGACATTTCACAGATCAAAATCAACTTTAATTCCAGTTATGCCAGATTGTAATTTTTCATGTAACTTTATTTGCTGTCACCTAATATATCTTTCTTTAGGAGCTGATTGATTTGATCAGAAATATGTTCAGAAGCGTACTACTAAACCCCCTGTGTATGGTTAATTATACTTTCAAAGTATGGGGACTGGGATTAGATGGTGAAAAAAATAATAACATCGACTTATATATATATATATAAACATTTACATGACGTGACGCAATTTTTTTGTGCTCGAATAGTTCAGTTAGTTATAGTTCAGACTATTCAGGGGATACTGGTAAAAATGTCAATGTCGTGTAACCGTAAAAAACATGATGCCAAATACTTCAACTTGTTCAAACAAGGTGAAATTCTCAATAAAACACTTTATCAACTAGTTTGGCATAATCCTACATTTGTCTTGTTTAACAATGAATAACATAAATGGAACACCACTGTTCTGAATATTATAACTAATTTGGGGAATTGTGATTGTCAAGTCAGCTTTCTAAACTGTCAACGCTGCGTAGCCAACATTCAAGGAGCCATTTTGTTCATTAGTGTAAGAAAATCATGTGGCAGGAAATTATATCACAAGAAGAACCCCTGTTTAAGCTAGCTGCTGCATGCCAAGGTTAGCTCTCTTTGAAATCTTCACAATTTGACATGTTTAAGGGTATGGTCAGGTGTGCTTAGGGTTATATGTCAAATGGTAATATATCTATATTAGGAGTGTACAATATTACATACTATATATTCGTATCGGCAGATATTGGCCCAAAAAGTGGAAAATCGGTATTGGCCAATACTGAATTGTTTCCCGATATTGAAAGCTGATATATCGGTCATACATATCTGCCATATATCAGCAGTAATAACAGCAAAATACACCAATTTACCATGATGCTTCACTTTATCATCACTCCATGAGTGCATTTAAAAATCAAGAGTTTAATTTTTTTCAAGAGTTAAATATTTTTATTGTTTTACAGCTGCTCCACACACAAATACATTGAAAGCAACAAGTCAGTTTTCAAAAGGTAAAGACTTTATGCTTTTGAAAAATATCTGTATAAGCCATAATGAGTACAGAGATATCCGCATATTGGATATCAGCAAAAATCTGTTATGGTGCATCCCTGAGATACAAATATATATACACAAACACACTAATTATGCTATCATCTGTACCAAAATCCTGCTGATAATATTGAGCATCTCTCCCTGTAATGTCTGTTTCTTTAACTGTAAAGCATCGTTGCACATCTAGATACACATGAAGCACTTAAACCAAACATTAACAGTGACAGGATACATACAATAGAAGCCCTTTAAAAGACCTAATTAGAAATAAATAATTTAGAAAACTGGTCATCAAGCTTTCCTGGCAAAATATCACCAATGATGGCAGGAAACCTACTCGCCTTAATACACTGAAAACTACTGTAGTCACTATTTAAAGGCCCATGTCCTGGTGTGTTTGACTCTTGTTCATCTTTTAATACATGGTTTAAGTTAGAAAATAATACATAATTTTGGGTGAGAAGGCTTTGGGAGGCTATAATAATGAGCTCTGCACTGATTTGCTGCTAAAACAATGTCTAAAGCGAGAGGGGAGAGGAGGGGAAACAGGCCACCAGCGGACTTTCAGAACAGTCATGGTGTCTGCTTGTGACGAGCAGAAAACACACATGTAGGCAGAGGCTGTATAACTATGGCACCAAAAACCCCAGGAAGTAAGAAACTGAGCATTTAATGGGCATGTCACGCTCTTCTGTGCCCAAACCCCGTCTAACAACAATAAAAGAAAATTGACTTTACATGACATAGGGCAATTAATACCCAATTAATAGATGCAGTATTTACTCTATGAAAAACCTTTACAAACATTTAATTTATGTTTGCATTTAGCAACTCGTGCTAATAACTACTAAGCAAAACTCAAAATTTAAGACTGGAGCAGAGTAAGACCTTATGTATCATATTATATTAACAGTCTAACATTATTGCTCTTACTTAAACCTAAAGGCTAAAAGAATAAGACCTAATTTACCTTGCAAAGCAGCTGGATCCACCATATATAGTGCTTCTCTTTTTCTGTTGGGATGTTATTACCTCCACCAAGGAGGTTATGTTTTTGACCCTGTATTTTTGTCTATCTGCTTGTTAGACAGATTAGGCAAAAACTACTGGACAGATTTTGCTGAAATTTTCAGGAGATGTTGGCAATGGCCCAACTTAAAAATGGCCGGATTTTGGTGGTGATTCAGGTAACTGCCATAGCTAACAGTCATTTTAGCTCAGTAACTGATTAATAATGATATCAACATGATTCCAAGTGCTAGGGCTAGGGTTTTCAGGGTCAAAGAGTCATATTATGATGCTAACTTTATCATAGAACGATTGCTTATAGATGGAACAGCTATATGTGAGCTACCTTAGCAGAGGTTTGGAGTGCTTTCTAGTTGTACACTGCATTTTTCTTGTCTCTTTTCTTATTACGTTTATTATTTATACAATTTCAAAAGCCTGTGGACAAGTGTTGTGAATTAGCACATATGCTAAAACACTCAAACAATGCATCGGAGTTGTCCAATGTAATTGTGTAATGTCCACATCAAATAAACAATAATAAAACGATAAAATAATTAGGGATGCACAAAATTGGACTTTTGCCAATATTCTGATATTTTTAAATTCACTATTGCCAATAGTGATATTTCTGGTACAGAGCACAAGCTCTGTACTTAAAAAAACAGGACTAGCTTTTTTTTATAGTGTTACAGTATATTTTTGGGAGTAAGAGATGTAAAACAAGAAAAACAGCATTTAACTCTTTTATTCTAAATGTCCCCATGCAGAGATGGGAAGGTGCATCAATATTGTACAGTTGTGAAATTGCCGATATATGGCAGATATGTGTGGCCAATATATTGGCTGTAAATATCTGCAAAAATTTCAATACCGATACTTAACTTTTTAGCCTGATATCGGCCGATCCCAATAGCAAACCGATAATATTGTCACTATCAGTTGTATCAAATCAAGACCTGGGGCTCCTTTCTACTGGATATGCCCGAAAGATCAACCAGAAAACCAAGTTATACACACTGATTTAGACAGCAGGTAGACGAGGCTGTAATTCAGAGCTCCAGCCTCAATAGTCTCTTACGTCACACAAACAACTTAATAAAAAGTGTATATATATGACATATGACGTCCTTTGTATTCTGTGTAAGTTACTGAGAAACAAGAAGGAAGTACCAACCTTTCTATTATCTGATATTGAAAATAGTTGCACAACGACAGAGCCCAGGACGAACTACTACAGCTGACAAATTTCTGTATAAATCAATTCCTTCATGGTTTTCAGTCTCTGTTGATGTTTACGAGACGCCAAACCCTCGCTAACAAAGCAGCCTAACATGTAAACATTACATTTATATAAGACACAGTTTATTCTCGTGACCTTTCAGTGTACGCCTTAACAAAATAACACATACCACAGCTTGTTGGACAGGTATCATTAGCTCAGACAAAAGTAAACACAGCTCACCTCACTTCTTCACTCTGTTATGCTAGCTCCTTTAGCAGCTAGGCTAGCAGGATGCTCCAAGCTCCCAGCTAGCGGGATAATCGCAGACCCCCTGCCCCTAGCTAACATGAGCTGCTCCGTTGGCAGATACTTTGAGGTGAGGCCGTTTGAAACTAAAGCTGAGCGGAAAACACTTCCCCATTGGCCGGCGAAGCTCCAACACTGAGCTAAGTGAAGCAGTGAACGTTACTGCCAGCTGACCTGCCCAACGTGAGCAACCGTTAAGTTGGCTTCAGTTAAAAAACGGCAGTTCCGGTGAAGATTTTCAAAATAAAACATACGGTCTGTCTCTTACGTGTGTTTTGGCGCACTGGTGTAGACTCAACTCTTATTTTGAAATCCTTCTGAAGTTGCAGTTGTTTGTGTTTTGTTTGACTCGAGGAACCATTTACGTGTACAAGTTCGGTTATTGGTGCATATAATCACATGAGGAGGACTAGTTAAAAGGGATGGAGCGTTTTTTACTGTAACAATCTTTATGGTAAAAGGTGCTTCGTCGACATGTTGCCCTAAAAAACCAAATGTAAAAATATGAATGTGTAAACAGTATGCCGTAAATCATTGGAAATCGTAATTACTGATTTGACTATGATTATGTTTTTTGTACCCTCCGATATTTATGAATTCAAACACAAACTAACAACCATTATCTATACCACTTATCCCTTTCAAGAGCCAAACGCAGTGCCACAGAAAGGGAGACAGAACAACATTCACGGAGTCACCAATTAACTTAATGAGCATTTTCTTTTCTTTGGGAGGAAGCTGGAGTGCCCAAAGAGAACCCATGCATGCACGCAAAGAACATACAAACTCCACATAAGAAGGCCCTGACGACACAGGGTTTGAACCAGCAACTTTCTTGCTGTGAGGCACGACCTGCTGCACCAATGTGCTGCCCACAATACAGTCATTCATAAAGAAATGTAAACTATAAATTGTTGTAAGTAAAATAAAGCAAGAACATAAAATTTAAATCAGCAGGTAAAATAAAAGTCTGAAATTAAAGATCTGTTTTTTTTTTTTGCTTCAATAAAAAGTTAAGTTATAAAAAAAATGAAGTATTTGAACAAGCATTTAAAAGAAAATATTAACTAAATTGTTAAAGAACTGCTGCTTGAATGCTTCGATTAACTATAAAAAATATTGATACTAAAAAGTGCAGTTTTCAGAAATAATGTTTTAGAATTTAAAAGTTGCAAATCCCCTAAGATCCAAGCATTTCCAAAGGGGAGGGAAATAGAGCTGCATCCAACTTTACAGTGACAAAATGTATCATTTTTTTATTCAACTTAAATCAAATTCTCGCATTATAGACACCCAACAATTGAACACAACCAGGATGTGGGACCTTTAAATAAAGCGCAGCTACATGTCACAAATCCAAACTGAGAGGTTTTAAGACTAATTCAAGTTGAAGGCCCATGAAAGTTCCAGCCTTCAGAGTAAAGCGTTCAAGAAAGAGCAGCATTGACAGTCTAATCAGGAATGTGCAGAAAAGTGCTGGTATGCAGAGATTATGTTAAAGGTATTACAATTAATCCTTCAGAATAGACAGTTGTTGTGTTTGCTGCAGTTTGTTCAATATATATAAACTCAAAAGCTCAAAACTACAGCTATTACAATCAGTTTGTATGCATGAATAATGATAAATTATAGTTTTTAAGCAGATTGTAAATATACTTTTTAAAGGTTTGTGAAAGCTATTGCCTTACTGTGAGTAATAAATGAAGAATGTGTTAATGCTGCCTTCAAGAGGACTCAATCCGAGCTGTAAAACCTTTTAAAGTTTCAGACTATCATCCCATTTTCATCTTGCTGAGCCACTCTGAATACATAAACACCAGGAAAATAACAACAGTAAATAAATACAGGAAGAAAAACACATGGTCCAAAACATCCGCCATTCTTCTGTAACGTCCAGGCTTCTGTTTATTGACTTTTGCCCTCCTGATTTCCTTTTGAGCTGCCTGCAACTCCTCAAGAATTTGTTTCAGCAGGTCGCATCCATCAGGACCGTTCAGAGGAGGAATGGTCTTGTCCTGTTTCACCAGGTAGTCCTCCGCAGCTCCAGGAGACTCTGAGAGGGAAAGAAAATTCAACAGAGCGTTGGTGCACTCAGTGACAGAGAGGATAATGAAGAGACAGGGGTGCAATTACAGAGGCCTGTGACACAAGTGAGCAGAGGAGAGTTTATTTCTTCTTTAAAAGTCTGAACAAAATGATGGGAAAACAAGAAAGACTGCAGAGAACTTACCTCTCTGGACGCCCTCTTCCAGCTCAATCTCCTCTGTGGTGTTCCCAGAGCAGCAATGGCTGCTAGCACAATAACTATCAAGGTCATACAGGAAGCTCACCAGCATGGCCTCCAGGACGCTTATCCCCACCAGAGCGAAGATGGCGACACAGTAACTGGCTTAAATAAGGAATAAATATTTTAGATTTCAGCACAACATGATTTTTAAACATTATTTTACAGAAACATGGTTCTATACATCCACTCATATGAGCCAAATCTGGCAGCTTTTGGCCTATTAGGATATTTACAGAATATTTTCCCTTTTGTTTGTCATTTTATTTGCTTCATAAAATTCTAATTTCCCCAAGAGACACAAAGAAAGGCCAATTTAACAATTAAAGACGACTTTGGAAATAACATGAGAGAGCTCTGTCTGCGGTTGTAGGAGATAATGTGATAAAATGACAGAGTGAAACAAAACAGCGATTTGAACATAACTGTCTTTATGTTTATAATATTTTAATTTAATACATAATATTTAGGCTGCATGTTACAGGGGCACTGCCAGACATTATAGGCCCCATATTAGGGCTGGGTGATATGGCCTAAAATTAAAACCCCTGATGTTTTTCCACAACATTGGATTTACAATTTGAATCAATTTTTTCCTTCTCAATAAATGAAAAAAATAAAAAAAAATCCCAGTGAAACAAAAATGACATGCATCAAGTTTTGCATTTATGTTGTGAAAATATATTCCCAAACAGAATTTCCCTCTAAAGTTAAAGTGTGTGTCATAAAATGTTGATTATGCAGTTCAAATGGAGGCAAGTGTCTACATAAACACTGAAGGCTGAGGTATTTTCACCGTATATCAACATGAAACTCTCTGATCAATATTTAACCTCATTTAACAAACAAATACAACCCTATAAAAGTGCCTGGCAGGACCTACCAGCATGAAAACTGTAACTTTTCAGTATTTATATTTTCAAACATTGCAAAAACTTACAAGTAGTAAGTTGTAGTAAGTCAAGAAAAAAAAATCTTGATTTTTCATTTTAATATCTTCTGCAGAAAATAATTTGAATTAATCGATTTAATCGATATATAGCCCAGTTCTACCCCATATAAAGGTAGCATCCCAAAACAGCTCTGCACTGTTTCTCAAATCAAGTATCTGTGAGGCAAACCAGTAAATAAATATAATGAAATATACATTTTAATGGACCACTTATTAAGTTACAGTCATATGATTGTGTTTAAAAACACAAATAATCTGGAGAAAACACTCATCAGTTAAGGATATAGAATGAATGGGGAATTTAATTTAATTAATTTTCTTGGACCATTTTAAGCTTTACAATGTGTTTATTTATCACATAATCAGTCCTCAAGAATCTCCGGTATCTAAACCCTGTAAAAGATTCAAAACTCTTCCAGATTATACATTCGTCTAGCTCTTTAACCTTTTTGTTTCCTGAAGAGCCAAACATTTAACATGCAATTTGGTTCAACAAAAGCATAAATGAAACAAATATCCACTGATTGATGTTCTAAAGTGATATTTCAATTTAAATGTTATTTTTTGGAGTTAAGTTGTGCAAACAAAAGTCTGAAAATAACACTTTTGCAATTTAAAACAAGATAAGCTTGGTATTTTTTTTTTTTTATCAAAAGAGAAATGTGATCTTTAACAGCCTAAGGCAAAAAGTTAATACATTAAATTGAAGTATTTTATATATATTGAAGTATTCGGTCTCTGTAGATGATCAGACGCAGCTCTTTTTCCCTCCCCTTTGGAAATGCTTGGATCAAAGGCGGTGTGGAGGCTACAATAACGAGCTCTGCCATGACTGGCTGTCCAAAACTGTCCGATGGTAGGGGGAAGGAGGGGTTACAAGTTGTAAAGTGGACCTTCAAAAGCCAAAAGCTGATCCATACAAACCTAAAGCTGGAGATGTACTTGCAGTTTGTCCCTGCTTTGTGTCCATTGGCATCAGGAGAGTTTTTGTTCATAAACTTGTCTGTATGAGATGTGTGTTACTGGAGGACAACACTACAAGGCGCAAAAGACCTCAGGCTGTATGCAACTAACTGTTGTGTTAGAAGTAAACTGCAAACATGGTGGTAGTTTTGATTGCAAAAGTAACAAAATAAACATCAATGATCAATAACATATTTAATTCTAGTTGTTAACTGATGACCAGTGGTCAGACCTCATCATCAGCATCATCTGAACTCCATTTCTATATTTTCCTCCATGCACCATCAGAACTGTCATG
This sequence comes from Cetoscarus ocellatus, assembly GCA_037902135.1. Lineage (NCBI taxonomy): Eukaryota > Metazoa > Chordata > Actinopteri > Labriformes > Labridae > Cetoscarus > Cetoscarus ocellatus. The sequence goes on from JBAMNC010001454.1 coordinate 357,527, forward strand.
GTGTGTGGGTGTAATGAGTTATCCCGTTTACTGATGGATTGTTACGGAGTGTGCAGATAGAAGTCGGAGGGTGAACTCTTCACTGGTACACTTTTACAAACCATTATATCAGAGAATACTTCAGTAGTTTATGTGAGAAAATGCAGCCAAAAAACCAAGCTAACACAAAGTCAACCATGGTGTCAACTCCAAGTCACCAATGGACACAGTCACCAGTTGACTTGGTACACCAAACTCATTTCCTCATTTCCAGATTTCTACAGGAGGTTTGATCATCATCAGCTGGATGAACTGTCACGTTTGTGTCTATTCAGTCTCTGACATTATTAGATGATAATGACTGTGGTGTTGATTTCTCAGTTTGCCTTTTAAACTTTCTGTTATTACCTCCGCCAAGGATTATGGTTTATGTTTTTGCCTGCGTATGTTTGTCTGTTTGTTTGTTTGTTTGTTTTTTAGCAAGATTACACAAAAACTACTGGACAGATTTGGTGAAATTTTCAGGAGATGTTGGTAATGGCCCAACTTATAAATGATTAGATTTTGGTGGTGATCCAGATAACCACCATTAGGCGGCCATCATGCGTCCATAACAGCAAGTATATCTCCAGCTTAACTCTGTCGTGTTTGATTACCAATGAAAGGCATCCTGGACTCAGTAGACGGCAGCATGTCCTGCAGGATGAGCAGCAAGACGGAGATGGAGAGCAGGATGGTGACTTTGAAGCTCAGCTTTTCACCTCTGGACTCGCTGATGAAGAAGGAGGCCAAATCCAGGACCAGGAAGTAAAACAGTGGAATGATGAAATTGATCACGTAAAGCATTGGCTTCCTGGATATTTTAATCTGGAATTAAAGAAGGGAATATTTCATAAAGAGAAACACACTTAACTGAAGTGCAGCTGCTGTTTTTATAAATGATTTCTCACCGTGTACATCAGCCTGGAATATTTCACATCGTTCTTGGCAATTGGGCTGTCCTCTACTTCCAAGTCCACAAGCTCCCACTCCCCTTGTGTCACCATGAGCTGCTCAGAGACTTTGTAAAGCAGTGAGTCATTGGTCATACTCCCCAAAGATATTTCTTGTTCTGTAAAGGTGATAAAACTCATAAACATTAGTTCAAATATGATCTGAAGCAGTTCTGATTGTATTAAAATGGGTAAGGCTTCAGAGTATCTGATGTAATTTACCGAGACTGTTGAAGGGCATGAATGACATAGAACATTCCTGCGTGTCAAAGGGAAACGCGTTAAGGTTGAGCTCACAGGTGGAAGTCAGGCGGCGGCGGGAGTTGGCAAGAATAAAACCGTTGTGTAACAGAGTCAGAAGAGAACCATGATGGACAGTCCCGGTGTCAGACGTGCTAGAAAGGTTAAAAATGGATTTCAGTAAAGTAAGCAGGTCATTAAAGGGATACGGCAACATTTTTTTCTTTTTGTGTCTTGCCTCACTCCCAAGTCCATGACACGCAGATAGACACCAGTTTTTTGACTGTGCATGCAATAACAAGACAGAGACGGGCAAAGCTCACCCACCACTAATTAGCTTAGCTCAAACACTGGGAGTCAATGGGAAGTTTTAGCCTGCCTTTGCCTACAGTCATCAAATAAACTCTTCGGCAACTCTACACAGTCCTGCGTGCTTGTTGTGACTTGTTTTTTTACCACATTATGTTACGTTATCTTCTACTATGATCGTATTGTCTTCTTTTACTCGTAAACAGAGGCTTTGTTTTGTTGACCTAGTTCCACGGTAGTTCACGTTTGCGAATGTGTTGAATTTGTTGATCTGCTCTTTTAAATGCAAATTGCCTGCAAATTTAAGAATGACTCGCAAACGAAAAGCTCACTCACAACTGAGAATCAGTTCTCATCGTTCACTCAAAAGAGCCGTTCAAAAGACTCGACTAGTTCGCAAACGTCCCACCTCTAGCGCATACCACTGTGGAAGCAGGTCAACAAAACCAAGCCTCTGTTTACGAGTAGAAGAAGATAATATGATGATAGTACAAGGTAACATAACATAACGCGGTAAAAACGAGTCACAACAAGTACACAGACTGTTTAGAGCTGCCGAAGAGTTTATCTGATGACTGTAGGCAGAAGCAGGCTAACACTACCCATTGACTCCCAGTGTTTGAGCTAAGCTAATCAGCGGTGGGCGAGTTCTGCCTGTCTGTTCCTTGTTACTGCACGCACAGTCGAAAGAATGGTGTCTATCTGCTTGTCATGGACTCAGGAGTGAGGCAAGACATGATAAGTAAAAAATAGTTAAATAACAGCAGGGCATCTGTAATCAGTAAAGACTGAATATAAATAATCCTCTCATGTTTACTGAGATAACTTTGATTAAAGGAGAATTCAATTGGGAATATTTAGAGGAAGAATGATGCTTAGGTCAACACAGTCCTCAACAAAAGAGTTAGTGCTTCCCTTTGATTATACACACATGTGCACAGGTGAACTATTGTCCTGCATGACTCACCTGATGTTTGCTCTGCTCTATGATGAGACAGGTGAGCATCAGGCTTCATGAATACAGATATGGACAATTTACAAGCACTTAAACCTCAGAGGCATTAGACAGTGTAATAGGTCATTAAAATCTGATGTAAGATCAATATTTGTTTGATAAAAATGTATCAAAAAGGGTGTGGCTGCGTATATTGCATTAATAATCCCTCCTAAGTCTCCAAGTGTAATTACTTTTTATTTTGCTATTTGTTTAACCTTTATGTAACCAGAAAAGTCCCACTGAGATCTCATTCACAAGGGGGACCTGGCCAAGAAGTCACACGTCATAATAAATACAAATTCAAGAAAAGACTAAGGCAATGAATTACAAGCAAATAAATATTTGTAAATATTCCCGGATGTTTGTTCATGTTCCTGATGTACATTTTGTTTATACGCTGCATTGTTAAGAGTTATTTTCATATTTGTTTCATTTTAATTTTATTTAATGTATTTTTTATATATACAGTATATTAACTTTTATTTTTACTTCCTTTGAACTGGAGATAACAACTGCCGGAGTCAAATTCCTTGTATGTGTTGCATACTTGGCAGTAAAAACTGATTCTGATATCGAAAAAATTCAACACCTTGACAGCGGAAGTGCGACAGTTTTGAGGACAGTTGGGAAAATTTGGGAAGTTCGACCTTCTGATATTCTTCTTTTGCAAAGACAGAGTGATGGTGGCTGCCTTCTGGGCCTCTTCAAGGGAATTTCCGTAATAGTACAACAACAGTAAAATACTCACTCCTCTGAGATGGTGATATCTGGGAGCCACAGCCTCGATCTGGGGACGGTCAATACATCAATCCCACAAAACTCAGAACTATTCCAGGTCAGAAATTCATTCACCCAACTCTGAAATACAAAAGGTACAGTGTTAGAAATGAGACTGAAACAGACTGAAACACTGCAGCAGGATCAATGATTATAACGTCAAGTTTAAAAGACATACTGATGTTTAAAGGATATTAAATAACTTCTTAGAGTAAAGCATCATTTCATACCATCTGAATCCAGATGTGACTTTCCACAGTTTGAGACTTTTCATTCTGCAGGAAATGAGAGACAAGAGTTCACCTTAACATTTATGACCAAATATGAAAGCTTTCTGCAAAAAACTATAGTAAAAATCACAGAGATTCTTGTTTATTTAAAGCTCACAAAGGACCCTATTGCCTTAAAACTACTCAAAATATGTATACAGTTAAAAAAAAAGCATCAATAGCCAAACTATAACTATATTTTATTGATCAGAGGATGGGTAAAAACAGTCTTTAAGATAAATGCATGTTCAAAATCAGAGAAAGACAAAAGAAAATGAGAGAAAGACAAGCATTTAGGACCAAAGTGTAACTTTATAGCTAAACTAGGAATGAATCTGTTGGACAGCTGCTGTGAAGAAATGAAAAACTAAAACTGAATAATCCCACTTGGATGGTCTTTACTGTCTGTATGTTGATGTGTACTCCAAGGATTGAAGGATAAGTGATCGATTGACTGATTGAGCCAAAATGTCAGAAAATATGCCAAACTTTATGTAGTTTAACATAAAGTTTGTTGCTCATGTGCTCCATTGTTAACTAGCAGTTAGTTGTTCAACTAACAGTAATTTCTCATGAGCTACCTCTCAATGTAAGCCATTATTTGTGCACGTTATGTAATTTTCGAAATAAATAAATATGAAACTAAACGGCAGGGCGCATGCTTGTTGACGTACTTATAATCACATCCGTGGTGGTTTGCTTGTCATGGACTCAGGACTGAGGCAAAATACGAAAAGAGAAAAATTGGCATGTCCCTTTAAATTGGATCTAGTTGTAACAGTGCATAAAGTAATAATAATAATAACTTTATTTATATAGCACCTTTAAATAAAGATTTTTACAAAGTTCTTTAACAGACAAAACAAAGGTAGAAAAAGGCAGAACTCAATCAGGTCAAAAAGAAAAGACACAGGGTCAAGTTAATTAAAGCAACAAAAGGAAAGAAAATGGTAAACTGGAAATAGATGAAGTACTGTAGGACTATACTAAATTAGTACAGCTTAATATGCCAACCCTTACATATGAAGAACATTAGTAAAGAAGGTATTTTGTTTTATATATAATGCTAAGGAGATGATAAGACAATTAACTAATGAATTGACGACATCACATCAGGAAGATGAAAAAGTGGAAAAGAAGAGGGTAGATAGAGGACGTATAAAAAAGAAAAAATAAACATAAATACATAAAATAAAATACAATTAAAACAATAATAAAGGGAGTATATTAAAACATGAAAAGATGGTTAAAAACAAGACTAAAATGATGAGAAACCAGAGAGTAAGAACAGCAGAAATTAAAAACAGTTTAAAAAGTAATTGTAAAATAAGTATGCACATAAAATAGAATAAAATAAATAACTAACAAGATTGATAAACAAGTACAAAGCATCATGTAAAAGCAAGTCTAAAAAGTGAGTTTTAAGGAGTGATTTAAAAGATGTCACAGATTCAGCACGCTTTTTCTGGTTGGATGATGAGTGTGGCTGCATCACAAATATCTCTGATCTCATCTTCCCAGTGTTGTATGATAATGGATAGAGAGGGAAAAATAATTTAAATCATAAATTCATGTATCTTTAGTTATCTTCCTGGAAGTGACTCCTGCCTAACCTATTAACAATACCAATGTTTGAACCCTTTTGTAAAGTAAAAACTTCTTGAGTCGATGAAACTGTCTACAAAATTTCCAAAGCTTTCTCACAACAAAAAACAGATTTGAGGGCTCACCACGTGTAAAATGCCGTACACCACCATGTCGAGCCCTACGATGGTGGGTTGAGTCCAGTTCTTCACAGGTCGCATCACAAGCAGAGCATCATTAGCTGGTGTTATCTGCAGGTGTTTCAGAAGACTGTAATACGAACAATCTGTGGACCAGGTGCTGGAGAATCCTGCAAGGTAAAAGATGAGACACTTAAACTTCAATTCGAACCTTTTCACTTTAAATCCCTGTAAAAACTCACCTAAAAGAGCGAGAAGAGTGAGAACCTTCTGGGCATCCATGGCTGTTTGCCTTCATCTCCATCTGCACAAACCCTTTTAAATCACAGGGCGTGTTACATAAACACCACAACAATACAAAGAAGAGGCATCAATGGATCTGACTCACTGCACAGTGGATTTTTTAGAGAGCCTGTGGTGTAGTTTGTCTGTTAAAGCAGAGTCAACACGGGGAGAGTTATGAGGGATGTCAAACAGGAGAACGCTTAAGTACATCTGATGAATATGATCAGACGAGTAAGAAAGGATTCAGGATTTGCTTCCTCAGAGAGTCAAATCTGAACTAAAGAAATGCATAAAAAGTTTGATATTTTAAAGGGATACGTCAACACTTGTGTACAGAAGCGCATTGCATTCACTGGATAAAAAAATAAATAAAAATTAGTCACCTGATCTCAAGATTTCATAATTTCAAAATCTTTACTCATAATTATGAGATCTTTTCTCGTAAGATGAGGAAAGGTGCCACACTGGCCACTGCTTCACAAGAGGTAAATGTCTGAATAGGTCAAAACTTTTTTTTACTTTGTATTTGTAACTTCGTATTTATGACAGTGGCTTTATTACCCTATGTCATGTGACGTCGTTACCGTGGCAACAGAAAAGCTAACATGGCCGTTACCTCAGATGTACTGCTTCAGGATCTAGGATTTTTAAGTGGTGACGCCCCATTTACACAACAACAAAAACAACCAAAAATGTAGAGTTTTTGTTGCGTTTTCGCCTTCCGTTTACAGAACGGTGCCGGGGTGTCTGAATCCGCAAACTTTTGAAACCAGGGTCCAGAGTGAAAAGTTTTGAAAACGTTTTCGTGGAGACGAGAATCAGCGTGTTCGAACACCGCTTTTTCACTACAAACCTACATCGCCATCTACTGGCCCGCATGCTACAGCATTTTCAGTTGTTCTCGCTTCTCCGTGTGAACGCAGAGCACTTTTGAAAACGCAAAGGAAAAACCTTTCTGTTTCTGGTGACACTGTCGTGTAAACGGGGCCTGAATCTCTACCAAACCCGACTGGATGCATTTCAAATGCATGAATTTGTATCCGTGAAGCATCCGTGTTGGTTCAACTGCTCCTGCAGAAAGACAGCCACATCCAACACGTCAGACTGGGCTTTTCACCTGAACAGTCCGAGAGACTTGAGATGCCTGCGCAGTGTCGACACTAATATTAACACCATGCTCATTCTTTAAAAACATCAGTATTTCCCAGTGTCTTAAACCGAGAAGATGGTAATAGCAGATTAACTGCGATAGCGCCAACATTACCACTGTGAGAGGATTTACAGACGTTTCCTTTTCTTTATCTTCTCTCATAATTACGAGACCATGAACTTGTAATTGCGAGATCTTTTCTCGTAATTACGGGATAAGGTGTCAATTTTTTTTTTTTTATCCAGTGAATGCAATGCGCCTCCGTGGTTTTGTACACACCTGCTTTTCATTTATTTTTGTGAATAAATTGATTGATTGAACAATTCAGCCTCTTTTTAAGCCCTGGTTTGTCACCGTAGTAAATGGAGGCAAATATATTTTAATTTTTTTGCTGAAAAAGTTGAATTTTTTCATGAAAATGGATGGAAACCCTGAAGATTTCTTCCACGTAAGATAAAATTTACCCTGTTGAAAAACTTTGATTGCACTTAAAGCGATACGCCAACTTTTTATTTCTTTTTTCATGTCTTTCCTCACTCCCGAGTCCATGACAAGCAGATGGACACCATTCTTTCAACTCTGCGTGCAGTAACAAGGAAGAGACAGGCACAGCTCACCCACCGCTAATTAGCTTAGCTCAAACACTGGGAGTCAGTGGGAAGTGTTAGCCTGCCTCTGCCTACAGTCATCAGATAAACTCTTCATGGTCCTGTGTGCTTGTTGTGACTTTTTTACAGTGTTATTTTACGTTATTTATTTTTAGACTAAGACTAGGACTTCATGTAACTTTTGAAAGAAATACATACGCAACTAAACCGTAGGGCGCATGTGCAAACGACGTGCTTGTAAGTAGGTCAACAACACAAAGCATGACTACAGTGGACATTTTAAACACAGGTTTGAAGGTAAAATGGAAGAGTTTTTATGCATTTTGAAGAGGCCATTAGGGGTTGCTATGTGACAGTGAACAACAACGAAGTCCTGAATTTTTATTAAAATTTGTTTGTTTATTAAAAACGGGGTTGGAGTTTGCCAAACTCAGTGAAATATGGTGCTTACTGCAGCCAGACAGCCCATTTTTATACACATCAGGTTTGTTTGTAATGTTTTTATCAACTTATCTGTGTGCAAATTTTAATATGATCAAACTTTGGCACTATTTAAAGATAATATCAACAAACAAACAAAAAAGGTATATTCTTTCAAAAAGTTCACTCCTCTGGACTGAAACTTTGGCACTGTCTTCTGCTTAGTCGTTCAGGACGTCCTTCCTGATGTCCTCTCCTGTGAAATCAAAGATTCATTACATCTTTATTTTTTAGAGTCCAGGCAGTCTGCAGATTCATTTACAAGTCCACTGATGGATGATGCCGAAGAGCTGTGAGGTGTTAGGAGTAAACGTCAGTGGGCAGCTGGAAGTCTTTGAAAGTGTAGAAGGAGATGTCTCCGTAGTCCACTACAGCAAGAACCACCTGGATGTCTCCGCTCTGGAGGGCGAGGAGCTTGATGGCTCGTAGGTCCGGTACTGGGTCGTTAAAACTGAGACACAGGGGGAGAAAATTGAGTAGTTTAGTGAGTAACCTGCTGCAAGCTTGCTGTCCCATTTTAGTCTTCAGTATTTCCACATGTAGGCGGGTATTTTAGAAGTGTGGTTTGTCCTTTTGTCCACACATAAACTGCACTTAAGGTCAATGAAAACACATATTTGGAAAAACTCAGTTTTTTAAAGGAACACTCCAACATTTTTGTTGCTTTTGTGTCTTGCCTCACTCCCGAGTCCATGACAAGCAGATAGACACCATTCTTTCAACTCTGCGTGCAGTAACAAGGAAGAGACGGCCAAAGTTCGCCCACCGCTAACTAGCTTAGCTCAAACACTGGGAGTCAGTGGGTAGTGTTAGCCTGCCTCTGCCTACAGTCTTTAGATAAACTCTTCAGCTTCTCTAAATAGCCCTGTATGCTTGTTGTGATTCGTTTTTTACCCCTTTATGTCACGTAATCTTTTATTATCTTCCTCTCTCTCCCATCATCAATACAAGGTCTTGGTGAAAAATTAATGCAACACTGGATGGAAATAAATCTTGTGACAATGCAGAAGCTTATCGAAACAATGCCACAGTGAATGCATGCTGTAATTAAAGCTAAAGGCTGTCCAACGAAATATGTGTGTGAGTGTGTGACCTTTTTATTGGCCAGGCAGTGTATATATATATAAAGCAGAGAATACACTTCAAATAATCAACAGACCAAATAATTAACTGCAGCTCAAAATGTAACATGAGATGAGAGTATTTACAAAGAATCACTGTGACTCCTTTAACTCTTCATAAAACAGTAAAATAATATTCAGTAAACACCAGAGAGTGTTTGTTGGCTTACCTGCACACACACATGCGAGAGTACGGTTTCCCCGGGTTGCTCTTCTTGAAGTCAGCCACTGTGTCGGGCTGGTAAACATTAAAACAGATCCTCCAATCGTCTGAGCCTTTTAACCTGAGAGGACAAAGAGTACATCACGGACTCTAAATGTACAACGCGGAGATGGAGGCTCCTTTGTCTTTTCCTCTTTATGAATGTATAATAAAAGATCATGAGTTTACCTAGCAGAAAAGATCAGCACATTAATATCGTAATGTTTTATTTAAAGGGAATGAGCCTGTGAAGCAGTTAACTAGTCTGCTAATAACTCAAGAATGATTGATTAGACATAACGAGTGAGTCAAAGATGATGTTCATGATGTGAACAAACCTGCATGAGCTCACTCTGTTGATGCTAACCTGGACTGTTATGCAACATGTTTTATTTCAGGATTCAATTGAGTTTCAATACTTAAACACACAAAAAGGACAAAAAGGAGACCCACGTGAGGACTTTCCAGCCCAGTGCTTTATACGATTTTCTGATTTTTTTCGTGACTTTTCTGAAAATAAAAAGCACATCATACCTGGACGCTCCTTCAAGTAAATTCGTAGATCCGGTCACCCTGATTTTCTCCAAAAGTTCAGCTGAAAAACAAATAAAGTGAATCAGATCATCCTCATCCCAGCATTCAACAACCTTTTTTCCCCTGACGAAAACTAGACAGTAACTAATAAAAACGAGTGCACTACAACGAAATTAACTGACATTTTCGTCAACAAATAAAAACTAGACTAAAATGTTTGGATGGATGAGTTAAGAGGGACATCCAATCACAGCTGCCTTAGCTTCATGGTGGTGGGATAAGTTGGGGAGCGATCCAATCAGAGCTACTCTCTTTATGAATTGATATATTCATGTAGAGCAGGTTCACTGTTTGTTGTCAGTTCTGGTATTGTAACTGAGATGCTCTGCCAGGTAGCCTCAATAAAGGTGACTGCATTTCACACATTGTTTTTGTTAATTTATACATTCAAACTTTAGTAGCATTAAATAAAGGGTTATTAGATGTTTCATTTTATCCAAGTGTGAAACATGACTTCAGAAATTCAGGGAAACATAAAAAATGTCTTACACCTTACACTTCATATTTTAGTCGACAAAATTTACAGTAGATTTTGTCGACTAAAATGTTGTGAAACTTCATCAACTAAAACTAGACCAAAAATTCAAACAATTCAGATGACTAAATTATGACTGAAACTAAAAGATATTTCAGGCAAAAGACTAAAAACTAAATTAAAAAGTGCTGTCAAAAGTAACACTGTTTTAAAAGCAGCTTAAAAGATTGTAAAATGTTACAAGAGCCACAGAACAGAGTGATTTTAAACACAGTTTGAGAGTTTAAAGTTCATTATCTGGAAGGAAATACTGCATTATCAGCTGCTATTTTTTATTTATAGTAAAAAAAAAATGTACAAAAAAGAATCACTGACATTAGTACTTCCTTTTCCCTTGTCTCTGCTCAAACCCACAATCTTTTTTAGAAACAGGTGTGAAAAAGCTCTTAAAAAACCTAAAATATAAAATCACTTTAACTTACAGAGCTAAAAAAACTAGACTCTCCTCGTAAGATAACGTGGACTATAACTAAAACTGAATTAAAAAGTGTTGACAAAATTGACACTGCCTCATCCAAAATCATTACAACATGACACAACAGTCATGTGATCTCACCGGTGGGGATTTGTTCTCCAGGGTCGTGTAAAGGAGTCACCTCCCTGCTCCACAGGTGTGCGGGTCCACCTCTGATTTTCTCCTGATGCCTCGCCAGGAGTTCCCGATACTCTGCCCAGTTTCTGCATCGCTGAACCTGAAGGAGAATCAGGACGAAAATGAGACAAAACAAAGTAATGTCTACTTCTATGAGTTCAAATCACTACTGTAACTGTTATCTTTATATATGCCTTTTTAATATCGTGTTCATTTTTATTCCATTACTGGTTTTATTATTATTAAGTGTTCGCAAGGTTATATTGTACCCCTGCACAGCACTTTGGTCAACCGAGGTTGTTTTTTAACCGTGCTCTACAAATAAACTTTGACTTGACTTGACCACAAACCTCTTTGTCATTGTTGATATCTCGCCGGCGACTTTCCTCTTCCCTCTTCTGCTCCTTTGCAGACATCTTCACCTGCCGCAGGTTTATCCTCTCCTTCCAGGGGCCAACGTCACACTCTCCCACAGCCAGAGACCCCGGGAGCAGAGAGGGGTCCGGAGGGGCCAGGCAGCTCGGGATGCGCTCGCTGGAGCCCAGGTCAGGGAAGGAGATGGAGCCGAAGTGCCAGCGTGTGGGACTAGAGACAGGCTGGTGATCTGATTGGTCGTCCAGGACATCCGTCACCCACCAGGTCTTGCCTCCCACGGCTCTCTCTGCTGGACTTTGAGCTGATGGTGCTGGAGATGTTCCTGTTTTTGACTTACAGAGCTCTTTATCTTTCTGTTCCTCTTGGCTCTGTGTATCCACCTCCATCCTGTCAGCTGGGGATTCTTCTTGTGTTTCAGTTTGACTGAAGAAGAAACAGACTCGTTTCACTCTAGAGATGGAAAACTTTTAATCTATTGTCATGTCCCACACGTGAACTCATGTTCTTGCTGGGAGACAAACACCTTCTCCACTTTTCAGAGAAGGTTTCAAACGTTCTTTCTGAGTAAAGGTAATATAGTTCGGGCAGGTTCAGCCTGTAGTGATGCTGTCACTCTCACAAAAATTCTTTTAAAGTCTGAACTGATTTGGAAACACAGAGCTAGAACTGCTCCGAGAGTACAAACCTGCCATAAAGGCATTTCCAACATCGTTGGGCGAGTTATTGTTAAAAATGTCGAAAACTGCCCAATCTCACACTGTCAAGACATGCTGTAGAAAATCGTGGATAACCACCAAAATGCTTTTCTTCTCCTTTTTCCTGAATATTTCATCAAAATCTGCAGAGAACTTTTTTGATTTATTAGTGAAAATGTAGGAAACTGCCCTATCTCACACTGTTAACAAATCCATCAGAAAAATTCCCATATCCACACCCAAAATCTAATCACTCCTTCCTTGTTCTAGGACCAGCATGCCCTGGAAATCTCTTTAAAGTCTGTTGAGACCTTTTTGATCAATTAGTAAATAGTATGATAAAACTTCCCTATCTCACACTGTTAAGAAATCCTTTGAAAAAGTTCTGAGATCTAAATTCGGATTTGGAAAACAAACAAAATCCAATCATTTCTTTCGTTTGCCTTGACCAACATTTCCTGAAAATGTCATTATCGTGTCATAATCATTTAAAGAATTCCTGTATCTGAATCCAGATTCGGATCACCACCAAAATCTAATTACCTATTCGTTGTGCCATGACCATCATTCCCTGAAAAAGTCAACAAAGTCCACTGAAACTTTTTGAGTTATAAGTGAAAATGTAGAAAATCAGCATCTTGTTTCAGAGCAATACCAAAACTTAATCACCTCTTTCTTGTGCCTTGACATTCCCAGAAAAATTCATGAAAATCTGGGGAAAATCTCACACTGTTAAGAAATCGTGAAATAAATTCTGGGATCTGCTTTCAGATTCTTAAAACCAACAAAATCCAATCACTTTTTCCTTATCCCAAGAACAACACTTCCTGAAAATGTCCAAAATCCACTCAAAACTTTTTGAGTTATTAGCAAAAAATGTGGATAACAGCACTACCTCAATTTCAGTTCATCGTTAAAAAACATTTGGATTTGAATCCCCACCAAAATCTAATCACCTTTTTCTTCTGCTTTGACCGTCACTCCCTGAAAAATTCATGAAAGTCTGTTGAGAACTTATGATCAATTTGCAAAAAAATGTGGAAAACTTTCCCATCTCACACAGTTAAGAAATCCTTCAAAAAATTCCAGGATCTGCTTTCGGAGTCGTGTCACTACCAAAATCAAATCACTTCTTCCTTATCCCATGACCAACATTCCCTAAATTTTTTTTCACAATCTGTTGAGAATTTATGAGTTATTAGGGAAAATGTGGAAAACTGCCCTGTCTCGTCATGGCAACAAATTCTTTTAAGGAAATCCTGGATTAGCATCTTGTTTCAGATCACCACCACAATCTAATCACCTCTTTCTTGTGCCTTGACTTTCCCAGAAAAATTCATGAAAATCTGTGGAAAATCTCACACTGTTAAGAAATCGTGAAATAAATTCTGGGATCTGCTTTCAGATTATATCACCAACAAAATCCAATCAGTTTTTCCTTATCCCAAGAACAACACTTCCTGAAAATGTCCAAAATCCACTCAAAACTTTTTGAGTTATGAGCAAAAAATGTGGATAACAGCACTACCTCAATTTCAACAAATCATTAAAATAACTCCTGTATCCGCATTCAGATTTGAATCCCCACCAAAATCAAATCACTTTATTCTTGTGCCTTTACCATAACTCCCTGAAAAATTCATCAACATTTTTTATTTATTTTACTTATGATCAATTTGCAAAAATGTGGCAAAGCTTTCCCATCTCATACTGGTAAGAAATCCTTCACAAAAATTCCAGGATGTGCTTTCAGATTCCTGTCACTCTCCAAAATCAAATCACTTCTTCTTTTTCAGGGAAAATGTGGAAAACTGTCCTATCCCGCAATGGTAACAAATTCTTTGGAAAAATTCCTGGATTTGCATTTTGTTCTTGATTACTACTAAAGTCGAATCACTTCTTCCTAATCCCATGATCAACATTCGCTAAAACTGTTTACAAAATCTGTTGAGAACTTTATGAGTCAATAGGGAACATGTGGAAAACTGTCCTATCTCGCAATGGTAACAAATTCTTTTAAGGAAATCCTGGATTAGCATTGATCAACATCAAAATCTGATCACTTCTTCCTTGTGCCATGACCAACATTCCCTGAAAATGCCACCAAAATCCTTTTCGAACTTTTTGAGTTAATAACAAAAAATGTGATCATCAGGAGTCCTTTTGTTATGATGTTTGCATGTCATGTGATGCACTGAATTACTTTACTGCAGAGATTTGCTTCACAAATCAACAACGCACACAGTAATGCTCTCAGTAAGTTAACAGAACGTCTCTGGTTACCTGGACGTTGTTGTCCGTGTGGGGCTGGCGCTGCGTTTCCTCTTCAGCGGCCTCCCTGCTCTGTCACGTGACGGAGGAAGGTTCAGCTGCCTCACATACGTCGAAGGCTCTGAGCTGTAACAAGCCGCGTATAACAGGTTGATGAGTATCATGACACAGACACCCCTTTGCAGTAGATTGGTCTTTGAACAAATCTGTATCTCTTATGTCTTATCCTGACCGTTTCCTTTAAAAGTTAGTTACCTGGGATCAAATCTGTGGACCACGTAGCCAAGCCTCTTCAAATGTGCAAACACCTTTGTGGAAAAAAAAGTTTTATTTACTGTACATGACAAGAAACATCTGCAGTCATCAAACAAAGATGGTAAAATCCATGTTTTGCTTCATTAATGTTGAAATCAACACTTCTCCTTTAGTTAAATAAACTATAACAAAGAGTTTTAAAGACCTTCTGATCCTTTTTTAGTTTAAAGAGGTCATTTTTGCAATAAATCAGGATATATATTAATTTTTGATGACTGCTAGGGTGTGTTCATAATGACTAAAGTCCAAAAAAACATCAAATTTTCATATACAGAGTATCCTGATAGTGCTGTTTCCTTCCCCTCGTGGTCTCAGTCCTCTCTGTTTGGTTCACAGGTCTACTCTGTGGTAATTGGTCAGGTCAGCACTGCCGGGTAGGGCTGCTATAATATGAACAAACCTAATAATGATTATTTTAATAGATATTGAGATCACCATCAAGAATATAGACTACTTACTAATTTTAAAACATGCACCAAAGTCCTTTATTGATCGTACATGTCTATGCTTCTGACACAAACATTTTGAACATTAAAAAATGGGTAATACATGAAGAAACACTTGCAAAATACAAATATCTCAATAAAATGCTAATAATGAAAAAAGAAAACAAATCAGACCTCAGCACAGCACCTTTTAATCCTGATTACTCTGTTTTTATAAATTGCAGAAATGGTCAAGCTCTCCTGCTTGGCACCATGTTGTCAACAACTCTGCATTCATTCTAATGTCTATGCTCTGCAATGGACTTGCCTAACTGAACCAGACTGCATGGTGGAAACGCAGCTTAAGTTGGCTACTTTTTGAGTTTCATTTCACAACCTTTTTAAAATCTGAACCCAAATGAAGAGCGAAGACAGGTTGTAAATGATGAAGAGACTTGAGCTCTGTGTTTTGCTCTGGACTTGCAAACAGTTTCAACCCCAAAGCTCTCCCCATACTGCACATAAGCAATTTTTGCAGAGCTTAGACCTAATTTTTATTATGACCACATCACATAACAACCAATTACAGGCTTGTACCTGATACTGCTGAAGGCTCACTGTACTTGAGGACAGAAACCTCTCATAGCCGTCTTGAATGGACAGCGGCAGACCTTTGTAAAACACCTGCAGGCTTCCCTATGAACACAAATATCATGAATGAGTTTTCTACAGATCACATGTTTCAGCGAAGCTCTGAAAAAGGACTCACACACTCCATCAGGTAGAGAGCCTCTTCGGGGAGGAGGTACTGCTTCCCATCAGCAGAGAAGCCCATGGTCTGCCAGAACTTCCCCTGCTCAGAAGAAAAGAGAGTTTAACACAATGGTTTAGTAATATTAAATAATAAGTATAACCACAAAGATACAGACTCACTGCTGGAGACTGGAGCTCCACGATCTGCTCACTTGGGATCCATGTAGCCCTCACCAGATTTCCCCTGTAGACAAATCAAAACAATTAACATCTTATATTAAAATGTTATGTTACAAATTAAAGCCTATAGGAGTTTAAAATTCATCTAAGAGGGCAGGGTAAGACAGACCAAAGCTGAACCAAAACTTTAAACTGTCAAATTCAACCATCACCGTGAGAACCAGCAGAGTCAAGAGACACAAAGGTTGAGATGCAATTTAGATGCAAGACTGTTGATCAACACTGTTTAAGGCTCCACTTTTCCTGTCATAATTATTTTTCACATCTACACCAATTAGGCTAAAACAGGGGTGGGCAAAAGGCAAGCCTGGAGGCCACATGCGGCCCTTCTCCTAACTCAAAATGGTCCACCAGTTTTTCAACACTTGCAATCTTAAAGAGAAAAAAACTGCTTTGATGTATTGTAACCTGATTTTCCACAACAACACAAAAAGTAAAATGCATTTTTAGTGCGGAAAATGGACAATAATTTCACAAAAGTCTTGGATAATTGGTTTTCTCTTATTTTTTTCATCAGAAGTGGAAGATATAATTTTCTGTTATTGTTTCAGTAAAGGTTTTTAATGATGTATTAGTAATATTTTTGGGAGAAATTGAGACATGTGACCTGAAATGACCACAGGTAACAGTGATCTTTATAGCTACTACCTTGGCAGGGTAACTTTTGTAAAGGGAATTTAAATCTCAGTGAGACTAACTGGTAAAACAAAGTTAAGATAAATTAAATAACCCAAAAAACAAAATGTACTAGTTAAATGACCTGGAATAGTACCTTTAATCAGCTTTAATTCAGTGTTAGCTCATAAAAGCTAACTTTACTGCTTCCCTTTGAGCTTGAGAATATAAGTATGAACTCTAATGGAAGCCAAACTCTCAGTTTGTGGGTAACTAACAGGTATTTTTGATTACTTTATTAATAGTTTGGGAATATTGAAGGAAATTAGCATTGTGCTCAATCTGGCATATTTGTGCTGTATATTGTATGGACTCCCACAACAATGTGTGTTCATTCATATACACTGTCCCACCCAAGTAAGCATTAAATTAAATTAAATTAAATAAGTGTAATTCTGTGGCCCTCTGAGACTGATCATAACTATAATGTGGCCTTGTGGAAAGTAAAGTTGCACATCTCTTGTCTAAAACAGAGTAAACATTTAAAATCTATGGTCAAGTTGAAGCATTTTTTAAAATATTGCTGTAGACCATAGTGTGCATATTAGCATGTGTTTTAAACATTAAAAACATAATTCATCTCTAACTTACCATTAATAAAAGAGCATATGATTTAACTGATCACAGCTAAAAGTTTTGAAACTATATTTATATGCATTTCAATGGCGTTGTTGTTCTGAAAAACACATTTTAAAGTTGCACATGGACATAAAAACACACTGAGCATGTCTCATAGGGGTTGATAGTTGGACCGTGGGCAGTGACTCACAGCCTCTCCACCCTCTCCTCTGAAATGAGGCTCCAGTGCTCCTCCAGACTTTGCTCCAGACGCTTCCTCTGCTCCTCGGAGTCATCAGGGAAGAAATCTTTCTGTCCTCGCACCGGGATCTTGTGACTCCTGGACCGGGCCGCAAACAGTTCGGACGGACTGGAATATATAAAAAAGGAAACAATGGTTACGCCTTTTGCATTATGCTCTGTTGTTTTACCTCAAACCCTTCAAATCAATACAAAAATTAGAGCTAAAGTCGTTTAAAGAAATCGTTATTTCCAGTTTTAGACTTAGACTTTATTGTCATTCAGTTTGCAGCAGGTGTTCAAGTGCAGTGCAAATACAAGAAAGATACAATAAATTGCATATGATAGTAAAAATGTACAAGAACTGCAAGAGGAACATGAATATATCTATATGTTAAATATTAAATATTACATATGTACAGCAGAAAAAATATATATATTTCCAGTTTTAGATACAGTAGATCTGGTTAGAAATCAAGGAGGTTTTCAAAGTAACCTGCAATTACAAGCAAAGTTTCTCACTCTCAGAGACAGTTTGTTACTTGCAGTCATCTTAAAAAATCAAAAATGTTGTAAAATGTTCATACAAACAGTTTTTTCTGTTTGTTTGTTTTTTTGAAGTCTAGTAAGTAAAGACACTGTATTTGTAGCCTTGTTTTTCATCAGCAGAGGGTGACAGAGAGCCAGATAAGAAAATTAATTTGTAAAATTAACTCCTAAAAACCTTAAAGCCGTTTTAAGAAGTCACCTTCTTGGGTACAGGTATATTTGATATATTTTAAGCTTACTAGGTAACATGACAAACTTGATTAACGATTGAATAAACCTTCACAGCATGTGAGCACAGCAACCATTAAAGACCTAAACGACAATAATCTTCCTCGTAAACCCTCTGTGTCGAACATTTGCCAATTGTATTGCTTTATATTTGATGTACTTTGTAAAAGGTCGACAATAAAGACGAAAACGCACCTTAATATCTCACTGTAAAACTTCTCCTCGGTGTCTGTCATGTTTTGGTCCGCCATGTTTGTGGTCGACGCATGCGCACTGCAGTAAACCTCCTCTGGGTCCTAGTGCCTGTCATTTTCAATGAGTAGTTATTAAAATAGCCAGTGGAGGGAGCTCCAGCAAAACTCATCATAAAGCAGCCTTTTACATTTCTACCAGATGTTTTATGGACAGATATATGTGATATGTATGTACAGAACAACTTTTGTGAGGATAAATTAGCAAGAAAGTGTCTTGTTGCAGATTAAAGGCATCAGAGGAAGAAAGTTCAGGTTGCAGATGCTTTGACTCTTGATTTTCTGCTCAGGGACTCTGAATTGTTCAGTTTTTGTTTCTCTGTGTTTATTTTATTTCAGTTTAGTAAAGTAAAGTTTAGATAAATAAAAAAATAAATTAATAAAACTAAGAACTCCTAAGCCTTGTTAAAACCCATCTATCATGCCATGTTCACAGCTTAGAAAATAGGAGGCTTCATGTATTCTGTTGATAACTTCAGATCTAAAGAAAGTTTTGTCTGGTGTCCCACAAGGGTCAATTCTTGGGTCATGACTTTTTTGCTCATACATTCTCTCTCCCTATACTGTCAATGTTAGAATAAAATAAACTATTCATATGTTGATACTTTACACTCTCTTCCGAAGATCTCAGCACTATTGGCGAACAACTGAACTGCATGAAAGGAAAAACAATTTGATGGCAACAAATATTTGAAAACTTGGCCCAAAAAACAATAAAAGCAACTTCACCCAGGTCTGGATACATTATCTTTAGGTCACAATGAACATGTCAGAAATCTAAGAATCATATTAGACCCAGACCTCAGCTTTATAACCAGATCACAAAAAGTAATTCTGTCACCTTATATATATATATCTAAACTCTGCTCATTCATAACTCAAAATGATGCAGAAAAGTTGATCAACTCATTTGTATCCACAGGATTAGACTACTGTAATGTTCTGGACTCTGGCCTATCAAAACCATCGATGAATCGGCTGTAACTTGTGCAAAATGCTGCAGCTAGAGTCCTCACTTATACAAGAAATTATGAAAAACAACCCCAGATTTCAAATCACTCTACTGGAATTACAGAACGACATTCAAAATACTTCTACAGTCTTAATAGTTCAGCTCTTGTGTGCATTTGCTCAGTGTTTTGCAAAATTTCCCGCTCCCAGAGGTCATAAGGTGACAGTCTACTGACTGTGCCAAGAACTCAAACTAGGGCTTTAGTTACTTTGGACCGTTTCCCTGGAACAAACTGCCTGTCAACCTGAGGTTCATCAAGATTGTGTCAATATTGAAAAAGCAAATAGACCGCAATTTTTGCAAAAGCATTTGAATAATTACTGTAATTATTTATTCTATTGTATTGCTGACCAAACATTTTGTGTTTTTTATTATAATATTATTTGTGCCTGATTATCTAATGTGCCTGATGTGAGAATTCAGACTTTTGAACAGGTTTGTTCATGATAGTTTGTGGACTTCTTTGTTTTTTCTCTGTCTATGTAAAGCACAATGAATTTAACCTGACACACCAGTTGGAGCCATCTAAACATTAGCTCATAAAATTTGTTTGTGAATGACCTTTAAAATGCATACCTGACAGGTGATGGACAATCATTTTGTCTGTCAAGTTCATCATGGGCCAATCAGCACTTAAGCTGTTAGCAACTGCGCTAATCTCTGTGTTGACCGCTTAGAGATGCTGAAGAGTTTATCTGATGACTGTAGGCAGAGGTATGCTAACACTACCTACTGACTCCAAGTGTTTGAGCTAAGCTAATTAGCGGTGGGCGAGCTCTGCCCGTCTCTTTCTTTGTTACTGCATCCAAAGTCAAAAGAATGGTGTCTATCTGCTTGTCATGGGCTCAGGAGTGAGGCAAGAGATGAAAAAGAATACAACAGTTGGCATATCCCTTTAAAGGTGCAGCACTGCTGGGAACCCTTTCACCCACTTCACTGACTATTGTCAAGTACCTCAAAAATACTGAACAATCCCTTTACATTAAGTGACATTTGCATACACCAATCATCTGACTGTATTTTACATTTTAAATTGATGTGAAGTAATGAAGCGGTTTCTGAAAATGACCCTCTTTGTGTAAAAAGTCAATATCTTTACATAATAGCGGAGCTTTTCATGGTTTTAAGGCCCCTGGGGTCAATTTAGAAGCAGCTTCAATTCTGCTGGACCTTGTTTGTGAAAAAAGTCTCAATATATCTATATAAGTTTATCTATTAAATGAAACATGTCAGTGTGTAATGGAAAGTGACAGATTTAGTCTTTAAACTGCTTCAGTTTGTGCGTTTCCCTGTCACTGTATTTCCTTCTCATCAAACGCACATGACTTTGTCAGCGTTACCATGTTTGCAGATCAATCCCTTTTTCTGCCCTTTGAACAGTTATTGATCCTGTCTTGCTTAAACAGTACAAGTCAAATGATTGTATAGCATTATATAACACTGAAGACCAGCTTAGAGATGCATTATTTAAATTTGTAAAAAGGAGGAGTTTTGGAGGTCTCAAATCTTTAAAACCCCTCTGATCACAGACCCTCTGCTCCTCTGAGGGAGCACACTGAGTATTCGGTTGTTTACACTTCTTAAAGACTGAAATATATATGAGTAAGTGATCTTGTTTTCTGCAGGTCAGTGAGACAAAATGAGGCTGTCAGCGGGTCTGTTTCTTGTTGCTGTCTGCATCGTGTCTGCAGGTAATCTATAACCCTTTCATTAAGTCTTTAACTGCATACTTGTGCTTCCCCTTAAATACAAATGTTTTGTTTTCTCTTTAATTTCAGAGCAGTAACCTAAATATTGTATCTTATTAAGGCAGTGATATTTTCTATTTGTACATTATTTGACATGAGTTGTACTCATGATAGTCACTCAACCTGCACCATGATCTTTGTTAAAGGGATACGCTAATGTTTTTTGTTACTTTTCATGTTTTGCCTTACTCCTAAGCCCATTACAAGCAGATAGACACCATTCTTTCGACTGTGCGTGCAGTTTCAAGAAAGAGACGGGCAGAACTCACCCCTAATTAGTTTAGCTCACACACTGGGAGTCAATAGGTAGTGTTAGCCTGCCTCAGCTTACAGTCATCAGATAAACACTTTACTAACTCTAAAGGGTCCTGTGTGCTTGTTGTGACTCATTTTTTTTTACAGCGTTATGTTATGTTATCTATTTTTAGACTAAGATTAGCACTTTATGTAATTTGCAAAATAAATACATATGAAACCAGTGGCGGCTGGTGCCAAAAATTTTAAGGGGGGCGCAACTTTGGAGGAAACAAACCAAAGAAGCGCTCCATACTACAGTGAAAAGAAACTAAAGACAAAACATAATCACAATACAACCTACCTTGAAATATATGCACTATTTGAACAGAAATTTTGCCCTCCTTTCCTTCGGGGCTGCAAATTTCTCAGTGACCCTCTGACTGAAGTCCATCATATCCGTCACCAGTCTCTCTTCCATTGACAGCATGGCCAGTGCATTCAGCCTGTCCTGGTTCATGGTGTTTCTGAGGAAAGTTCTGAGAAGCACCTCAGCTTCTGCAGTGGTCATGGGTGTGGTGATGAGGATCTTTAGGAGAGTGACAGTCTCTGAAAATACCTCTCCAAGATTATTTTCCATCAACAACAGGGTAAGGTCCACAGCTCCACAGCAGGCCCTGAACTCCTCCTTGCTGTAGATAAGACTGAGCTCTGTCTTCAGCTTTAGTTGAGCACTGGGTCGGCCTTCAAGGTGCTGCTGAGAGAATCTTCAGGAAACTGTGTGAATCTGTCATTAAAAAATACATAGAAAAGCACATTTATTACCAAAAGTTAACATCAGTATTTACTGAAAAAAATCAATAAAACAGCCAAAGTTTAATCTGCTCCCATGAAATAAAGCTGTAATTTATGTCAGTTTCACTATTTTATGAACATTTCTTGTGTCACCTGAACAGTGTCTTATTTTATACATGATGTCTCATGGCTCAAGATTGTAAACACAAACAGAATCTTATGTACCACTAAACTGATGCTTTAAAACTAAAGGTAAAACTATGTGATACAGTTTTGGTATAGATTAACCGTAAAATCAGATACAAGCATGCAGCACGAAGGGCAGAGGGCTCACACCAGCTGACTGATTCTCACAGCTGAAATGGAGGCTGTCAGTGTTTGGATGACATTTATACTTTTCAGCAAAATTACTTCAAATTTCAAAAAGTCAAAAAAATAAACTTTACATTACAGGAGTCTGTTTCCATCTGCTAAAACTTTTGAATACTTTAACTTTGTACCGTTATGTGCAGTATTCAGTCAGCAAAAACCACCAACAGAATGTATAATTTTTGTATCCAAATAGAACATTTTATTATAGCAACTAAACACATGGTATGCAATTATATATAATGACAATACTATATATATTTATATTGATATTTATTATTTTTTATCACATGTTTAGTTGCCATAATAAAACTACAACATTTAAAGACAAGATATACATTTTGTTGGTCTGTTTTCGTTGATTTTATACTGTGCACAATGGTACAAGCTGGAAAGGTACAAGGTAAGTGTCAAATCTAAAAGCTCCAGTGGATTAAAAAATAATTCTGTAATGGACATACACCTAAGAGGTAAAGAATTTGTGACGTTTACACTTTTGGGACTAATAAAACCCCACTGTTTTCACCAGTAAACTGCAACACATAACTTGATAGCATTATCAATTCTTCTTTTTGTAATTTTTCAAAGGCTTTCACACAATGTAACAGTAATACTTAATGAGCAGTGCAATAAAACCTCTGCAATAATCTGCATGCACTTGTGTATTACAATTTCTCCTATCTTGTTCCTGCTTTGCCATGATTTTAAAAAATATATTTTTATAGGTCCCTTAATATAATATTATAATCAAAATAATGCATCAATTTTGTCAATTAAATTTAAAATGAACTTCTAGTAGGGTAAAAACAAACTTACCCACCCAATAAAAGCCCCAATTCCTCCTAAAAGTATGTTGTTTTTGTAAAAATATGCAAGAATTAAAAACTATATAGATTTTTGAGAATTTAAGTCTGCAAAAGGATAATGTTCTACTGAACAAAGCATTTATATCCTCTTGGCAAACTCATTTTGTGGCTCCTGATCTATTGTTTAGTGCCATGTGTGACATAAAATGCAAAACTTTGCCCCTGAATTATGTTAGGTCTACTAGGAAAGACTCATCCTAATCTAATCTTCAGTGCAGCATAGCCTCTTACTGATTTTCTTCTCCAATGCAATCTCACCTCTCCTGTGATCCTCTGATGGTTCTCTTGACGGAATACCTGACGCCTCCTCGGTGCATGGGCGCATCGGTCGGACGCGTGAGCATACGTGAGATGGTTGCGCATGAGTAAATCATATCTGCTGCGGTGACGTGTGGATATGATTGACAGCGCTCGTTGTCCAGTCACACGAGGAAAAGAAACACCAAAACAAGACTGATTTGCTGCCAGTCCAATTGGGAGTGTCCGGGGCGCCCCCGGGGGCAAAGTTGAAGCGGCCAATCCCAAAGACGCCTCAGGTCACATGCTGAGCAAAAGTTTAAGGACTTGCATAGACACCCATTAGGCCGGCGCCCCTCTGTACGTAAACTATGTATTCACAACACAGTTACTACGTAAAAACATTGTGAAACCCCTTTTATTGAATGGTGACAGGTGCTGCTGACAGACTATTACTGTGTGATAAAAATAAATGTTTTTATCCGTTATTTTTTATAATTTAAAGACAAATTATGTTGTGTTTAAGCGGACTTTCTCTGTTGAATTTTGGAGGGGGCGGCGCCCAGCGCCCCCTATTGACAAGCCGCCACTGTATGAAACTAAATTGCAGGGTGGATGTGCAAACCACCACAGATGTGCTTTGTTGCATCTTTGTTGACCTACTTACAAGCACTTCCATGGTGGTTTACACATGCGCCCACGGTTTAGTTTCGTATGTATTTCTTTCGAAAATTACATAAATGCTAATGCTAATTAGCTTATGTTAAGCTAATGTAAATAAATGCTAGCTGTTTTACCTTTGTTGTTATGATAACTCAAAATATAGAGCTGTTCCCAAGCAGGGGACGAGCATAAACGATGTGTCATACACCACTGATGTTAAACTTCAGTAAATCTTGCAGACACCTTTAGAAACTTGCCATTCTAAAGTAAATGTAAATAGAGCCGGACATGAACAGGAAATGGGGAAGGCGGCACTCATAGCAACCAGAAGTACAGTCTAGCAATCTGACACACCAGATGGATGGTTCCATATATTTTACCAGTCCTTCTGGGAAAGAGCCAATAGAAAGTGTTTGGGGAGGGTAGAAATTTTCAGAAGCATATCAGGCAGGTGACTGGACAATTGTTCTGTCAATCACATTCATTGCAGGCCAATGTAGTGGACGCGCACTACTGCTCTAGCATAAAGGACAGAACATAAGCCACTACGTAAATCAAGCTCTCATCAAAACCATGTAGGAAATGGCATGAAAATATACTTCCTATAAAGAAATCTGTAGTGTTATTTATTTTTCATTTCATAGTGAATGCGACTAAATTTGTTAGTGTCTATGCTAATCTCTGTACAAACAGTAGCTTCCTGCTGTCATCTTGCTTGTAGCTCCCATCTCTTCCCGTTCTAAAAGATGCTGATTGGTCCGTGACGCTTTGGGACGCTCATAATTGTTGTAGATTCATCAGCACTGCAAGGTTAAGGGTTTAAAGCTTTAAACTTTCGCCGATTACCAAACAGCATCAACTCAAATGCAACATTAGGATTGAACACCTCTGGATGAGCCTATGAACTCTCTAAGGCAGAGGTCCTTCACTTCATTAGTACAAGGGTCATTTTTCATGGCACACACTATGGAGGCTTATTTTGAAAATAACCAGGAAGAATATAAATATTTTGGTCCATCTGAAATATACCTTTTAGTTTTTCAATTGTATGTTTTCTTAGCACTTAGAAATGAGATCAGTCCCTATCACTCATGCTTCTGCTAGCCATAAGAAACATCTGACATATCTTGACAACCTCTTTTTGGTGCTGTCATGTTTTCCATCAGAGTTCAGGGGGGTTTCGAAGCCTCCATATTGGGATTTGGGAATGAGTTAATGTTTATCTTCTCTCTCTGACCAGGAGCAAAAGGAGGAAAGAATGGAGACAAATCAGGAGGTGAGGAAGGCAAAGAGGGGGGAGATAAACTCCAGACCTGTGATATAAAAGGGGAAAGGGGGTTCATGACTAAATATTTTATGTACAATTATTTTTTGAATATCTAAGACAGTATGTAAACCTATAGTGATGTGAATCCAGACAAAAAATTTCATTTACTCTGTTTATATCTTTACTCTTTATATTTGATTTCTTGAGGTCTTGACTTGTTCTTGTTGTTTTATTGTGATATAAATGTTAGTTTTCCTGCTACAAGAACCGTTTATTATCTCAACAAGACATGACGAAACTAAACTCTTTATTTAAATTATGTCAGTGTTCATATGTAGGCTGATATGTCAATTTTTTATTTCATAATAGAGATTTCAAAAACAGTTGCCAGTTCACAAACGTACATTTTTTTTTTTTTTTTTTTTTTGCCAATGTGCTTGTTTTTTTGTTTGTTTTTCCGGCTTTGTGTCAGATGACTCAAAAAGTTCTAAACATCTTGATAACGTTTTTCGGAAATGTTGGTCCTGGCACAAGGAAGAAGTGATTTAATATTGGTGGTGATCCGAATAGATATGCAGATAAAGACATTTCTGTAAGGAGTTGCTAAAATTGCCACATTTTTGCTAAAAAATCAAAATTTCCCATCCATCTAGGGACTTTCCCTCCCCTGGAACATTTTCCAGTTCCTCCTGAGGAATTCCAAGGTGTGATATATATCCAGATTGGATATATAATCCCTCCAGGGAGTTCTGGGTCTGCCCGGGGTTCTTCTCTCTGATGGGAAATCCATCCACATTCTTAAAACCACCAAGTATTAAGGCATCTCTCTTGTGCCATGATCAACATTCAAAGAAAATTCCATCCAAATCCATTGAGCCCTTGTTGAGGTATGGGTAAAAAATGTCAAAAACTGCTCTATCAATGTTAAAAAAAACCCTTTAAAAAAATTCCTGCATCTGCATCCATACCCAGATCACCAAAAAAATCTAATGATATCTTCTTTGTGCCATTAGCAGCATTCCCTGAAAATTTTATCAAAATCTGTTTGTAACCTTTCAAGTTATTCTATTGTTCAGTTTTGGTGAGTCCATGTAATAGTAGCTCGAGTTTTCAGTTCTTAGCTGATGGGAGTAGCACTAGCATCCAGAGTGGTTTTCTGCTGTAGCCCATCTGCTTGGTCTTCTGCATACTTTGGTTTTAAAGAGTTGTTATTTGAGTTCCTGTTGTCTTTCTAATATCTCAAATCAGTCTGGTCATTCTTCTTTGACCTCTGGCATCGACAAGGCATGTTTGCCCAGAGAACTGCTGCTTTCTTGATATTTTCTCTTTTCAGCCCCTTCTCCATAAACATTAGAGATGGTTAAATGTTAAATTCCTGGTAGAACATCCCTAACCCCTCCAGGATCACAGGGGCTGGAGCCTATCCCAGCTGCCATTGGGCGAGAGGCGGGGTACACCATGGATCGGTTGCCAGCCACATAAACAGACAATCATTCACACTCACACTCATACCAAAAGGAACTTTGAAATCACCAGTCAACCTAAACTTGGTCTGCTGGAGGAACCACGGAAATCAAACTACTAACCTTCTTGCTGTGAGGAACATGCACTACCTGCTGCCCCACAATGCCACCTTCTGATAGAACAGCAGTTTCTAAAGTAGTTGGAAAAGCTTGTCTGGAACCAACAACTATGCCTTGTTCAAAGTCCCTGAAATCACCTTTTTTCTCCAGACTTCTCTAAAACAACATACATCTCTGTGAACAATGCTTGGTGTCTTTTAGCGCTAATAAAGCTAAAGATAATTTCAGTCACTAGGTCCCATACTAAACCGAAAACCACATTGATTTGTATTATGTTGACTGCCCTTCATAAACCAAATTGTCTTCGTCTTATCTTTCAGGGAGTTTATCCATGAAGACGCTGGTGTTCCCGAGTGAAACAGCAAACAGTTACGTTGAGATGGTTCCTCTGAAGCCTCTGGACCTGAGGGCTTTCACTCTGTGCATGCGTATTGCTACAGAGCTCCCAAAGGATCGAGAAATCATCCTGTTCGCATACCGGACCCAGTACTATGATGAGCTGAATGTGTGGCAGGAGCTGGATGGAAGGTAAATATTTCCCAGGAAAACATTTTCATTCCCCTCAGGCCTTATCCTCATATAGGATTTCAAATTCATGATTTGCTCCCCTAAAATTCAAGGTTTAAAATCATATTAGTCTGTGACAAAGGTTGTCATAAAGATGACAATTCGATACTTAATGAATACCACATTTATTAAACAATACGATATCAATAAGTTTTATGTTTAGTCATACCAAAAAATCAAAACTATACTTAACACTGATCCAGGATCTGTGTTTTAGCATAACGTATCACATTTAAACGGCAAAAGGAGGCCGTAAACAGATCTTCTGCCTTCTCTTTTGGCAGTTGCAGTATCCAGTCATTTGACTGGCCTCATAGGTCAGAGCAGAGTCATGAGCTACAAAAAAAGCAAGCTAACTAAACAAATTAAATTGGAAAACTAATCAAGGTGTTCCGGGAAGCCTTGGATAATGCTATTCGTGGGTGGTGGGTGTGTAGAAGTTGTGGAGCAGTTCACTTATCTTGGCATCAGTCTTTTAACTGTGAGGCTGACATCGATCACCAAGGTCCCCGGTCCTTCCAGACACCAGTTGGAATGGGAGTGGTTAGCTGCTGGATGGTGGAGCGGCAGCAGTGTGGCGAAGTGCTGAACCACCACATACACGACCAACCTGAAACTAACGAGGCATGACAAGTCCTTTAACGAAAGCAGCTTTAAGTGGGGTACACACATAAGGATTTTCTAAATCCCACACGTTAAGAATGCCTGAATTAAAAATCAGGCACTGAACAGTTTTGATCTTATTGTGTGTGGTGTGCTCCGATAATCTCAACACAGAACACCAGATTTAGAATCTAGTCCTCCAAGCCAGAAATCTTGTGTGATCAAACCTACAAAGACCTACAAAAACAAAGAAGAAGAAACATAACAATCAGGAAACACAGAAGAGGACATACGAGAAAAGGGAATGATGGCGGTCTTGGGACTATTTTTGACTGAAAATGAAACCCAAACTAAAATAAAGAAAAGACTGGAAAACATCCTGCAGACAGCGTGAACACATGAGTTGGTCATCCATTTCTGAGCT
This sequence comes from Cetoscarus ocellatus, assembly GCA_037902135.1. NCBI lineage: Eukaryota > Metazoa > Chordata > Actinopteri > Labriformes > Labridae > Cetoscarus > Cetoscarus ocellatus. Next base: position 386,324 of record JBAMNC010001454.1, read on the forward strand.
CCACTAATTTTATGTTTGAGGTTAGCCATGCTTGTTTTTATTTATGTCTGCTTCCTTGTCCCACAGTCCGCTCGCTGACTACCCAGGAGCACTGTTGGCATAGGCTTAATGTTAGCTACATGTAATATATCACTAGAAGAATTAAAGCTTGCTAAAAGAGACATTGTGTCATTGATGCGTAACGTTAGCTAACACAGCAGGAGAGATAACATAGATATCTTAACAAGCCTCCGGCGGAAAAATTAATTGTTAACGCATTTCATGAGAGAAGTTGTTAGTTTCATTTCTTATATAGCATAATGTGACCATGTTTAGATAGATACTTTATTATAAATTCATACTGTCCTGTAATTCTGCTTGATTTTTCTCTCAAAATACATCATACTGCTGCTTTTAAATATGGAATATTCAAGATTTTCTTCCAGGGGAGCATGCCCCCTTGGAGGGGTTGTATCCGTTGAAACACTCATCCCTGTGCAATGAGCGTAAGACAATAGGTCATTCACTTCCAGGTGCTTAAAGACACAAACCAGCTCACTTCTTCTTTTTACCTCCAGGTTGTCCTTCTATCTGGCCGGCGAGGGTGTTAAATTCACTGTTCCTGAGCTTGGACCCATGCAGACCCACCTGTGCATTACCTGGGATTCCAGTTCAGGAGCGTCTGCTGTGTTCATAAACGGGGAGAAAACCATGACCAAGATCTACAATAAGGGTCATGCTGTGCGCTCTGGTGGAAAGGTCATCCTTGGACAAGACCCTGATACTTACCCTGTGGGTGACTTTGATGCCAACCAGAGCTTTGTCGGGGAGATCTTTGACGTGAACATGTGGGACTACATCCTTTCACATGGCATGATTAACTCCTTAGCGTCCTGGGAGAGAGTACCGAGGGGAAATGTGTTCGACTGGGAGAGCGTAGAGCTTAGGCAACATGGGAGTGTGGAACTTGTTCAGAGTGAGATGTAGCTGTGAGGCTGTCAGAAAACATTTTTGATGGTTACTTTGTTCAATGTATAATCCTCAAATAAAATATTTGTGCTGATGAGTCTTTTGTGATGAAATATAACATAGCTGGGTCAAACTAAAGCTTCAATATTATGCTAGTATGTATGCTGTGTAAAACATAAATAAAAACAGAATAAATTGATTTGCAAATAATTTTTCACCTCCACTATATTGGCAAAAGTATTGGCTCGTCTGCCTTAACACATATAAACTAGAGTGACATCCTTTTCTTAATCCATAAGGTTTAATATGATGTTGGCTCACCCTTTTCAGCTGTAACACCTTAAACTTTTCTGGGAAGGATTTGTTGACTGTTTATGGGAACTTTTGACCATTCTTCCAGCAGCACATTTGTGAGGTCAGAAACTGATGTTGGACAAGAAGGCCTGGTTCGCAGTCTCTTCTCTAATTCATGCCAAGGGTGTTCTATGGGGTTGAGGTCAGGACTCCGTGCAGGCCAGTCAAGTTCTTCCACATCAAACTGGCTCATCTGTGTCTTTATCAACCTGCTTTGTGCACTGGTGCGCAGTCATGTTGGAACAGGAAGGGGCCATTCCCAAACTGTTCCCACAAAGTTGGGAGCATGAAATGGTCCAAAATGTCTTGGTCTGCTGAAGCATTGAGCGTTCCTTTAACTGGATCTAAGGGGCTGAGCCCAACTCCTGAAAAACAACCCCACACCATAATCCACCCTCCATCAAACTTTACATTTGGCACAATGCAGTCAGACAAGTCAGACAACCCAGACTCAGCCATCAGATTGCCAGACAGAGAAGCGTGATTCATCACACAGGCGGCCTCCTATCACGGTACCACGCTGGAATTCACTGAGCTCCTGAGAGCGACCCATTCTTTCACAAATGTTTGTAAAAGCAGACTACATGCCCAGGTGCTTGATTTTATACACCTGTGGCCATGTAAGTGATTGAAACACTTGAATTCAAAGATTTAGATGGCTGAGTGAATACTTTTGGCAATATAGTGTATTAAATTAAATACACTACAAAGACAATAAATTTAATCATCAAAGTGATAAACTTTTGAAAATACTCACTCAGTTTGAATTTGATGCCTGCAGCATGTTCTAAACAACCTTGGATAGGGCATGTTTACCACTGTGTTACATCACTTTTTCTTTCAACTCAAGCATCAGGGAATTTAGGACACTAAATTTTGAGGCTTAGTAGGTGGAATTCTTTCACATTCTTTCTTGATGTAGGACCTCAGTTTCTCAACAGTCCGGGGTCTCTGCTTCATATTGTACCACACATTTTCAATGGGAGACAAGTCTGGACAGCAGGCAGGCTTAGTAGTAAAAGTGTGCATGTACTAGACTGTCCTGAGTCACAAAAACAAGATGAAAAAAACTTTATGGTCAAACCAGTCATTTTAAAACACTTAGTACAGACTGTCACTTTTTCAAGGAAATCAAATTTGATCAGTCTTGCACATACATGCTAATAACCAAAGTCATTTGCCAGTCTGGCTGCAACAGACACAAGGCATTTCCTTTAGATTCCTTTGGGTCATTTTGAGTGTTGAGTTGAGACAAAAAGTAAGCAGCTGAGGTGGACAGAGCAAAAAGCATCTTCCCTCTGGTCATCCTTACCCTGGCACATCCGTTCAACATGTTTCATAAGTCCATCTTGGAAAGAGCCAACAGAACGTGTTTGCGACTGCGCAACAGAACATGAGCCACTTTGTAAATCAAACTCGTGAAAACCTGTCCGGAGTGGAGTGAAAATATATTTACTATGGATAATTTCTTTAGTGTTGATATTTGTTTTTCATTTCATGAAGAAATGGGGTCCAGATCTGATAAACCTGCTGCTGAAGCTGTTAGCATCAATGCTAATCTTTGTATGGACAGTTTCTTCCTGCGTCTCGCTTCCTACTCTTGAAGACTGTCATTAGGATGTCCCGCTGCTGCGATTTGCAGCCATCTATTTGCATTAGATGTTGTGTATGCACTCATGAAACATCTGACTGCCGGAAAATTACCAAGTCCAGATGTCTAAATTTTGCAGTTCTCCTCAAAAGACCTTTATTGTGCAAACAGTTGCTAATGTTACACAACAATACAGATAGTGATGGTTGCATGGCCGAGGTCAGTTTAGAGGCTGGTTCATTTTGTTGGACTCTGTGGAACAGGTCTACCTCTTTGGAGGAGTGGTAGCAACATTTTTCTCCAGATGGCCAGACTTACAAAACATGAAAAAGAGTCACAAACTTGGGATCTAAATCAAAGCAGTAAATGAATTTTGCTAAATTATACTAAATCCCCTTGAATTTTGGTACATACGAGAAATTGGATCATACCAGGACATCTACCAAATGAGCTGGCCTTGGGGTCAGAATGCATGATCCTGTTTTGCAATGTGTGTTAGCATGTAGCTAACCTTGATGGCTGATTCTCAGATGCTTGGCTGACAGCTTAGCTTGAACCCTGTGTGAGGGCTTTTCCTCTCCTTACTGTGATGACAAGATTTGCCAGAAACTTTGTCAGCAAATTGCTCTTTATGTTGCATTCTTTAAAAACTGCAACACTCTACTGGTATATTAACCAAACTGCCTTCGAACCTACTTCTGAAATATTTTGTTGTGTACTGTTGATTAGAAAGGCAACATTTAGGGCCCGTTAACATGACAACATTGTCACCAGAAACGGAAAGGTTTTTTCTTTGTGTTTGCATAAGCACACCATGTTCACACGGAGGCAGAGTGAAAACGATGCTCGTTCACACTGATCCGCCAGAACAACTGAAAATGCGGTAGCATGCATGCAAGGCCAGCAGTTGACAATGTTGGTTTTTCGTTAAACAGCAGTTTTACAACATGCGTTTGCGCACCAACGCTTTCCAGTGAAGTCAAACTTCTTACAAACAACAATGATGAGAGGACGCACAAAGACACAGTAGTTTTTTGTCAGGACAGCAAATTTGTCTGGATAACAAACCTAGCACAGTTTGCAGCACACGTTTCTCACAGCTGTTGTTGCGTCACCATTTTTCCTGACAACGCTGATTCCTGTTTACATGGAGATGAATAGAAAAACATTTTTAAAACTTTTCTCTCTGGACCCGGGTTTTAAAAGTGTGAAGATGCAGGCACTCCAGGCCCTTATTGTGTAAACGGAAGGCAATACGAAAACTCAATTTTTGTTGTCATGTAAACAGCTCCTCAAAGTCGACTTTGCTTCTTTCTGATGCATTCATAGCTATGCTGTCATGTTGCTGTCTTCCATCAGTGCTGCAAACATGTCAAAAGAGTGCAAGAGAGGTGGACCTATTGGCCTGTTGTCCAATATGATTATAGAAAGTGCTATTTGCTGGTTCTAGCCTTGGGCCGTTACTTGACCATTTGTGTGCTTCAGCCCAAGTAGGTAGCCCGGGTTTGAACTTAACCTGAGGCCCATTTGTCATATGTCTTTCCTGCTTTCCACCCACTTTCCAAGTCTATCCACTGTCCTTCCTCTATCAGTAATGATTGAGAATGCCCCAAAAATATATTTAAAGAAATTAACAAACCAGCAGATAGCACACCTCTCCATCAAGGCATTTCTGTCACTACTTGCCTCATCGCACAATACAAGAAATCCATGAAAAAATTCCTGGATCGGCATCTAGATTCAGATCACAACCAAGTCAGATCTCTTCGTCCTTGTGCCATGACTAACACTCCCTGAAAATTTCATCAAATTCAGTTAAAAACTATTAGTTATCTTACTAAAAAAAAACAAAGAGACAGAGAAACTCCAGCAAAAACAGAATCAGAATAAGAAATACTTTATTAATCCCCTGGGGGAAATTCGGTTGTTTCAGATTCTCTTATACATAGTATAGCAGTAGGAATATCAAACAAAAACTTAAAATAGATAACAGCATGAAAAATTAAGTAAGCAAGTGAAAAATTAAGAGAACAATCCTTATGGTGGCAATTATAAAAAATGTCACGACATGGAACAGTGGCTTTCATTAGATAATGATGAATTCAGATTTAACATGGCTGCAGTTTGTGTGTTTGCCCTTGGCAGTTCTTCATCAGACTGAGCATAAAAACCACATGTTTACCGTCTGATCCGTATTTCTGCAAATTTGAACTTTGATTGTCTAGTCTTTTTGACTAATAAAACTAATTTGATCTGGAACCCTTATGTAACACTGAAGACACGTTTCGAAATGCATGACTTGCATTTGCTGAGGGAGGAGTTTTGGGGTCTCAAGCCTTTAAAACCCCTGTGACCACAGATTTTCTGCACCTTCGAAGCAGCACAGTGAGTATTCAAACTTAATATTGTTCTAAAGACTTTCCTGTTGAATGGTTTATGAGTAAACGGTCTTGTTTTCTGCAGGTCAGTGAGACAAAATGAGGCTTTCAGTGGGTCTGTTTCTCGTTGCTGTCGGCATCGTGTCAGCAGGTAATTTTAACTACATCCATCAACTATTTAACAACGCAGTGCAGTGTAATGACACTTCCATGCAATTGCAGTTTTCTATATTAGTGTTGAGGACATCAACATCTGGCTTGTCACAATTTGCAGTCTTATTTTCTCAAAATACTCAGCACAGCTCCTTAGATCAGAGTTAAACACTCTCCACTAATATTGTTCTAAATGAGGGACGCACAATATCAATTTTTTGCAGATATGCTGATATTTCAAAACTTTTTATTGATGATAACAATATTGATATCTTTTTCCATGAGCATAAAGCCTCTGCTTGACTGAAACTGGCCTGTTCCTCAGTCATTTTGTGTTAAAATAGATGAGAGGCAAGAAAATAGCTTTATTTTTAATAAGTTTTACTTTGGATTTGAAACCGTAGACATTCAGTGATGATGAGGTGAACCAATATGGCACATTTGTATATTCTGACAATATTAAGCCAAATGTGTGGGAAATACACTGCCTGGCCAAAAAAGTCGCCAACAAAAAAAAAAAAGGGTCACACACTCTAATATTGGACCACCTTTAGCTTTGATTAAAGCACGCATTCGTTGTGGCATTGTTTCGATAAGCTTCTGCAATGTTACAAGATTTAGTTCCATCCAGTGCTGCATTAATTTTTCACCAAGATCTTGCATTGATGATGGGAGAGTCTGACCACTGCGCAAGGCCTTCTCCAGCACATCCCACAGATTCTCAATGGGGTTAAGGTCTGGACTCTGTGGTGGCCAATCCATGTGTGAAAATGATGTCTCATGCTCCCTGAACCACTCTTTTAAAATTTGAGCCCGATGAATCCTGGCATTGTCATCTTGGAATATGACTGTGCCATTAGGGAAAAAAAATCCATTGATGGAATAACCTGGTCATTCAGTACATTTAGGTAGTCAGCTGACCTCATTCTTTGGGCACATAATGTTGCTGAACCTCGACCTGACCAACTGCAGCAACCCCAGATCATAGCACTGCCCCAACAGGCTTGTACAGTAGGCACAAGGCATGATGGGTGCATCACTTCACCTGCCTCTCTTCTCACCCTGATGCTCCCATCACTCTGGAACAGGGTAAAGCTGGACTCATCAGACCACATGACCTTCTTCCAGTCCTCCAGAGTCCAATCTTTATGCTCCCTAGCAAACTGAAGCCTTTTTTTCTGGTTGGCCTTACTGATTAGTGGTTTTCTTAAGTCTACACAGCTGTTCAGTCCCAGTCCCTTGAGTTCCCTTCACATTGTGCGTGATGAAATGCTCATACTTTCACTACCCCTGAGCTCTACTGTTGTTTTTCTTCGATTTGATCAAAAGTTTAAGTGCAATCTCGATCATTCAGGATGTTTTTCCGACCACATTTCTTCCTCGAAGGCTGTGGTTTCCCTCTATCTTTACAATTTTTAATAATGCGTTGGACAGTTCTTAACCCAATTTTGGTAGTTTCTGCAATCTCCTTAGATGTTTTCTCTGCTTGATGCATGCCAATGATTTGACCCTTCTCAAACAGACTAACATCTTTTCCACGACCACAGGATGTGTCTGTCGACATGGTTGTTTAAGAAATGAGAAGCTACTCATTGCATCAGCTGGAGTTAAATAACTTGTTACCAGGTGAAAGTTAATCGCCCATGCAGTATTTACCCAATAGGAGGCTCGTGCCTATTTGCTTAGTTAAATCCAGATGGCGACTCTTTTTGGCCAGTGACACCTTGGCACCAGAAAGACTCCCCAAGACTTAACTACAACTTAAAGTCTTCTGGTTTATAGTCGGCCTTAGAGTATCAAAGCCTTTATCACTGGATTATGGACTGAGTTAATATTTATCTTCTCTCTCTGCCCAGGAGCAAAAGGAGGAGTGGATGGAAACCAAGGAGGTGAGGAGGGCAAAGAGGGGGAGATAAAACAAGATTTAAAAGGGGGTGCGGGTATGAATGTGCATTCACAATAGAGCTCAAACAATCAACATGTGAGCTGATTTATAAACAATACGATGAATGAAGATCTGCTTTCACAAATAGTCGACACTGGCGAGCACTTGAACAGATTTCCACATCCCAGTTTCCATCAACATTATCTGATAGACTAAAATTTTGCTTCCACTGAAGTTCAATTAACAAACAACATCTGTCTTAGTTTGGTGTGTGCTTTTACTGGGCACTACTGATGAAGACGGAAGATCTCCGTCGAAACATGTTAAAAGTGTGAACTAAAAAACCTTTTTGTCCGGTAGAAAGTATAAGCACATAGACATAATGAACCTACGTGGACTATTCAATTTAAGAGTACCTGCTCTTGTCTTTCTTACTTTTTGTAGACATGAGCATTGAGAGTTGAATATAGCTAAAACCTGTTCCAACATGTTAGAGTAATCAACATTATTAGCCTGACAGCTAGAGGTAGCTCAATGGATCAGAGATTAAAATGAAAAAAATATTTTGATTGTAAATTTTTATCAGAATGAAAAGTTACAAGCAGTTCCCTGGATTCAATTATTTAACATGTTTTCGAACTAAGGATTACAAACCCCAAGTCCAATAAAGTTGGGATGCTGTATAAAGCGCAGAGGTTTGGACCTAGGTTCCGTGACTTCGACTCGAGTCATAATATTGTGGACTTTTGACTCGACTTGACCACATCTTAAATATGACTCATCTCGACTCAGGCTTGAATGCCAATGACTTGTGACTTAACCTGGACAGTAAGATTTATAGATGTGTTTTCTCTCGGAGCTCTGGCTATTATTTAATATTTATAATATTTTTTTCTCCAGCCTCTTTGCACAAAAAAAAAAAATTCCATCTGAGGTCCAAACTGCAATGTTTTTTTAAACCAACACTAAGTAACTTTTCAGCCTTCATAAAATATTTTCATAACTTTTGTGATGAAACATCGACTTACAACTAGTTGAATGACACCTCTGTCATGGCCTGGGGGGGTCTGTGTCGCTTTCACTTGCACTAAGCAACTTTGAGGAGGGTGGCAGGAAACCTGCCACACAAAAAGACTACAAATGTGCTGACTGCTTTACCGCATACGTCACTTCCCCCTTTCCCCATTCGCTACAAAGACAGAAGTCGAGTCGAACGCCTACGCGCAACTAGTGCTATCATGGCAGAAGCTGCAAAACAAACGAAGAAACGAAAGGTTTTGTCTGAGGAGACAAAAAAAAGAAAGAGGGAGGCTACCCAGATAAAAGGACAGTCAAGGATTAACATTGGCCCAGCTTTCACTCGCTGGCGTGAGCTCAAAGACGAGGAGGGATTTCCGACCAACGCTGCCTTGGCTCTGTTCCTGCTGGACTAGTAGGTAGCTTCCTCCTGCCGGGATCTGTACGTGTGTTTACTGTGAAATTAGCCAACGTAGCGTTTTATTTATCGGTTTCAAGGCTCTAAAACTCGTCAGCGTGTCAGTACGGTACAAAACAAAGTTACACGTTTATTTTAAACATCGTCATATGATATTGTTTAGCCAAAATTAGATTCATTACCTCGTCGCTATTCATCCTTCACACAGCCGCTGGAAACAGAAATGTAGTTCAGCCCAACTGCAGGCGACCGGGAGATCAGGATTTTACGGCGCTATGCACTGGGCCTCATGGGAAATGTGGTCTTCCTTCAGGCAAAACACTACCGCCTTTGTCCACTGGCGCCGCCATAATCAACGAAAACTGAAAGTTCTTAAGTGTTGCTTTAATTAAACAAATTAAAGTGGATGTTCTTTTTGAGATTTGGCTCATGATGACCATTAAGATGGTGTTTTTTCCTCAGGGTAGAGCTGTAAGATCCATCCCTTCAGCATAATTATTTTTATCTAAAAAGTGCCAAATATCAATGTTTACTTTCACTTCCCAAATTAACTCATGCTGAAACCTTTTATGCATTTCCAGCAAAAGGGCAGATTCACTCCCAGAATTACAGCCTCCTAACCAGCCCCCAGGACATTATCAAGTTAAAAAAATGTGATTGGGGGAATTAGCTGTAGTTTGAAAAGTATCTTTTTTCCAGTGATTCCCTTTATATGTAAATGCAACCCTGAAACTACTGGGATGTGTTTTACAGAAATTCAACCGTCAGCCAATACCGGGAAAAAGAGCATACTGAAGTTGAACCCAGTGATAGACAACATGAGAGACTGGAGAGAAGCAGCCAAGATAGACCCGAGAAAGACTCGAAACTCCAACTGAAGGACTTAGGACTTGACTTCAGACTTGTCAGTCTTGGCTTAAGACTTGACTTGGAACTTGAAGGACCAAGAGTCAGCTTTATAGCGCAGGTGATCAGGTGATTCAACGCGGGTGTGTGGTTGCAGTGGAAGTGTGCAGGGGAAACCATGGCCAGTCCCAAAGGCAGCAGAGAGGCAGAGGATCAGGAAACTTGCAGAAACAGATCAGAGAGCGGGAAATCCTCACACTTTAATTATTAAGACAAGATGAGATAACCTTTATTGATCCCCAGTGGAGAAATTCAGGTAATGTAGAAGTACAGGGGTAAGGAAGCAGGTACGTAGCATGCATTAAAGATCAATAAAAAAAACATATGATATAAAAGAGGCTTTTATTGACTGATTTTCACTAAAAACACATAACTGGCCAATCAGGACTCATGCCTGTGTTCTCTTATATGATCACCTGTGGTTCAAACAAATCACAACTCAAAAAGCTTTATGGGCATGAATGTTGGGCGTTATTGCCAAAGCATTTCATTAATAAACTAGAAAGCTCTGATCCCTTTGCTCTGATCCTGAATTATGTAGAAAAGCAACAAGAATGTCATCAGGTTTTTTAACACATACATTTTTTGTGTTCATATGGTTAAACGAAAAACGGGAAACCATCCGATTTCCGTTTGGATGAAGGGAAACGAAAAACAGGAAACAAGTTGTCTCCCTTTTTTGTTTGGTAACCGGAAATCTAAAAATGGAAAATGAGCCTTTATCTGATATCTATTATGAGTTTATTGAGTCGGGAAATAAAAAACAGCTGTAATTCCTGTCATAAAGCTTGCTTTTGCCTTGACCCGAAAACACCTCCTTCTTCTGCTTCTGAAACTACACTACGGCGTATTACTGCCCCCTGGTGATATTATTGGCTTGCCGCGCTTTAAGCCCATTTTGAACCCTCATCCGTAACTTAAGGATGAATAGTTTCTCTATGAACTGAGTTTCAAATTCTCACTGTATGTTCTTTTAGTGTGTGACCTTCCTTTACTGGAAACATTAATGAAATATTTTGCTAATTCTGTAAATTGTATTTAGTTCAGAATAAGTGTATTTGTTATTACCATGTATCAATAAATAGCCATTTATTTCAATTTAAGATAAGATATTGTCAGGATATGACCAAGGTGTTTTTAATGTTGGACCCAAAAGCTCAAAGAACCAAGCAGGAGGAAAATTTGAACAGGTTTTATTGAAGACAGGGCTCCTGAGCACAACACAGGTTCGTGAAACAGTTTTGAAGGGCAGCGTGGAGACCTGGAAAAAAGGGAGCAGAGGAAAAAGGTTAGTATCCAGTATTTCAAACATACAAAAACAGCAAGGCCCCGAAGGGCACAAGAACGCCCCTGGACGGGGAGAAAAGGCTGAGAGCCAAAACAGCAAGAGCTGAAGAGATACGAGGACGAGACTAGCACAAACCGAGGTGAAGCGTTCAATTCTCCCGCGCCGAAGTCATCTCAGGAGCCGTCTTAAATAGTGGAGTTGATGAGGTGAACAGGAAACAGGTGCTGCAGCTGCCGAGCGGTGGACTCCGCCCAGGCAGGGAAAGGTGAGAGAGAGTCCGAGAGGGAGGGGGAGAGCAGACCACTGAGGATTCACTGAATCCTCACAGATATTCCTTTATTAGATACAAGATAAACTTAAGAAAGAAGCATTATAAATGAAAGTAAGGTAATTAAAAATTAAATAATCAGTATTGTCGACTTGAGCATGTTCTATTGTAAGTTGTCTTGAGATAACACTTGTTATGAACTAGTGCTATACAAATAAAGATTGATTGATGAAACATTGCAGAATCGAAGCTTACCTTGTTTGTAATGTGTAACTGCCCATCTGGTAATATGTATTGACGTGAATGTAGTTTGAAAATGTAAAATATCAACATGTACATATGTACATAACCATCTGTTAAATAACAAACATGTACATAAGGACTGTAAATATACGACTTACTATATAGTATATACTTTTTTATTTCTATTTTACTTACTGAATCAACCAGCAGGACATGCGCACTAAGGCCTTGTTTACACAACTCAGTTTTTGGCTGAATCCGAAGAGTTTTGATTGCGTTTTAGCCTCCCATTTACATGAGACCAGTGCCCGGAGTGCTTGAATCCGCAAACTTTTGAAACCAAGGTCCAAGGTGGAGAGTTTTCAAAACGCATTACCACCCGGCCTCATGTAAACAGGATTCATCATTTCAGGGGGAAACGCTGACGTCTACGCAAGTGCAATACTCTTTTATATGAAGGCTGCGCGCGCATACCAGGAACAACAACAGCTTTGGCCGTCGACGTCATGCGTCCACTCGCCTTTGTTGTTTGTGAAAGGTTTTTCTTCTTCATACATGTACAGCGCTGTTTCTCTGCAAACCTACATCGCCATCTACTGGACTGGCATGCACGCTACAGCATTTTCAGTTGTTCTCGAGTCTCCATCTGAACACAGATGGTTTTTGCAGATGAAAAGGAAAAACCTGTGCGTTTCAGGTGAGAGCATCTCCGTGTAAACGGGGCCTAATTGCCATGGTGATGATGAGGGGAGCAATGTCTGCTGAGAAGTCCCTGTACACTTCATCAACTTTAAGGAAATCTGGATCTGGCAGCTTCCTGCGCACTGCGTTGTAGCATTTACTCCTTTGTATACATTTTGACAATTAGGACCTGAGAAACAATGTTATACTTAAATATACTCACCAACAGATACATTTGGCATTTTCATACTGGTTTAATGTCAAATGCTCTATTAAGGATTAATGGACCAGCCCTCTGATAAGGCTGAACAATTACATACAGTAGGATAATCAACATTACCTTACTGTGAACTGCTTTGGATTAGTAGAAATGAACACCATGTCACTCACTTGTCCTGGCTTCACTAGCAGTTGATTACATACATAAAAAGATCTAATGAATTAAGGTTGTGGATATAGTATAATTATTTTAGCTAAAGGCACAAAGGAAATCCACGTAAAACTGGTCTGGTTGTGGACACATTTTTACCACGGTTCTTGGCTTGTGCCAGCGCTGCTCAGTTTCCGTGCAGCCAAGGACAGGAGGTATAGCTGCCAGGTTCAGAGTGGAGAAGTGCGCTGTCTGAAAAAGCAGCGCAACACAGTGGTAACAAAGTGCTGTTCCAACCACACAGGAACACTCTGCTTCTGAAATCTCCACTGGTGAACAGTCCTCAAAGACAATCTGCACATAGAAACAAAATTTCTGTCATTTCACATTTCTCACTACATTCATACATAAAAGAAAATGCTAAAACTGAGAGCAGGATCATCAGTTAAGTAGTAAACATGTAATGAAGCTTAACCAAGGACGGAATAAATAATTTTGTTCTGCTTGGATAGTTTAAATTTGAGAACATTAAAACGCACTTGAATAGCCGTTATCACCTGACTCAATTTACTCTCATTCAAATAAACTATGAAAAGCTGATCACTGAACAAAAGAACCAGTTTCTGGAGTTTTCGTGAAGCTAGGATTAGGTCACTTAAGAACACAGGGATGCAAAACGAAAATATTGATGTAGCTTTTTCATGCTACAAACAGCTAGCACATATGTAAGCGATCGTGACGAATCTGGAAAAAAAATGGAAAACAAAATGTGAGGACTCATATGAATCTTAATTCACAGACTACCATAGCCACACCAAAACCCCAAAACATGAACCTGACTGAAACTGAGTAACGATGAACACTTTATGTCATCCTCCCTACTCTGAGATCGTGAGGTTTTTCACCCTTTCTCATCGACCTGTGACACAGAGCCCAGACACTCACTTGGTGCATTCCAGTTGTACTCGGCAGTCAGGATTTCCGAGTTCCAAGTGGGAAATTTCAACTGGAACGCCCCCCGAGGTCAAGATTTCCTACTGGGAACTCGGGGGATCCTCACCACCCCTGAGTTGACAATCGACGATGGCTGCCCCCAGTGTAAACATTTATTAAGCTTCTGTTATAATCCATTTAATAGCACTTCTGACTTGTGTTTGTCGCACTTTATCAGCCATATACATAGTAGTGTTCGACTTTTACTTATGGAAATGCTGCTATAGTGTTATTTACATTCTTCATGTAGAATGTGTGAACTATAATGCAGGGCGTGCTAACAATGGCTAACACAACGGCTAACAATAGTCTGGTAGATCGGCACGTTTTTTCCGACTTTGTAACTGGAACGCTGATAACTCGGAGATGACCTCATTCCCACTTCCCTCTTCCCAGTTCCGATGTAACTGGAAAGCAGCAACTCTCCCTGATGCCTCTTTGTTTGGTGACCACAGCTAGCTTGTCAGGAAGCTAACGCTGTGAAGCTTACCTTCATAGTTGTCGATGTAACTCGATATGTTCTGCTTGAATCCTTTTTCTCGTTTGCTTCTCTGGGCTGAGCTTGCTGCTTGTACAAGCCGATGTACATCGCTGATTGTAACACGAGGGAGGTCTTGGAGGCATCCTGTGTAAAATAAAGCCATCTTGTCGTGTCGTCCTGTCGTAACGGGAAGTTGACAATCGCACACTCACAGAATCACGGTTATCACCAGGGGGCAGTACACGGTAGTGTAGTTTCAGAAGCAGAAGAAGAAGCAGCAGCAGAAGAAGGTGTTGAGTCAAGGCAAAAGCAAGCTTGATGAAAAGAATTACGGACGTATTTTATTTTATTTCCCGACTTATCAGATTATTTATATCAGATAAAGGCTTGTTTTCCGTTTTTCTATTTCCAATTACCAAACGAAAAACGGGAGGCGACTCGTTTCCCGTTTCCCTTCATCCAAATGGAAATCGGAAATCAGATGGTTTCCCGTTTTTCAACAGCTTCTAATACCTGTTTGCTTCTTTGTAATGGCATTTTAGCAGCTGCTCTCTTAATCCAATGTATTTGCCTGGCAGAAATCTCCCTCATTGTGCCTTTATCTGCACGAACCTGCTTGTGCTCTGAATCAGCCACAAATTTCTTGACAGTACGATGGTCAAACTTAATTTTTCATGAAATATCTAAGGTTTTCATACCTTGTCCGAGGCATTCAACTACTTCACGCTTTTCGGCAGCAGAGAGATCCTTTTTCTTTCCCATATTGTTTGAAAATGGTAGTCTGCTTAATAATGTGGAACATCCTTCTTCAGTAGTTTTTCCTTTAATTGGGCTCACCTGGCAAACTAATTATCACAGGTGTTTGAGATTGATTTCAGTGATCCAAAGAGCCCTGAGACACAATACCATTAATGAGTTTAATTGAAAAACATAAACATTTAGTCTTTATTACACTTAAATACAATCTGCATAATAATTTGGAACGCAGTTTAAGAGTACAGACAGCTGTTCTGACAATGACAAACTGGATGAATTTCTTAATCGCATAAAGAAGTTGAACTCTCAGAATCAACAGCGAAGAAACTAGACAAGATTAAGTAATGTGAGATGAAGCAGGTTATTTCAACACTTAAAAACAACAAAAGGGCCCAGGGCCAGACGGCTATATTAATGAGTTTTATAAAACATTTAAAGGTATATTATCTCCTCTGTCGCTGCGTTTTTTTTACAGGAAACAGATTTTTCCTGTTTTCCAATAAAACAATAATATGCTAGTAGTTTATGGATATTGGAGTAGTTTTAGGTTTTATGTTTAAAATTACAGTTAATTAACCGTAATTTAAGATTACATTAATATTCTGTTTTTTGATGACAATTTGTTGTTTTTGTACATGTTTACAGGTGTAGTGTGTAGAAGTTGGCGGCATTTCGCCAAACAGAAACAGTGAATATAGGATATAGTTTTTCTTTTTGTATGTAAAGTCTGTCGAAATAGGTGTACAATCATCCCAATAAAACTTTTGTCTTCTTTTTATTCAGTTAGAAAAAGCTTTTTATATTTATGTACCATGGGTCACTCCTTTGTGGAGGCTGAGATATAACAATCCGGCATGTTGTCTACTGGTGACAAAAAAAGCAAAACGCGATTTCTGAATACGAGCCTGGCCGCTGGTCCTGAAATCTACCTGGATGGCATGCGAAGAAGCAGAAGAGAGAGATACTATCAGTAATTTAAATATTCACCTTTAGAATTACATGTAATTACTAATCATATAATATTACATTATTATTGTGTTTTTAACACATATGGGTCATATTCAAATGTAATTTTACATATCTTTCTTGCTAATTACAATGATGAAATGTATGTAAAATAACAGAACTCTGAAGTGTGTCCAGGTAAACAGGAGCCGTTCTTGTTACTGTTTTGTGATCCAGAAGTGGAGCTTTGAATTTTGATAGAGAAAGCACAGTCACCTTTAATTTTGAGCCTTGACTTTGGAACAATCAGAGGCCCTAACCTGAGGATCTGAGGCTGTGAGCTGGCTCATAAGAGACTGATAGCTCTGAAATATATTCAGGAGCCAGGCCCATGAGCACTGTAAGAGTAAAATCTTGTTTGAATAGCGCACAGTCTTTTGTCTTGATCTGAAAATTGCACTTGGCACAATTAGTAGATTGGCTCTTCCATTCATTAGATGTTATACTGCAGACCCAGACTGTATGCAAATACAGGGAGATCTAAATCTTATCTATTACTCCAGCAGTGTTTATTTGCATTGGCATGTACTCATTTGAATGTTTGGCTCTGATCGAGTTGCACAGAGGTGCCCTGTGTTTGTCCCAAAGCTGAAACAGTATTTGTTTAAGCTGTCAGATGTGCCTTCATCCCAATAAGCAAGAACTTCAAAGCAGACAGACTACTTTGCATACATGATTGAAACAACGACAAACCACACATGCAACACTTTTTTCATACCTTAAAATGCTAAAAAAAAAATTGCAACAAAAACTACATTGTAAGCATAATCGAAAGAATCCTTAAAAGCAAGCGCATAACATGATTTTTTCACTTGTGTTGATTTTGTTCATGTCATCTGAACTTAAATGTAGAATACCTGTCATAACTGTGTAATAGTTTGATTATACTTTGAATTTCTAATCAGGCTCTGTAGCATAGTGCTTTGACAAATCTAATGTATATGGGAATAGTAAAATAAATATGCAGTGCTTAACAAATTTATTAGAACACCAGTCATAAAAATGAAAAAAAACACATATTTTGGAAATCTATGTAGAAAAAATTGCTTTAAAACTGACTTTTTATTGTTAGGGCAGCATAGTGGCACAGCAGGTTGCGTGTGTGCCTCACAGCAAGAAGGTAGCTTGCTTGAGCTCCATGTCGGTCAGGCGGTGTGCGAACTATTCCACGGCTTTGGGGGGGGGGGGCTCACTTATATTGCCGGGGGGGGGGGGGCTTGCCATGCCTCAGAGGGAGGACTTAGTCAAAACACATCCATTATTACAAGCCTGTATGTCTGCTTGCCTTATGTCACATATAAGCACATATCACAGCCAACCTCCATGCAAGCATCGACACTCACATGACCATCATAAATTCAAGAAATCGGCCATGCTGATTAGCTACAAGAGATCCAGTCTCTTCAGCGACATCATATACAACACAGCGCTAACACTTAATAGTACAGTTTCTACTGATTAGCCTTTACCTCAAAAAGAAGCTGAGTCGCCAAAATTGAGCGGCTCCAGCGCTAATGGTCCAGCGCGGTCTTTTTCTCATGTCCGCTGTCTGATTTAAAGTGACATTAAAGACATATGGCCCTTTTCCATTAGCCCTACTCTACTCGGCTCGGCTTTCCCCGACTCTACCCGGCTCTACTCTACTCACTTTGGCCTGCTTTTCCACCAGCCCGGTCCCCTGCCCAGCGGGGGCGGCTGGGCGACACTGCGTTCATGCGCGACACAACAACCACAACAAAGGAGGACTTGGAGGCAATAGTATACTTGCTGCTCAGTCTGTGGCTTTTTGTTACAAAGAAGAAAGCAGAAGAAGGCTGCAGGCGGCGAGAAGAATTACCCTTGAGAAGTACAGGAGAGTTTCTGAACTTATACAACAGTTTGAATTCGAGGACGAGAGCAATCGGGCTGCAAAGAAAAGACGCATGAGGGTAAGCTAAAGGAAGCTACTGCTAGCTTGTTAGGTAGCTCGTAATGATAAAGTCCCGTGTTTAACATTGTGATGGCAGCAAGTTATTGCCATAAAGTAGCAAAGTGTATGTACTGCAGTCCTGTTTTGGGCATTGCGCTCATGACCCATCGGTGACGACATTCTCTGACCAATCAGTAGCCGGCAGTCGGTCGACGTCACCTTTTAGTGTCGACTCAGCTCACTTAGAACCAGAGCAGAGTAGGTACTAAAACTGGTTTGTTTTAGAAGCTACTGTGCCGGTGGAAACGCAATGCAAACCGGGTAGAGCCGAGTAGAGTAGAGTAGAGTAGGGCCAAGGCGGGCTGGTGGAAAAGGGCCAAGGGCCCCCACACTTCAATGGTGAGGACAAGAATTGCATGCAGTCCGGCATCTTTATTAAAGTGAAATAGTGGCGAATCACTCTTGTGCGCAAATCATACATTAAAGATAGCCTAATTTTACACGATCCATGATTATGACGATACAACAAGACAATATATAAAGGAAATGCATGGGAAAAATCAATATTTTGCAAATATTTGAGAGACCCCCCCAAAATTTCACAAATCATGTTTTCAGGGGAGCTCATGTCTCATTTAGGGGGAATAAGTGGTTTAGACAAAGGACAAATGTTATCATTACTGGACATAAAATTTTAACAGGAATGAGAAATTTCAAACTGAATTCACATTTTTATACCCAAATTTGGTATATAAAGTTTCTTTGAGAAGTCAGAAGTTAATGAAGCTTCAAATTTAACCACTAAAACTCATTTTTTCTGTTCAGGAATACAAGTAAATAACTATAGTTTGACATCTTCATCAAGAAATATTTATGTGTTTTACTGTTTTTTTTGTAAAACAGTAAAGCTGAAAATTCATGGATCACAACAATAATTATATTTTAGCTTAAAAACATTATTTCAGCCAAAGAGCATCTCCATATTGCTGTATTAAGCATTACAGAAACATGAAATGATTGTAGAAATTACCAATGCTGTCAATTTAAAAATTGGCCCTATCTCCCAATGTTAAAGAATCCTTTAAAAAATTCCTGGATCCAGACGGAGATCCGGATCACTTCCAAAATCTAATCATTTGTTCCTTATCCCAATCCGGACATTCCCTGAAAATTTCATCAATATCCGTCCATAAGTTTTTGAGTAATGTTGCTAACTAACTAACAGACAGACAGACAAACAAACCCTCCCAAAAACATAATCTCCTTGGCGGAGGTAATAACTGAAATAATACTCTCATCGGCCTAGCCTACGTCTTTGTTAGCCTAAATCCTGTGTAGGCCTAGCCTTTGGCCAAAGGGAGAGAAGGGACACAACGGCAAAGTAGCGCATGGTTCAGTCAGTTCTCTCACTTTATTTGAGAATAAAACAAGCTTTTTATACAGTGTGATAAACAGTGATGTGTTACAGACTTTACACTTTACCCTGCCCTGGCATGTGGAGCATAAGACATTTTTAATCAGGTACTCACATGTAGACAGCAAGACAAAGGCTCTGTTGCTTTACTTGAGAGCAGGGTTAACATTGATTTTTCAAATTTCCCTTCTACCAATAACAACAGAAAATATGGGATAAACAAAATAAGGCAGTGAACGAAAGCAACTCCAATGCACAAAATACCGATTTTATGTGATATGTTCTACAAATTTCAGCTACATTAACACAAAGTTTACAGATGATATTGCTGATTGTTAAAGCTTCATTAAAGTATACACCTGACATTTTCAGCCTTGTAAGAATTGCCCACTACAGTGTATTATTATGTTTGGATATGTAGATTTAAATTCAACAAGCAGACATTTTTATTTATTCAGCGTAGACTTCCATTATGCCACATTATTCCAGCCAAAATGGACATCATTTGTAAATGGTCAATAGGCATGTCAAAATCCAATATCTAAGTGGATTTCATGTGAAAATGAAAAGGACCTTTTTGGCATATCTGAGAACAATGTAAACATATTGAAAAAGAGTTTGATGAGTGATCTTGAACTAAAACTGAATGTAGTAAGAACAACCAAGCATAAGAAAAAAAAATACACAACTGAAGAATGTAGACAGTTTTTATCGAGTTAAATTTGAACGAAATTCAGTAATTAACTTCGTATGTCGCCTCTCTTTAAACTTTAGAGCACTGCTGTCCAAACATGTCATCAGAAATTATTTGCATATTCATCTACTCTGGGTTTACACGAAAATTAACAGAGGGAAGCTTTTGTATGGACTCCTGAAAAGTTTATCTGATTTTAGCTAACACCGTGTTGGACTTCCTGCTTGTGTTTTCTGTTTAAGGCAGCATGATCTTCCTCATCATCTCATTCTCATATCTCTCCATCCTCCTCTTAGCCTCTGCTTTCACAGGTAAGACCTCTTCACCGTTCTGAGATCCTGATATTGGTGATGGTTTTGAAGCTAGAATGTGGTTGATGCTGAAGTTTGGCACGTTTGAACGTGCTTTTACATGTTTTTATAAATGCAGAAAATTCTTGATCTAAATTGATCCAGCTGGGGAGCAGAAGTCAAGGAAACATGAATTTGGAAAAAGTATTTTTGGGGAAGAGTTTTTCTTGCAAGAAGTATTTAAATATATAGTATGGGGAGTGGAGTAAAATATATAAATGGAGTATTCATAATCACTATTGATAAAAAAAATATTTTCCTAATTATTTTCACAAAAAGAGTACCCCTGATACAGCTGTATTCCTTCTCTGTCTGAGATGCTCTTTTAAAGCTCATGGCATTAACTGGTGCCATAAAGATGAGAAGAAAGAAGAAAAGGTCCTGATGCTGAAGACCTTTTGTCTTGTTTCTAGATGTCCTATCATGCAGAGCAATCATGTTCAAGGGATAGTTCAGCATTTTTAACTTTGGGTTGTATCAGGTACTTGACAACAGTCAGTGAAGTATCTAAAAAGGCTCCCAGAAGTTCTGCAACTTTACGAGAACAAGCTTATACTACTAGTAAGGTACACTGCAGAGAGTATACAGACCAGGACATTCTTCAGAACAATATCATGAAGGTGGAATCAATCTGCACAGGCAGAGGAAAACAAAGCTATTTGCAGCATCCTAAAATAATGCCAAACACAAAGGGCTCTAATTTCCTGGAGCAACTCAGGGTGGGGAAGCCTGGCGTACACCGCGCAGTGGTAATTTTGTCCGGCGCACCGCCTTGCGCAGCCAATTTGGCAATTTGGTGGACCGGCTGCGCCGAGATGGGTGTGACAGCACACCAGGGGGAGATGTCGAAAGATTCAGCTTGGCGCAGTGACAATTTTGTGCCAAAAAAACGCACGGAAGGTGCGCTAAAAGCTCGCCAGCTCCAACCTGGTCTATTCTCGGCACAGGCGAGGTGCACCCCGTGCAGTGGTAATTTGGCTGACAGGCGAACAGTGCGCACACGTCACCAAAACCTCACAGGCAGGTATCCAGAGTATCAGATAAATTTCAATGCAATAAACAATCACAGCAACCACTGTTTAATGTAACCGTCTGAGCCAGCATATACATTTGTATCTATATTAACTGTCCCGTCACATCTGATGTCAGGTCAGAGACGTTTGTCATAATGGAAACTCAATCTGACGGCAGCTGGAAGAGACAAACAATCATGGATGACCTGCTGTTGTGGACCTGCTCAACTCCAAGTGCTCTGTCCTGCATCAACCATCAACAGAAATGACATCATTTAACATAAATTCATGCTTTTAGACCAGTTAAACCCAATTTAAGTCAGTTCATTTAGATGCTGCTATATTTAACATCAGTCTTCTGCAGTTTATAATCATTATGGATGTTAATGTTACTGTAGAATGATCTATGGTTGTTATTGATTATACCTTCATAATAAATACATTTAGAATCATATAGGCATGAAGAGTCTAAACAAGATGCCACATCTCAAGGGGCTTACCTCCAATAAATCTACATCCAGAAGTGACAAATATCATCAGGACAGATTTATGATCTGTGCATCCATGGGTTTATATTTATTTTAGTCCTTTTGTCTCTGCCTGGGTGGGTACATCTCTGGATGTGTATACATCTATATATGTGTATATGTGTATTTACATATGAATATATACAGTGCTCAGCATAAATGAGTACACCCCTTCAGATTTGTCAGAAAACCTGTAGTTTCCTTTCAAAATCAACATTTTCTATGGCATACTATACCACAAAATACTCCCCCAAATGTGGGCCATTGATTGCGAACAAGATTTTTTAAGTTGCACATGTAACCCCTTCTTCCTGTCTGGACCTCAGCATACTGAAGACATCAAACTTCGTTTGAGTTCATGGCATTTAATTTTTTCAGCACACCGCTGTCGGACAAAAACACAGGACACACTTGGTGGTGGTGAATCACATAGCAGAGCTCCAGCCCCGTATATGAGACCGCCAGCAAGCAGAGGGGCTTGTAAATCTTCTTTTTTTCAAGTGATTGTATAGTTTTGCAGGAAAAATAAAAAAATATATATAACACATAGTGATATGAAACAAATGTTCAATTATAACATATACTCAGCGTGTGCATGTAAAAATTAACATATGAATGTGCATGAACCTTACTTTTTCATTGTGTATATGAACAAATATTTAAATTTTCCTCTGCAAAGGCTCTACAGTATTCTCATAAAGACAAAAAAACCCCTCTCAGTATAAAAGTTAAACACATACCTGTCGGACAAAAACACAGGACACACTTGTTGGTGGTGGTGAATCACATAGCACAGCTCCAGCCCTTACCCATCAGATTAAAATCACTATTACACAGTGAACAGGCGCCAATTTTTGTTAGCCATGCTACTAACCTGCAAACACCAGTACACGAGGCTGGGTAGCTAGCAGCTAAGAAGCTAATACACATAGCACACAACCTTTACTCTACAAAACCCTAAAAGCAGAAAATAACAACTAATAACCATCACAAACGGTGGCGACACTATTAATGTTGCTTTTAGTGCATTTTAGTTTGGGCAAAACTACTTTTGGACACTTATATTTAAAATTATTCATGGAGCTGTTTTCAGTACCGTATCTGAGAGCGTCAGCAAGCAGAGGGGACGAGCTGAGGATCCCTGGCTGTACTGTTACCACCACCGCCACAAGAGGTCGCTGTTACCAAATAAATTAAAGGAGCCTTGCATATAAGGAAGGAACCATCTATCTTACCCATATCTCTTCACAGAACAAGGTAAACAGTGGACAAAAAAATGAGAGGAACACTGAATGAACTTAAAAATAAATTTTGACGAACTTCGACACTACAAATTAACCCTGTTGCACATACAAAAAAGTATTTTTCTCAATTTAAGATCAGGATGCAAAAATGAGTGCACCCGAATTAAAGGGATGGGAGCAAAGCTAAATTTTTGTTATCATATTACCATTATCTTCATCTTATGGTAAAAGAAAAATGTTAAGTCAAACTCCACTTTGAAATTGTTCTTTTGTTCATTTAGATATTGATTAATACATTACTTTTAATAGGGGGTGTACTCATTTATGCTGGGCACTGTATGTCTGTATTGTTAAGTGAAGAGTATGGCTTCAGCCTGCTCTGTTGTACAGTGTATTGAGATAAAACTTGTTATGATATAAACTATACAAATAAGATTGACTGATTGATTGATTTTAAACACTGAACTTACCCTTTATTTAGACTTTAAAACCATCTTTTCTCACCATACAATCATGAAACTTCCTGGTTTCCTTCAGCCAGCCTCGAGTGGACACTCAAGGAACTACAGATATTGGCACTTCTGCACTGGCTTTATTTTCCTGCCCTGCAGATTGTTGCTTTGTCTCCTCTCTCAGTGTCATGTTACTACAAACCTTTTAGAAAAACAAGAAACAACACATCTCACAGACTTCTCATCAGTGGAACAGGCAACACTAAAATGTGCATTCATATCCAAGTTTTAGGACTCATTACTGCATCAAACTATTATAATCATCATTTAAACTTATCACTTTCTCACAAGTTTTCCAGGTTTCAAATCTGGTCCACCCTGCAGTGAACAGTCGGCACAGTTTGGAGCAATGGAGGAAATTTACTACAATGCTGAAGTTGACAAACATGTTGGCCTAAGACCTTCAACATCTCAGAGGGGTAGACGTGTTAAAAGTGTTCAGTCTGTCAGAGCTGTACTACAACTAGTTTAATAATTTGTCACAACTATTTCTTCTATATCCAGCTCTCAGTGACAATCCGAAGAGCTCACAGAAGTCTAATGGAGCTGTTGTTTGGATTCTGGGGCTGCTGAGTTCTCTCCTCTTGGTTGGGATCATCATCCTGGGCGTCTTCTACCATCTTGACACAAAAATGATAATGAGTAATGACAATGGTAAACACACTTTAAATAGGTACAAATATAGTGGACTGTGGGGCTTGTTCAACAAAATCTACAAACCTCAATTCAAATGGAGTTGGGACATTGTATGAAATGTAAATTGTCATTTGGATACACTAAACAGACAAGATATTTAAAGCTCAAGCTGATAAACTTTATTGTTTTTTGTTTTTTTGGGGGGGCGATATTCATTCAGTATGAATTTGATGCCTGCAACACCTTCCAAAAAAGCTGGGACAGGGCCATGTTTGCCACTGTGTTACATCACCTTTCCTTTTAACAACACTCAATAAGCATTTGGAGACTGAGGACCCTTTTGTTGAAGCTGGAATTCTTTTATTATGACTTTGAACCCTCTCGTTTGAAGCTCTGAGGTTGGTTATCACCTTGCCTAGCTTCTGCTGGATTTCGTTTCTTCAATTGGCCATCTCCACTTTCAGGTCCTCTCTAAGTGTGTTCTGAAAATCCCGATTGAGACCTCAACTCCATGTCGAGTATCTTAACATCACTACCAATGATGGCAGTGAGGCTATCTTCCTCTGCTAGCTTGGCCACATGGACGCCATTACCCTCACCCAACACTTGTGCTGAGGTCTTGTCTGCACATGTAAATTTACTCTGATCTGCCTTTGTGGGCTGTCTTCCTCTTGTTCTTCATGTGTTTTCCCCTTCCAGTGTTGTGTTGCATTATTTCGAAAATGAGCTAATACCATTCTGGGGAATAAACTCTGACCGACTGGGATTGAGTTTTTATGTGGCCATCCGCCTCTCTCGTCCCCACAGGAAGTCAACCCGGGGCAGTCTTTAGTTACAATGACATCTGTGGTGCATTTTACAGCTCAGACTCACAGCAGGTTTCACAATGTAGTTTAAGGACCATAACAAACAAACAATGCATTTAAAAAAACCCTACACCTGCATCTATATCCATATCACCATCAAATCTCACGACATCTTCTTAAATCAGTCATTTAAGAAGTAGCACCACCAACCCAGAATTCATCCAGTCTTACTGTTTGAATTGCAACATCTTAAAAACTAAGGCAATAGAGTTGTTCTTTGTCCCTAAAAAGAGAAAACAAACTCAGACTCACAGCAAAGACAGGTTTCACAATGTAGTTTAAGGACCCAAGCAAACAATGGAGTGCTAAACTGTTAGAAGTAGCCATCAGAAGATGGGCACACTGTGGTCATAAAGGGATGGACATGGTCAGTAACAATACTCAGGTAGGCTGTGGCATTTCATCAATGCTGAATTGGTACCAAGGGGCCCAAAGTGTGCTAAGAGAATATCTCTCACATCTTCTATTGTCTAATCCTGGGGAGCCAGTGTGAATTGTAGCCTCAGTTCCAGTTCAAAGCTGACAAGAGTGGCATGGAGTGTGGTCCCCTGTTGCTGTTGCCCATCTTCTTCAAGATTAAACTTGTTGTGCATTCATGAATGGCCTTTTGAACAGTTTGGTCTTAAGAAGTGGTTATTTGAGTTACTGTTGCCTATCTAGCATTTAGAACCAATCTGGCCATTCTTGTCTGACCTCTGGCATCTTTTTTGGTCCACTCAACGTCAACCCTAGTGATGGTTGTGCATGAAAATCCCAGGAGGTCAGTAATTTCTAAAAAAAAAAAACTCAGACAAGCCTGTCTTGCACCAACCTTAATTCCCCATTTAAAGTCACTTAGGTCACCTTCCCTCAGTTTGGATTTCAGCAGGTTGTCTTGACAAACAGGTGTACCATGTATTTAAATAAGTGGTTGGCGAATGTGTCTTTACTTTGTGTTGTTGATAAGAGGGAGAAGGAAAGAAAGTGTTTGCTCCAGTTCAGTCCTTTTTGACCTGTTTCCCTCATGTGGAATATGTTAGCTAATAGTTGTTAAGGTTCACCTCATTAATGTTGATTGCTTTCGTGCTTTTTCCCTGATTTATCTGTCTTGTATTATTGGCATGTTTGAAATAAACATATGGTCTTTTAACCAAACATATGTTTTTCTGTCACTTATTACAGAGAATTTTTCTGCACATCTCCAGGCCAACGAAAAGCTGCTGACATCTCTGAACATCAGCCTTTCTGAAATGACTCAAAAGCTGGAGAGACCTCAGGGTTCATCCATACACAGTGAGTATTTAGTGGTTTCCTCATACAGCTACACTATAAAAACTAAAGATTCTACTAAATTGCATTTTACTTTATGTTTGGAGTAAATCAGACCCAAATTTAACAACTAAAATAAACTTAAAAGAATTGGGTATGATCTCATCAACACTTAAAAAAAAAACATTAAAAGAAAGTAATTAGGGTTCAAACCCGGAAGGGGTAGAACATTTCTACCCTTTTATGTAATTTGCTAAAGAAAAACATATGAAGCTAAACTGCAGGGCACATGTGTAAACCACCACGGATGTGCTTTGTTGCATCTTTGTTGACCTACTTACAAACACTTCTGCGGTGGTTTGCGCATGTGGTTTAGTTTTGTATGTATTTTTTTTGATAATTACATAATTGCTAATGCAAATCACTAATTAGCTTATGCTAAGCTAATGTAAACAAATGCTAGCTGTTGTACCCCTGTTGTTATGATTACTCAAAATATACAGCTGTTGCTGTTCCCAAGCAGGGGACAAGCATAAATGATGTGTCATACACCACTGATGTTTAGCTTCAGCAAACCTTGCAGACACCTTGAGAAACCTGCCATCCTAAAGTAAATGTAAACAGAGCCGGACAGAAACAGGAAATGGGGAAGGTGACACTCAGAGCAACCAGAAGTACAGGCACAGAGTCTAGCAACCTGACACACCAGATGGACGGTTCCATATATTTTACCAGTCCCTCTGGGAAAGAGCCCATACAAAGTGTTTGGGGAGGGCAGAAACTTTCAGAAGCATATCAGGCAGGTGACTGGACAATTGTTCTGCCAATCACATTTATTACGGGCCAATGTTACTGCCCTAACAGAAAAGACAGAACGTAAGCCACTTCATAAATCAAGCTCTCGTCAAAACCATGTGGGAAGTGGCATGAAAATATACTTCCTATAGAGAAATCTGTAGTGTTATTTATTTTTCAATTGATTGAGAATGCTAAATTGCCTGAATTTGTTAGTGTTTATGCTCATCTCATTGTTGTTTTATTGTGATATAAATGTCAGTTTTCCTGCTACAAGAATCTTTAATTATCTCAACAAGAAATGACAAAACTCAACTCTTTATTTAAATTAAGTCAATGCTCATATGTAGGCTGATGTGTCAATTTTTATTTCATAATAGAGATTTCAAAAACATCACGATCAGTTCACAAACATACATTTTTTCACCAAAGGGCTTGTTACCTCAAAATGTTCTTAACAGAGATTGATGGTATTTTTAGGAAATGTTGGTCCTGGCACAAGAAGAAGTGATTAGATATTGTGGTGATCTGAATAGATATGCAGATAAAGAAACTTCTGTTAGGAGTTGTTAAAAATTGCCACATTTTTGCTAATAAATCAAAATTTCCCATCCCTTCATCTTCTACCACTTATACATGGCTGGGTTGCAGAGACAGCACAGTCTTTCCTCTCCATTGCAACATTTTCCAGTTCCTCCTCAGGAATTCCAAGGTGTTCTTAGGCCAGATGGGATATATAATCCCTCCATGGAGTTCTGGGCCTGCCCGGGGTTCTTCTCCCTGATAGGAAATCCAACCACTTCTGATGAAATTTCCAGGGAATGTTGGACATGGCACAAGGCGAGAGTGATTTGATTTATGAGGCATTCCTGACTTTGTTCAATGAGTTATTAGCAAAAAAATGTAGAAATACTGCCCTACCTTCACAATGTTAACAAATATTTAACGTCTGGATCTGCAGTCACATTCATAACACCAAAATATAATTGCTTCTCCTGTGTGCCATGAGCAACATTTGAAAAAATTCCATCCAAATCTGTTGAGAACTTGTTGAAGTATGAGCAAAAATGTTGAAAAACAACCCTATTTATCAGGGTTAACAAAGCATTTAAAAAATCCCTACACCTGCATCTATATCCATATCACCATCAAATCTCACGACATCTTCTTAAATCAGTCATTTAAGAAGTAGCACCACCAACCCAGAATTCATCCAGTCTTACAGTTTGAATAGCAACATCTTAAAAACTAAGGCAATAGAGTTGTTCTTTGTCCCTAAAAAGAGAAAACAAACTCAGACTCACAGCTAAGACAGGTTTCACAATGTAGTTTAAGGACCCAAACAAACAATGGAGTGCTAAACTGTTAGAAGTAGCCATCAGAAGATGGGCACACTGTGGTCATAAAGGGATGGACATGGTCAGTAACAATACTCAGGTAGGCTGTGGCATTTCATCAATGCTGAATTGGTACCAAGGGGCCCAAAGTGTGCTAAGAGAATATCTCTCACATCTTCTATTGTCTAATCCTGGGGAGCCAGTGTGAATTGTAGCCTCAGTTCCAGTTCAAAGCTGACAAGAGTGGCATGGAGTGTGGTCCCCTGCTGCTGTTGCCCATCTTCTTCAAGATTAAACTTGTTGTGCATTCATGAATGGCCTTTTGAACAGTTTGGTCTTAAGAAGTGGTTATTTGAGTTACTGTTGCCTATCTAGCATTTAGAACCAATCTGGCCCTTCTTGTCTGACCTCTGGCATCTTTTTTGGACCACTTGACATCAACCCTAGTGATGGTTGTGCATGAAAATCCCAGGAGGTCCGTAGCTTCTAAAAAAAACTCAGACAAGCCTGTCTTGCACCAACCTTAATTCCCCATTTAAAGTCACTTAGGTCACCTTCCCTCAGTTTGGATTTCAGCAGGTTGTCTTGACAAACAGGTGTACCATGTATCTAAATAAGTGGTTGGCGAATGTGTCTTTACTTTGTGTTGTTGATAAGAGGGAGAAGGAAAGAAAGTGTTTGCTCCAGTTCAGTCCTTTTTGACCTGTTTGCCTCATGTGGAATATGTTAGCTAATAGTTGTTAAGGTTCACCTCATTAATGTTGATCGCTTTCGTGCTTTTTCCCTGATTTATCTGTCTTGTATTATTGGCATGTTTGAAATAAACATATGGTCTTTTAACCAAACATATGTTTTTCTGTCACTTATTACAGAGCATTTTTCTGCACATCTCCAGGCCAACGAAAAGCTGCTGACATCTCTGAACATCAGCCTTTCTGAAATGACTCAAAAGCTGGAGAGACTTCAGGGTTCATCCATACACAGTGAGTATTTAGTGGTTTCCTCATACAGCTACACTATAAAAACTAAAGATTCTACTAAATAGCATTTTACTTTATGTTTGGAGTAAATCAGACCCAAATTTAACAACTAAAATAAACTTACAAGAATTAGGTATGATCTCATCAACACTTAAAAAAAAAACATTAAAAGAAAGTAATTAGGGTTCAAACCCCGAAGGGGTAGAACATTTCTACCCTTTTATGTAATTTGTGAAAGAAAAACATATGAAGCTAAACTGCAGGGCGCATGTGCAAACCACCACGGATGTGCTTTGTTGCATCTTTGTTGACCTACTTACAAACACTTCTGTGGTGGTTTGCGCATGCACCCTGTGGTTTAGTTTCGTATGTATTTCTTTTGATAATTACATAATTGCTAATGCAAATCACTAATTAGCTTATGCTAAGCTAATGTAAACAAATGCTAGCTGTTGTACCCTTGTTGTTATGATTCCTAAAAATATACAGCTGTTCCCAAGCAGGGGACAAGCATAAATGATGTGTCATACACCACTGATGTTTAGCTTCAGTAAACCTTGCAGACACCTTGAGAAACCTGCCATCCTAAAGTAAATGTAAACAGAGCCGGACAGGAACAGGAAATGGGGAAGGTGACACTCAGAGCAACCAGAAGTACAGGCACAGAGTCTAGCAACCTGACACACCAGATGGACGGTTCCATATATTTTACCAGTCCCTCTGGGAAAGAGCCCATACAAAGTGTTTGGGGAGGGCAGAAACTTTCAGAAGCATATCAGGCAGGTGACTGGACAATTGTTCTGCCAATCACATTTATTACAGGGCCAATGTTACTGCCCTTACAGAAAAGACACGTAGAACGTAAGCCACTTCATAAATCAAGCTCTCATCAAAACCATGTGGGAAGTGGCAAGAAAATATACTTCCTATAGAGAAATCTGTAGTGTTATTTATTTTTCAATTGATTGAGAATGCTAAATTGCCTGAATTTGTTAGTGTTTATTTTCATCTCATTGTTGTTTTATTGTGATATAAATTTCAGTTTTCCTGCTACAAGAATCTTTAATTATCTCAACAAGAAATGACAAAACTCAACTCTTTATTTAAATTAAGTCAATGCTCATATGTAGGCTGATGTGTCAATTTTTATTTCATAATAGAGATTTCAAAAACATCACGATCAGTTCACAAACATACATTTTTTCACCAAAGGGCTTGTTACCTCAAAATGTTCTCAACAGAGATTGATGGTATTTTTAGGAGATGTTGGTCCTAGCACAAGAAAGAAGTGATTAGATATTGGTGATCTGAATAGATATGCAGATAAAGAAACTTCTGTTAGGAGTTGTTAAAAATTGCCACATTTTTGCTTATAAATCAAAATTTCCCATCCCTTCATCTTCTACCACTTTACATGGCTGGG
The DNA here is from genome assembly GCA_037902135.1 of Cetoscarus ocellatus. Taxonomy (NCBI): domain Eukaryota; kingdom Metazoa; phylum Chordata; class Actinopteri; order Labriformes; family Labridae; genus Cetoscarus; species Cetoscarus ocellatus. The sequence goes on from JBAMNC010001454.1 coordinate 417,007, forward strand.
TTGCAGAGACAGCACAGTCTTTCCTCTCCATTGCAACATTTTCCAGTTCCTCCTCAGGAATTCCAAGGTGTTCTTAGGCCAGATGGGATATATAATCCCTCCATGGAGTTCTGGGCCTGCCCGGGGTTCTTCTCCCTGATAGGAAATCCAACCACTTCTGATGAAATTTCCAGGGAATGTTGGACATGGCACAAGGCGAGAGTGATTTGATTTATGAGGCATTCCTGACTTTGTTCAATGAGTTATTAGCAAAAAATGTAGAAATACTGCCCTACCTCACAATGTTAACAAATGTTTAACGTCCGGATCTGCAGTCACATTCATAACACCAAAATATAATTGCTTCTCCTGTGTGCCATGACCAACATTTGAAAAAATTCCATCCAAATCTGTTGAGAACTTGTTGAAGTATGAGCAAAAATGTTGAAAAACAACCCTATTTATCAGGGTTAACAGAGCATTTAAAAAATCCCTACATCTTTATCTACAGTATATCCATATCACCATCAAATCTCACGACATCTTCTTAAATCAGTCATTTAAGAAGTAGCACCACCAACCCAGAATTCATCCAGTCTTACAGTTTGAATAGCAACATCTTAAAAACTAAGGCAATAGAGTTGTTCTTTGTCCCTAAAAAGAGAAAACAAACTCAGACTCACAGCAAAGACAGGTTTCACAATGTAGTTTAAGAACCCAAACAAACAATGGAGTGCTAAACTGTTAGAAGTAGCCATCAGAAGATGGGCACACTGTGGTCATAAAGGGATGGACATGGTCAGTAACAATACTCAGGTAGGCTGTGGCATTTCATCAATGCTGAATTGGTACCAAGGGGCCCAAAGTGTGCTAAGAGAATATCTCTCACATCTTCTATTGTCTAATCCTGGGGAGCCAGTGTGAATTGTAGCCTCAGTTCCAGTTCAAAGCTGACAAGAGTGGCATGGAGTGTGGTCCCCTGCTGCTGTTGCCCATCTTCTTCAAGATTAAACTTGTTGTGCATTCATGAATGGCCTTTTGAACAGTTTGGTCTTAAGAAGTGGTTATTTGAGTTACTGTTGCCTATCTAGCATTTAGAACCAATCTGGCCATTCTTGTCTGACCTCTGGCATCTTTTTTGGTCCACTCAACGTCAACCCTAGTGATGGTTGTGCATGATAATCCCAGGAGGTCAGTAGTTTCTAAAAAAAAAAAACTCAGACAAGCCTGTCTTGCACCAACCTTAATTCCCCATTTAAAGTCACTTAGGTCACCTTCCCTCAGTTTGGATTTCAGCAGGTTGTCTTGACAAACAGGTGTACCATGTATCTAAATAAGTGGTTGGCGAATGTGTCTTTACTTTGTGCTGTTGATAAGAGGGAGAAGGAAAGAAAGTGTTTGCTCCAGTTCAGTCCTTTTTGACCTGTTTGCCTCATGTGGAATATGTTAGCTAATAGTTGTTAAGGTTCACCTCATTAATGTTGATCGCTTTCGTGCTTTTTCCCTGATTTATCTGTCTTGTATTATTGGCATGTTTGAAATAAACATATGGTCTTTTAACCAAACATATGTTTTTCTGTCACTTATTACAGAGAATTTTTCTGCACATCTCCAGGCCAACGAAAAGCTGCTGACATCTCTGAACATCAGCCTTTCTGAAATGACTCAAAAGCTGGAGATACTTCAGGGTTCATCCATACGCAGTGAGTATTTAGTGGTTTCCTCATACAGCTACACTATAAAAACTAAAGATTCTACTAAATAGCATTTTACTTTATGTTTGGAGTAATCAGAACCAAATTTAACAACTAAAATAAACGTACAAGAATTGGATATGATCTCATCAATCCTTAAAAAAAACATTAAAAGAAAGTAATTAGGGTTCAAACCCCGAAGGAGTAGAACATTTCTACCCTTTTATGTAATTTGCGAAAGAAAAACATATGAAGCTAAACTGCAGGGCGCATGTGCAAACCACCACGGATGTGCTTTGTTGTGTCTTTGTTGACCTACTTACAAACACTTCTGTGGTGGTTTGCGCATGCACCCTGTGGTTTAGTTTCGTATGTATTTCTTTTGATAATTACATAATTGCTAATGCAAATCACTGATTAGCTTATGCTAAGCTAATGTAAACAAATGCTAGCTGTTGTACCCTTGTTGTTATGATTACTCAAAATATAGAGCTGTTCCCAAGCAGGGGACAAGCATAAATGATGTGTCATACACCACTGATGTTTAGCTTCAGTAAACCTTGCAGACACCTTGAGAAACCTGCCATCCTAAAGTAAATGTAAACAGAGCCGGACATGAACAGGAAATGGGGAAGGTGACACTCAGAGCAACCAGAAGTACAGGCACAGAGTCTAGCAACCTGACACACCAGATGGACGGTTCCATATATTTTACCAGTCCCTCTGGGAAAGAGCCCATAGAAAGTGTTTGGGGAGGGCAGAAACTTTCAGAAGCATATCAGGCAGGTGACTGGACAATTGTTCTACCAATCACATTTATTACGGGCCAGTGTTACTGCCCTAACAGAAAAGACAGAACATAAGCCACTTCATAAATCAAGCTCTCGTCAAAACCATGTGGGAAGTGGCATGAAAATATACTTCCTATAGAGAAATCTGTAGTGTTATTTATTTTTCAATTGATTGAGAATGCTAAATTGCCTGAATTTGTTAGTGTTTATGCTCATCTCATTGTTGTTTTATTGTGATATAAATGTCAGTTTTCCTGCTACAAGAATCTTTAATTATCTCAACAAGAAATGACAAAACTCAACTCTTTATTTAAATTAAGTCAATGCTCATATGTAGGCTGATGTGTCAATTTTTATTTCATAATAGAGATTTCAAAAACATCACGATCAGTTCACAAACATACATTTTTTCACCAAAGGGCTTGTTACCTCAAAATGTTCTTAACAGAGATTGATGGTATTTTTAGGAAATGTTGGTCCTGGCACAAGGAAGAAGTGATTAGATATTTGTGGTGATCTGAATAGATATGCAGTTAAAGAAACTTCTGTTAGGAGTTGTTAAAAATTGCCACATTTTTGCTAATAAATCAAAATTTCCCATCCCTTCATCTTCTACCACTTATACATGGCTGGGTTGCAGAGACAGCACAGTCTTTCCTCCCCATTGCAACATTTTCCAGTTCCTCCTCAGGAATTCCAAGGTGTTCTTAGGCCAGATGGGATATATAATCCCTCCATGGAGTTCTGGGCCTGCCCGGGGTTCTTCTCCCTGATAGGAAATCCAACCACTTCTGATGAAATTTCCAGGGAATGTTGGACATGGCACAAGACGAGAGTGATTTGATTTATGAGGCATTCCTGACTTTGTTCAATGAGTTATTAGCAAAAAAAATGTAGAAATACTGCCCTATTTCACAATGTTAACAAATATTTAACGTCTGGATCTGCAGTCACATTCATAACACCAAAATATAATTGCTTCTCCTGTGTGCCATGACCAACATTTGAAAAAATTCCATCCAAATCTGTTGAGAACTTGTTGAAGTATGAGCAAAAATGTTGAAAAACAACCCTATTTATCAGGGTTAACAAAGCATTTAAAAAATCCCTACACCTGCATCTATATCCATATCACCATCAAATCTCATGACATCTTCTTAAATCAGTCATTTAAGAAGTAGCACCACCAACCCAGAATTCATCCAGTCTTACTGTTTGAATTGCAACATCTTAAAAACTAAGGCAATAGAGTTGTTCTTTGTCCCTAAAAAGAGAAAACAAACTCAGACTCACAGCAAAGACAGGTTTCACAATGTAGTTTAAGAACCCAAACAAACAATGGAGTGCTAAACTGTTAGAAGTAGCCATCAGAAGATGGGCACACTGTGGTCATAAAGGGATGGACATGGTCAGTAACAATACTCAGGTAGGCTGTGGCATTTCATCAATGCTGAATTGGTACCAAGGGGCCCAAAGTGTGCTAAGAGAATATCTCTCACATCTTCTATTGTCTAATCCTGGGGAGCCAGTGTGAATTGTAGCCTCAGTTCCAGTTCAAAGCTGACAAGAGTGGCATGGAGTGTGGTCCCCTGCTGCTGTTGCCCATCTTCTTCAAGATTAAACTTGTTGTGCATTCATGAATGGCCTTTTGAACAGTTTGGTCTTAAGAAGTGGTTATTTGAGTTACTGTTGCCTATCTAGCATTTAGAACCAATCTGGCCATTCTTGTCTGACCTCTGGCATCTTTTTTGGACCACTTGACATCAACCCTAGTGATGGTTGTGCATGAAAATCCCAGGAGGTCAGTAGCTTCTAAAAAAAACTCAGACAAGCCTGTCTTGCACCAACCTTAATTCCCCATTTAAAGTCCCTTAGGTCACCTTCCCTCAGTTTGGATTTCAGCAGGTTGTCTTGACAAACAGGTGTACCATGTATCTAAATAAGTGGTTGGCGAATGTGTCTTTACTTTGTGCTGTTGATTAGAGGGAGAAGGAAAGAAAGTGTTTGCTCCAGTTCAGTCCTTTTTGACCTGTTTGCCTCATGTGGAATATGTTAGCTAATAGTTGTTAAGGTTCACCTCATTAATGTTGATTGCTTTCGTGCTTTTTCCCTGATTTATCTGTCTTGTATTATTGGCATGTTTGAAATAAACATGTCAGTCTTTTAACCAAACATATGTTTTTCTGTCACTTATTACAGAGAATTTTTCTGCACATCTCCAGGCCAACGAAAAGCTGCTGACATCTCTGAACATCAGCTTTTCTGAAATGACTCAAAAGCTGGAGAGACTTCAGGGTTCATCCATACGCAGTGAGTATTTAGTGGTTTCCTCATACAGCTACACTATAAAAACTAAAGATTCTACTAAATAGCATTTTACTTTATGTTTGGAGTAATCAGAACCAAATTTAACAACTAAAATAAACTTACAAGAATTGGATATGATCTCATCAATCCTTAAAAAAAACATTAAAAGAAAGTAATTAGGGTTCAAACCCCGAAGGGGTAGAACATTTCTACCCTTTTGTGTAATTTGCGAAAGAAAAACATATGAAGCTAAACTGCAGGGCGCATGTGCAAACCACCACGGATGTGCTTTGTTGTGTCTTTGTTGACCTACTTACAAACACTTCTGTGGTGGTTTGCGCATGCACCCTGTGGTTTAGTTTCGTATGTATTTCTTTTGATAATTACATAATTGCTAATGCAAATCACTAATTAGCTTATGCTAAGCTAATGTAAACAAATGCTAGCTGTTGTACCCTTGTTGTTATGATTACTCAAAATATAGAGCTGTTCCCAAGCAGGGGACAAGCATAAATGATGTGTCATACACCACTGATGTTTAGCTTCAGTAAACCTTGCAGACACCTTGAGAAACCTGCCATCCTAAAGTAAATGTAAACAGAGCCGGACATGAACAGGAAATGGGGAAGGTGACACTCAGAGCAACCAGAAGTACAGGCACAGAGTCTAGCAACCTGACACACCAGATGGACGGTTCCATATATTTTACCAGTCCCTCTGGGAAAGAGCCCATAGAAAGTGTTTGGGGAGGGCAGAAACTTTCAGAAGCATATCAGGCAGGTGACTGGACAATTGTTCTGCCAATCACATTTATTACGGGCCAATGTTACTGCCCTAACAGAAAAGACAGAACATAAGCCACTTCATAAATCAAGCTCTCGTCAAAACCATGTGGGAAGTGGCATGAAAATATACTTCCTATAGAGAAATCTGTAGTGTTATTTATTTTTCAATTGATTGAGAATGCTAAATTGCCCTGAATTTGTTAGTGTTTATGCTCATCTCATTGTTGTTTTATTGTGATATAAATGTCAGTTTTCCTGCTACAAGAATCTTTAATTATCTCAACAAGAAATGACAAAACTCAACTCTTTATTTAAATTAAGTCAATGCTCATATGTAGGCTGATGTGTCAATTTTTATTTCATAATAGAGATTTCAAAAACATCACGATCAGTTCACAAACATACATTTTTTCACCAAAGGGCTTGTGTTACCTCAAAATGTTCTCAACAGAGATTGATGGTATTTTTAGGAAATGTTGGTCCTGGCACAAGAAGAAGTGATTAGATATTGTGGTGATCTGAATAGATATGCAGATAAAGAAACTTCTGTTAGGAGTTGTTAAAAATTGCCACATTTTTGCTTATAAATCAAAATTTCCCATCCCTTCATCTTCTACCACTTATACATGGCTGGGTTGCAGAGACAGCACAGTCTTTCCTCTCCATTGCAACATTTTCCAGTTCCTCCTCAGGAATTCCAAGGTGTTCTTAGGCCAGATGGGATATATAATCCCTCCATGGAGTTCTGGGCCTGCCCGGGGTTCTTCTCCCTGATAGGAAACCCAACCACTTCTGATGAAATTTCCAGGGAATGTTGGACATGGCACAAGGCGAGAGTGATTTGATTTATGAGGCATTCCTGACTTTGTTCAATGAGTTATTAGCAAAAAATGTAGAAATACTGCCCTATCTCATTATGTTAACAAATATTTAACGTCTGGATCTGCAGTCACATTCATAACACCAAAATATAATTGCTTCTCCTGTGTGCCATGAGCAACATTTGAAAAAATTCCATCCAAATCTGTTGAGAACTTGTTGAAGTATGAGCAAAAATGTTGAAAAACAACCCTATTTATCAGGGTTAACAGAGCATTTAAAAAATCCCTACATCTTATCTACAGTATATCCATATCACCATCAAATCTCACGACATCTTCTTAAATCAGTCATTTAAGAAGTAGCACCACCAACCCAGAATTCATCCAGTCTTACAGTTTGAATTGCAACATCTTAAAAACTAAGGCAATAGAGTTGTTCTTTGTCCCTAAAAAGAGAAAACAAACTCAGACTCACAGCAAAGACAGGTTTCACAATGTAGTTTAAGGACCCAAACAAACAATGGAGTGCTAAACTGTTAGAAGTAGCCATCAGAAGATGGGCACACTGTGGTCATAAAGGGATGGACATGGTCAGTAACAATACTCAGGTAGGCTGTGGCATTTCATCAATGCTGAATTGGTACCAAGGGGCCCAAAGTGTGCTAAGAGAATATCTCTCACATCTTCTATTGTCTAATCCTGGGGAGCCAGTGTGAATTGTAGCCTCAGTTCCAGTTCAAAGCTGACAAGAGTGGCATGGAGTGTGGTCCCCTGCTGCTGTTGCCCATCTTCTTCAAGATTAAACTTGTTGTGCATTCATGAATGGCCTTTTGAACAGTTTGGTCTTAAGAAGTGGTTATTTGAGTTACTGTTGCCTATCTAGCATTTAGAACCAATCTGGCCATTCTTGTCTGACCTCTGGCATCTTTTTTGGACCACTCAACGTGAACCCTAGTGATGGTTGTGCATGAAAATCCCAGGAGGTCAGTAATTTCTAAAAAAAAAAAACTCAGACAAGCCTGTCTTGCACCAACCTTAATTCCCCATTTAAAGTCCCTTAGGTCACCTTCCCTCAGTTTGGATTTCAGCAGGTTGTCTTGACAAACAGGTGTACCATGTATCTAAATAAGTGGTTGGCGAATGTGTCTTTACTTTGTGTTGTTGATAAGAGGGAGAAGGAAAGAAAGTGTTTGCTCCAGTTCAGTCCTTTTTGACCTGTTTGCCTCATGTGGAATATGTTAGCTAATAGTTGTTAAGGTTCACCTCATTAATGTTGATCGCTTTCGTGCTTTTTCCCTGATTTATCTGTCTTGTATTATTGGCATGTTTGAAATAAACATATGGTCTTTTAACCAAACATATGTTTTTCTGTCACTTATTACAGAGCATTTATCTGCACATCTCCAGGCCAACGAAAAGCTGCTGACATCTCTGAACATCAGCCTTTCTGAAATGACTCAAAAGCTGGAGATACTTCAGGGTTCATCCATACACAGTGAGTATTTAGTGGTTTCCTCATACAGCTACACTATAAAAACTAAAGATTCTACTAAATAGCATTTTACTTTATGTTTGGAGTAAATCAAACCCAAATTTAACAACTAAAATAAACTTACAAGAATTGGGTATGATCTCATAAATCCTTAAAAAAAAAACATTAAAAGAAAGTAATTAGGGTCCAAACCCCGAAGGGGTAGAACATTTCTACCCTTTTGTGTAATTTGCGAAAGAAAAACATATGAAGCTGAACTGCAGGGCACATGTGCAAACCACCACGGTTGTGCTTTGTTGTGTCTTTGTTGACCTACTTACAAACACTTCTGTGGTGGTTTGCGCATGCACCCTGTGGTTTAGTTTCGTATGTATTTCTTTTGATAATTACATAATTGCTGATGCAAATCACTGATTAGCTTATGCTAAGCTAATGTAAACAAATGCTAGCTGTTGTACCCCTGTTGTTATGATTACTCAAAATATAGAGCTGTTCCCAAGCAGGGGACAAGCATAAATGATGTGTCATACACCACTGATGTTTAGCTTCAGTAAACCTTGCAGACACCTTGAGAAACCTGCCATCCTAAAGTAAATGTAAACAGAGCCGGACAGGAACAGGAAATGGGGAAGGTGACACTCAGAGCAACCAGAAGTACAGGCACAGAGTCTAGCAACCTGACACACCAGATGGACGGTTCCATATATTTTACCAGTCCCTCTGGGAAAGAGCCCATAGAAAGTGTTTGGGGAGGGCAGAAACTTTCAGAAGCATATCAGGCAGGTGACTGGACAATTGTTCTGCCATTCACATTTATTACAGGCCAATGTTACTGCCCTAACAGAAAAGACAGAACATAAGCCACTTCATAAATCAAGCTCTCGTCAAAACCATGTGGGAAGTGGCATGAAAATATACTTCCTATAGAGAAATCTGTAGTGTTATTTATTTTTCAATTGATTGAGAATGCTAAATTGCCTGAATTTGTTAGTGTTTATGCTCATCTCATTGTTGTTTTATTGTGATATAAATGTCAGTTTTCCTGCTACAAGAATCTTTAATTATCTCAACAAGAAATGACAAAACTCAACTCTTTATTTAAATTAAGTCAATGCTCATATGTAGGCTGATGTGTCAATTTTTATTTCATAATAGAGATTTCAAAAACATCACGATCAGTTCACAAACATGCATTTTTTCACCAAAGGGCTTGTTACCTCAAAATGTTCTCAACAGAGATTGATGGTATTTTTAGGAGATGTTGGTCCTAGCACAAGAAAGAAGTGATTAGATATTGGTGATCTGAATAGATATGCAGATAAAGAAACTTCTGTTAGGAGTTGTTAAAAATTGCCACATTTTTGCTAATAAATCAAAATTTCCCATCCCTTCATCTTCTACCACTTATACATGGCTGGGTTGCAGAGACAGCACAGTCTTTCCTCTCCATTGCAACATTTTCCAGTTCCTCCTCAGGAATTCCAAGGTGTTCTTAGGCCAGATGGGATATATAATCCTCCAAGGAGTTCTGGGCCTGCCTGGGGTTCTTCTCCCTGATAGGAAATCCAACCACTTCTGATGAAATTTCCAGGGAATGTTGGACATGGCACAAGGCGAGAGTGATTTGATTTATGAGGCATTCCTGACTTTGTTCAATGAGTTATTAGCAAAAAATGTAGAAATACTGCCCTACCTCACAATGTTAACAAATGTTTAACGTCCGGATCTGCAGTCACATTCATAACACCAAAATATAATTGCTTCTCTTGTGTGCCATGACCAACATTTGAAAAAATTCCATCCAAATCTGTTGAGAACTTGTTGAAGTATGAGCAAAAATGTTGAAAAACAACCCTATTTATCAGGGTTAACAGAGCATTTAAAAAATCCCTACATCTTTATCTACAGTATATCCATATCACCATCAAATCTCACGACATCTTCTTAAATCAGTCATTTAAGAAGTAGCACCACCAACCCAGAATTCATCCAGTCTTACAGTTTGAATTGCAACATCTTAAAAACTAAGGCAATAGAGTTGTTCTTTGTCCCTAAAAAGAGAAAACAAACTCAGACTCACAGCAAAGACAGGTTTCACAATGTAGTTTAAGAACCCAAACAAACAATGGAGTGCTAAACTGTTAGAAGTAGCCATCAGAAGATGGGCACACTGTGGTCATAAAGGGATGGACATGGTCAGTAACAATACTCAGGTAGGCTGTGGCGTTTCATCAATGCTGAATTAGTACCAAGGGGCCCAAAGTGTGCTAAGAGAATATCTCTCACATCTTCTATTGTCTAATCCGGGGGAGCCAGTGTGAATTGTAGCCTCAGTTCCAGTTCAAAGCTGACAAGAGTGGCATGGAGTGTGGTCCCCTGCTGCTGTTGCCCATCTTCTTCAAGATTAAACTTGTTGTGCATTCATGAATGGCCTTTTGAACAGTTTGGTCTTAAGAAGTGGTTATTTGAGTTACTGTTGCCTATCTAGCATTTAGAACCAATCTGGCCCTTCTTGTCTGACTTCTGGCATCTTTTTTGGACCACTTGACATCAACCCTAGTGATGGTTGTGCATGAAAATCCCAGGAGGTCAGTAGTTTCTAAAAAAAAAAAACTCAGACAAGCCTGTCTTGCACCAACCTTAATTCCCCATTTAAAGTCCCTTAGGTCACCTTCCCTCAGTTTGGATTTCAGCAGGTTGTCTTGACAAACAGGTGTACCATGTATCTAAATAAGTGGTTGGCGAATGTGTCTTTACTTTGTGCTGTTGATAAGAGGGAGAAGGAAAGAAAGTGTTTGCTCCAGTTCAGTCCTTTTTGACCTGTTTGCCTCATGTGGAATATGTTAGCTAATAGTTGTTAAGGTTCACCTCATTAATGTTGATCGCTTTCGTGCTTTTTCCCTGATTTATCTGTCTTGTATTATTGGCATGTTTGAAATAAACATATGGTCTTTTAACCAAACATATGTTTTTCTGTCACTTATTACAGAGCATTTTTCTGCACATCTCCAGGCCAACGAAAAGCTGCTGACATCTCTGAACATCAGCCTTTCTGAAATGACTCAAAAGCTGGAGAGACTTCAGGGTTCATCCATACGCAGTGAGTATTTAGTGGTTTCCTCATACAGCTACACTATAAAAACTAAAGATTCTACTAAATAGCATTTTACTTTATGTTTGGAGTAAATCAGACCCAAATTTAACAACTAAAATAAACTTACAAGAATTGGGTATGATCTCATAAATCCTTAAAAAAAAACATTAAAAGAAAGTAATTAGGGTCCAAACCCCGAAGGGGTAGAACATTTCTACCCTTTTATGTAATTTGCTAAAGAAAAACATATGAAGCTGAACTGCAGGGCACATGTGCAAACCACCACGGTTGTGCTTTGTTGTGTCTTTGTTGACCTACTTACAAACACTTCTGTGGTGGTTTGCGCATGCACCCTGTGGTTTAGTTTCGTATGTATTTCGTTTGATAATTACATAATTGCTGATGCAAATCACTGATTAGCTTATGCTAAGCTAATGTAAACAAATGCTAGCTGTTGTACCCCTGTTGTTTTGATTACTCAAAATATACAGCTGTTGCTGTTCCCAAGCAGGGGACAAGCATAAATGATGTGTCATACACCATCGATGTTTAGCTTCAGTAAACCTTGCAGACACCTTGAGAAACCTGCCATCCTAAAGTAAATGTAAACAGAGCCGGACATGAACAGGAAATGGGGAAGGTGACACTCAGAGCAACCAGAAGTACAGGCACAGAGTCTAGCAACCTGACACACCAGATGGACGGTTCCATATATTTTACCAGTCCCTCTGGGAAAGAGCCCATAGAAAGTGTTTGGGGAGGGCAGAAACTTTCAGAAGCATATCAGGCAGGTGACTGGACAATTGTTCTGCCAATCACATTTATTACGGGCCAATGTTACTGCCCTAACAGAAAAGACAGAACGTAAGCCACTTCATAAATCAAGCTCTCGTCAAAACCATGTGGGAAGTGGCATGAAAATATACTTCCTATAAAGAAATCTGTAGTGTTATTTATTTTTCAATTGATTGAGAATGCTAAATTGCCTGAATTTGTTAGTGTTTATGCTCATCTCATTGTTGTTTTATTGTGATATAAATGTCAGTTTTCCTGCTACAAGAATCTTTAATTATCTCAACAAGAAATGACAAAACTCAACTCTTTATTTAAATTAAGTCAATGCTCATATGTAGGCTGATGTGTCAATTTTTATTTCATAATAGAGATTTCAAAAACATCACGATCAGTTCACAAACATACATTTTTTCACCAAAGGGCTTGTTACCTCAAAATGTTCTCAACAGAGATTGATGGTATTTTTAGGAAATGTTGGTCCTGGCACAAGAAAGAAGTGATTAGATATTGGTGGTGATCTGAATAGATATGCAGATAAAGAAACTTCTGTTAGGAGTTGTTAAAAATTGCCACATTTTTGCTTATAAATCAAAATTTCCCATCCCTTCATCTTCTACCACTTATACATGGCTGGGTTGCAGAGACAGCACAGTCTTTCCTCTCCATTGCAACATTTTCCAGTTCCTCCTCAGGAATTCCAAGGTGTTCTTAGGCCAGATGGGATATATAATCCCTCCATGGAGTTCTGGGCCTGCCCGGGGTTCTTCTCCCTGATAGGAAATCCAACCACTTCTGATGAAATTTCCAGGGAATGTTGGACATGGCACAAGGCGAGAGTGATTTGATTTATGAGGCATTCCTGACTTTGTTCAATGAGTTATTAGCAAAAAATGTAGAAATACTGCCCTACCTCACAATGTTAACAAATGTTTAACGTCCGGATCTGCAGTCACATTCATAACACCAAAATATAATTGCTTCTCCTGTGTGCCATGACCAACATTTGAAAAAATTCCATCCAAATCTGTTGAGAACTTGTTGAAGTATGAGCAAAAATGTTGAAAAACAACCCTATTTATCAGGGTTAACAGAGCATTTAAAAAATCCCTACATCTTTATCTACAGTATATCCATATCACCATCAAATCTCACGACATCTTCTTAAATCAGTCATTTAAGAAGTAGCACCACCAACCCAGAATTCATCCAGTCTTACAGTTTGAATTGCAACATCTTAAAAACTAAGGCAATAGAGTTGTTCTTTGTCCCTAAAAAGAGAAAACAAACTCAGACTCACAGCAAAGACAGGTTTCACAATGTAGTTTAAGGACCCAAACAAACAATGGAGTGCTAAACTGTTAGAAGTAGCCATCAGAAGATGGGCACACTGTGGTCATAAAGGGATGGACATGGTCAGTAACAATACTCAGGTAGGCTGTGGCATTTCATCAATGCTGAATTGGTACCAAGGGGCCCAAAGTGTGCTAAGAGAATATCTCTCACATCTTCTATTGTCTAATCCTGGGGAGCCAGTGTGAATTGTAGCCTCAGTTCCAGTTCAAAGCTGACAAGAGTGGCATGGAGTGTGGTCCCCTGCTGCTGTTGCCCATCTTCTTCAAGATTAAACTTGTTGTGCATTCATGAATGGCCTTTTGAACAGTTTGGTCTTAAGAAGTGGTTATTTGAGTTACTGTTGCCTATCTAGCATTTAGAACCAATCTGGCCCTTCTTGTCTGACCTCTGGCATCTTTTTTGGTCCACTCAACGTCAACCCTAGTGATGGTTGTGCATGAAAATCCCAGGAGGTCAGTAATTTCTAAAAAAAAAAAACTCAGACAAGCCTGTCTTGCACCAACCTTAATTCCCCATTTAAAGTCCCTTAGGTCACCTTCCCTCAGTTTGGATTTCAGCAGGTTGTCTTGACAAACAGGTGTACCATGTATCTAAATAAGTGGTTGGCGAATGTGTCTTTACTTTGTGTTGTTGATAAGAGGGAGAAGGAAAGAAAGTGTTTGCTCCAGTTCAGTCCTTTTTGACCTGTTTGCCTCATGTGGAATATGTTAGCTAATAGTTGTTAAGGTTCACCTCATTAATGTTGATCGCTTTCGTGCTTTTTCCCTGATTTATCTGTCTTGTATTATTGGCATGTTTGAAATAAACATATGGTCTTTTAACCAAACAGTATATGTTTTTCTGTCACTTATTACAGAGAATTTTTCTGCACATCTCCAGGCCAACGAAAAGCTGCTGACATCTCTGAACACCAGCCTTTCTGAAAAGACTCAAAAGCTGGAGAGACTTCAGGGTTCATCCATACGCAGTGAGTATTTAGTGGTTTCCTCATACAGCTACACTATAAAAACTAAAGATTCTACTAAATAGCATTTTACTTTATGTTTGGAGTAAATCAGACCCAAGTTTAACAACTAAAATAAACTTACAAGAATTGGGTATGATCTCATCAACACTTAAAAAAAAAAACATTAAAAGAAAGTAATTAGGGTCCAAACCCCGAAGGGGTAGAACATTTCTACCCTTTTATGTAATTTGCGAAGGAAAAACATATGAAGCTAAACTGCAGGGCGCATGTGCAAACCACCACGGATGTGCTTTGTTGCATCTTTGTTGACCTACTTACAAACACTTCTGTGGTGGTTTGCGCATGCACCCTGTGGTTTAGTTTTCGTATGTATTTCTTTTGATAATTACATAATTGCTAATGCAAATCACTGATTAGCTTATGCTAAGGCTAATGTAAACAAATGCTAGCTGTTGTACCCTTGTTGTTATGATTCCTAAAAATATACAACTGTTCCCAAGCAGGGGACAAGCATAAATGATGTGTCATACACCACTGATGTTTAGCTTCAGCAAACCTTGCAGACACCTTGAGAAACCTGCCATCCTAAAGTAAATGTAAACAGAGCCGGACATGAACAGGAAATGGGGAAGGTGACACTCAGAGCAACCAGAAGTACAGGCACAGAGTCTAGCAACCTGACACACCAGATGGACGGTTCCATATATTTTACCAGTCCCTCTGGGAAAGAGCCCATAGAAAGTGTTTGGGGAGGGCAGAAACTTTCAGAAGCATATCAGGCAGGTGACTGGACAATTGTTCTGCCAATCACATTTATTACGGGCCAATGTTACTGCCCTTACAGAAAAGACACGTAGAACGTAAGCCACTTCATAAATCAAGCTCTCATCAAAACCATGTGGGAAGTGGCATGAAAATATACTTCCTATAGAGAAATCTGTAGTGTTATTTATTTTTCAATTGATTGAGAATGCTAAATTGCCTGAATTTGTTAGTGTTTATGCTCATCTCATTGTTGTTTTATTGTGATATAAATGTCAGTTTTCCTGCTACAAGAATCTTTAATTATCTCAACAAGAAATGACAAAACTCAACTCTTTATTTAAATTAAGTCAATGCTCATTTGTAGGCTGATGTGTCAATTTTTATTTCATAATAGAGATTTCAGAAACATCACGATCAGTTCACAAACATACATTTTTTCACCAAAGGGCTTGTTACCTCAAAATGTTCTCAACAGAGATTGATGGTATTTTTAGGAAATGTTGGTCCTGGCACAAGGAAGAAGTGATTAGATATTTGTGGTGATCTGAATAGATATACAGATAAAGAAACTTCTGTTAGGAGTTGTTAAAAATTGCCACATTTTTGCTTATAAATCAAAATTTCCCATCCCTTCATCTTCTACCACTTATACATGGCTGGGTTGCAGAGACAGCACAGTCTTTCCTCTCCATTGCAACATTTTCCAGTTCCTCCTCAGGAATTCCAAGGTGTTCTTAGGCCAGATGGGATATATAATCCCTCCATGGAGTTCTGGGCCTGCCCGGGGTTCTTCTCCCTGATAGGAAATCCAACCACTTCTGATGAAATTTCCAGGGAATGTTGGACATGGCACAAGGCGAGAGTGATTTGATTTATGAGGCATTCCTGACTTTGTTCAATGAGTTATTAGCAAAAAATGTAGAAATACTGCCCTATCTCACAATGTTAACAAATATTTAACGTCTGGATCTGCAGTCACATTCATAACACCAAAATATAATTGCTTCTCCTGTGTGCCATGAGCAACATTTGAAAAAATTCCATCCAAATCTGTTGAGAACTTGTTGAAGTATGAGCAAAAATGTTGAAAAACAACCCTATTTATCAGGGTTAACAAAGCATTTAAAAAATCCCTACACCTGCATCTATATCCATATCACCATCAAATCTCACGACATCTTCTTTGGGCCATGAGCAACATTGGCATTTACATGATAGCTTTACTTCCCCTTTAATTCAGAATAAAAATTAAAATCTCTTTAAAATGATTGAAAATGACCTTGTAAACACTTAATTCTGAATGAAAATGACCAATCCGAATTAAACTTAATTTTGTAGTAGGTGGCTGGCTTATTCTGATTTTAAATCTGAAATGAATAATTTCTCGATCATGTATATGTTCATTCTGCTTTAAATTAATTCCGGTCATTCTGTACATGCTTTTTTCCTTGTCCCGTCGCGATGGTGCACATATTCCACGCTGATGGGAACAGGATGGCTGCCCAAAGCAAGCTTTGAAATCGAGCCGAGATAATGTATGTCATTAGAGCCTTGGATGATTTGGAAATAATGAAAAGAGTAGATGGACTTAAGCATAAAAATGCAGACCTTTTAAAAGTTCTAGCGTCCAAGTAGGAAGAGGTTTCCCTGACAGAGACGCAGGAGACGCTGAACTGGAGTTTGTTTTATTCTGGTAGACGTAAATACGTCCCCTGTCCAGTCAGAACCATCCTCAACCCCCAGACCTTAAGTGGAATTGAATAAAGGCAAATAAATGTGTTTTCCATGTAAACCTTAATTGGGAATTACTATTTCCACATAAACGTGAAGGAGAATACTTCAATTCCGAATTATTCAATTCTAAATACTTAATTTCAAATTAAAAAACATCATGTAACCCTGGCCATTCCCTGAGAATTTTATCAAAATCGGTATGTAACCTTTCAAGTTATTCTATTTTCCAGTTTTGGTGAACCCACATAATGGCAGCTCGAGTTTCCAGTTCTTAGTTGATGGGAGTAGCACTGGCACCCAGGGTGGTCTTCTGCTGTAGCCCATCTGCTTGGTCTTCTGCATACCTTGGTTTTAAAGAGTTGTTATTTGAGTTTCTATTGTCTTTCTACAAAACCCAAAACCAGTGAAGTTGGCACGTTGTGTAAATCGTAAATGAAAACAGAATACAATGATTTGCAAATCCTTTTCAACTTATATTCAATTGAATACACTGCAAAGACAAGATATTTAATGTTCGAACTGAGAAACTTTATTTTCTTTTGCAAATAATCATCAACTTAGAATTTAATGGCAGCAACACATTGCAAAAAAGTTGGCACAGGGGCATTTTTACCACTGTGTTACATCGCCTTTCCTTTTAACAACACTCAGTAAAGGTTTGGGAACTGAGGAGACCAATTTTTGAAGCTTTTCGGGTGGAATTCTTTCCCATTCTTGCTTGATGTACAGCTTATGTTGTTCAACAGTCCGGGGTCTCCGTTGTTGTATTTTACGCTTCATAATGCGCCACACATTTTCAATGGGGGACAGGTCTGGACTACAGGCAGGCCAGTCTAGTACCCGCACTCTTTTACTACGAAGTCACGCTGTTGTAACACATGCAGAATGTGGCTTGGCATTGTCTTGCTGAAATAAGCAGGGGCGTCCATGAAAAAGACGTTGCTTGGATGGCAACATATGTTGCTCCAAAACCTGTATGTACCTTTCAGCATTAATGGTGCCTTCACAGATGTGTAAGTTACCCATGCCTTGGGCACTAATACACCCCCATACCATCACAGATGCTGGCTTTTGAACTTTGTGCCTATAACAGTCCGGCTGGTTCTTTTCCTCTTTGGTCCGGAGGACATGACGACCACACTTTCCAAAAACAATTTGAAATGTGGACTCGTCAGACCACAGAACACTTTTCCACTTTGCATCAGTCCATCTTAGATGAGCTTGGGCCCAGCGAACCCGGCGGCATTTCTGGGTGTTGTTGATAAACGGCTTTCGCTTTGTATAGTAGAGTTTTAACTTGCACTTACAGATGTAGCGACGAACTGTAGTTACTGAGAGTGGTTTTCTGAAGTGTTCCTGAGCCCATGTGGTGATATCCTTTACACAGTGATGCCGGTTTTTGATGCAGTACCGCCTGAGGGATCGAAGGTCACGGGCATTCAATGTTGGTTTTCGGCCTTGCCGCTTACGTGCAGTAATTTCTCCAGATTCTCTGAACCTTTTGATGATATTACGGACCGTAGATGATGAAATCCCTAAATTCCTTGCAATAGCTCGTTGAGAAATGTTGTTCTTAAACTGTTCGACAATTTGCTCACGCATTTGTTTACATTTGCATTCCTCAACTTTCTCAGTCTTTTTTGCCACTTGTGCCAGCTTTTTTGAAACATGTTGCAGGCATCA
Source organism: Cetoscarus ocellatus (assembly GCA_037902135.1). Classification (NCBI taxonomy): domain Eukaryota; kingdom Metazoa; phylum Chordata; class Actinopteri; order Labriformes; family Labridae; genus Cetoscarus; species Cetoscarus ocellatus. Next base: position 435,267 of record JBAMNC010001454.1, read on the forward strand.
ATTTCAAAATGGGCTAATATTTGCAAAAAATAACACAGTTTACCAGTTCGAACGTTAAGTATCTTGTCTTTGCTGTGTATTCAATTGAATATAGGTTGAAAGGGATTTGCAAATCATTGTATTCTGTTTTTATTTACGATTTACACAACGTGCCAGCTTCACTGGTTTTGGGTTTTGTAATATCTCAAATCACTCTGGCCATTCTCCTTTGACCTCTGGCATCAACAAGGAATGCTTGCCCAGAGAACTGCTGCTTTCTTCATATTTCTCTTTTCAGTCCATTCTCCATAAACATTGGAGATGGTTGCATGTTAAATTCCTGGTAGAACACCCCTAACCCTGTCAGGGTCGTAGGGACTGGAGCCTATCCCAGCTGTCATTGGGCGAAAGGCAGGGTACACCCTAGACCGGTTGCCAGCCACATGAAGAGACAACCATTCACACTCACACTCATACCAAAAGGAAATTTGGAGTCACCAGTCAACCTAAACTTGGTCTGCTGGAGGAACCACAGATATCAAACTACCAACCTGCTGCACCACAATGCCACCTCCTGATAGAACAGCAGTTTCTAAAGTAGTCAGAACAGCTTGTGTGGAACCAACAACCATGCCTTGTTCAAAGTCCCTTAATCATCTTTCTTCTACAAACTGATTCTCGTTTTGAGTTTCAGAAGATCGTCTTAATTATGATGACATGCATACATGCTATGAGTTGCTGCCATGTGATTGGCAGAGATATTTGTGAAAACAAGCAGATAAACCGGCGTCCATATCCCCAAGCCCTATCGGTTACTAGTATATCTTATTTACCAAGATTTTGTTGATGCATCCTCTTAATTTTGGTTCTCTAAAACAAAATGCACTCAACAAAAATATAAATGCATGAAACAGTGTGAATGAATGAACAGAATGAAAATGTGCCGCAACCGACTCTCCAGCACTTAACTTGCCAATGGCACACTCCCTCATGTTTTGCATCATCTGTGGCATGTTGACAAGTTAAAAAAGTCCACCTTTTTGGGTGGCCTTATATTGTGCCAAGGAGTGGCTGTGTACTGGTCGCACTGACTGACCACCACACTGTCACGTTGCCTGAGACTCATGGATGGATTGTACTCACTGGGAGCTATCAGCTGAAACTAGGGCACTTGATTTGAGCAAAGCAAAACAATCTGTACACAAATAAAAAACATTTTTGGGCATGTTAAGGGAAAGGTCATTTTAACTTAACTTTTTGAATTTGTGCATTTATATTTTTGTTGAGTATACATCTCTGTGAACAATGCTCTGTGTCTTTTAGCTCTAATAAAAATATTATAGTATGTTGTATGTTGTTGACTGCCTTTCATAAACCACATTCTCCATGTATTTTCTTTCAGGGAATTTGTCCCTGAAGATACTGGTGTTCCCGAGTGAGACAGCAAACAGTTATGCTGAGATGGTTCCTCTGAAGCCTCTGGACCTGAACGCTTTCACTCTGTGCATGCGTATTGCTACAGAGCTCCCCAGGAACCGAGAAATTATCCTGCTCGCATACCAGACCAGAGACCGTGATGAGCTGAGTGTGTGGCAGGAGGGGGATGGAAGGTAAATATTCTACAGGGGGACTTTTTGATTTCCCTCAGGCCTCATCCTCTCATATTATAGTACTTTTAAAAATTATGGTTTACCTCCTCCTTGAAAAAGTCATCCAGTTCACACACTCCAAATGCGCAGACCTCCGCCAAGCAGCTCAGTTATGGCAGTGGCTTTTCCTGTCCAATTGGACAGCCAAATGTCCGCTCATGTCCATGTGGAGAATGCTGTGTTCCATTTACATCGGAACTGGGAAGAGGGGAGTGTGAATGATGAGATCTCTGAGTTATCAACGTTCCAGTCACAAAGTCGGAAAAAACGTGCCGATCTACCAGGCTGTTGTTAACCATTGTGTTAGCAGAACTCCTCTGCCAGCATTGCAAGGGAAGCTGGAAAATGTAGTGACAAGGGCTTCAAAAACGTTGACGTCAGTTTGCAAATAAATTACAATTCCTATTATGATGTAAATGAGTAGGATTTGCCATCATAAACTTAAATGTTTGTTTGTAATGTCAGTCTGGATTGGATTAGCACTAAATGTATTGGCTTCTTCCTTGGACCAAACCACACCTCTGGTAAAATTTTCATGTAAATCAACACTGTGGTTTTTGCATAATCTTGCTAACAGACAAACAGACAGACAGACAAAAAGACCCTGGTGAAAACAGAACCTCCTTGGTGGAGGTAACTAGTTTTAATGTAATTGTATTGAAGGCGAAATTTTTCCCAATTTTGTGGCGCCCCCTGGAGGCCGTGGCACCCTTAGCATTTGCCTATATATTGCCTAACAGCAGGACATCATCAGTCATTTAAGAAGTAGCACCACCAACCCAGAATTCATCCAGTGTTACAGTTTGAATTGCAACATCTTAAAAACTAAGGCAATAGAGGTGTTCTTTGTCCCTAAAAAGAGAAAACAAATATCGGATTACCTGAGCGCTCAAAAAGATCCATCAATCAGAAAAGTCCTGTTGAGGTAGTTGTCACAAAAAGAGCTGGCTCCCAGAGGACAAATCCCCCACTGTGTAGCCACACTCGGCTACACTCCTCAAAAATAACACAAAACTATATATATTAGTATGACATACACTATATTGCCAAAAGTATTCGCTCACCCATCCAAATAATCAGAATCAGGTGTTTCAATCACTTCCATGGCCTAAGGTGTATACAATCAAGCACCTAAGCATGCAGACCGCTTTTACAAACATTTGTGAAAGAATAGAGCCGCTCTCAGGAGCTCAGTGAATTCCAGCGTGGAACTGTCATAGGATGCCACCTGTGCAACAAATCCAGTTGTGAAATTTCCTTGCTCCTAAATATTCCACAGTCAACTGTCAGCTTTAATATAAGAAAAATGGAAGAGTTTGGGAACAATAGCAACTCAGCCACCAAGTGGTAGGCCATGTAAACTGACGGAGAGGGGTCAGCGGATGCTGAGGAGCATAGTGCAAAGAGGTCGCCGACTTCCTGCACAGTCAATTGCTACAGAGCTCCAAACTTCATGTGGCCTTCAGATTAGTCCAAGTACAGTACTGCAGAGAGCTTCATGGAATGGGTTTCCATGGCGACCAGCTGCATCCAAGCCATACTCACCAAGTGCAATGCAAAGCGCGGATGCAGTGGTGTAAAGCAGCCACACTGGACTATAGAGCAGTGGAGACGCATTCTCTGGAGTGATGAATCACGCTTTTCCATCTGGCAATCTGATCGACGAGTCTGGGTTTGGAGGTTGCCAGGAGAACGGTACATTTCTGACTGCATTGTGCCAAGTGTTAAAGTTTGGTGGAGGAGGATTATGGTGTGGGGTTGTTTTTCAGGAGCTGGGCTTGGCCCTTAGTTCGAGTGAAAGCAACTCTGAGGGCTTCAGCATACCAAGAGATTTTGGACAATTCCATGCTCCCAACCTTGTGGGAACAGTTTGGAGCTGGCCCCTTCCTCTTCCAACATGACTGTGCACCAGTGCACAAAGCAAGGTCCATAAAGACATGGATGAGAGAGTCTGGTGTGGATGAACTTGACTGGCCTGCACAGAGTCCTGACCTGAACCCTGATAGAACACCTTTGGAAAGAATTAGGGCAGAGACTAAGAGCCAGACCTTTTTGTCTAACATCAGTGTGTGACCTCACCAGTGTGCTTTTGGAAGAATGGTCAAAAATTCCTATAAACACACTCCTCAACCTTGTGGACAGCCTTCACAGAAGAGTTGAAGCTGTAATAGCTGCAAAAGGTGGACCCACATCATACTGAACCCTATGGGTTAGGAATGGGATGTCACTTAAGTTCATATGCGAGTCAAGGCAGGTGAGCAAATACTTTTGGCAATATAGTGTATATCAGAGCAGTGTGTGTCTTAATTTTCCAAGCCTTTGCAAAGTCAAACTCAGTAATTGCACAGGTTACAACATTTTCTTATTCCAAACAGTAAAATTAAACAAGTTAATTGATTGTATTTAATAGTTTTTCACATAGAAATGCATTTCATTGCAGTTTATGACAACACTTATTGTATTAAACAGCAGTTGTGCGTGAATACCCAACCTTCGGTGGAAGATCAGTTGAATGGAGAATGTCATGCTATTAAAGTTTCTTTTTTAGACCACTGTAAACAGAGAGTCTTGAAATCTTCACATCACCATAGTATTTAGGACACTTGTTGAAAACGTATTAAAAAATCGCAACACAATGAAACAATCACTTCCACATTTTTGGGCTCATGCTGTACCACCCTATAACTAATTAATACTTCATATTTATGTTTAGGTTGTCCTTCTATTTGGCTGGAGATGCTGTTAGATTTAAGGTCCCTGAGCTCGGATCCTTGCAGACCCACCTGTGCTTCATCTGGGATTCCAGTTCAGGAGCATCTGCTTTGTTCATAAACGGGGTAAAAACCGGAACCAAGGTGTTCAAGAGGGGTCACAGTGTGCGCTCTGGTGGAACGGTCATCGTTGGACAAGACCCTGATGCCTACCCTGTTGGTAGTTTTGAGGCCGGCCAGAGTTTTGTTGGGGAGATCTTTGACATCAACATGTGGGACCACGTCCTCTCACACAGCACAATTAACGCCTTAGCAGCCTGGGAGAGAGTGGAGAGGGGTAACGTGTTCGACTGGGAGAGCGTAGAGCTTAAGCAACGTGGGAGCGTGGAGCTTCTTGAGAGTGAGCTGTAGCCGTGAAGCTGTCAGAAAACATTTTGATGGTTGCTTTGTTCAATTTGTAATCCTCAAATAAAAGACTTGTGCTGATGATGTCTTTTGTGCTAAAATATAACATAACTGCGTCAAACTAAAGCTTCAATTTAAGATGACCCGCTCTTGTCTTTCTTATTTTTAGCTAAAACCTATTCCAACATGTTAAAGTAATCCAGTGTTAACTTTGACAGCACTTTTTAATTTAGATTTAGTTATAATCTTTTGTCTAAAATATCTTTTAGTTTTAGTCATAATTTAGGCATCTAAATTGTTTATATTTTAGTCTAGTTTGTGTTGATCAAATTTCACAACATTGTAGTCAACGAAATCTACTGTAAATTTCATGACTAAAATATGAAGTGTAAAGTGTAAGGCATTTTTTATGTTTCCTTGAATTTCTGAAGTCATGTTTTACACTTGGATAAAATGAAATATCTAATAACCCTTTACTGAATGCTAGAAAAGTTTGAATGTATTAATTAACAGAAACAATTTTAACTTTTGTGTGAAATGCAATCACCTTTATTTAGGCTACCTGGCAGAGCATCTCAGTTACAATACCAGAATTGACAGCAGTGAACCTGCTCTGAATGAATATATAAATTCATAAAGAGAGTAGCTCTGACTGGATCGCTCCCCAACTTATCCCACCACCATGAAGCAAAGGCATTTGTGATTGGATGTCCCTCTTAACTCATCCAACCTTTCCACACAGCCAAAGTGGCTGTGATTGGATATATGCCTAACTTGTTTCTACTTTCTACATGATGAAAATTAGGTCTGATTGGATTAAGTCTCTGTCAAATATTTTCGTGAAGTTTTTTTTTGTTGACAAAAATGGGAAAAATGGTTGGAAAACTATGAGGAAAATAATTTGTCAACTAAATGAACACAGGGATTAAAATGAAAAAATACCTTGACTGTAAAATTTTATCAGAAAGAAAAGTCAGAGCACTTCCCTGCATTCAATGATAATTAGACATGTTTTTATACTAGGGATTGCAAAGTTGCAAAGTTCAATAAAGTTGTGCTGTGTCATGAAATGGCTTGTTCTGTTAATTTGTATTATGTTCCCCTTTTAGACCTCCTGTGGGGTATTCCATGAAGCTGGCTAAAAAAGGCTGGGCTATCGCCGGTCAGTGTGGCTTGAATAAGCGGCCACTTTAATCTCAGTTGCAGCTCCTTCCACTAACCAGGCTCAGCTGTTTTTCAGAGACGCTTTTTCTAGCCAGGCTGATCCAAGCTGCAGCTAAGCGCGTTTCCGGGGTAGATAAAAAGCCCAGACGTGTCGATTGTAGAAATGACGAGATCACGTCAAAACCAAGAGTGGAGACGTTTTCCTCGGCAGAGCAAAAACTCCTCATGGAGTTGTATGAGGACTACAAGGGGAAAATCACAAAAAATGACAACACGGTTGCAATTAATAAAGCCAAAGACGCTGCCTGGCAAAGCATTCCCGATTAAATGCGTAAATAATTGGGTTTTTTTTATTTCTAATGAAGCACTTAGCCCATGTGTACACACGCACACATCTGAAAATTTAGATTTTCAGAGGGCATGTTTTTGAACACTGATTAGGGATAACCCACAACTGCAATGATCATCTATTTAATCTGTAATGTTTTAGTGGGTAAAATAGTCTTGACATCTTTGTTTTTGATGCATTTTAAAAGAAGCAATTTAAACAGTCAAAAAAGGATGGGGCAGCAGGTCAAGATTAAATTAAAAAATATTTTACAAAGTGGTAAGCTGCCTCTTTTCACGTGTGAAATTCGTCAAATAGCACCACCTGAAGCTCCTCACACTACTGTGGCCCAGAGGAGATCGATCTTGATGAAATTAAAGCTGTTCAGAACCTGTTGATGAAGTTGATTGTGTGTGTGTGTGTGTGTATATATATATATATATATATGATATTATATATATATATATATATATATATATATATATATATATATATATATATATATACATATATATATGCATGGATGAAACAGCATAGGTTGTTTTATAGTTTTTGTGTAATGTGATGGTGGTATTCACTATTTTACATGTAGGCCTAATTCATGTTCTTGATTTGACAAATATATATCCATAATGGATGAATATAGCAGCAACATAGGTAACACTGAAAAACAAAGCAGGCAAACTTTTAAAAAAATGGCCTACTTCATGTGGTGATGTTTCATCAAACACTGAATAAAACAGTACAAAAAACATGTATAGAGGATTTTTTTATTTTATTTGGGATGATAGTGCAACAGTGCCCTACATTTAAATAAGGGAGAAGACACAAATGAGCTTGAACACAAATCAAGTAGTTATCTCATCATTTGGCATCACCTTTGATTATCATCATGATCAGAATGGACCGCCGGTAAAAGGAAGGTATTTTTTATGGAAAATTGTGGCTGTTGTTTCCTGAGTTTGGAAGGTAGTTTCTGTTTTTGCTTGGTTTTTAAAATGTAAATAGAAACAGAATACAATGATTTGTAAATCATGTTTTCAAATCGTAGAAAACCTGATCTTGTCTTTCTTACTTTTGTGTAGAAATCAGGAGCAGAAAAAAGGTTCCAACTAGTTAAAGAAATCAATTTACCTTTAATTTAAAGATTAGCCTATTGATTATGAGTCTATCATTATTTGCAATTTTCTTTAAAAACGCATAACTGGCCAATCAGGATTCATGCCTGTGGTCTCTGGTAGGATCACCAATGGTTCAAATTTGGGATTGCTCACAGTTTACAATTCAAAGAGCTTTATGGGCATGAATGTGGGGTGTTATTGCCAGAGCATTTTATTAAAAAATAACAGACAGTATGCACTGACGTCAAAATTAATGCACCAGACTAGCAAAACTGGTGGCAGAAAGCAACCTGTAGTAATTAATATTAGTAGTAAGAAACAAGAAAAGGTTTTAATTCAGCAGAGAAATTACAAATTAATAATAAATTACTTTAAATTATCCCTTAATATTGAAAAAACAAACTTAATAATATTTAGTAACAACCGCAAAAACATGGATGCTACAGTAAATAAAGAAGGAATTGAATTTATAAGAGTGAATGAAATAAAGATTTTAAGTGTTGCTATTGATGATAATCTGAGTTGGAAATCAAATATTAATAGAATAAATGTGAAAATAGCAAAAGTAATTGCCATATTACACAAAGTAAAGTATTAATTCGATGATAAAGCTTTGTACCTTTTGTATAATTCGTTGATTGTTCCATATCTGACCTACTGTGTTGAAGTGTGGGGAAGTCCATCCAGCCAATTTTCACTTTACAAAAAGAGTGAAAAGAAAAATTAGTAGAAGTCGATACAGAGATTCTTAGAACACATTATTGGTTAAATTGCAGTCTTTGAAATTCGATGAGAACGTGGATTTCAGTATTTTGCAGATTATGTTTAAAGCCCATAAGAAAACTTTATCAATCAACTTCCAGAAATGACTTGGAAAAAAAGGATTGAAAAAAAAAAAAAAAATATATATATATATATATATATATAGATAGATAGATAGATAGTTATATATAAACAAGATTAGGAACTAAACTGAAAGAGCCCTGCGTTACAGTGAGAGGAATCTGTTTATGAAACAATCTGAACAAAGAAACTAACGAAACTAAATCAAATTTTGTCCTTAAGAAAAGCATCAAAGCCAGTATGTCGAGGAAAATCTAAGTCTTGTTCTGTTTGTTTTGTGGCAAAATGTAAAATAAAGTGGTCTTTCTTGTTTGTTTTGCTTTGTTGGTTGTTTTTGAAAATAAATAATGAAATGTAAAAAGGCATGTTGACCAGCAGCTCTTGTTAATTTGTAATTGTAATTAATTAATATCTTGTGAGGGAGGGGCAGATTTTTCTTCTTTTTGCTCCTTTTTATTCAATTTTTAGAATTTTTTTTATTGAATGTTTTATTTAATGGAAGAAGAAATAAATTCCTAAACTAAACTAATGTACATCAAAGGAAATGTAGATTCTGCGCTGACATAGGCTTAACAATGACTAAATAAAATTTTTAGAACCATAAATGTATGTGTAATACAGCTTTTATTAATTTGAGCTACAGAGCATAGCCCTGTTTTCACTTGAAATCTTTATCTGTGCCATTTTGCTTCAATCCAATATAAGATCGATGTATTTGTGTCAGGATACAGTTTTAGTTTTGTTGTCCTTTCATCCTGTTTGTCTGTCTGAATTCTACAAGTTGAGTTGATATCAAGTGATTTCTTAAATTATGTTAGTGGTTGTTTGTTTATGGGTGCCCTAGAATGTTATAGTGTTTATATAGACATGTCACTGTGAATTGTTAAGGTTTATTTTCATGTGGACAACTACAGAAAAAGGAAGAGCAATGCACAGTCATCCGACAGGCACGGACGGGGTTCGAACCCGCGATCTTCGGTTTACGAGACCGACGCCTTACCACTTGGCCACCGCGCCTGGCAGTACAAATCAGCCGTACTATGATTATATATACCGGAGCTCATTGGGGTGTCACGCCATTCGGGTTATTTATGTGTAAAAGGGCCTTGACTACTTTAGGGAACATTAAAACTGATAGAATTCAAACAACAACTTTTAACAACAAATTCGGCTTCATCTGTAACACGAGAAAACACAACTTTGTTCAGTTTTGGATGAGTTTCTGCTTTTCTTAGTTATATTTTCCATCCATATACTCGACGTACAACAAATGGAACTTGATAAAGTCTTCAGCTATTGAATCGATAAATACCAGCATATATTGTGTTCTACCAACGCCGAATTTTTCGGAAGGGTCTGTTTAGTGCTAAACTAAGACTTGGATAGTTTTCTAATTTGCCTTAAACGAGAAAATCAAATGTCAATATAAAAAGTAAAATACGTAAATATAATCCGGCACGCAGCGGGAACGTTGACACGAGCGCACACCCGGAACTAGCCAAAAGTAGGTGACAGCATCTGTGAGTCAATCATCACCTGGAACATGGTGCTCTCAGGTGAAGAACGATGATGTGAGCTCCGCATCTCTACGTGTGGCGTGGTCCTTGTGAATCTCAGAGGTGGCACATGCTGTGAGTAGAAGTTTATCTGGAGAAATGTGAGCTAAGATATGAGGAAACAAGGCTGCATGTTAGCTAGCGTGTGGGTTAGCCTGCTAGCAGGGGAGTTCCAGGTTCTGTCAGAGGAGACACTTTGTACCTGCTGATTAAACTCAATATGAAGACTTAAGATGCCGACACTTTTTGTATTAGTTGGTTAAGTGTTTCTGGTTTTATTGGCATCCTAGAAAACTGTGCCAAGCGCCTTGAAATTAAATAAAAATCATGTAAACTAAAGTAGCAGCCCTATCTTGCTAACTTAAAGTAGCATGCATTTCCACTCCTCACCCCTCATTTAGAGCTTTTCTGTGATTCAGAACTTTTATTTACAAGAAAAAACTGCACATGACGAATTTGCCTTTTAGGTATTATATGAATATCAACTGACTGATTACATTTAACACATAATTTAGTCTTAAAATCAGAATTCTAACTGGATTTAAGAAACACTGGAGGGCTTGTTTCTCACAGTCTGTTGTATTATCAATAGAAAGTCATTTTTTTTTGTATTTATTACCCATGTCCTAGAGTTTTTATGTAGGAATATGCAAGAAAATAAAATGAATAAATAAGTTTTAAATCACTGTTAGTGTTGAAAGTATGATAATTACACGAAGGTTGCATGATTAAATAAATTAATGAATGGATGTGACATAATTTTCTCCAGTTAAACTTGGACAGAGCAGGGGACGTTGTTCTTTAGACAAAAGTAAAGCGCACAGCTTCAAGTTAAAACCACACATCAGGCTAGAAATCTGGGTGTAACCATAGACCCGGACCTGAACTTTCAAAACCACATTACTATCACCTGATTAAAACCTTTGATTAAAGGGTGATGTCTCAGCCGGACCTTGACAGACTGGTTTGTGCATTCAACGTCAATCGACTAGATTACTGTAATGTATATGTACATGTACAATTTTTGCATCAAGATTGTGTGGTTTTTTGCATATTAATCTTAAATTGAGAGTATAAGCTTCCAAAAAAGGCCATGTTTTCTGTCAGCAGGTAAGTAAATCAGTGTGTTCCCTTTCAAAAAGAACATATGAAGCTTGATTTTACTGTTACTGGCACAAATATATTTCACAAATGCCGTAGGTCTAATCTAAAGAGAACTACTTTAAGTCAGTTCTGTACATTGGTATCGGCCAAAGTAAGTTTTGAAATATCGACATATCAGATATCAGCAAAATCCAATATCATGCATTCCAGCCAAAATGTTTGTCCAAGACTAACATTTTAAGTTTGAAACCAGTTTTTAAAGATTTCTAAAATACTTATGTTTTTCTCGTTATTATGGCAGACAGGCGGTCAAATAAATTTATTAAGCACGAGCTGAGCCTCATCTGAAGCATGTCACACCCATACTCGGGTTCTGTCCTGTGGGTAAAGTCTACAAATAGATGGTAATGTTTCTAATTTATTGGGTGAAGTCAGACTTTTGCAATATATTTTTAATATTTTAATAACAGGGCACCAGGATTCATTTTGTAGCCCCAATATATATATAAAATTTCACCAATATCTCTCAGGTATATTTCTACATAAAGCAGGAAAACCAAGAATTAAACAACAAAGGGATGAAAATGAAAGTTATTGATTCTTAAGAACCAGATTTCCAGGATTTATTCCCTACCCCTGTGCATTTGGGTTGTTTCAATAACAGACTTTTCAAGTTGGATATGAAGCCAGTAAAATCAGTGTGTATGAATTTAAAGGATTCATACCCTTTTTATGCTCCTGTCATATTAAATAAATGAGGCTTTTTTGTGATATCACTGATCAGTAAAACAACTACACTGTTTCAAACACACAGTGTCATGGAAGTATTTCAGTATTTTAATGCAGGACTAAACTGTGTGTGTTGCTCAGTATTTGGTTGAACTTGTGCTGTGTCCTGGCTTCAGTCTTTGACAGAGCCCGTCTGACCTGCAGCTGAGCCCCCCCACCCCCTCCTCGCCTGCCTCACCATGCCGCTGGTGGTGGACGCCGTGTGGGCGATTTGGAGCATCGGGGCCGGCATCTACGACTACTTCCACACTAGTGCCATGGAGGAGAGGATCCACACGCTGGAGAACGTCCTCTCCATCCACCAGTTTGTGATCGCGGGGTTGTCGGCGGGCCTCATCATCCTCATGACCTACATACTATTGAGAAAACACTGAAATCCCCACCGAGCAGGGCCGAGCACGAAGCAGGTGTAGATTTTTTGCGGGTGAAGGAAACTCAGCACCTTTATGGGCGTTTTCCATCCTGATGTCACCCTGTGGGACGGCTCGGATCGCGTGACTTCTCACACTTGAAAGGGAAAGGCGACCCCGGTGAAGTCGGAAGCACTGATGGGCGACTAAACCGAGCTGTAGAGCCTCATATGGATTCCATCATGCAGTCTTTATTTGGCTCTCTTTGTGCATGACCTTTGACCTTCTTTATACTTTGAATTAACATCAGAACCGGGCAACCAAACTTCAAGTTATACACCTTAATTCTCTGCTTGTATTTGCGATTGGCAAAAATTACTAATAAGAGATGCTAAAGAATGAATTTGTGATGGTCAGCACAGCAGGTAAGATAAGATAAGATATTCCTTTATTAGTCCCACAGGGGGAAATTCCAAATAGGTAGCGCACGTCCTTCACAGCAAGAAGGAAGAGCCTTTGTGTGCGGATTTTGCATCTTCTCCCTGTGCATGCCTGTGTTCTGTCCAGGCTCTCCAGCTTCCTCCCACAGACTGAACGTGTTCATTAGGTTGATTGGTGACACCAAGTCGCCTTTGAGTGTGAGCGTGAATGGTTGCCTGTCTCTCTATCTGGCCCTGTGATTGGCTGGCATCTGGTTAAGGGTGTACCTCACCTCAGATGCATTTTATTATTCCAAATAAGATATCAAAATCCGGTACACACGAGTTAATCACAAACCTTATTTCCTTATTTCTGAAAGGGTATTACAAAATCCCATATACTTCCTGCCTTGGGAACCAGGAAGTGCTAAATGCTGTCTCATTTCTGCTTTTTGGTCTCAATACTGAACCACTTTTTATTTATGTTATTATATTGTAAAGAATAAAAAAAGAGAAGGGGAAAATTACTCATAAATCCAGGATGATGCTCTATTCCCATACTATTAAACACTGTTTTTTTTCTTCTAACCGCAAAACCCTACGCCTCTCAGTAACAGCTGGGATAGGCTCCAAACCCCCTCGACCTCTTCTTGTCTTTTTTTTTTTTTTTTTTTTGATAAAGACAAATAATTAAAGAGAAGAAAAATAAAGTCAACAACAACCAAAGCACAAAATAAATGTGTTATTTGCATGTTCAAAAGGGAGTAGGAGGAAGTCAAAACTTATCTGGTTCCACCCCTTCACCCTGCACACGTAGTCAATAATGAACCCACTCCCAACTAATAATGATAATAATAATAAAAAAATGCACATAAACAAAACAAAGTAGTAATAATATTACACAAATAGCAATCAGAGAAAATAAATAAATACAGAAAAGGAAATAGAGAAACTGCAGCCCTCTGTGATCTTTACACAGTCTCATACCTGAAAATCATACTTTTAAAAATTTTCTTGAACTCAAAATCATTGCATCAAAATCTGAAGTTGTCCCATCTCTATCAATCAAACTTTATTTGTATTGCACTTTTCATGCAAGATTTTGAGGCACAGAGTGCTTTACATAAGAAATAAAATAACAGTAAATGAAATAAAAAGTTGAAAATTGCATACAATGAAAATACAAGACCCCACCTACGCTCCTAATCCACATACAACACACAGACTCACTTAATCATATACAGGCATAAAAAAGGAAATTCTGAACAGAAAACAGAATGAGAGGACTGAGGAAACGCTATCTTGAATTAAAAATAAGGAAACACAGGAGCTAAGACTAAAATGATAATTAAAAATCCTGAGGAATTAGATACAAATATTGTAGGGAAAAGTAAGTAAGTCAATAGATTTTTTAACAAAATAAAATTTAAATAATTAATATGTTAAAATGAGACTGCATAACACCAGATGCGTAGTAAAATCAGCTAAAGCAGGATAATAAAGAGAAAAGCAGCTAACAGAGAATAAAATTCCAATAATAAATCTGAACTGAAATGTAGAAATAAAACACATTAAGAGGATTAAAATAAATAAAAAGACAATAAGAAATAATAATAAAGGAGCGGCACCACTGAAAAAGTATTGCTTTAGTATAGGTACTGGAATAAAACAGATCATACCAAACCCTGTTCCTCAGTGCAAATACAAGAACCTCTTCTAAGAGAGCCAGGACGGACGTAAGTAAACTACAAATCTGAGATATTGACTGAAGACGAGAGCGAGGGAGAAACACTGAAGCTTAGTGGACTTGGTATGAATGCCCTAAATGGATGTTAATGCAAAGTATAAAAACCCCTTTGTCTGTGTCCTGGATGTTCCTTAGTCTCCGTAACACCTTTACAGGAAACTGTAGCAGCTTCTAAAGGCAACTTTGCACTTTCACATTCGTGTTTGAGCTTCAACAACCTCATTACCCCGTTAAAGGCAGTCATTTATTACATCTCTGCACCTCGTTTGATGAGGGACGTTAATGTGGACTCATGTTTCCGTTACGGTTTTAGCTCATTTTGATCTTTCTTTCTCAGTCTTACTGTGATTGTTTCTGTTTTTACAGCTATCAGAAGAAAACACAAAAGCCTCAAGTCTGAATAATGTACGTCTCATGTTTACAAATTAATTATTTTGTGCATATATTTACCTCCTTGCCCATGATTCAGAAATATTGACCTAAATGCCCAGTGGTCTCCATTCTCCTTGAAATGTTTTTAGCCCTTGAAGATGCGTTTTTAAGTCCTGAGTTTGGATATTTAAGGTCCATTGAACACTCGTCACGTAAAGGAAGCTTCTTTTAAATTGGACATTGCTTTTGCCAAAAATGATTTTAATTCTGGCGATGCATTTTATTGGATTTTTGCTGATATCCATATGGGGATATTTCTGAACTCATAGTTGCCGATACTGATATTGATAGTGATGTTTTTGGGACAATAATCAGCCTTCAACTAACTAAATGGACCTATTTCTTTTTCTTTGACGTCTTTTTTGCAATTAAAACAGAATAATGAACAAGAAAAACTTTTTTTTCCTCCAAAAAAAAGCAATTTTGGTTTCTTAATGTAGACATAAAGTGAAATGATGGTGAGACATTCTGCCAATATTTTAGCGGACATAAGGGATATATATGGCCAATATGTATGGCTGATATATTAGCTGTAAATATCAGCGGAATTTTTCACGTCTGAAGATACTGTTAGTTAACTCTTTAGGCTATCATCTGCCAATACTGATCTTAAACAGATAATGTTGTCCATCCCTAATTAATGCCTTTTAAAAAATCTTGCCATTTCCTCAAAAAATGAGCTTTTGAGGGCTAAAAATGAGAAATTAACCCACCTTTTTAGCTGTCACTGTGGTACAAAAACACAAAAATAGGTCAAATATCCTGTAAAATATAATCTCTGAATATTAGGGTTTTAACAGAATTATGTGATAAAGTTTTAAATTCTTGAAAACTGGCTTAGAAATTATGTAAAATGTCATATAAACTCTGTCTGGGTGATAGCTTGCTCTCATTTCTTTTAACAGCACATCAGTTTTAAAGGTCACAGGGATAAATGCTTTACCTCATGTAGATTTTATTGTTAAGGGAATAATCAACAGGTCACTATGAAGGTGTGTTGGAGGTACAATATGGTGAAGTTTAGCTTTGGCTGATCTTTGGGAAGAATCAAGAACACTTTGAAGAAGTTAAAACACTTGGAATAAACTCATCCTTTTAAGAAATGTATTGATTTATCATGCTGAGCACAAGGGAGTTAAGATGGAGGTGATAGTTTTTCAGCGTTGGGAGAGGTTTGCGTGTGTGTGTGTTTATTTGCCCAAGTTTACATCTTACAAACATCATGTACAGTTTGTAACAAGAGGACAAAAATAGTTTAATGATTTATTTGTGTTTTGATCAAGTGTATTTGTGTCTGCTTTCTTGGTAGGGTTTTTTTCTGAGTGTGCTGTCTGCGCTTTTGTGTTACTCTAAAAAAACCCACTAACATGGCTTCTGTAAAAGGGAATATGTTTGAGTAATAAATCAGAATTTAACTCAGAGATGCTCTTTCTACTTTTTGTGCATTAAATTCATGAACTGTAGAAAATATTGTACTGATTCTGCGTGACATCAGCATGAAGCATTTGTAGTATTTCTGGGTCACACTTCCCAAGTCAACGGGAATTTGCAACAACTTTTTGGATTAGTGCCTGAAATAAGACCAGTGAAGAACACATGCACCTGAAATTTGAGTGATTCATTTTGTAACATTAAATGCATGTAATGTTGCCCTGCTTTTTGAATTTTAAGCTTTATGTTTGAAAGAATGGTTCCTAAAGAACTGCTAACAAGGATGACAAAAATAGTCAAGGAATGGGTGTAAGTAAAATATACTGGGGGGGAAAAAACAGTAAATATGATATTATCATTCTCAAAAAGTTGCTTTAACTGGCTTTGATTATTTAGCTCATTCAATTACGTGTTTCTATTTGCATTTTTACTTAAAATATGAGTATTGGTATTGTTATTTTTAGAGAAGCTATGTGTGTTCCTTCTGTTAACTTTGTTAAGTAAATATGCTAAATAATGATCATCTTGCAGTCATTGTGTGGCAGTCCAACTGTGGAAAATATTGTTGTCCATCCCTGCCTCGGAGGATGTGAATCACTGCATTAGCTCAATATCGTTCCCCATGGTAACAAGCTGATTTTGTTGATTTTCTTTGGGTTTTATCTGAAACTTGACTTTTATGTTCCTTTTTTTTTTACTGATTGCATGCCCTTTTTCTCATGAAAATAAGTCAGTTTCTTGGGATAACCAATATTTCAACTTAAGATTTACTCTCTCCTGTGGGAAAACATTGTTTGGCATGGGATTAGGGGCTTGGTATTGCACTAGGTGAGAAGTTATTTAAGCAATAGGAAGCAGTTTGTGAAGTTGGGGGACTATTCATCGTCATGCTTGGACATTGCTTGTGGTGTCCCCCAGGGGTCAGTATTAGGTCCAAAACTATTTGCAATTTATATAAATGACATGCAAAGTTTCAAAAATATCAAAATTAGTATCATTTGCAGATGACACAAATGTTTTTGTTCTGGGAGGGATTTACACAAACTACTGGGGAGGATCAGTACTGAAATTTGCAAACTGAAAATGTGGTTTGACAGAAACAAATTACCATAAAAACTTAAGTAAAACCAAATTCATGATATTTGGCAATTGCAATAAAAATACACAATTACAGATACAAGTAGATGGGGTGGATATTGAAAGAGTA
The DNA here is from genome assembly GCA_037902135.1 of Cetoscarus ocellatus. Lineage (NCBI taxonomy): Eukaryota > Metazoa > Chordata > Actinopteri > Labriformes > Labridae > Cetoscarus > Cetoscarus ocellatus. Next base: position 452,502 of record JBAMNC010001454.1, read on the forward strand.
TATGAAAATAAGTTTCTTGGGGGTAATAATTGATGATAAAATAAACTGGAAGTCTCACATAAAACGTTGAGAAAGTAATCTGCCCAGAAGCATTTCAGTACTGACCAAAACAAAACACATCCTGGACTACGAATCACTCCACATTCTCTACAGTTCACTGATTTTACAAAATTGGTCTGGGGCAATACTTACAAATGTACAACACACTCACTATCCATAATGCAGAAAAGAGCCACAAGAATTATTCATAAGGTTGCTTAGAGAGATCACACAAATTCACTATTCTTAAAATCAAAAACAATCAAAATTTCACTGACCTGGGCCACTTTCAAACAGCACAAATCATGTATAAAGCAATAAACAATCTGGAAAATATTCAAAAATTGTTTTTTAACAAAGATGTTGGTTATAACCTGAGGGGGGAGCTCAACTTAAAACATCAGCGGGTACGTACAACATTAAAAAGCTTTTGTGCTTCTGTTTGTGGAGTGAGGCTGTGGAACAGATTGGGTGTGGAGCTCAAGCTATGTCCAAACATGACCCAGTTTATAAAAACATGGTTTTCATGAGGTACAGGGAGGAAGAGGAGCTTTAGCACCCAGGTGTTTTGATACATAATGATTTATGCATTTGTTTACTTTTACTCTGTTTATTTTCTGGTTCTTGTAAATATGTATTATGTAAATATGTATGTTTGGCTGCCTGTTAATTCAGTAGTGGTCAGTAGTTTAAATAAGCTTATGCTTCATCCTACTCCTTTTCAGACATGCTGGGTTAATATTATTATTGTTGTTTCAACTATTCTCATTAGTTTTGTTTTTTTTTCAGTCCACTTCTTGTGATACTAGCACATGTTCGAAATAAAGCATTCATTCAAAACATTGTTTGAAAATAGAAAAAAACAAGTTTGCATGTATGACTGTCAAGCTGTTTCCATTGATTAACACAATTCTTTTCAATTATATCAATTTTTTTATGTTGTTTTGAACTTTTTCTTTGCAGAACAACAAAACCAAGATGAAGAAAATCGTTCTCTGTTGCTTTAATTATGAGCTGTGTCAATTGTAAACCTCTGATTCAATCTTTTTATATATATTTTTGTGTGGCACTACGGTTTTTCAAGGCAGGAAAAAAGCTACAGGCGGCAAACGTCCCACTGTTTGCTCTCTGATTTGTACAATCAGGCCGGAGAAACTGTCCACCAATCACAGCACCGACCTTCTCATACGAGCACGCTGATTGGTCGAGGCTGTTAGAAGGCGGTATCTTTCAACGCAAGTGGAGCCTTCGGAATACAACTGTGAAGTTACAGATAATAAACACCAGAGAAACTGCACTCAAGTGGACTGGGCCTTCAAAATAAAACTAAATCAGTCAGTACGATTCCGTTTGTAAGATTTTTTTGGCAATTTTTTGTGGTTTATGTTGGATATGATTTGTGGTTAGAAGGAAAAACAGGGGTTTAATAGTATGGGAATACATAAATGTATAGTTTAAATTGGCGAAGTAACCATGTGCTGTTTTTCCAGGCATATAGAGGATCTTCCTGTTTTTATGAGCAATTTTCTTTTTTTGTTTTGTTTTTCAGGCATAGTGGTGCAGGACTGAGTCCAAAAAGCAGGATTGAGATAGCATTTAGCACTCCCTGGTTCCCAAGGCCGAAAGTATATATGTATGGGATTTTAGAATACCCTTTTCAGATAAATACCTGAAAATAAATTCCCAGCTATAGAATTTTAAAGCTTTATTTTATTTTTAAAAGGGAAGTTGCTAATGAAGTGCTAACTAGGACAACAAGAATGGTTAGGGAAGCTCATGCAATCATTTCTGATAGTTTTTTTTTTCAACAAAAGATAAGGCACACAACATCGTTACAGCCATGGGCAATAACTTGCTATTTGTAAGACGTCCTTAAGTCCTGCCTCAGTACGGCTTCTTCATAAGTGACTAGGTTGAGCTGAAGTTTGGTTGAGATGGCACATGCAGTATGGCATCCACTGGCACAGCTGATGTACAGTATGCATCCATTGAGATGCATCTACAACGTCCCAAGTTTCAAACATTTTTGTTTGCCACATACCTTATTATCAGCAATGATCCAAGGACATCTTTAAAAAATCCCACAGGCTTTTTTGTCGATGGGGTTGTAACTAGTTGCTCGCAGAGATTTATTTTTCTGTGAATATTGACTCCAGATCGGATCCAGTGGGGCTAGTACCCATGTATTTTTTTATTGTTTCTATGAATAATGAAAGCTGGGTAAAGAATTGGAATTTTGATTTAGTATTGTGATCTGATTTGTAAGGAAGGGACTCGAAAAGTTCAGAAAAATGCTTAGAACAACTGTGAAATTAGAGTCAACTGTTCGCGATATTTATTTTCCCCTCAATATACCCCCACTCTTTTTTTTTTTTTTTTTTTTTAACAAAATCATGCCCGTAGTTTTAATGATATTAATATTTATTCCTTTAAAGAAAAGCTGAATTTTATAGTCTTACTTTGAAAGATTTTTTCCGGATGTTGTCTGAGATGTACACTGTTACTTTTCACTACCGCTAACCCATCTTGCCAGCAGCCGTTAGGAGTAATTGATGTCGATATACAATAATTATGAACATGAACGCGTCGAAACCTTTGCCTTTTTGACATTAAGCCAAATGTCTTTCAGCTTCAACGTCTAAATTTGTAAAGTTGGTGCGGCGGATGATGCTAACCAGTTAGCACCGGGCTTAGCGCTAGCTGGCTAAGGAAGTTAGCCCGTTAGCTAGCGAGCCGCGTCTGCTCGCCGGAGGCTGAGTTCTTGTTTCGCGCATTTCAAGCCTGTTCACGGATCTTCTCCGCTGAACACCAGCACGGAAATCAAAGTTAAACTCTTGTTTATGTATCAGTGTAACTATAAAAAGATGGAGGACGTTTTAAGTCGCCTTTAAAATGAAGAGATAGCATTGTCTGTGCCGCACGGCTTTTTTTTTCCCCAAACGCTGCTCTTTTGTTTTGACAAAGGAAGAGGACTTTCTTTCCCGATCCTCGCGTTTTCTTCACACATTTAGTTGTTTGGGCATATTCCTTTATTTCTGCTGTTTTGAGGCATGGCTCCACAGAAGCAGAGCCTCCCAGCGGGGCTCGGTTCTGGGGGAAAAGCCAACGGGTTGTACCAGTCCTCCTCCTCCTCCTCCTCCTCCTCCTCCTCTGCAGCAAAGAAGCCCAACATGCAACTCATTCAAGCCGACCACGAGTTGTTCCTGCAGGCCTTTGAGAGTGAGTAGCTGCTGCCTGTTGGTTAATTATTCATATTAAATGATATCAGTGTCCCAGAGTGATTTAAGGTCATTATAAGCTGCAGACAGGCAGACTCGGTGCCCTGTGATCACACATGTTGCATTGCTGGAATCCCTCATCATTTCTGTCATTGATTCACTTTCAAGTTCTGGTCTTTTTGGTTGTGACTGCTGATTTATATCAGGAGAATCAACAAGATAAAACTGAAAAATGATAGAACACAAGACTTATGTGGCTGTTGTTTCAGTGCATTCAATGGTGTCTCAATCACTGCTGAAAACCATAAAACGCGTGATTATATTGGTTAAATGCAAAATGATTGGAGTTGCACGATATAATTGGCAGATATCAGAATTTCTGTTGATTTTTGGCCATACATATTGGCCATTTATCTTACATATATTGGCTTTAATAACCACAGAATGTATGAATGTGGCACAATGCCTCATCCTATCATTGCTGCATGTTTTAGTAAGAATAAAAAAAAAAACAATACTGTCTTCTATTAGAGAATGAAATGTTGTCTTCTTTGGTCCAGTACTGGTAGGCTTTAGTAAAGGAGACATCTTGTACTCTTGCCATAAATGCTGATAGTGAAATTGGCTATGTTAAGTTTGGAAATACTGGCTTATCAGATATTATATGATATTAAAACTAGGACTGTTATAGGGATTTACTGATATCCCCTTTCTCAGATTAATGTCTTACTTAACAGGGTTGCACAATGTAAAAATTATGATGATCTTGATCAACACTTACATCTTCATTATGAACTATCATCACTAGGGATGCTCAATATTATCAGTCCAGTGTCAGTATTGGCAGATATTTGCTTAAAAAGCTGATTATCAGTATCAGCAGATATGAAAACAGAGTGGTTCAAGATGATAGGAAGGTAACAAATAACTACTTTTTACCACCAAGGTATGCAAAAAACCACACCAGGTGTGACTCCTCGTACCTAAGAGCAGGAAATTGATTCTAAATTGGCTCTATTTTCATCTGAATATTCAAAAAATGTTTTCTGGTCTGATGAGTCTTGGTTTCTGCCAAAACATTCAGACGTAGGATCAGAATTTGGTGAAAGCATGGATCCATCCTGTCTTATATTAACAGTTCAGGCTGGTGCTGGTGGTGTGGGAGATGTTTTCTTAGAACATTCGGTACCAACTCAGCATGGCTTCACCCCACAGCGTACCTGAAGATCGTTTCTGGGCATGTCAATCATCTTAAACTGGTTTCTTGAACATGTCACTGAGTTCATTGCTCAGCGATGGCCTCCACAGTCACCAGATCTCAATCCAGTGAAGTACTGTTGGGTTGTTGTAGAGTGAGAGAATCTCATCATGGATGTCCAGCCCACAAATCAGCAACTGTGTGAAGCTGTCATGTCACTGTCGACACAAACCTCTGAGGAATGTTTCTGCGCAGTGTTGAATAAATGCGAAGAAGACTGGATGCAGTTCTGAAGGCAAAAAGGGTCCAACACTATGTTAGCAAGGCTTACCTAATGAGTCTATCAGCATGTTCTTACACCCTGATCTCCAGAAAATCATGAGAACACTTTCATGTGTCAAACTTCACCAGATAATAAATCAATTTCTAGAATTAAGGTTCATTATTGAACTTCTGATTGATTTTGCAGCTCCATCCATGCTACCATGTCAGATAAAATCAAGGCAAACATGTGCAGGAGTTTTCCTGCATCTTTTCATTTGTTCCTCTTCTGCACACCTTTTGAATACTGTAGATATGACTTATTTTGCAAACTCTTTTGTATTTCATTCATTACTATTGACTAGAATCAGAAATACATCATTAATCCCCAAGGGGAAATTAATTTGTTTCGGTTGCTCTTATAGCAGTAGGAATATCTAACAAAGACATTAAAAAAGATAATAGCATGAAAAAATAAGTAAGCAGGTAAAATTTAAATAAGTAGGTTGCAACATGCAGTCTTTGAGCTGTATCAACTTCCTTATGTAGGAAAAAATGAATAAAAGTGAGACTATAAACAAGGCCAAGGAATTTACACTGTTCACATTAACAATATTTTCAATATGAGTATAAATATGACAGCACTGTGTGAGAGTAGACCACATTTGACCAAAATGCAACGTTCATCATGATCATTGAAATAACACAATGTGTATAATTTTGATACACTTTGTACAAAAAGGTAGAAGTAACAAGTATTTCTGCAGACTCTGTCGAGATTTAATATAATTTAAAGAAGTGCAGACGCATCTTCTGAATGTTTTTATATTTACCCGTTTAGTCAACAACTTCTTTGAGTTATCTCTGAAAAACTGCAGAAAGAATCAGTTCAACACCATCCTTCGCAAACTTGATAGGTTATTTTGGACTGAAAATATTTTTCTCACTGTAAATAAAGAGTAATAACCAACTAATGTGCTTATATTTGTTTTCAGAGCCAACCCAAATCTACAGATTCCTCCGCACCAGAAACTTGATCGCCGTGAGTGTCCCTCTCATGATTGACTTTATCGTTTCTCTTTCCTGCCTGCGTGTTGAAGTGCAGAGTCACACTTCATGTTTTTTTTATCTTTCAGCCCATATTCCTGCACAGAACACTCACCTATATGTCTCACAGAAACTCTAGGAATCACGGCAAAAGGTAAGACAAAGTGCTTTCATGTTGTTTTCGGCACAAGTTTTGCTTTAAGGAATTCCAGTCCAGAGGAGAAAAGTTTGAGACTTTAATTCCTGCTTGTGTCTTTTTTTTCTGATTGATCTCCTTGTATTAACGTGGAGTTGAGCTGGTGTGAAGTAGTTCTGCCTCTTAGAAAGCAGGTCAAGTATCATGTGGATTGAGAGTTAACTGACGTGTGGGCTGCTGTAGGCGGGGCTGGATGATCTGTTAAAGCTGAGATATGAAAGAGGTTTCAGTTAGGCCACTTTGCATACAGTCACTGTACAGAACAGTCAGGGGCTGCCAGCGGTTAGCTCTGATAACGTGGATGTTCAGAGGAAGGACTGGAGCAGCTCATGCAGTTTTATTTGTTAAAGGTGGGCTCTGTGGAATTGTAGGGCAGAGTTTTATATTTACTTTTCCTCAAGAAAGTGTTTTGCCAGTATTTTTACTTTGTCTGTGAGCAAGAAAACACTAAAATTTCTCAGTGGTTCTTGATGAATCTTTCAGGGAATGTTGGTCTCGTCACAGAGAAGAAGCAAAACATTTTTTTGTGGGCATCCGAAACTGGACGCAGATCCAGGATTTTTTTTAAGTAATTGTTTACGTTGCAAGAGATATCAGCATCAGAATCAGAATTTGTATTAATTGCCAATTAGGGCTGGATGACATGGCATAAAGATAAAATCCAGATTTTATTAACAACACTTGATTTACATTTAAATCTATTTTTTTCCCTCTCGAAAATCAAAAGAAAAAACTCCAAGTGACACAAAAATGACAATCAAGTTTTGCCTTTATGTTTTTAAAATAGATTCCCAAACCAAACAGAACTTCCTCCTTAAAGTGCATTCATAAAATGCGGATTATGTGGTTTGTCTTCTTTTGTTGTTGTTGTTGAAAAAACTAGATATATGATTTCATTCGATTTTTTTCCCTCTCAAGGAAAAATCTTGAAGTGACGCAAAAATATGAGACTCAAGTTGTGCTTTTATGTTTTCAAAATATATTCTGAAACTAAACAGAATTTCACTTAAAGAGTTAAGTTGCATGCGGTTATTGTTTCATAAATTGTTGAGAATGTAGTTTGAATGTAGGCAGGTTTGTCTACATAAACACTGAAGGATGAGCTATTTTCACTGCATTTTAATATGAAACTCTCTGATCAATAGTTAATCTCATTTAAAAAAACAAATAAAAACCTAAACATGTGCTTGTTCTAAACCTGACAGGTCCTTCCATCATAAAAACGGTACATTTTCAGTATTTATATTTTTAAACATTGCAACAACTTACAATTGGAGTAAGTCAAGACATAATCTTGATTTTTAATTTTTAAATCTTCTGCAGAAAATAATTAAATATATTGTCCAGCCCTATCGCCAACTACTCTTGCACATACATGAATTTGACTTTGTAAATTGGTGCAAAGACAATCAATGTATAGTTGGGATAAATAAAGACTCAGGAGGAATAAAATAAAGTGTAAAAATAGGAAGCAAATTGAATGAGGTAGATATAAAAATGTACTATATAACTATACAACAGGCACAAAAAAGAACCAAAATAGAACCCAACAATAAGTACAGCAGGGTGCAGTGAAGGAGCTGTACAGATGAGCTGTGATTTCTTTTTTTTTTTTAACAGTATAAATATGAATATTTTACTCATTGATTTTTTTGCACATCACTTACTTTGCTGCTCTGTACTCCGCTGTATACTGTCCCTTGGGTTATGTTAATGTTGTAAATATCATCCTTATTTTTGTTTATATTTGATGAGCCTAGATTATGGTTATATTCTTATTTTGTATTTCATTTTATTTATTTTGTATATTGTGCTGCTTACCGCCTTATTTATTGCTTTTATATCTCTATATGGCTGATACCAGGACCTCAGTAACTAGTTTAGTTCTTTTCTCTTGTAAGTGCAGACTGGAATGACAAATAAAACTCCTTTGAATCCCTTTGAATATAAATATAAATAAAGTCTGCAGAGGATATAATTTGGCTGGATGTTGTCAGAAAACCCTTGGTGAGATTTGTGCTGTTGGAGCGGTTCTAACTAATTATGAAGATGATGAGTTTGTATTTTGTCAGTAGGTTTTTTGAGCAGGGTTCTCAGACTTTAGTTTTGCTAATGTGGGATTAAAAAGTGCAGTTTTGGTACCAAATATTGAGCATAATTTTTGCCCAGCTTACAGAAATGTTTAACTACTGCACCACCATTTTGTCAGTATTTTTGTGGACTCTTTGGTTTCTTTGCTCCCTTTAAGAGGAGGGAATCTGTATAAATGAGACAGACTTTAAGCCTAAATAAAACCAGCTTCAAACAGAAGATTTAGAAACATTTCAATTGTCACACAAGCATCCAGAATGTGAAGCCTGTTTGTTGTGTCTCTAAATAGTTAAAAAAAAAGAGAGGGAAAGAAAATGAATTTTGGCAAATTAATTAAACATAACAGCTTGTTCTCTTAATAATCTTCATCTAACTCCAAAACTCTTTCAGCTCTACCAACAGCGCTGGTAGTTTTGCAGGTTTAATTCCCAGTCCTTATTTGGTCATAACTCCTCTGACATGGACTTTCCCTTTTTAAAATAAGCTCACAGTGAGACTAACACTGGCTGCAGCTCTACGTTTTCAGGGCTGTAACTCCTGACTTGAAGCGGGGGTACAATAGGGAACTCAGTGACACGTTTTCTGCTGCTGCAGGTCGACTCGGTTTCAGTTTCTGCTGAACTCGTGCTTCACGCTTCAGGCACTTGCAGTACCGACTGTGACTGAAGGTGAAAAAATGGGCACGCCACACCTCACTTACAACTTAGATTCATTCACAAAACATTAATAACTGGAATTAGTAGTGATGCATTGATTCTGAAAATCAGGGCAGCTGATAGGTATTCAGAGTAATAATTGAGTCATGCCACTTTTCATTTTTACTTGTTTGGTGGAATTTCCCGAGATTTCATTCTCAAGTTATTGTTGTTGCAGTTTTGTGAGAAGAACCAGAGCTTGAATAAGTTCAGAGGCTGATGTTCATGTTGGCTTATGATTCTCATAATATGGCACAGCGAACAGTTTCTTTCTTGTTTTTGCAATTCAGAGCTGCTTATTTTTTATCATTGTGACAAAGCTTTTATTTAGGATTAACTGATGCATCAGTTTAATATCAGAAGTGGCAGATCTTCAACTGTTGTGTTATCTGTTATCTGTTTCATTTTGGTGTCATGTAGGATGCACAATATTGAATTTTTGCCAATATCCGATATGTTGATATTCCTGAACACATAATTGCTGATACCAATATTGATACCGATATTTTTTGGACAAAAGTATGCAGTCTTCACTTAACTAAAACTGACTGTTTCTTATTCATGACAATTTATTTATGTTGGAAACAGAATTAGCAACAAGAAAAACATTTTTTTTCCTCAAAAGACAATAATATTGGTGCCTTAATGTAGGCATTAGGTGACTCTGCTACGCGGACGTGCTTTGTTTGGTTGACCTACTGTAATCTCTGGATTATAACACACATTCTTTGCTTTTAAATAAACTCTAATTTTTTGGGTGCGCATTATACACGAGTGCAAGCAAAATACTTCCCACATTTCGTCTCCCCAACATCGCGATTGCGACACATCTGATACAAAAAGCCAAAAGACAAAATATTGTCTTTCTCTGTCTTTCTCTGCGAAGACACTGGTAAACACCGGGCGCTGCCATCTTGTGAGCAAGGGGACGCAAAATAACTGCGCTGTGATTGGTCAAAGACATCAGCATGTTGATAGGTGCTCTCTGATTGGTCGGTACACTACATGAGCATGCTTGGGCAGAAATGGAGTAATCGCACATGCATGAAGCAAAAGATGTTTCCGCATCCATTTGAGAGGAAAATCACGTACGGTATTAGTGGAGAAAATACTGAAATTTCATTGATTAAAACTTTGAATAAATGTCATCTTTGAGTTGTCTGAGAGATTAAGGTTTGGGTAAAATTTGGGTGCCTGTTATATTCGAGTACAGTATTTTCCAGGCAAAAATCTTGAAAATATGGTGTGCATGTTATAATAGAGAAATTACGGTACTTACAAGCATGTCTGCGTTAGTTTGCGCAGACGCCCTGCGGTTTAGTTTTGTATGTATTTCTTTTGAAAATTACAGGAAGTGCTAATCTTAGTCTAAAAGTAGATAATGTAACATAATGTGGTTAAAAAAAAACAAGTCACAACAAGCACACAGAACCATGTAGAGTTGCTGAAGAGTTTATCTGATGACTGGAGGCAAAGGCAGAATACTACCCATTGACAGCTAACCTAATTAGCAGTATGGGCAAGCTCTGCCTGTCTCTTTCTTGTTACTGCACGCAGTCGAAAGAATGGTGTGTATCTGCTTGTCATGGACTGGGGAGTGAGGCAAGACACGAAAACAAAGAAACTTTTGCGTATCCCTTTAAATTAACAAGCATTAAACTATATCCATGTAGCATATTGGTAACAAGACGTGCCAAAACACTGCAGCATGAATTACTGATAATGTGACTGACAGCATTCATAGTTGCAGCTATTTCTTCTGAAATAAAATGAAACAAAAGCCTCAAAGCTGCAGCACAGTGCTCCAGTGATTAAAGTCAGCTGGGTGCGTTAAGCTGCCGGGGTTGTTCGGAGCCCTGCAGTAAAATCAAACCAGTTTGATTTCTTGTTTTTGATGTGAGTTTCTGAACAGTCACACACATGTTTCCTGTTACTTTGCCTCATTATACCTTTGCTCAGGTTGACGTTGAACAGATTTATGTGACTCTGTTCGTCATTTGCGCTCCGAAAGGCCCCAACACGATCCAGGTGTGTGTGTTTTCTATCTGATTTCAGGTTCGGCACACAAAAGAGAAACATGTCGTTTGAATTTTACAGAAAATGCTGCATCTTCAAACAGCCTGTGAAGCAGATATTGTCTTCAGTGAACCCGGTGTAGCCTGGCTCTGATTTACGCTCAGATAGAAATCTGCTCATGTATAATGTGACCTGTTGTCCTGCCAGTAGGAACAGTCTGTTACAGTAACCCCCGCTGTTTGTGTGCATGTTCAGGAAAAGCTTCAAGGTCGACAATCTGCTGTTCAAAGTGGAGAAGATGAGAGGGGAGCAGGAGACCCACAGGTAAACAGTCCACATGCTGATCTTCCTTCTGTTGTGTTTTTTATGCTCAAAATACTTTTAAGTTTGCAAGAGGAGGACCTTGAATCTGTAGAAAGCTACTCTGTACTGTGCATGTAGGGCAATTGCAGAGGATACGTGGAAACAAAAAATATTTTTTTTTCCAACTTGAAAGTACTGAGATAAGCCAGTCAATAAAATGGTAAGTGTGTGCTACAACTAGTTTCCCTGGGGAGACAATAACCTGTGCCACAGGTTGTCTTTTGTAGACACTTCCTGAGTGTTCGGTGCTCTGGTGTCGCTGTAAATGGGCTGGTTTCACTGAGTTATTTGCCAGGACTTCACCGCAAAAGAAGCACTGAGGCTGCAATGGGTCCGCAGACATAGAAGTGAATCCATATAAACCCGGCTGATTACATTCTACTTTTGAAGGATTATCAACACGTGAGTGAGGGGGTACTCATGGTATGACAAAAAGACTCAGGGGGTACACAAGACAAAAAAGGTTGGGAAACTACCATCACCCACTTAGTTTCCCATTCAGTATAAACTTTCTCAGTGCTGCAATACACTGAAATATGAAACGTACAGCTTGGCATTAAATATCAGGGGCGTCTGACATTATTGGCAGGCCTAGATTTTACCACACAGAAGATCTACGAGAATCAGTGAAGGGACAGATGACAGATCAATAATGGCATTGGCATCATTATCAAATCTTATCATTCCCCATTCATGAATTAGAAGATTAAGAGTGATTTAAAGACTTTTGTAGCATTAAAAAGTGCACAGGCTCATCCTCTGTTTCTTATCATCTTTACTCCAGAGTCAGATCTCTCTCCTGACTTCAGACTTAACTCCAAAGTACTTCCTGTTCAGCCTTTAAAGTCTCTTCCTTTGCTAAAACCCTGTCTTTAAAGACACTGACAGTCTCTGTTTTTGTTTCCACAGCTTAGCCTCTAATCTGCAGCTCACCTTTACTGGCTTCTTCCATAAAGCTGGTAAGTTTGTCCTTCTCGCTGTCTTTAACCTTTTTTAGATATAGCCTTTATCCTCATCCTCGTATGCTGTATTTTCTCAGGGAAGCCATCTCAGGACAGTGAGAACGAGCAGAACTCTGTTTCTCTGGAGGTGCTGCTGGTCAAAGTCTGTCACAAGAAGAGAAAAGTGAGTATTTTGTTTGAAAAAGTTGCACTTTGACATTGTTCATTTTGTTGTCTAATTATTTTCGTCATAGTTTTCATCAACAACCTTTTTTTCCCCTGATGAAAACTAGACAGTAACTAATAAAAACAAGTGCACATGGACAAAGCTTAAACTAAATTAACTGACATTTTCATCAAGTTAGGAATATATCCAATCACAGCTACTTTGGTTGGTGGTGGTGGGATAAGTTGTGGAGCGATCCAATCAGAGCTCCTCTCTCTATGAACTGATATATTCATGTAGAGCAGGTTCACTGTTTGTTGTCAATTCTGGTATTGTAACTGAGATGCTCTGCCAGGTAGCCTAAATAAAGGTGACTGCATTTCACACAAAAGTTAAATTTGTTTCTGTTCATTTATACATTCAAGCTTTACTAGCATTCAGTTAAGGGTTATTAGATGTTTCATTTTATCCAAGTGTAAAACATGACTTCAGAAATTCAAGGAAACATAAAAATGCCTTACACTTTACACTTCATATTTTAGTCGACTAAATTTACAGTAGATTTCATCGACTAAAACTAGACTAAAATTGAAACAATTTAGATGACTAAATTATGACTCAAACTAAACAATATTGTTAAAAATATAACTAAAGCTAAATTAAAAAGTGCGGTCAAAACTAAGACTGCACGTTAAAGTTTTTCAAAATATATATTTTAACAAATGTAAATCTCTCCAAATTTTTGGACACTGAAAACAATTGTACATTTTGTAAAGATGATCAAGAACCATTTACACATTTATTTTACTGCTGTACATATTCAATTAAGTTTTGGACTCGACTGGAAGAATATATGTTGTGCAAAAGCTAAATTGAATGTAAAATTTGAATGTAAAAATATAATCACATATTTTGTTCATGATATTACCAGATTGAATTTATCACAAACTTTTGTTTGGAAAATTTCATCTGCATTTGCTACATTTGTTTTTCATGTGGATTTAAAAGAATACATCAAATCCTTAAGATGTACAAACACAAAGTGAGGAAACTATTAAGTTATATGATACATGGTTTAAGACGAATAATACATATTCCTGCATTTTTCATTTATTTTTATTATTAATTCTGATTATAGTTGATTATTTGTCTCAAACGTCCTTCTGCCGTTTTTTTAACCCATGACATTGTTTTCTTTATCACCAATGGCTGATCACATCTGTTTTATCTGAATGTGTTTGTGTGATATTTACATGAAGTTTGTTAAAAAAAAAAAAAAAAAAAGGAAGATAAGTTTTATTTTCAAAGCTTTTGAACATCTCAAATGTTCTTCCCCCTCCAGGATGTGAGTTGTCCGGTGAAACAGGTCCCCACTGGGAAGAAACAGGTTCCTCTGAACCCCAACGCTAAAGCTGGAGTGCAGGCCAAGTCCGGCTCCTTTCCCTCCCTGCTGGTGCCGAGCAGCGAGTTTGAGCCCAGCAACTCTCACATGGTGAAGTCCTACTCGCTGCTCTTCAGGGTATCGAGGCCCGGATGCTCCTGGACACAGATGAACGGTCTGACCAACGGAGAGAATCACCACAGCAGAGGTGAGCAGACTACTGAAGATCATCTGCCAAAGGGGGTTGTGACTTTGTCTTTCTCTGGTTTCAGTAGAAGATCTGTTTTGAGATTGTCAAGGTTAACGTAGTTTTGTGTTCTCAGTCGGCTTTTTAACGTGGACACGAGTAATCGGAATAAGTAGTGATATATGGTCCACGATAACAAGATAATCACAATTAAGCGTTTCTGCAATAATTGATATATTGCAAATAAAAGTATCAGTATGTCACAATCATCGATTTTGTCTGTCCCTTTAATGTTGGCTTTCATGACAGGAGAGAGGGACAGTGGATAGGCTTGTGAAAGGGGGTGAGAGAAAGTAGGGGAAGACCCTTTCTGCGCCATGTTTTATTAATTAAAATGTCGAGTGTTAAAATGGCAGCGTATCGATAATCACATCGTGGGAGGGAGGGTGATGATAATCGATGATATTGTCACAATCTTTTTAAACCGATGCTCTGTGGCTGTTTGAGCTGCTGTGTTAAACTGAACAGGACCTGACTGTCCAGCTTTATGCCTCTGTTTGTGTTGTGTGTCTATTCTTTTATGTTATGGTTTTTTGTGATTGTTTTTTGTTTTTATTGTGAGTTTTTCCTGTCTTATTGTGAGTGCTTTTAATTAACTGCTGCACACCAAATCTCCCTTTAAGGGACAATCAATAAAATGAAGTTGAAGTTAAAACTAGTAGCCTAAAAGCTGATTATTGGCATCAGTAGAAATGCGCATGACCAAAGGAGGAAAACATAGGAAACACAAATAAATCATAATAATTCACCGATCAGGCAAAAGATATTTACTACTGACAGGTGAAATGAATAACACTGATTATCTTCACCATGGCACCTGTTAGAGGATGGGATGTATTAGGCAGCAAAGGAACATTTTGTCCTCTAAGTTGATGTTAGAAGCAGGAAAAATGGGCAAGTATTAGGATTAGAGCAAGGATGACATGGCCAAAGTGTGACGGAGCAACGATTGGGTCAGAGCATCTCCGTTTTTATTTTTATTTTTTAATTATTTTTTATCAATCTATTGTTCTATCGATTTATCATTCTGTCGTTCATTTATTCTATCATTCCATCTATCGTTCTATCCATTGTTCTATCTATTGTTCTATCTATCGTTCTATTGTTCTATCATTCTATCCATCATTCATTTGTTCTATCATTCTATGTATCGTTCATTGTTCTATCGTTTTCATTCTATCTATCATTCTTTCTATCTATTGTTCATTTGTTCTATCATTTTATGTTCTGTCGTTTTATCTAGCGTTCTGTTGTTCTGTCTATCTATCATTCTATCTATCTATCTATCTAATTATCATTCTGTCTATCGTTCTGTAAGTCATTCTGTCGGTCTGCTTGTCTATCTATCTATCATTCTTTCTATCTATCTATCATTCTTTCTATCTATCTATCTATTTATCTATCTATATATCAATCAATCCATCTATCTATGTATTTATCTATCTATCATTCTTTCTATCTGTCTATCTATCCATCTATCTATCTATCTATATATCAATCAATCCATCTATCTATGTATTTATCTATCTATCATTCTTTCTATCTGTCTATCTATCCATCTATCTATCTATCTATCTATCTATCTATCTATCTATCATTTTGTCATTCTGTCTATCGTTCTGTAAGTCATTCTGTTGGTCTGCTTGTCTATCTATCTATCTGTCATAGCTGCCCCCCTTTGCTACTGTAGCACTGCGTATTTCCCTGTGTTGGACAAACAAAGGTTTATTCTATTCTATTCAACTTTGTTCTATTCTAGACGAGCTGCTGTTGCTCAAACAGGTTAGTTTAGCACAGTCATGACATTGTGCTTTGAGACAAAAAACATAAGTGTTATCTTATTAGCCCTCCATAATACTACTCATCTTTCAGGAAGCTCTCAGGCTCAAGAAGGTTGGTGACTCCTGTGTTGAACAATATGAATAAATTGTTCTTCTCTTATTGTTTTCTCAACTTCAGGAAGAAATAAATGTGTCTTTGATTACAGAGATGATAATCACCAGAAATATTCCCTCAAAGAAATGATACCAAACTGGAAAAAATGAAAGCTCTGTATAAGGCCACGTGGAGAAGTTCATGTGTGAATCATTTCATTATCTGCTTCAGATTTTGCAGAGGAAGTGATGAGCAGGAAAAGGAGGAGCTCTTCTATCAGGGACGAGGGAGAAACCACATTTGTGGCTCAGATGACGGTCTTTGATAAAAACAGGTGAGACTCATGCTGGCTCAGACACACTGTCTTCTTCTTACTCTTTCATTGTATCTGCTGTAATTCCTGTTTTTGTTGTCACTAAGTGTTCAGGTGCACAAAGAAAAGTGAAACATGAATCTAGCCTCCAGTTTGTCCTGCAGGGTTTAAGATGAGAAATGTTTTTGTGTGCAGACGTCTGCAGTTGTTGGACGGAGAATACGAGGTGTCTATGCAAGAGATGGAGGAGTGTCCGGTCAACAAGAAGAGGGCGACCTGGGAGACCATCCTGGATGAAAAGGTGTGAATGTGATTTACATGTTCAAGGCAGGAAGAACTAATATTGCAAGAAGCACTTTTGTCTTTGCTGAACTAAAGAAGGGGGTTAAATCCTGTCTTCCATTACTTCTGAGAAAATACTTTTGGTGGTAGCCAGTGTCGTCTTTTACTCTGTGGTGTGCTGTCAGTCTCGCACACCGTCATCAGAAACCAGAGGAGCCTGTTCAGCCCAAGACTGCTCCTTCCCAAGTGTCAACGAATGCACGTTGGTTTGAGGCGCTCTGTTTTACGACAGTGCAGTTACACTCAACGTCCATAGAGGCCACTAGAGCGCAGAAAGCAGGATTCTTACATACAGGGGCTTTAAAAATTCAAAGAAGAAGACCTTGACATACTTTATAAAATAATTTAAGAACAGTTCAACAAAAATAATTAATGTAAGAGAAAATATATGAACAGTTATAACTATAATCTATCTGCTCAAGACATTTTAAAATCCTGAGTACAAAGTGCACAACACAAAACAGCAGTTAAAACACAGAAGTACGCCTATGGATATTCATGCATAAGAAGAATACTTTAATAAATACTCACATCAAATTGATATTTGTCCCACTTATTTAGATCTAGCTATGATATAAGTCTATACTAAAGTCAGCTCTAAGCTTGTTTACTTGTTTACTCTTTCTGCAGCGTTTGCCTCCGTTTGAGAGTTTCTCTCAGGGTCCAACCCTCCAGTTCACTCTTCGTTGGACCACTGACTCCACCGATCGCTCCACGGCTCCTGTGGCCAAACCGCTCGCCACCCGAAACTCTGAGACCAACCAGGAGAGCAGAGCCAGCACCCTGAGATCCACACACAATAACAGTGAGGAACCCCCAGGACAAAGTTCAAGTGATGTGGAAATATCAACCATGAGTGAGACTAACGGGCGCTGGTGTTTTTTCCTTTATGCTGCAGCAGTTAAAGAATCAATAAATCCTGACGTGCAAACGAGAAGAGAATTAATCTCAGCTGAGCCACGACAGAAACTACGAATCTTTTACCAGGTTGGTCTCACCAGATCCACATCATGTTCTGTAAATACACAAGTCTGAATTAAGTCAGGTTCAGTCTGGATTATTATAAATTCTGTAAATACACAGAGTCTGAATTAAGTCAGGTTTATTTGGATTAATTCAACTTCTGTAAATACACAGAGTCTGAATTAAGTCAGGTTCAGTCTGGATTATTATAAGTTCTGTAAATACACAGAGTCTGAATTAAGTCAGGTTTAGTCTGGATTATTATAAATTCTGTAAATACACAGAGTCTGAATTAAGTCAGGTTTATTTGGATTAATTCAACTTCTGTAAATACACAGAGTCTGAATTAAGTCAGGTTTATCTGGATTAATTCAAGTTCTGTAAATACACAGAGTCTAAATTAAGTCAGGTTTATCTGGATTAATTCAAGTTCTTTAAATACACAGAGTCTGAATTAAGTCACGTTTATCTGGATAAATTCAAGTTTAAATGGAATATTTTAAAAGGTCACTCATTTTTTATTATTTTTCTATTTTTCCGCCCAGTTCCAGTACAACCACAACAAGCGGCAGCAGACGGAGGCCAGAGACGACCTTCACTGTCCTTGGTGCACGCTGAACTGCAGGAAGCTCTACAGTCTGCTCAAACACCTCAAACTGTCGCACTCCAGATTCATCTTCAACTATGTGGTGAGACAGACTCACAACAGGAAATCCAAAGACACATAAGATAGATTTTAAGATGTCAAAGCACAAAAACTCAAGTTGGAAAAATGAGTTTGAAAGCCCAGTTTGTAAAATTAGTGACTTTGAGATTCTGATTTAGATTTTGAAAGAGTTAAGGCTCAGTAAAGATTAATTTTACTCAACACAAATTTTGTATTGATCAGAAGTTACTCATGATAAAATTGATGTCATATATTTAACAATACTAGAAAGCACTCAGAGTGCAAACCTCTGCCAAGGTAGCTCACATATTGCTGTTACATATATGAGCAATAGTTCCATGATAAAGGTACCATCATAATATGATTCATTGACCCTGAAAACCCACACCTAGCACTCAGAATCATGTTGATGTCATTATTAGTTAGATCAGGGGTCACCAACCTTTCTGAGCCAGAGAGCTACCAAAAAGTTGAGGAGTATTATGAGGGGGGGCTACTTATTTGATTTAATGTTCCTCAAGAGTGTACATTTTCATAGTTTACCTTAAAATATTTAAAACTATACATATAATAGGCTACATATGAGCTGTACGTTTACCTTTTACTCTGAATGATTTTTCTCAATAATTATTATAACTGATGAATAAATGATATATGAACATATTACTTACATACATCTTTGATAATTTATCTGCTAAACTTAACTGATGTGAACAACAGTCTGTAAGGGCTCTAGAGACGTGGGGTCAGGACAGCATGTAAAAAAATAAACTTTGACCCCCTGCAGGACAAGGTTGAATACAAAATAGACGGTTTTAAAATGTGACACACATTAAATTTGTTATTTTTTGTATTGATGTAAGCATGATTTGTTTGCAAAACATGAAATTTTACTTAAAAATGGTTATCTATTCCAAGCTCTATGGTGTTAATGAGATGCTACCAAATGCTCACGGGCACCCTGCTGGCTACCCCTGAGTTAGACAGTTATTGGGCAAAAACGATAGTTCACTAATGGCAGTCATCTGGATCACCACCAAAATCTTATCATTTTTAAGTTGGGCCATTACCAACATCTCCTGAAAATTTCTGCAAAATCCATCCAGTAGTTTTTGTGTAATCTTGCTAACAAACAAACAAACAAACAAACATACGCCGGCAAAACATGACCTCCTTGGCGGAGATGATAAGCACCTCCATCAAAGAAGTGCTGTTTTCTTTACAGTTTGTTTGTCTGACCGTCTATGAGCGAAGATAGTTATTAAAGTTCTTATTGGATTTTGATGACATTTATTTTGAGGGAATGTCATAACCTGGCACACCAGATGAATCATTAAATATATTTCACTAGTCCATCTGGGAAAGAGCTCATAAAAAGTGTTTTGGGAGGACAGAACCTTTCAGAAGCATATCCTGCAGGTGATTGGATGATTGTTCCGTCATTCTCCATCATTATGGGCCAATCAGGTAATGCAGTAGGAGGGAGCTACTGCACTACAGGACGTGATCCCCTTTTAAACAAACTCTTATCAAAACGTGGGAAGTGGAGCAAAACTATCCTTACTATAGAGAAGTTTGTAGGGCTGGATTTTGATTTTCATTTAATAAAGAAATGTGGTCCAGATCTGCTAAAACTGCTCCTGAAGCTGTTAGCATCTATGCTAACATAAATGAAGTGAGCAGTCACTTCCTGCTGTCTTCCCGCTCGTAGCTCCACCTCTTTCTGCTCTAAAGGACTCTGATTGGGCCTCTCTCAGTGGAGCTTCGCAAGAAGGATCTGCCTGATACAGATATTGAATCAGGCTTATTCGAAATTGAAACAAATGGATGAATAATGTATAAAAAACTTAAATAAATGTTGTGAAAAAATTCTAATAAAAATCTAACAAAAAGATAAGAATAAAAAGGTCACAAACAGAATTACAAACATCTAAAGTAGCATAATAAAAAATAAATTTACTCAGAATGGATAAATAATGTATAAAAACTAATAAATGAATGTTATGAAAAAATTCAAACAAAAAATTTAGCAAAAAAGATAAGAATAAAATGTCACAAACAAACATCTTAAGTAGCGTAATAGAAAATAAATTTGTTCAGAAAATCTACAGAAATTTACTGAATATAAATACTGTTTCCAGAGAAAAAGAATGTTTTGTCCAAATGTGATAAAAACATTCGAGTATTCTCATCCTTGTAGACATGTGAGAGTGTTGTCTTTGTCTGATTTTATTTTAGTCTTCACTAGTTTTGCGATGAATTATTTATTGAAACTCTCTGATCCGCGTCAGCCTCATCCCAAAGGAGCGAAGATCGAGGTCTCCATCAACGAGTGTTACGATGGCTCATACGCAGGAAACCCTCAGGACATCCACAACCAGCCGGGCTTCGCCTTCAGCAGGAACGGCCCGGTGAAGAGGACGTCTGTCACGCACGTCCTCACCTGCAGGTACCCAACATGCCGTCTCTCCTCTGAATCATCTCTGCCGGTCATGTCTTTGTTTGTCTCCGTCCTGGAAGTCTGTCTGTGTTGTGATAAATGTCCCTCTGTCCAGACCCAAGAGGACGAAGCCCAGCCTGTCTGAGTTTTTGGAGTCCGAGGACGGCGATCGGGAGCAGCAGAGGACGTACATCAGCGGGCACAACCGTCTGTACTTCCACAGCGACAGCTGCACGCCGCTGCGGCCTCAGGAGATGGAGGTGGACAGCGAGGACGAGCGAGACCCCGACTGGCTCAAAGAGAAGACAGCAAAGGTCAGTGCGGGGCGGAGGAGACGTCCACTTTATCTTACAAGGAGAGGCTAGTTTATTAACCCTGTAAGCTAAAGTGACTTTATATTATTTTAGGCTTTTTAAGAGCTTTTTCACACCTGCTTCTGAAAACGATCTGTAGGTTTGAACAGAGAAAAGGGAAATGGAAGTCTTAATGTCTGTGATTCTTCTTCATAAACATTGTTTTTTACTATAAATAAAAATAGCAGCTGATAATGCAGTATTTTCTTTCAGATAATTAATTTTACACTCCCAAACTGTGTTAAAAATCACTCTTTTCTGTGGCTCTTGTAACATTTTACAATCTTGTAAGCTGCTTTTAATACAGTGTTAATTTCGACAGCACTTTTAAACTTAGTTTTAGTTATGATCTTTTGCCTAAAATATCTTTTAGTCATAATTTAGTCATCCAAATTGTTTTCATTTTAGTCTACTGTTAGTCGATGAAATCTACTGCAAATTTAGTCGACTAAAGTGTAAAGCGTAAGGCATTTTTTTATGTTTCCTTGAATTTCTGATGTCATGTTTTACAGTTTGATAAAACGAAACATCGAATAACCCTTTATTGAGTGTTAGTAAAGTTTGAATGTATAAATTAACAGAAACAAAGTTAACTTTTGTCTGAAATGCAGTCAGCTTTATTTAGGCTACCTGGCAGAGCATCTCAGTTACAATACCAGAACTGACAACAAACAGTGAACCTGCTCTACATGAATATATCAATTCATAAAGAGAGTAGCTCTGATTGGATCGCTACACAACTTATCCCACCACCACGAAGCTAAGGCAGTTTTGATTGGATGTCCCTCTTAACTCATCCAACCTTTCCTCACAACTAAAGTACCTGCAATTGGATATATTCCTAACTTTCCCTACTTTCTACGTGATGAACATTTTTGTCCATGTGCACTTGTTTTTATGTAGTTCTGGTCTTGTTTTCGTCAGGGGAAAAAGGTTGTAGACAAAATTAACACTGTTTTGATGCTGACTTGCGTTCACCTTAAATAAGGATGTTCTTCAGAGATTTTTTGAGTATAAATGAAGGTTAATATATTGATTGAGCAGTTTTGGCTGAAATCTTGTTCCTCTGCTTTCCCTGCAGCAAATCGAGGAGTTCACGGACGTCAACGAGGGGGAGAAGGAGATCATGAAGTTGTGGAATCTTCACGTTATGAAACACGGGTGTGTATCAAGAAGGAATGAGAAGTCCTCCTCTTTAGTCATTGCTGCCTCTCGTCAACTGTTTTGGCTGGCTTAATACATTTTTCAAATCAGAACCATTTTTGCATATTTTCCTCCTTTGTCATGCTTAAAAATTCCTTGCATTGGATTTTAGCATGACTTTCGACCCCTCTGTTTCAGCCCTGCTTGGAACAGGCTGTTTTTCCATAATGTTATGTTCCATTTATCTCAGAACTTGGATGTTATAGCTGAAAATTTCATCACATCCTTCTTAACAAATTACGCTTGGGGTGATTGAAATGACAAAGCCCTGACCCAAAGGCACACTTGAGTTCTTCAGGGGTTCAGT
Source organism: Cetoscarus ocellatus (assembly GCA_037902135.1). Lineage (NCBI taxonomy): Eukaryota > Metazoa > Chordata > Actinopteri > Labriformes > Labridae > Cetoscarus > Cetoscarus ocellatus. The sequence continues at coordinate 474,824 of JBAMNC010001454.1, forward strand.
ATATGCATTACATGCAGATGTGGTGCAATACGAGCGATGTTTATCACTTCAAAAGTTCTCTTCTACCATAGAACATGTCCAGGGGATCACTGCCAGACTAAAGACTCATATAATACAGTTTAATTTGGGTTTAGAGAGAGCTGGTATAAGAACGGCCTAGTACAAAGAAGGTTGGGGACCACTGCTTAAGAGAACTTTCGTGTCCTCGTACTTGTTGTCTCTTTTTGGTTGGCAATGATGACAATATGTTTGCTTTTGAATGCATAGACTCTGGTGATCCTACAGCCGAGCTTATGGCCTATTATCTGTATCTCTGCACCCTTAACAGAAGTTTTCAGACCTGCGAGTGGTCCAGCGTAAAGGGGCATTCTGTTGAAGTATCTGACTTCAGAGATCAGATGAAATGCACCATAAATCCCTATGAGCTGATTCTCTCTCTTCCCCCTCTTGAAATGGATCGGGGTTTAGTTTTTCAGTGATGTGCTCTAATGTTTACTGTGTCTGTTCCATGCATGAATATGGCTGTGGCATGAACAAACACCAGGCTTAGGGAGTGTCTCACATATGGAGAGGAGGGAATTCTCTTACCTTTGGGGGGCTGTAAATTGACCCTTTGGCATACTTTTGTACTAAGCCATTTTAAAAAGTGTGTTTTGTGTAAAATGGGACCTTTACAGGATTTCTGCCGAAATCAGCCAGACAAATGTAATGCTTTTTAATGCCATTTTAATGCTATACTGTAAAATTCTGAATACCATGATTGTGAACTCAAGAAAAAATCTACTTTTTTTTGTAAAACATGTTTTTTATATGAAAACTATCCCTACAAATATCTCATCCTTAGCTTATCAGACCTTATGGAGCTGAGAGAAATGTATGTAACACTGGAGGAGGACCACTAGATCCCCTTTCAGGCATGTGCCGTAGTTCGTTAGTTGTCTGCCTCTTTATGGCCGATTTGTGGCCGTTGGACTGCATGTGTGATTTCACTGCGTTGACACCCATTGTACCAAGCTTAAATTGTTTTTACAAACACTGCAAAATCCTTCTCTATCTTGAACACCACCAGGCTGTAGCCATTCTCGGGATTTCACATTTTCTAGCCATTTTTGCTGGAATTTGCATTTCCCCATTTCTCTTTTCTTCTTCCGAATGGTCCATCCCGCTGGCCACTTTCCAAACATCCGTTTTTTCTACAATTGTGCCTGACCAGCTAGACACAATTATCTCAATGATTCTGCATGTTTACACGGCTGTACATATCTGGCAAATCACAGTTTATAATTATATATTATATTACTATTATTATTATCATATATTATTAAATATTTTTCTTGAAAACTACAGAATTTTTTTTAATGCCACTGAGTATCAGATTGAATGAATTTACTTCCATGTAAGGCCTTAATTATCACAAAATCAATGTAATGACTATTAAAGCTTTTTAAGAAACACTGCTTTAAGTTAAACGTTGCTCAAAGTAGATATTAGAGCAAACTAAACTGTGTCAAACTGAGAAACCCAAAGTCTTTACTGAAAACATTTTCTTTCTTTTCTCACGTTTCCTTCCTCCTTCCAGCTTCATCGCCGATAACCAGATGAACGAGGCCTGCATGATGTTCGCCGACCACCACGCCGAGTACGTGGTCAAAAACAACCTCTGCCGCAACTTCCTGCTGCACCTGGTCAGCATGCACGACTTCAACCTGATCAGCACGTCCACCATCAACAAGGCCATGTCCAAACTCCACTTCCTCCGCAGCCAGAGGAGCACGGACAGAGACAGAGAGGACGATGAGGAAGAAGAGGAGGAGGACTGGGAGACGGCCGTGGAGTCCCAGCCCGAGCCCGACCCCGATCCAGACCTGGACCCGGCCGAGTTTAAACAGTGCAGCGACGAGACGAACAACGGCTGCCTGGAGAACGGACACCAGCATCAAGAGGAGGACCAGGAGGGCGGAGATGTGACTGAGACTATTACCAAGCAGAAACTTTGAACCTGGTTCCTCTGAAGACTTGATGCTCAGTGAAACATCTCTGAGCAGGACCTGTGATCTGGAAACAAAGTTGAGACTCAAGAATCTACAAACAGGAGACAAAAACAACCACAATACTGCAGGGACTCTGCTTTCAAGGGCAGAAAGTCGTCATTCAGTTTACAACTTTACACCCAGGAGAGGCTTCGGAGGCGTTTTCATACATGAACAAGAAAAGTTGGTGCTAAAGCTTCGTCATTTTCTTTCTATTATGCTTTAATAAGGTTAAAGCTCCGCCTCCTTCTATTTCTACCATAATAACCGACAGCAGCTAAAATCAATTCAATCCAACTTTTGATATTTAGACAGATTTTCAGACAAGTATTTGTAAATCTGGGTTTGAATGTTTTTTTGGGTTTTTTCAGGTTCTCAAAATCTCAATCATTATCAAGATTGCTCCAGCAAGTTTTTTCATCCAACCATGAAATTACTGACAGATAACAAACTGATCACTCTGAGGTTTGTAGAGGGGAGGAAAATTTCCAGAAACTTTCCATGGGAAGTTAAGCCGGGGAATTTTGGAAATACTCATAATTGGAAACTTTCCATGAGAATTATGGGACTTGACTGGAGATTGTAGGTAATTTAGACAACTGTATCATATCAAAACATAAAAATAAACAGATCAAAACAATTCAACAGATTTATTTTTACATAGAACTTTATCAAATTAAATTATTTTATTGCTCAATTAATGTTAACTTCACTTTATGTAGCTCATGGGCTCAGAAAGGTGGCCTCAATAGTCCAGGGGTCTATGAATCATCTGTGCACGTGATGGAGGAGCACAGTGCATGTAGGGGGCGATGCCTTAATACCTCTGCAGTAAGCAGTGTGCTATGTGCATGTGATTGAGAAACAACAGAGATATTCTAAAATATACTTCCTAAAATCTGATTGTTTTAGTCAAGATTATGCTGAAGTATATATTTTCCCCACCTGTATTTATAATCCCTGTTAAAGGTCCCATGTTCTGGTGTGTTTGACCGTTTAAATCCTGTCTTCGGTGTCCGGTAATCAAGTATTTGCTTTAAGTTGTTTACAAAAAGTTAAAAATTTAGTCCCTGTACAGGATCATGTGCTACTCTTTTTCCCTCCCCTCTGGAAACGCTTGCATCTGGGGGGTAGGGAGGCTATGATACTGAGCTCTGCACTGATTGGCTGCTCAAACTATGTCTTATGGGAGGGGGGAGGAGCTACAAGCTGTGAAGCAGACTTTGGAAACCGTCATGGCGTCTGCCTGTGGGGAGCAGAAAACACATGTAGGTGGAGACTGTATAGCTATGACATCATAAACCACAGGAAATAAAAAGCAAGTGTTTTTGTTAAAGAGGCATCGTGCATTTATCTGTGAACTGAGAGTTTAGTTAAAGCTACCATGTTCCTCTGCTCCCCAAGCCCCTTCAACAACTAGGGCCCTTTAAAATCTGTGTTATTTTTTTCCCGAATTCTGTTTTAATTTAATTTTTTAATTTTTTAATATTTTGAGAATTCGGTTATTTGTATTTTACGCAAATTTAACCCTGAGACTCTGTATAAAGTAATGAAATATAATCACTTGCTCTTCAGGTGGTCCTCACACGCATCTTTACAGGTCCAGTCAGCAGTATGTTGACAAAATTTGCCGAACACTTGATCGCCTGATACATAATAGTCGTTGCCGGGAGTTTGGTAGCTTCTTTGCCAACTTAGCCGGTGTCTCAGGCGGCTGCTTGTCCTGTTTGCGTTGTTAATGAGGGGAGGAGGAGGAGGAGGAGGGGAAGTGAAGCGCGCATCGTCCCCAGCCTTAGTGACCCCCTCTGAGCATTTCCCCGAGAGATGCGTTCCTTTTTTATTCCGAAAACAAAGCTTTTACGTAAAATATCAGCCATTTCTGTGATACTCTGTGTTTATATTGAATTCCGCTTTCTGTGATTCTGTCCACAATTCCGTAATTGCCGATCTTATAGAGCCCTGAACAACAGTAAAAGCGAAGAAAATTGATTTTGCAGGACATGGGACATTTACGGGCTAACCTTTAGTTTAGTGAATTCAGAGTTTATTCCCTTATATTCCCATGAAAAGTTTCCAACTTTGAAAATTCCTAGTATTTTGCACCCCAATCACACCAGAGGAAGTCTGTAGACCTTATATTTAAGACAGCTTTTCCCAAACTTAAGCACAGTGCGGCCCTTTCTGAAACCTGAAATCAATGTGGGACCCACCAAAACCCTCAAAAAATCACAACACAAGGCTCAAACTAAACCTCTTTGTTCATACCCAGAATACTATGGCACTGAAAAATGACTCTCAGTTTGTTTTTCAGCCTTTACACCCTGAAGAACTTGTAAACACCTCCACACAAACGTGCAGGACGGTGTAGCACACACACCTCTGCACGTGTCCATCCTGGTGCTAGGAGTGTCTCTGTTCCTCTTTCAGCCATCAGAGAGGCTCGGGTGCGTTTGACCCTTCTCATGAAATGACTGGTTTTCATTTGCTGCTCCAGGGAGAGGAACTGACGCGAGACCGTCTCTCTTAGGGCTCGACCTTCTCTCTTAGGGCTCGACCTTCTCTCTTAGGGCTCGACCTCCTGACAAATAAACCCTTGAAGGCTTCATTTTGTTCAACTGTTTGTTTTTCCATGAATTTGATCTGTGCTTGCGCTCCAGCAGTAAAGTTTTCTATTTTTGTGGACAAACATGAGAAGCAAAGATCGACTTATTTAAGGAGCAAATGCAGGATCAGTCCTCACCACACTGCCACCCTTATACTTTGATTTTTTAGGAGTTCATCTGAAGCAGGGGTGGGCAACTTGAGGGACAAATTGATGAACAAACAGGAACAAAAATACAGCTCTTATCAGAATTAACTGAAGAATCAGTCACAGTCAGTTATATCCACCAATCTCTTTTGATTACTGTAGAATGATTTATAGTTTTCACGTTTTAAAGAGGTCATATTTTGCTTTAAATCAGGTCCATAGATTTGATTTTTGATTGCTTGATTGATCTGCCCTGTGGTAATTGGTCAGTTCAGCGCTGCAGACCCAACCTTCAGGGCTGAAAAATGAAGCCAGTGCAGGAGTTCTAAAAAGTTGCAGCTCCTTGAGTGAGGCTTGAATGGGACAGGGAACGGACAGTTTTTACGGCCTAAATTGGCTTCGGTTTAAGTATTTCATAAGTGTTATGTCTCACTGTACAGGAGGAGAATTTTTTTGGAAAACTATCCTTTTTATTTTATTAAGATTTTTCATTTTTTGATAGTCATGGACATTATTGGCATGGAAACAACCCTGCTTGGTGTCACTATTGGTCCGACAACATTAAGTAGGGCTGCTCAATTATGGCAAAAAGCATGCTCATGATTTTTTTTTTATTGATATTCAGATCACCATAACTAAAGCTTGACTACACAATGACTTTACCTTTTACTTATACATTTACTTTGACATTGGACACAACCAAAGGTAACGTGAAAAAAACAAAATTTTCAACATATATCACCAGTTCAAACATAAAAAGTTGCTGGTTTGACTCCCATGTCAGGCAGCGCCTCTCTGTGGGGAGTTTGCATGTTCTCCCTGTGCATGTGTGTATTCTCTCTGGGCACTCCAGCTTCCTCCCATAGACCAAAAACATGCTCATTTAGTTGATGGTGACTCCAAACTCCTTAGGTGTGAGAAGAGTGGTTGTCTGTCTTTCTATGTGGGCCTTGTGATTGGTTGGCGACTGGTTCAGGCCTCCCGCCCAGTGTCAGCTGGGATAGGCTTCAGCCCCCTGTGACCTCAAAAGGGATAAACAGCATAGATGATTGGTGGATGGATGTGTTCAAGGTAGCACTGGTTAACTCCTGTTATGAGTAGGTTGATGTGAAGTTAGGTTGACGGTGTTTACAGTACGTAGGTGCCCTTCACTGGGCCTGCTAGTCCGAGCCAACAGACTAAGTGGTCTATGTAAAGGCCAGTGGAAGCTGTTTTAGGCAGCTACTGGTGCTATAAACAGGGAGAGGGAGAAGCCCTAATGCTGCAGGCTTTCTAACCTTGTGGATAGTTGTGCTCTACCATGCAGATTAGGCATTTAAAACACGCTTTAGAGCATTTAAAACTCAAAAAAGCAGATTATGACCTCTTTAAACCACTTGAACTTTGGTGTTTAACATCAACACTTAACTTGAATTTTCAATGTTTCTCCAGGTGCTTGTAATGAAAACTCTGCTATTGCTTAAAAATAAGGGCTTCAGTGATTGTTTCCTTTGTATGAATGAATCTATATCCATAAAAATGTTTAAAAAATTGTACATAATACTTCTCGTAATATTGCAGGAGCATAAATTGGTATTTTATATCGCCTACTTTATTCAATCACACCAGAAAAGACACAAAAAAATCCTCATGCACTGTCAGACAAGCAGCATTGAGGAAACCGAAAGCCAGCAAATTTCTGATATAGTTTGACAGCTTTCTTAATACAACTGATTGATTTAACTTTCAACCATCATTTTGTGATTTTTAAACACTGTTTCATGATGCAAATTTTGCTTAACACACTTGGAAAGATGCAAAGCCTCACAGCACAAAGATGAAGTTTAGGACAAACTGGTGAAGGTTTTTAACTGTTTTTTTTTTTGTTTCATTTCTGTTCACTCTGCTGCTTCTAATCTGTAATTATTAAAGTAAAGTAATTTCCTTACGTATATACAAGCTCTTGATCATGGATCATAAGTGAAACCTGAACGTTTCTTTAGTTTAGTATTTTTCACACCAAAGGGGATAAATGTGCTTCGGATTTCTTTGCCTCTTTTGAAAAAAACTTTCTTTGTAAATAATTCTCAGCAAAGCTTTCACTGCCTGGAGGTGATCTCAAGTTTCAGCAAGACAAAAAAGCACAAAAATCCAGATGCTGGGTCGTAGTTTTTCTTGTTTTTTTAAGCTCCACGATGAACGCATTGTTTGCAGCAAACAGGACGGACGCTCCTGCAGAAACATTCAGAGGATTCATCTGTGACTCTGCTCGTTTTTTAAAGCTTTACATCATTTTGAAGTTCCTTGTTTTGGACAGAGCCAGTTTGAAGTTTATTTTTGATCTTTCACACGAGACCAGCAGAATTTTGCACAAAACAGGAGGAGCCATGTCAAGAAAACGAGACTTTTCTTCAATGATTTATGTAAAAACCAGATTTGATGATGGAACTTTTTAAGTCGAGTCAAAATGGTTTTCTATTAAAAGAACATTTTTGTACTATTATCTCCTGCATCGACTGTTTCTTTCACCTAGAGAAGAATCTGCCAGTTAAACTAGAAACGGCTGGTTTTTGATGACCGGTATGGCCGCGCATTTCACATATATTGAGGCCCTCTTCTCATGTGGGCACCCTGGTTCTTATCGGAAATGAAGCGTAGTTTCCAAGTCTTCCCCTGCTCTCTATCCCCCTTTTCAAGTCTATCTACTGTCCTTCCACGATCAACAATGGCTGAAAAGCAAAAAAGCCCAAAATGTTAGAAATGAACTTAGGGTGTGTTTACATGAAAGCGTATGTAAACTGAGTTTTCGTTGCGTTTGCACCTTCCGTTTATATGAGAACAGAGTGCCTAAATCTACAAACTTTGTGTGAAAACCAGAGTGAAAAGTCTTAAACATTTTCTTTGTCGTTTCCGTGTAAACACCGTATCACCGTTGTCTGGGGAAACAGGGATGCATAGTACTCTTTCATGCCCCGTTTACAACGTTGTCACCAGAAACGGAAAGGTTTTTTTCCTTTGCTATTCAAAAGCACTCTGCGTTCAATCGGAGACGGTGTGAAAACGATGCACGTTCACATAGATCCGCGAGAACAACTGAAAATGCGGTAGCATGCATGCCAGGCCAGTAGTTGGTGATATAGGTTTGTAGTGAATATTGAGTGTTACAACACGTGTACACTTTCCAGTGAAGACAAACTTTTCACAAGGAACAATAGCGAGTGGACGCATGAAGACGCAGGAGTTTCTTGTCTGGACAACAAATCTGTCTGGATAACAAACCAAGCACAGTAAGCAGCACACATGTTGCTCGGTAGACGCTGGAAGCTGTTGTTGTTCCTAGGTGCATGCAACCTTCATCTGAAAGAGTACTGCGCATGCGTTGCGTGTCATTGTTTTCCCTGAAAACGCTGATTCCTGTTTACACAGAGACGATAACAACACTTTTTCAAAACTTTTCACTCTGGACCTCGGTTTCAAAAGTTTGCAGATTCAGGCACTCCAGGTACAGTTCTCGTGTGAACGGAAGGCGAAAAATGCAACGACAACCCTGCGTTTTCCTCGGATAAATGTTACTTGCACCTGGGAACAACAACAACAGCTATGGCCGACTACTGAGCAACATGTGTGCTGCTAACTGTGCTAGGATTGTTATCACTCTTCCAACAAAATGTGGATTTGCTGCGTCAACACTCCAGTGGAGAAACATTTGTTGTATTCACCCAAGGACACTACAAACTTACATCACCAACTACTGTCCTGGCATGCACGCTACCGCAATTTCAGTCGTTTTCAAGGATCAGTGTGAACGTGCATTGTTATCACACTTTCTGTGTGAACGCAGAGTATTTTTGAAAACGCAAAGGAAAAACCTTTCTGCTTCTGGTGACAAAGTTGTTGCTTAAACAGGCCCTTTAACCCTCTTAAAAACAGAGGGGCTACAAATGTAGACAAAGAGCATCTGAAGTCTATAGTTTTTCTTTTTCTCACATGAATTTTGAAATTATACAACTTTTCAAAAATCTTTCAGGCTCATAATGCTTCTTAAAACACACTTTGTGTTTTGTCTGAAGGAACAGTGCACACATGAGCAAATCTTAAATCTTTTGGTTAATGTTGCCGGTAGACGAGTCGTCAGGAATGATGAATGCCGAAGTGCCGACTTGGTGGTGCTCCCAAACCTGACTTGACCTGATTCAGACAGTCAATCATATGCAAACTGAATAGAAGAAACTAATATCCTCTAATTAATGGCAAATATTTCTGATAATTTTTTTTTCTACAGACCCCTATCAATCCTAAAATCCTCCTATCATGTTCACACACTTTGCAGCCCCCCTAGTTTTGCCCCTTCTAATATGGCACCTACGCCAATGTCCTGCCCAACCAGTCAATGCCAGGTCAATCCATGTCTATGTTACAAACAGCAAAACAAAAGGATACGTTTATAAAAATTGTACTTTATTGAGCAAAAATGACAAACGGACAGGAGTACTATCAAATTCAGTTCTTGTGTTTCTCCAGAGGTTGTCACCGTTTTCACCATGAAACACTTTGAACAGTTAGTTAATCAGTTTTTCGCCTCCTTCTGGCTAAAAATGTTAAAATCATAACAATAACAACAAAAGTCAGGTTGCATCCAAGAGATCTTGTACCATAAACTCCCAACTCCAAGGTCCCACAGTCTTCCATGATCCCAAAACCCTGAAATACGATCAACAGAAGACCAGAAAAACATCTCTAGAAAAGGTTTGAGAGAAGTTTAGAGATGTTTGTTGGACAAAATGGCGGCACGCAGAAGCTCCTTGAGGTGCGACTTTCACAGTGACTGGTTTCTTTAAAAAATAAAAGTGTAAAAATGAAGCAGAAACTGTTGCATTGAACAAAATGAATATGAATGAGGCCTCAGTAGGGCTGTGTTGTCATATTAAGACATTGTATAGATTCACAACCAATGTAATACAACAAATAATGGAAAACAAAGCTGTAAACAACGTACAACCCTGAAATAAGGACCAAATATTAAAGAACTAAAAACCATCAAATATAAGTTCATCATGAAGGCTTCCTGAAGGGCTGGAGGATTGTTGGATGGACGATGGCAAAAACGTTCCTTGTTTTTTGACTTGTGAAGTGAAACGTCTGGATTGATAATCACGCGTTTTCCATATAGAGCAGAGGTCACCAACTATTTTTGTACAAGGGCCAGTTTTTTGCTTGACAGATTTTACGAGGGCCAAATTGTGAAAACAATAAATAAAACTAGAAAAGCACCAAAAGATCCAGAATAGAGCCAGGATCAGGACCAAACTCAGCACACACATGGAGGTTGTTATCCTGTATGAACACAACTTTTGGGAACATCACTTAATAATTTGATTTTATATGAATTATTGAATGTCGTCAACAGGATTTCCCATCATAAAGTTCAATGTTTTTTTGTGGTGTCAATCTGAATCAGATCCTGATGAAATTTGCCTTGATGGTAGAGACATGCACCCCATATTATCCTGTGAAACTGGAAGCGAATTAGTTTAGAAATGGCAGAGATATGATTCTTTAAAATCAGGCCAGTTTTAACTTCTGGGATTTTTAGAAATTTTGGGAATTTTTTTGCATCCAGACAAATATACGTATCACCACCAAAATGTAATGGCTTCTTCCTTGAACCAAACTACACCTCTGGTAACAGTAGTTTTTCTAAATCTTGCTACCAACCAGACAAACAAACATACGCTGGCAAAAACATAACCTCCTTGGTGGAGGTAAATATTTTAGCTTAACCAACATATTATTTATATGTTGGTTAAGCTCATAGATTGTATGAATATGAAGTCATAAATGATCAAATTGTTTCAATCCCCATTGTTTTGTTCTTAGTTACATGGATGTAATGACAAAAAGACACCTTTAAAAGCATGACACATTTATCTCCCTCACATTTCCTGAATCTGATGATATTCTGGGGGCCAAGTTGGAAGCTGTGGAGGGCCTGATGTGGGCCCCGGGCTGCCTGTTGATTATCGCTGATATATAAGCTTCAATAGTCTGTTTAAAGTTATATGAATGTGAAAACAGGGTTGTCATGATACTTATTTTCAACTTTATATAAGATAATAATTTCAAAACTATTTACTGAAGGATAACTCTTTTATTATTAGGAAGATTGGGAAATGTCAAAAAGCTTTATCGAGTTAAAAAATGCAGAATTACAGCTTCTTTCGTTTAATAATTACGAGAAAATCTATATTATAATCAAGGGTATTGACTGTTCAATTAATTTTTAGGGCCTTTATTTATTTTGTTTGTCTTTATCATTTACTAAAACTGAAGGCACTTAAAACCAGGAGCAAAAAATGAAGATATCACAGACAAACTACCATATCAGGCGACATATGATGAGGGATTCCCTTATTCCAGGAGGTAAAAACATGCTTTTGCAAATGGAGTTAGGTGGATATGTATCAATTCTGAGGGATATTTCTTCTTAAAAGAAAACACTGTCATGTAGGGCTCTGTTTTGTTATGCTTTCAGACTTCTTGATTGACAGTCTGAGTCCAAAAGTGGCCCCAGAGTTAGGTTGCAGCCATGACTTCCTGTTTCACCGTGTCCACAAGTTGGCGAAAAATCGGACAAACTTTCCTCTTGTTAAAGTAACCCGTAGAAGAAAAGCCTCCAAGCTCCAGCACTTTCACGGATCCGTCTTAGTTTCAAAAACCGTAGCGAAGAGGCCGTCAAAACACGAGCACCTTCCAGCCGCAGTGGACGAAGGAGCAGCCGAAGTAGAGGCAGTCCACCGCCTGGTCCACCAGCCAATCGAACACCACCTCCCTGTTCCCCGAGCCGATGGTCACCCTCAGCTTGAAGTGTCCGCCCTCGCTCAGGTTGTTGTTGCTGATGGGGAACAGGTTGACCACCTCCATGTCGAAGGTGATGGCAGAGCCCACGCTGACGGCCGGCAGCTGGTTGGTCATCTCTTTACCGTTGACGAAAACAGCGCCTGGAACATCGAGACATCATCGTATCAATGAGGAGATTTCACTATTGAACCAATATCAATAAAACGATGAATAACAAACACAACAGATACGATTGTGTGACCCTGCAGCTGCGTCCGCGTACCATTGGTTGAAATGCAGACGGCCTGGTCTCTCTGGAGTGACTCCTCCCCCCTGTTGTCCACGCACACGCCCAGACTGTCCCTCCGATCCGTGGGACCTGCTGCAGAGATCCTACACACACCAACGAAATATCGAATGAAGACAGCGATCACAGTGAGGGCTTTAAAGGGATACGCCTGCAGTTTTTGTTTTCATGTCTTGCCTGAATCCAGAGTCCGTGACCAGCAGATAGACACCATTCTTTTGACTGTGCGTGCAGTAACAAGGAAGACAGGCAGAGCTCGCCCACCGCTAATTAGCTTAGCTCAAACACTGGGAGTCAATGGGAAGTGTTAGCCTGCCTCTGCCTGCCATCAGATAAACTCTTCAGCAGCTCTAAACAGCCTCGTGTGCTTGTTGTGACTTGCTTATGGAAAGTCATTTGAGCATAAATTTGATGTTGTTGATATCAACCATAGTTCAGCTCTACTAATACTCAAATTCAGAGCAAATGTACTCAATTTTGGTCAACTAGTGTGCCAGGAAACTTTACTAGTGAAGCAAAAAGTGTCACTAGAACTACTAGTAGACTTAAAAATGTTCATTAGTACTACTAGTAAGCCTTATATGCTAATAAGGGGACAGCTTCCCATTGGCTTTTGAAAATATTACAACCAATCAGGATGCTGGATTTGGTTATAATCCCTCCTACTTTGTTTGCATAAGGTCTACTAGTATTACTAGTAAATCTTTTGGCTTTACTAGTACTACTGGCAGACTAAAAACAGTCTACTAGTACTACGATTGAAACGTTTGGCTTTACTAGTACTACTAGTAGACTAAAAACAGTTAACTACTACTACTGGTGAGATAGATCTTTACTAGTAGTAGTAGTAAACAAAAACTTTGTTTTACTAGTAAAGGTTTTTGGCTAGTTTTGGCACCAGTGTGCGAGTAGAACTTACTAGTTGGACAAAAATCGCCTGGTGACAGTTTTGCATTACTAGTACTACAAGTAAATTTAAAAAATACTCCTGGTAAAAACTCAGAGCTTTACTAGTAGTACACAAAATTGTCTACTAGTAGGCAATTTTGTTACTTGTTGTGACGTGCCTTGTTTTGTTGACTTACTTACAAGCACGTCCAAGATGGTTTGCGCATGTGCCCCGCGGTTTAGTTTCATATGTGAATTTTTTGAAAATTACATGAAGTGCTAATTTTAGCCTAAATAGATAACGTAACACAACGTGGTAAAAAAAAAAAACGAGTCACGACAAGCATGCAGGACTGTTAAGAGTCTATCTGATGACTGTAGACAAAGGCAGGCTAACACTACCCATTAACTCCCAGTGTTTTAGCTAAGCTAATTAGCGGTGGGCGAGCTCTGCCCGTCTCTTCCTTGTTACTGCACGCACAGTCCAAAGAATGGTGTCTATCTGCTTGTCGTGGACTCGGGAGTGAGGCAAGACATTAAAAGAATAAAATGTTGGCGTATCCCTTTAAAGACATTATCTGAATGTCCATCAGGACAGCATCATCCATTCTCTTTAATTAGTGTCTGTGCGTACTTGAAGGTGAGCGTCTGTCCACAGAAGTACGTGGGTGCGCTGGAGTAGAGGACGGGACAGCGGGACTGCGAGGAGTCGTTCCTCAGAGCGATGTTCCTCCTGCTGCTCAGGATGTAACCTTCCATGCCGGGACACCACTCTGCAAATCAAGAGAGAGCACACACGTGTTACGAAGTTCTCTTCAAGGCAGTTAGACTGTGAAATTCTTCACTGGGATCTGTCTGCCTGTCAAATCAAGGACGTCACGCTCTCATCGTCCTCATCAAAGAAGTAATGAAGGCAGACAAACGTGTGGCTTCATTTTACACAAAATGGCGCCAACTGCACAGCGTCCAGCGATTTCAAGGACGAGTGAGAACAGCAGCAGCGTGGTTCCTCTCCGCAGGACAGCACAGACAAGCCACAAGAACCAGTAAGGGCACTGGTAAAGACTGGATCAATAAGCAGAACTGATAAAGTCTCTGCATTGGCTTCCAGAATTGATTTAAGGGTTTTTTCTTAGTTTTTAAATCTCATAATGTTCTTGGTCCAGGCCGTTTATCAGATTTGCTTTTATCATATGAGCCCGTGAGAGCCCTCAGGTCTTCAGGTGGTGGTTTTCCAGTCCTGCCTCAAGTCTGAACAAAGACTCACGGTGAGGCAGCTTTTAGTTATTACGGCCCATTTCTGTAGAGCAGCCTGCCTGCAGACCTGAGGGCAGCACAGAGGGTCGGTATTTTTAACCTCAAGACCTAACTTTTAATCTTGCTTTTGGTTAATTTTTTCCCCATTTTTACATTTTAACATGTTTTACTGAACCACATATTTAAGCTTTGTTATCATTCTTACCAAACAACCTTTCGTTATTTATCTCAATCTATTTATTTATTCATTTTAATTCTATTATTACTTATATTCTGGGTTTTTTTTTTTCACTTTTATCTCCAGTGTTTTCTCATTTGAACTCATGATGGTGTTTCCACAGTTCGTCACTCACATACAAGTCTGTTAAATCAAGGTCTTTGATATATATTCATATATATCAAAGACCTTATATATTTTTTAATGTATTTATTGTTATTATTTTTTGCTTGATTTGGGTTTGTTTTTATTCTTCTCTGTGTATGTGAAGCACTTTGTGCTACATATGTTGTATGAAAAGTTTGATTTATTGATTGACTGAATATGTCAAACATGTCAGTCAAATCTTTTCCACAGATGTAACAGGGCTCCCAGCTATCTCTTTAGTCTGGCTTTTACGTAGTGTCTTACTTATTATAAATTTATTTATAATAAGTACTTATTTTTTCAAATGTATTTACTCTAATATATCTTGTTGATTTACTGTTTAGGTAGCCTGCATTTTATTTAGCCTTTTTTATTATTTCTTTTTGTCACCATTGTTTTTAGTTTTTAGATTTTATTCCTTAACTTGCATTATTTAACTACTCATATTTTATGGCTCAGTGTACATTAGTTACCAAGTACTTTTTTACTTCATTTCCTTTGCTTGATTTTTGTTCACTAGCAAGGTAGAAGGAAGATCAATATTTTTCCAGGACAATTCAAGCTTTTCCAGGACATTTTACTTTTTTCCTTATTTTCCATGTTTTCCATGACTGGAAAACTGGTCGATCATTTTCCAGGTTTTCCAGGACGTGTGGGAACCCTGTGTAAATGTAAATGTTCTTTATTTACACAGCCCTTTACAACAACCCTTTCAGTGAACCAAAGTAAATAAAAGGGAATAAATAAAAACAATGAAAGCAATAAAATAGAATAAAATAAAGTGAAAGTGTGAACACGCTATGATGTGAGCCATGATGTCCCATTTGTGGTGCTAATCTTCATCAAACTGACTTTGGAGCAGCTTCTGGGTCAATTTAATGTGGACATAATGCCACCTCTCATGCACTTGACCCCCTCCCCAAAACTTCTAACATGCAGAGATGTCCCAGCGCAGCCCTTTGAAAGTGGGCGGAGCCTCCTCTTACCGTGGGGTGTGAGTGTGGTGTATCCCGTCTGTGGGATGCTCCAGGGGCTCCACTCGGTGCGGCCCTCCCCACGGGCGCAGACCCTAAACTGGTAATCTGTGTGAGGGTCCAGATGAAGTACCAGGAACTCACAGTCTCTGCCTATGTAGGCGTCCTCGTACTGGCTCCCCCCGCTGCCGGACCGCCGGTACTGCAGGCGATAGTCTGCGGCTGCAAAATCCTCGTCCACCTGAGAAATAGAAGATCAAAAAAAGATCCATTTAATTAAAATATAACAATTATTACTGCTGTACGATGGCTTTGTGAGTTGTTGTTTTTTTTTTTTTTGCAAACATTTAACAAGACATACAAAGGAATAAACGATCAGTACAAAAGAAATAACAAGAAATTTAAAAATACAGAAGATAAGACAATAACAAGAGACAGAAACAAACAAAAAACAAGACAGTGATAGTAATAAGAATAAAGAGGCAAACAGGACAAGTAATAAAACACAAATGAGATAGGAGTAGGGGGAAGAAGAATGCTTTCGCTTCAGTGTGTTGGCAAATAAATTTATGTGGTTTAAAGGCAAATTCTTACACAGAAAAATAAGGATAAATAAATAAATATGAATAAAGAGGAACAAAAACACAAAGCAGATAGATACTTCGCAATGCTAAAGAGCTCAAGAAAAACAGAATACAGAAATAAAAAATGTTAATGGGCAAATTCAGTTAAAGGTAAATGACAAATATAAAAAGATAGGTTGTATATAATAGCAGTATTTTTTTAACTGGTAAGGAGTGAAAACAAAAGAAAGGCAAAGAGGAGGAGCAGAACCCGCAGAAAAAGCAGAAATATTTTAACCAATTAAGTGCAAAATTAAGGCCTCAAGAAAGACAATTTGAAATTGTTTATTGAGTTCATAAAGAAGAATCTCTGTTTCTCTGTTTGCAGTCTTATCCATGAAAATGATCACATTCTGACACCTAACCCCCAAATTCCACATAACACGAAAGCGCCACGCCAAACCGCGGTCTCGCTCCGACCGACAAACCCCACTGGATGTGCTGCTCAGCGGCGCGCAGCCCCATAGGGGTAGGGCTAATCTTCAGAGAGCCCTAAGCTCTCTTGTGAATAGCGATGTCATACGGCAACAAAATATGTTTTAAACTGAGAAAAGAAATAAACAACACCTCACTTCGCTTCTCTAAGGTTGCTTTGCTGGTCCCAACCACACAGCTTCGTGATTTATTTCACTTCTATCTGCCCATATCCTTGAAGAAGGGATGTTTGGAGTCATATATAATGTTTTATATTTCTGTACCTCCACGATTCACTTTTCTTCATCCATGGTGTCGTGTTGCCTCTGGGACCCTCTGACCAACTGTTGACCTGAAGCTCGTGCCTCCAGTTGTGACATAAAGACAACCTATTGAAGAAATTTACGTTCGGGAGTCTGTGCATTGTGTTTTCTTTTGAAAGTTCTGGATACTCCACACCTTTGACTTCCTTTCTGGTGTTTTCTGAACGACAGTGTATTTACGAGGTTTGAAAGCGGCTGCGCAGAAAATAGACCTGAAGCGAATCTCCAGCATGGTGGTGCGCGCCAGCGCTTCAGCGACGCGGTGCTGGCGCGCCGCAGCACAGGCAGTGGGATTTGCTGATAGACTAGAGTGGGTTCTAAGTGCTCCACAGTACGATTCAAGAGTGTGGGGTTGTGCGGTGCGGCGCATTATGAGGAGTTTTGGGGTGAGAGGACGTTCATCAGTATATTTTATGGACGCCATTTTTACTAAAAATAAGTACAATTTTGCAATTCTCTCAAGAACTTATCAAAACTAATTTGGATGAAAAAGCTCTTCTTCTCAAGGCAAAGAATCAATTTCTGACTCTATGTTAAAAATGAATGAAAATCATGTCTTACACGGGCGGCACGGTTCTGCTGCAGGTTTACACATGCCTTACAGCAAGAAGGTCGCTGGTTCGAAGCCCATGTTGAGCAGGGCCTTTCTGTGTGGAGTTGCATGTTCTCCCTGTTCATGCGTGGGTTCTCTCCGGGCACTCCAGCTTCCCCCCACAGACCAACCAGTTAAGTGGTGACTACAAATTGCCATTAGGTTTGAGTGAGAGTGTGAGTGGTTGTTTGCTTCTCTATATGTGGCCCTGTGATTGGCTGGCAACCAGTTCAGGGTGCACCCCACAGCTGGGATAGGCTCCAGCATCCCCCCAGCAACCCCAAAAGGGAAAAACCAAATAAAAAATGGATGGATGGATGTCTTGTAGATGTAAAATTAAACCCTATAATCCCAAAATACAAAGATAAACAGGTTAAAATCTCAAGAAACAACACAAATTTACTTTTATGCTTATCGCTTTGGGGTCACGGGGGCTGGAGACTATCCCAGCTGACCTTGGGTGAGAGGCGGGGTACACCCTGAACCGGTCGCCAGCCAATCAGAAGGCCATACATAGAGAGAGAGACACCTATTCACACTCACACTCACACCTAAAGGCTAATTAAAGTCACCAATCAAACTGATGAGCATGTTTTTGGTCTGTGGGAAGAAGCTGGAGTGCCCAGAGAGAAGCCACGCATGCACAGGGAGAACATGTAAACTCCACACAGACCAACCCGGGGACTGAACCGCAGTACTTGCTGCACCGCCCTTCTTTTATTATCATTTTATTCATTAAATTTATTTAGTAAATTAAGCCAAATAAATGTATGGAAGATTGTCCGCTTCGGGCTTCCATACTCAAGATGAACAGTACAAACATTTAAAATAAAAGCCTCTAAGTTTTAACCCATCCGTGTTTGCACATGAAGCGTTGTTCATGCGTACCTTGCACCAGCGGACGAAGACGCTGCCGGGCCTCTCCTGCAGCTCTTCGATCTGAGCGGGCGGATGTGAGGAGACAGAGCCGTGACGGGACACTCGGTCTCTCAGCAGGCCCAGCAGAGAGTCGTCCAGCTGAGCAGAGACACACGGGACGTCCACCAACGCTGGGACCTCTGGAAGACTGAAAAATACACAGACAAGCAGAAATGTTAAATTACTTCATCAAGCTCGGCTGGGGGAAAATTCTGTCCCAACATCCTCTCTCTTTTAATATTTATCGCAATTTAATTCATAATCTGGATAAAAAAAGACAGAACTATTAAAATGTTTTACTAATTTTTAAAAAAGTATCTCTCACATCTATCACAGTATTACATATGTCTACAGTGATGATTAAACCAGGTATATAAAAACTGAATTAAACAGTTTAATGTAAATACACTGGCTTAAACTAAAACTAAAGCATGTATTTAACAGGGTTCCCACTCTTTTCAAGAAATCATTTTCCAAGATGTTTTCTCAGGTTAATCTAGTCTTCTAAAAAACAAGAGTAAAGGTTGATGACCAATATCTCTAACTAGCTCCTCTGTATTATATTGAACTTAAAATTTATTTATTTCTAACTCTCGGGCATGAACATTGTCTGCTAGCTATCTTACTAGTCTGGCTTTTATGGAGTGTCTTATTATTATAAATTTTATTGTTTATACTTATTTTTTTTAATAAATATATTTTGTTGATTTACTGTTTAAGTAGCCTGAATACTATTTTGCCATTTTTTTTATTATTTCTTTTTGTACATTGTTTTGAGTTTTTATATTTTATTCCTTACCTTGCATTATTTTATCTACTCATATTTTATGGCTAAGTGTGCATTAATTACAGAGTACATTTTTACTTCATTTCCTTTGTTTGATTTTTTTTTTGCTAACAAGGTAGAAAGAAGATAAATAATTTTCCAGGACATTTTACTTTTTCCACATTTTCCATATGTTTCCCATGACTGAAAAATTGGTCAATCATTTTCCAGGTTTTCCAGGATGTACGATTTGTTCTAATTAAGGTCTAATTAAAACTTTTATTGATGTAAAGGCCAGTTTTGTGCTACAGATAGAATCTTTTCTTTACTATTTAAGGGCTCCTGGTTCAGCAGCTGCTAGCTTTGGCTCAGCTAAATTTTTAAGAGGCTAAAACCCAAATAGAGTAGAAAAAATATAGTTATAATCACAGGTTTAAACAGCAACAAAGACATGACTAGAACTCTAAGAATGCAGGTCACTGGAAATGTTTAAAGTCCCTTTATTGTTCCCTCTTTTCCAGAGGAAATCCACTTTGTTAAGGGTTAATCAGACTACTTCAGGGACAGGAAACTGATTCATTCTTTAAATGTGAAAACTAAAAACAGAGTAACGAGCTATTATTAGGTTTACAGTCACTGTGTGCCAAACAGTATTCAGTATTTGACCCAAAAAAGGTCAAATTTCATCATAACAGACTCAAATTTGATTATTAAGTTGATTAATAAGTTTTTCTAGCAGCTGTAACAGGTTCTTTTCCGTGATAATTGGCAAATATATTAAACTTTGCTTATTTTCAAATTATGGGAAATTTATATGTTAACGTTGCAAAATATAAGCATACAAATAAAATATCTAATTATTAAGATATAAGATTGAAGGAACATGCAAAAATATGAATATGCTCAATAAATGCAACACAATTTTTGGAGAAAAAAAATATGAATATAGCAAGAATTATAGTAATAAGTACAAAAAAGAAATAGAGCAGAATATGCAAAATATGTAAAAGGGTGTTTAAAAATAGGGATGCACAATAGTGGATTTTTGCTTTATTATGAATATTTTATATATATAGATATTTTTTAATTCATTATGGACGATACCAATACCAATATTTCTGGTCAAGAGCATAAACTACATCCTTAACAAAAATTGACTTGTTTCTGTAAGTGCTTCAGCATATTTTTGCGAGGAACAGATGTAAAACAAGAAAAACAGCATTTAACTCTTGCAAAAATGAAACCCTTGATTTTTTACTGTACCCATGCAGTGATAAGAAGGTGCATCAATATTGTACATTTGTGTAATTTGCCGATACTGCAGCCAATATATGGCCGATATGTGTGGCTGATATATTGGCTGTAAATATCTGCAAAAATTTCAATATCTGCCGATACCGATATTAAACAATAATATCATGCATCCAAGCTCTAGATAAATATATAAAGAGATCTGACCAAAAATAATAGAACTAGAAAACAGACATAAATCAGTATATCAAGTACTCTCTGATTTGTCCTGCATTTTTAATCTCAAATTCCAGAAACAGCCGCCACAGCTCAGCACATCCCTGTCCCACCTGTCCAGCTGGATGTGCATGGCTTTCTTGGTGAAACTGCCCAGTTGGTCCTCCTTCTCGCCAAGACCACAACGCAGAGCTGCTTCACCTGGACGGACAGAAACAACACATGACTGTGATTAATATTTATTCTTAATATTTAAGTAAAAGAAAAATGCATCTAAAGACAAAGTGTTCAGGCAACAGTCTGATTATTTCCAAGCCTCCAAGAGTAAACTTATGTCACTTACAAACTGACAAACACTGATTTATTTTCTGACATCACACAGCTGATAAACTTATGAAGATAAAAAGAAATCGGACCCTCTCTGAGCAGCTCGTCGGCCTGGCCCACTCCGTGCTCGATGAGGCTCTGACAGTCGTCCAGCGGCTTCACGCTGTCCGCCTCGATGGCGTCCACTTCAGCCAACAGGACGTTCAATCTGTCGGTCAGCAGCCGTGCAGAAGCTGCCTGCAGCTCCGTGAAGTGCCTCCGGAGGGCCTCGCGGGCCTGGCCCGAGCTGCCCCGGACCTTCAGAAGAACAGGTACAGTCAAAACCTGACAGGAGTATCTTTTTATATCCAAACATACTTCAGCGTCAGAGCCTGTCCTGTAACTGTTTTACTACAAATAGATCGTATTCCTTTAGTGTTATGGTGGTGATATCTTATATCTTTCAGAATTTCATGATGTTAAGATCTTGTCTTTTTGTTTTGCAGCATTTATGAGGCAAACTGGCTTTTAAAAAGTGCTCCACAAATAAAAAAAACACTGTTTTCAGCTTCATGTGCTTCATTCCTGCTAATCAACAACAGCATGCGTCTGTCAAAGACTTCACTGTTCATAAAGCATCGCCCCGAGGAAAACAGAAATGAGTTTGTGCAAATGCTAAACACACATTTCTTTTTATTGCATGTAAGGATAATAGTCCTGCAGTTTGGATATTTTGAAGCAGTTAAACATGCTGGTTGAACTTCTTGGACATTATTTGACTCTAATGTGGTCGGGACTGTGGCTTTAAAATAAAACTTACCCATAATCTGAATTGTTTCTTGTTATTGGTAAAAATTCAATTTAGAGACAAACAATACAGTTACTCACTGAAGGGCCACTCTGTTAGGTACACCCACTCAACTGCCTGTTAAAGCGAACAGCTTATCAGCTGATCACATGACAGAAACTCAATGCATTCAGGAATGTCAACATCGAGGATCAGAATGAAGAACGATGGTGATTTTTGAACATGGCATGATTGTCGGTCTAGAAAGCAAACCTCTGCCCGGATAGCTCACATATTGCTGTTACATCTATAAAAAATTAACCTTGCAGTGCAGACAGACCTGCCTGATTCATTGTCTGAAATCACGCAGATCCATCTTGCCAGGCTCCAACCTCCTAAGACTTCACGGCCAAAAGATGGACGGCCCAATCAGGGAAGAAGACGTGAAGATGACAATGACCTGACAGAGGCTTTGTTTTGTTGTCCTACTTGCGTGGTGGTTTTCGTGAGAGATATGACGTTTGCAAACGAGTCGAGTCTTTTGAACAGCTCTCCTAAGAGAATGATGAGAACTGATTCGCAGTTCTGGGTGAGCCGTTTGTTTACAAGCCATTATTACATGCAAATTGCCTGTAAATTTAAGAAACAAACGGCTCACTCACAACTGCGAATCGGTTCACTTAAAAGAGCGGTTCAAAAGACTCAACTTGTTCACGAAAGTCACATCTCTCCCGAAAACCATCGGCGGAAGTAGGTCAACAAAACAAAGCCTCTGTTTAGGAGTTTAAGAAGATATTATGAAGATAGTAGAAGATAACGTGAAATAAAGGGGTAAAAAACGAGTAACAACAGGCACACAGGACCGTCTCGAGCAGAGGTCACCAACCTTTCTGAGCCAGAGAGCTACCAAAAAGGAGAGGAGTATTATGGAGGGCTACTTATTTGATTTAATATTTCTATATAGTTTACCTTAAAATATTTAATACTATGCATAATAGGCTGCATATGAGCTGTATGTTTACCTTTTATATTTAATGATTTTTCTCAATAATAATTATAACTGATAAATAAATGATACGAGAACATTTTACGTACAAACATCTATAATAATTCATCTGCTAAACTGATAATTACAACAGTCTATAAGGGCTCTAGCACCAGTGGTGCAAGAGATGTGGGGTCAGCACAGCATATGAAAAATGTAAACTTTGACCTCCTTCAGGTCAAAGTTGAATAGAAAATAGACAGTTTTAAAATGTGACACACGTTACATTTGTTGTTTATGTATTGATGTAAGTATAATTTGCTCACAAAACAACTCAAACAATTCAAATTAAAATTGGCTATCTGTTTCAAGCTCTATGGCGTTAACAGGACGTCCCAGTGGGCACCACAAAGGCGCCTGTGGGATACCAGGTGCTCGCGGGCACCGTGTTGGCTACCCCTGGTCTAGAGTTATCTGATGACTGTAGGCAGAGGCAGGCTAAAGCATTACCTGTATACTCCCAGCATTTGAGCTAAGCTAACTAGCAGTTGGCGAGCTTTGGCCATGTTTTCCTTAGATTTAACTATCAGATTAGATAGAACTTTATTAATCCCCTTGGGAAAAACTCCCTCAAGCAAAATGAGACTCAGTAGCAGTTAACTATTACAGATGCAAAAATTACAAAAAGAAAAGATTTATCTAAACAAAACTATAAATAAATATGTAAAAATATGAATAAAATAAAAATAAAATAAAAATATATGGCTACTGGCTGGCTACTACTTTTACTTTACTCCTTTTGTTACTGGACGTACAGTCAAAAGAATGGTGACTACCTGCTTGTCATGGACTCGGGAGTGAGGCAAGACACGAAAACAACAAAAATGTTGGAGTGTTCCTTTAAGGGGGTCCAACCTGGTAATGGCAACCTAATAAAGTGGCCATTGAGTATATATTTTAGCCTTTTAGACAGGGCTCTCTCTTGTTTTTAGCATCTTTTCACTCAAAATATGACTGAAAATCTTTGTTTTTCTTCAAGTTTTGGTGCACTTTAAGTGTCCATCATTAAAATAAAGCATTTCTAAACAAGTACACTCAAAAAGTACCTCAGTATTGATTATTTTATCACCTTAAAGCTACTCAAAGTAACTATACTACCATAAAACCTGCCGAGCTCAAACACAAACTCAAAGAAGTGCAGCTTATAAGGGCACTCGCTTGTTTTCCATCAGTGTTAGAGGTCATGTTTCAGTTCCTCTTTGCAGATCACTCTGTTTTTACATTCACACAAGCATTTCACAACAAGTCCACAAAAACAGCGATATAGAGATATCAGGGAAATGGAGGGCTGATTGACAACTGCCGCCCTGATAAAACGAGGACTAAAAGAATAAAAACACACAGTCTGAGCCAGAAAACACACCAGCCTTCATCCATTGCATCATTTCCTGACAGTTATCAGTGCGACACAGACAACTGATAATCGATATTTTTGCATTTGCGATGAAAACAAACTAAAAATACGAGCAGGCATCACTCAGCGATTGTCAAACAGGGCAGGAGCTGATCTAAAATCAGACCGATGTTTGGACAGTGGCTCTTCTACAGAGATGCAGCGGTGATAGCATTGTCTGAGCTCTGATATCTCCTCTTATGTGAGTGTTTGTGTGCGTGTTTCCTGTATTCCCTCAGTCTGGTGCTGAGCCATCCCTGCTGTGGGAAAGAGGGGGCTCATGGGAGAGGAGCCTCACCACAGCCTCGATGCAGACAGATAATGTGTGGTGAAACAGTTGGGACGGGTTGGAGGGAACAAAAACACAAAATTACTCCGTTTGTGTTTTTGAGAGACTCTAAATAAAATATGACCGCACATTCCAGTGATATCAGCGACCATCCTTTCATGTTAAAATTAAAAAATGATCAATGTGAGGGGAAGCGTGGTTGCAGAAAGCTCTAAAACAGACTGGTCGTGTTTCTCTCTATTGAGCGAACAGTGTGTCCATGTGCTGGTGTGCAAATGTGAAGTATTTTCTTTTGCATGTGATGTGATGATTTTCTCATTGGTGCAGACTGAAAACAGATGACCCTTTGAGACTATAAAGTCTGTCTGTCTATTTAACTGTCTGTCTATCTATCTATTTGTCCATCAGTCTATCTATGAAACTATCTATCTATCTATCTATCTAACTGTCTGTCTGTCTATCTGTCTTTCTATCTATCTGTCGGTTCATCTATCTCTCTGTCTGTCTGTCTATCTGTCTATCTATCTATCTATCTATCTATCTATCTATCTATCTATCTATCTATCTATCTATCTATCTGTGTATCGATCTGTCTGTCTGTCTGTCTGTCTGTCTTTTTGTCTATATGTCTATCTATCTGTCTGTCTGTCTATCTATTTATCAGTTCATCTATCTGTCTACCTACCTATCTATCTATCTATCTATCACTCTGCATGTCTATCTATCTCTCTGTCTGTCTTTCTATTTATCAGTTCATCTATCTGTCTACCTATCTATCTATCTATCTATCTATCTATCTATCTATCTATCTATCTATCTATCTATCTATCTATCTATCTAACTATCTATCTATCTATCTATCTATCTATCACTCTGCATGTCTATGTATCTCTCTGTCTGTCTTTCCATCCATCTATTTGTCTATCTATCTATCTATCTATTTATCTAGTAACCCCACACCAAAAAACCTGAACTAAACCTTTAAGCTGCATTCACACATTGACGTTTTGGCCAACTTTTGCAAAACACACTCCACCAGCACAACGTTTCTCTCCAACAAAACTGACAAAGGGCTGTGAGTTCTCTACATGGGTCAGCACCAGCTATTACACATTGATGTGTGAGTGCAGCTTTAAGGATCTACAAGAAATGTCTAGAAGATCTACCGGGAGATCAAGATCCACCGGTTGGTGGCACTAGAAATTAGCCATGATCCACATCTCATTGTCCTATGATAATTCAATGAAATTTTCCAGCCTGACATCCCATTCGCCCAATATTCTACTGCACCAAATATAGGCGGTCCTTTCAGCGTATAAAATCCATGCTGACATTTCTTACTTCTCCTCTCTGTCCTCCTGTTCCTTCATCTCTAACATTCTCTGTCTGTTGATATTAGCGACAGGAAATAGCAGCATTGTTTACTGTGAGCAGCTGGAGGGTAAATCTAGACAGCAGGAGGAAGGAAGAGATAGCAGACAGAGAGAGAGAGAATATAAACTCCAGAGATTTTGTCGGGTCAGGGGGCAGCATGCTTTATACTGCCCCTGCTCGGATGAAGTGTATGAACAAGAAGCAAATAGGTCAGGGAGGAGGCGAAGCTTTTAATAGAGGATGGTTTCTGTACCTGTTTGCGTGCCTGACTGAGTCCATGCAGGCGCTGCTGGAGTTCACTGCGGTAGTTCTGGGCCGCCTCGATGCTCTCCTTAGCCTCCTGCAGCAACAAGTCCACCTCCACAGACATCCTACCTACCGCCTCCTGAAACACACGAGAGGGGGAGACATTTAGTAGATCACAATTCAACCTCCCAACCTTAACCCAGGCACAACTTCAACTGAAACAGAGAATTTATGAGTCAAAAATCAGGAAATAAGGCTCTTTCATTTCTTCAACCTCAAGGTGTGCATGCATGTAAAGTGGTACCTCCTGCTAGAGATGTGCGACAACAAGAAAACCACTTCCTGCCAGCCCACAAACGGCCTACAGGTTTATTAGATAATCTGCTTCATGACTGAAGAGCAGAGTGAGAACAAACTGATACAAAACTTAAAATAAAGCATCAACATTTCTGCAAAACACCTCTAAAAAATAGCAGCACACAGTGATTATTCCTGGCCTCAGAGTGCACTCAGTCAGATCTTGTTTTTCAAGCAGGTATCAGTTTAGTGAGCTGTTCCTGTGATATCCAAATATGAACAAAGGTCACCAAAATACTGCTGCTGCTGCGCTGATACAGCAGCTTATTTTGGCTGTATGTGTAAGCTAAGGTCATTTAGCTTAAAACAAAAAAGTAGAGCAATTTTTTTGACTGATTGCCAGTTTTAAAGTAGAGCCGGGCGATACGGCCTGAATATAAAATCCCAGAATTCTTTCACAAAAATTCGATTTATGATTTTAATTGATTTTTTCCCTCTCAAGGAAACATAAACACACATAAAATATATAAGTATCAATATAAACATAATATACAGATACCACATAAACATCTATATAAATATAAGTTGGACTTATGCCCACATACACATACATACTTACATGTATATAAATATTACGTAAATATCCATATAAATATGATATCTACATCTCATATCTATACACTATACAGCAAATACTAATTAATTTCAACATAGTAATTTTTACGATTTATTAATTAATTTCCCCCGTCACTCATAGATAACACACTTCCTCATCCATATACCATAATTTCTCAATTATAACAGGCATTCGATTATAACACACACACCATATTTTCATGATTTTTGCCTGAAAAACACTGTACTCTAAAATAACACGCACCCAAATTTTACTCAAACCTTAGACCTCAGACCGCAGACAACTCAAAGGTTACCTTTATTCAAAGTTTTAATCAATGAAATTTCAGTATTTTCATAACAAATAAACGACTTTCTCTCAAAAAACAGATGTGGAAACACCTTTTGCTTCACGCATGTGCAGTTACTCGATTTCCGCCCGAGCATGCTCAGCCATAGTGTACCGACCAATCAGAGAGCAGCTATCAACATGCTGATGTCTTCGACCAATCACAGCGCAGCTATTTTGCATCCCCTTGCTCACAAGATGGCAGCGCCGTGTTTGCATGTGTTTTCGCAGAGAAAGAGAATATTTCGACTTTTTGTATCAGATGTTTTGCAATCACGATGTTGGTGAGACAAAATATGGTAAGCACTTTGCTTGTACTCATGTGTAATACGCAGCCAAAATATTAGAGCTTATTTTAAAGCAAAAAATGCGTGCTATAATCGAGAAATTACAGTACTTGTTTATAAACAGTTTTCCATAGCTCTTTTAAAATAGATTTATGTTTGTATTTTGTTTAATCTCCATATCCAAATTGTTCCATAAAGTTACCACACAGCTCGACATGCAGTAACTTTTGTTGTTCGAACCTTTTGTTTTTTAAAATTTAGATTTCCTCTTAGATTATAACCTCCCTCCCTGTCTGTAAACATTTCCCAGATTGCACAGCAAGTCCCATTAGTTAAAAATATTAAACCAAAGTTGAAATCAATGTTGACACTTGCAGGATACAAATCCAGTTACCAAACTAAATCAGGTGACAGAACTTTTAGGGGTGTACAATGTTGAAATTTTGCCAATATCCATAATACAGATTTGAGCTCACTGTGACCGATATTGATATTTTTGGTCAAGAGCACAAAGCGTCCACTTCACCTGTTGTGACCTGTTCCTTTCATGGTTACAGTCCATTTGTCTTTTCTTCTCTTAGTTCTGTCTGTGTAAGAATCTGTCCTCAGAATCTGTCTCTGCTCCTGACTGACCCAGTATCTGTTGTGTCAACTATTTTACAAATTTGCAGGCAATTTGCATTGACGGAAGTGTTGGTAACAGTGTTGATTTTGTTGACTAATTACTTTCGTCATAGTTTTCGTCAACAACCTTTTTTTCCCCTGACAAAAACTAGACTATAACTAAAAAAAAACAAGTTTACATCGACAAAAACTAAAACTAAATTAACTGACATTTTCGTCAATAAATCAAAAATAGACTTAAATGTTTGACAGAGACTTAATCCAATCAGACCTAATTTCGTCATGTAGAAAGTAGAGACAACTTAGGAATCACAGCTACTTTGGTTGTGTGGAAAGGTTGGATGAGTTAAGAGGGACATCCAATCACAACTGCCTTA
Organism: Cetoscarus ocellatus; assembly: GCA_037902135.1. Taxonomy (NCBI): domain Eukaryota; kingdom Metazoa; phylum Chordata; class Actinopteri; order Labriformes; family Labridae; genus Cetoscarus; species Cetoscarus ocellatus. The sequence goes on from JBAMNC010001454.1 coordinate 503,301, forward strand.
GCTTCATGGTGGCAGGATCCAAGTATCAAACATGACTTCAGAAATTCAAGGAAACATAAAAAACGCCTTACCCTTTACACTTCATATTTTAGTCGACTAAATTTACAGTAGATTTCGTCGACTAAAATGTTGTGAAATTTTATCATCAAAAACTAGACTAAAATTAAAACAATTTTTATGACTGAATTATGACTAAAACTAAAAGATATTTTTGGCAAAAGACTAAAACTAAATTAAAAAGTGCTGTCAAAATTAACACTGGCTGGTAAGCAGGTCAACAATACAAAGCTTCTGTTTAGGAGTAGAAGTTGGGGTATCCCTTAAATAATGAAAACAGATTATTTATCATCAATACTAGATGATGAATACCGTGTTATTTGCTTTTGATCACTAATTTCCTTACTGTTGTCTATACTATAAACAGTGAATACTGCACTGAAGCTTGATTTGAAGGAAATCGCGAATCAAATTGAAATCGCAATATCTGCCAGAAAAATCGCAATTATATCTTTTCCTAAAATCGTTCAGCCCTAATGGTGACATTATAAAGCCTACATCAGATGCCCACTGTGCCCTACAGTTGAAAATGTAAGCATCAGAAACATGCAGTCTGTCTGTAACTTCCTCTTTAGGTGCTGTAAAGGAAGCGTGGCCGACCGCAGAGAGCTTGTGTCATTACTCAGCTTTTGGCTCTGAGGAAGGCCCAGCTTAGTGAGAGACTGGTATGCAAAGGTGTGTGATACTCAACTGTCTGCACTGTGAGGTGGCCACCATTTTATCTTTGAGCCACCTCTGCTCGTGGAAAAGCAGTCACTGTTATGAGTTACTGTTGTCTTTCTATCATCTCCATACACTCTGGCCTTCCTGCTCTGACCTCTGGCATCAACCAGACAAACTTGGTCTGCCTCTACGGAATATTTGCTCTTTGTCGGACCATCATCCCTGGAGATGGCTGTGTGTGAAAGTCTCAGTAGATCAGCAGCAGTGCTAATTTTGACAGCACTTTTTAATTTCGTTTTAGTCTTTTGCCTAAAATATCTTTTAGTTTTAGTCATAATTTAGTCATCAAAATCATTTTAATTTTAGTCTAGCTTTAGTTGATGAAATCTACTGTAAATTTAGTCGACTAAAGTATGAAGTGTAAAGGGTAAGGCTTTTTTTATGTTTCCTTGAATTTCTGAAGTCATGTTTTACACTTGGATCTCACCACCGTGAGGCTAAGGCAGTAGTGATTGGACGTCCCTCTTAACTCATCCAACCTTTCCACACAACCAAAGTAGCTGTGATACCTAACTTGTCTCTACTTTCTACACGACCAAATTAGGTCTGATTGGATTGAGTCTCTGTCAAACATTTTAGTCTGGTTTTTATTTGTTGACAAAGATGTCAGCTAATTTAGTTCCAGTTTTTGTCAATGTACACTTGTTTTTTTTTAGTGATAGTCTAGTTTCTATCAGCAGGAAAAAGGTTGTTGATGAAAACTATGACGAAAATAATTAGTCGACAAAATTAACACTGATCAGCGGTTTCTGACAGACCAGCCTGTTTGGCCCCAACAACCATGCAATTGGCTGTTTAGCTATTTATATTAACAAGCAGTTGAATGGGTGTGCCTAATCTAGTGGCCAGTGAGTAAACATGGTAGTGGGTTTGATCATCTAATGTGCTTTTCTAGTTGCCTGACTCTGCAAAATACTTCTAACCCTGCAGGTTTCACCCATTCGATCATCGTGGGGGCCTGGATCCTGTCCCAGTAGGGTACACCCTGAACCGGTAGCCAGCCAATCACCACATAGGGCCACATAGAGACAGACAACCATTCACGCTCATACTCATACCAAAGGGCTAATTAGAGTCACCAATTAACCTGATGAGCATGTTTTTTTGTCTGTGGATGAAGCTGGAGTGCCCGGAGAAACCACACATGCACAGGGAGAACAAACAAGAAAGGCCCCGAATGACATGGGGATCGAATCAGCAACCTTCTTGCTTGAAGGAGTGTGCACTACCTGCTGCGCCAGGGCTAAATTGCTTTAAAAAAGATGATATTACAGTATTTTTTTCTTATATATTTGCATTTTTTAAGGGGTAGAATTTCCAGTGAAATGTCTTTAGTCCTTAAACCCACTGCAGTCCTCTGAAAGTCACAGGGACATACACAGATACATGAAAGTACTTTAGCAACACATCTCTGCACAAACCCTACAAATAAACTTGTGGCTTGAAAGTGCTGAAAATACAGCCCACGTTATTTACCATTTCTTCTACTTGAGCATCCCTGTGTTGCGCCCTCTGCAAACTTACCATGCTGCACTGCTGCAGTAAATACAGGAGGACAGAACTTACAAATGTCTCTTTGAAATATCATTATTTTTATTATCACAATGAAGAAGCTAAAGATATTAAATATCAGATGAAAGTCTCTATTTAGCACAGGATCTCTATACACAGTGTCATATGTAGCTTATACACTTTACATGCAGAAAATACATAAATGATGCTAAAATCAAAATGAAGCATTGTTGTAGATAGTAAAGGAAGCAAATAAAAAACATACAAATGGCAGCATAACCTGCTTTGAGTCATGTGGCTGGCACTGCCCGTCAGCATATCAAATATCTTCAAAAAACAATATCATGCATCCTTAATTTTTTGTCAAGAGCACAAAGCCTCCACTGTGTTAAAATAGACCCGTTCCTTTCTTGTTACAGTCCATTTGTGTTGATAACAGATGTCATAAATAAAGACACTTTTACACATGTGGACATTCAGGGATGCTAAGGTAAACATTTATGGTACAATTTTATATTCTGCCAATTTTACAGCTAATAATAAATGGGATATATAAATATATCTATAGCCTGTAGACACATTTTAGACATGTTTTTATTTGTATTTTGTTTGTTTTATATCTATCTTTATATATATATATATATATATATATATATATATATATATATATATATATATATATATATATATATATATATATATATAATTTATCTGCTTTACAAACTGCTACTGGAATCTTAATTTCCCTGCGGAGGTCTCCCAGAGGGATGAATAAAGTTTTGTCTAATCTAATATAATCTAATTACATGTACGTTCAATTCATACAGCTGTAATATCAGCAACATCTTTCATATCTGCCGATACTGATTATCATCTTTTTAAGGCAATTATCTGCTGATAATGATATTGTTCCAGTAATACCTTGCATCCCTTATTTTCACCAGCAAATGACATCCTCCTTCATCAAATTGGATAAATAGAATAACTAGAAAAATTGCATTTCCTTGCAGCAAATGCGTTGAAATGCTGAGTCTGAATGCTGGAACTGTGAAATGAAATGGCTAAAAGCAATGCAAACAAAGCTGAAAATGTGAAAATGGGACATAAAATAGTTTGAAGCAGTAAAGCACAGCTGCAAATGTGGGAAATGTGTATTAAAAATGGTTACAGTTGTGAAAGAAAGCTGAAAATGAATAAACGTGACAGGAAATTGCAGAAAGCTGTAGAAATGTTTGGCCACCATGAAGAAATTGTAATTTATGATTAAAAGAGTAAAATTTGTTAGGGGTAAAATGACAAAGATTGTAATCAGTAGCAGAAGTGTGAAATATGTTATCAAATTTGCATTGTAAAGACAGGAAAAGAATAAAGTTGTATGGAAGTGAAAGGTTGAATGACTGACAACCTGTGACATCCAGACTGAGAGGACAGCAGCCAGATGCATACAGCAAGGAGCTGTAGTGATCAGCAGTCTGTATTGGACACACAGTTGAAAAGTACAACTGCCTTCACCAGAATTTGAACCCGGGCCACCGGAGGAAGAGTCAGCAACTTTGCCGCTAAAAATATATATATGATAAATGTTATGGAAATTGTGATTTTGTTGGATTTCAGTAGGAAGTGAAATAAACATTTCAGCTCCAAAAAAATGAAAGTTCTGGCTTTTATTTGTGCATTCAGGCTTTAAAGGGTTAAATTATGAAGTGCAATTGAATATGCATAATTAGCCTAGAATACATTTTCCTTCAGTAACTGAAAAATGTTTTGGCATCAATGTGTAGGCTACAAGTCTACAACACTATGAACTATCCAGTATAAAAGCATCTGAATTGAAAATTAATGTAAACAGAGGTGATTTTCATTGGAGGACAATAAGGAGTGGACATTACGGTCAGAATGTAATTAGAAACTGGATCTGCTCAAGTTAACATCTAGGTCAAAGTTATCACTACTTCATTTTTAAATCAACAAATCTATACTAGAACATCAAACTCAAAGTAATAATAGCCTACATACATGAATTTGTAAATCTGGACAGGAATATCTGAGTAGAGAAATGTAAAACAGTGTAATATTTGTGTGTAGTCTGGTTTATTGTAGTGGGTATAATCTGACATACTCTGATGATGTTTGTCCTCTTAGGGCCTCCATACACTGAAGACATTTTTACCACAATATGACCAGATTAATACACCGTCCACTGAAAACAGCTCTGAGACCCACAATGGGCCTCCACCTACAGGTTGAGAACCGCTCCACTAGTAGACTGTATTTGAAGCTTGATCCTTCAAAGATTGTTCTGATATCATGGAGAATAAGTGATGGAGGATCCCTCAGGGTGAATTTATTATTTAGAAAACAGTGAGTGAGTGAAAACAAGAGCTGGACTGATGAAGAATGTAGAGTTTTGATTAATGAAGGCTGACTCGTCAGTTTTTTAAGTCTTTTGTTCACTTAAACCAGGCACATGAGCTGTCAAGACACCGTGTGAATGATAAAATCACACAGAGTGACTGATGGTCCCTCACTGTCCCTGCGATGCGCGTCTATCTGCGTCTTTACGCTCACCGGCAGACGGAGGAGCGCACACACACACACACGCTGAGAGAAAGTGAAAGTCACACAAGCATGCTGCTATACCTATCCTTGCGCATTTTGTTGTGGTTATATGGTATTTCGGGGCGTTTTCTAGTGGGTATATGGCGTATACCTGCGTATGCAGCCAGAGTCTGGTGGACTGTAGAGGAGACTCCGCGCAGAATTTCCGCGGGCATCAGAGCTGTCAGAGTCGAGCACACTGCCGCGTAGTATTTTCTTGTGAAATCAATGTGAAACACTAACCTTGCGCATTGTTTTCCATTTCTCTGTCATGACACTGTAGACTGAGGACGAGGAAGAGGAGCTGCTCTGCCTGCTGACTTTGCAAAGCACTAACATGAAGAGGCGGAGGCAGTGTGACATTTAATGTGGGTCGATGATAAATCTGGGGATTTCCGGGTATACGGGCTAATGCTGTGGCAAAACCGTAATAGCTATCAAAAAAGGGACTGCACCGTGAGCATCACAAGAATCTCCTGAAAAGATTGATGTAAGTTTCGTGTCTGTACTGTAGAAAATGTTGACACGAGAGCAGTTTAAAAACGGGCTTCAAAGTGAAGCGATCAGCTCTCTGGGGAGGACTATTACAATGGGAACGGACGGAAAACTTTGCGGGATACCCGTGGCTCTGAAGCTCACTGAGACAAAACGATGTCAATGTCGACGTTGAAACGAATTTCAGCTGAAAGAGGAGAAGTGTACCTTTATTTTGATGTATAAATCCTATCTTTTGAGTAAAGTTTGAGGCTTTTATTGCGGTTTTTTCGGCTACAAATTTTGGAATTTTTAGGCGAAGCTCACACTCTAACAGGTCACGTGACACGCTCTAAGAACAGAGAAACCCTCAAAACGTAGTGTTGCTTAAACAGTGATATCTCAAAAACTGTAGAAGACAGCAAAAAGCTGAACACATGTAAAAATAGTTGAGAGATCAGTGAATCTGTCAAAGCAAGAATGAAGTCTGTAGGTGGACGTATGTCGAAGCTGTACAGCCTGAAAGTTGAAGCCCTTTTCAGCAGAACTGCATAAGTCTCCCATTCATTTCAATGGGAAAATATCTGAAGAAAATCGTTTTTACTGTAAAAACTGTAACAGTTAAACATGTGAAAAATACAAGCGCAAATCTCCTGAACACGCTGCACTGCTCAATTTTTTTCTGTGAAAATCTGTGCAAATTTGAAAGCTGTGAAAAGGTCCAAATAGTTGAGGGAAGAATAATATGAAGAAGAAGAATAAAGTCGGATAACATTATGTTGAAATGCTGAGTCAGCATTTCAACATAATAATTAGATTATCATGTGGTCAATGAGCTTATTACTTATGTTATATGTTATATATATGTAATACTTATGTTACTTATGTTCATTATGTCTATGCTGATAATATGCTTGTACTTTCTTTGTTAACAGACGAGAAGGTTTTTTAGTTCACACCTTTACATGTTTCGACGGACATCTTCTGATGAAGACAGAAGATTTCCGTCAAAACATGTAAAGGTATGAACTAAAAAACCTTCTCGTCTGTTAAAAAAGAAAGTACAAGCATATTACTTACATTGATGCTTAATGCAACAAACTTTTTAGTGGGCATTAGTTTTGGTTAGGGATGGGAATTGTTCAGAATTTATTGATACCATCGTCATTCTGCCTGTTGATCTGATTCTGTCAATTTTCTTTGTGGAAAAAAAAAGTAGACCTAAGCAAGATTTCTGTGTCAACAATGTCAGACACCTGACACTCCTTATACTGGATAGAGTGCTACATAACGTGTCTTCAAGTTGTTGGTAATCTCACCTTTATTGGAAATCACAGACACGACTTGGCGTTGAGCAGTTACACTTATTTTATATCAAATTAAACTGCAGTTTTGACCTCTTCTTTTATTCTGTCTGCCATGATCACATCTTTGACTAATTCATCATTTCTGCTGAATGTCTCAGATGAAAGCGTGAAGTCCTTAAATTGCAGGGGGAAAGGAATTGATAAGGGAATTGTTAAGCACAAACACTGATGATATTGATTCCTTGAGGTTGTTGTTATGGAACTGGATTTGGTTTTCCATTCCCATGCGTAGTTTTGGTGGCTCTTTTTTAATCAGCAGCATCTTAAACTATATTAATATGTTTTCCTACCTTTTATCTTGTTTGACAATAAATCCGTATATACAAAAACTGACATATTGCCCATATATATCTGTGTGACTACTCATTGTCACTGTGTTAAATTCTGCACGAGCAGCCTGTGCATTTTTCATGAGGCACATATTTTCAGACATCGTCACAGACTTGTGAAAGAAAGCAGGACAGTGGGACATCCCTCCACGCAAGTTGACCTAAATACTTCTAAAAACCCTGCTGCTGAATAAATCTATGCTTGGCTGCACATTTGAACATATTAAACATAAACAAATGAAGACTAAAAACATTTATTCTGCTCCTACACACACCCTCATGGCTGTGGATCTTCAGTCCTCTGGCTAAGTGCCTGCGGTCCACTTTGAGTCTTTAGAGGTGTTTTTTCTTTTTTTGAGAGAGAGAAAGAGGGATTAGGGATTAGAGTGGCCAGCGCCCCTTTTAGAGGATAGAGGAAGAAATCTGTGTTGTGGGTGGGTGTTGGTGTCTGGACTGTTTGTTAGCAGAATGAAAAGAGTCATGAGGAGAGAAAGAGGGAGGAGGAGCCATATGTTGTTTATGTCAGAGCGGCTGCATGCCTGCATAATTCTGCTCCAAATTTACATTAATGATGGCATAAATGCATATAAAGAGTGTTAGAACAGCTTGCTGGACTGTCATGTTTATGCAGATAGTTCAGTATTTGTACTTGACCTCAGTGTTTCTATTTAACTTTGCAAGGTTCTCTGTAATACTGACTCTAAAACCCTGGGGCCAGTTCTTCCAAGGGCAGGAACTTGAGAAAAATAAAGATACATCCTGATAACAAGAGATTTATTTGACCTCTGTACAGGCAGTTTTCTCAACAACCAGCAGCACAGTGGATACATGTGCAAGGGCAGCCATGGATCAGTGGTTGAGTCAGCAGTTTAACAGCCTTTCTTACTAGCAGAAGGCAGCAGGGTTTCATCAATGCTGTGTAAAAGTGTGTGCATTATGGCTGAAAAATATACCATTTTAACAAGGGATGGGAATCAAAAACCATTTCCAGTTGAGAATCTATAACAACTCCCTCAAAGAATCGATATCATTAGTCTTTTTGCCTGTCAGTTCCCTCATCAGTTCCTTCCGCTTTGTTCTGCATGTCTTGCAAATCCACCTAAAAGCAGTTCTGGGGGCAAAGCGAGGTGTATCTAATAAAGTGGCCAGTAAGTTTAATGGCTGCTTCTCTGTTGCAAGTCCTAATTTTAATGCCATTTAAACACAAAATGTTCCGCAAATGTACTTTTGTCGTATGTCTGTAGGGATTTATTGCACTTTAACCCTTTCACGCATGTCCACTACAGTAGATATCTGGGATAAATTTTATATCCTTTAGGTTGCAGCACCATGTCCAACTACCAGGTGGTAAATTCACAAACCCTTGTCTTAAGCTTCATAAAACCATTTTTACTATATTAAGATATTGCATCATAAATACAAAATGGCCAACGAAAGGCAAATTGGGTATTATGCCTGTATTCAGATTTCACATAATATTTTAATTTTTTTTTTAAATTTGGGTGTAACTCACAAGTGAATAGTTTGATTAAACAGCAACCATACATACACATTTTCCATGTAATCTTTTCATTTTTTCTTCTTTTTATAACTGTTGTATGTATTTTGTTACTACTTTGTCATAACTTCTGAGTAACTTGTTTTTTTTTGTATGTTATATGTGCATATGATATTGTGTAACTATCTGTTATCTTTGTCTTTTGTGTATTTCATAATCATGCAATGAAATGATGCATGGTGCCCACTGCAGTGGACAGATGCATAACTCCCTCAAAATATAACACTGAAAAAATGACCATGATTTTTAACTTTATCTCTCCTTGGATTGTTCCATCCTATCTATGTTCTCTTCTGCAGAAATCGAGGAGCACCTACGCATTACGCTCTTGTGCAATTTATCACCGAAATGTGCCCAGAGTCCAAATTGAACCGGGGAAACGGGCTTTTTCTTATGCTGCCCCCACAGCCTGGAACACTATACAGACAGAACTGAAAATGTCATAACTGGTTTCATTTAAAGCTTTTCGTTCCATTTTACTCACAAGGCAGCGAGAATCCTATGAGCAATGCCTTTGTTTTTAAATTGTTACTGTCCCTAAAACTGCCGCACTTTCACTGTGAACTTATTGAATCCCTTGCCATATTTATTGTTTTGATTTGCTATTTATTGCCTAAAATTTTTAGCATGAATTTGTATTTATGTACCCTTTTAAATGAGATCCTGATCTCAATGGGATTTACCTGGTTAAATAAAGGTTAAATATTTTTTAAAAAACTTGTTTGAAAGTAAAAACAAACGTTTAAAAAAAGTATTCCTTTGTGATTTAATAATTCATGTATGAAAGGGTTCATTTGCTTTATATTCAGGATGCACAATATTTGTGGCACGACAGCAGTATCAGCTGATATTTATATTTTTGCAGATATTTACTGCTGATATTTCAGCCATATATATATCCCACATATTTTCTGTAATACAAATATGTACCATAATGCTTCACCTTATCATCACTGCATGGGTACATTTAAAATCAAGAGTTTTATTTTGTCAAGCGTTAAATGTTGTTTTTCTTGTTCTACAGCCATTCTTTACACAAATTGTCTGTCACATTGAAAGCAGCAAGTCAGTTTTCATACAGTAAAGACTTTGTGCTCTTGACAAATATATCGGTATAGATGATAATGAGTTCAGAGGCAAAAAAATCCAATCTCATTCATCCCTACATCAATGAGTAGTGGTCCCAGTAATAGGATGGTGACCAGTCCAGGGTGTGCCTTGCCTCTCGCCCTGTGACAGCTGGGATTTTCAGCCTCCCCACAACCTAAATTTGGCATGGATGAGAGAGGGATTTCAACCTTACCTCTGGAACATTTCTGGATGATCAGACTCTAATTTGATGCTTTTTATGCTCTTTAAACAATGTCATTTAGAGGGGTTAAAACTTGCAAAGAGTTCCCCCTCTCTTTGCCAGCATCACTCAATCGTCAACCTGTTACAGTGCATTAAAATTAGGGCTGGGAAATATAACCTTAAAACAAAATCCCCAATTTTTTCCACAAAACTCGATTTTAATCAATGTTCTTACTTCTCAAAAAAAAAATCCAAGTGACAAAAAAATGACATGAACCAAGTTTTACTTTTATGTTATCAAAATATGTTTTCAAAACTGAACAGACTTTCCTTCTTATAGTTAAAATGCATTCTGTAATTCTGTCATAAAATGTTGATTATGTAGCTCAAATGTAGGCAGGTTTGTCTAAAGGATGAGCTGTTTTCACAGTTTATTAACATGAACTCTCTGATTAATATTTAATTCCATTTAAGAAACAAATAAACGTCTAAGCATGTGCCTGTACAAAATCTGACAAGGCTTATCATCATAAAACCTTAAATTTTCAGTATTTATATTAGGGATGCATGATATTGGATTTTTGCCAATATTTTTAAGTCATTATCGCCGATACTGATATTTCTGGTCAAGAGACAATCTCTGTACTTAACAATAAATGGACTTGTATATTTTATCGAGGAACAGATGTAAAACAAGAAAAAACAGCATTTAACTGTTGCAAAAATGAAACCCTTGATTTTTAAATGTACTCATGCAGTGATGAGAAGGTGCATCAATGTTGCACATTTGTGTAATTTGCTGATATTCCAGCCGATAAATGGCTGATATGTGAGGCCGACATATCTGCTGTAAATATCTGCAAAAGTTTCAATATCGGTCAGTAGCGATACTTGACTTTTTAGGCTGATATCAGCCGATACCGATATCAAACCAATAATATCATGCATCCCTAATTTATATGTTAAAAACTGCAACAACTTATGATTGGAGAAAGTTTTTCATTTTTGAATCTTCTGCAGAAAATAATTCAAATTAATCAATTCAATCGCCCAGCCCTAAATCAAATGTATGTTTAATTATTGAAAGCAGATTGAGATAACTCATATCTGATGCATATTTTAAGACTTAATCAATGAAGCCCATGAAGCATGAGGCCCCAGGAAATATCCTACCTTCCCCTCATGCTAAAACTGCCTATAGTTATGCCCCTGAATTCTCCCAAGTGTCATCTTTCCACAACTGTCATCATCTCTGAGGGGGTTGAAAGAAGCTGCAGGCCTCTCCTTCAGGCACGCAGCACATGTCCTGACTAACATGAGAGTTATGAAAGGCACTCGAGTGCAAATGCACATTGTCTTTATTATTAGAGCAGACTCGAAGAGACAGCAGCCGGAGACATAAAACATGTCTCAACTCGCTCAAGACAACTTCCTTGTTTTGGAGTTATTTTCATCAACGTAAACCTCCGCCCAACATCACTGAGGCTGAGGAGATATGTCATAATGGCAAAAAATCAAGATTGCAATTAAATTGAAAGATATCAGGATTTGTCCGTTAATTGCGATTAGTCATTGCTTTTAAAACTTCAGTACGAGTTAAATACGTGCAACACTTTCATTCTGAAAACAAAGAGTTTTAAAAAGAAGGAAGGAATAAACAAAATGTAATAAGTGGTAATATATCTATAATGTGACATAATATTTAAAAACCAAAATAAGCAGATCGTGGCATGTGGCTCAATAATGATCCATCACTATGAGCTTGTTTTAATGCTCAGGGAAAGTGAAAGTCATAATTCAAATTAAAACTCGTTTAATCGATAATATATGTATAATAAATACTGTATTAAGCATTTCAAGACTTTTAAGCTCTTGCATTTCAGAGGTGGGATGCTCTAAAACTTCAGAGTATTGAATTCAGTATGTATAACCTAAATTAAACTAGAATGGATGCAGTCGACTCCCAGACACCGTTAACGAAACGTGCATTTTTAAATTTGATTCACTCTCAGCCGAATATGACAAACAATTTCTACATAAATTTGTTTTTTATTCAATGTTTATGAAGTTTGGATAAATTCGGCTTAAAGATTTGCCGTGTAGAACAGTTAATACCCTCGAAATAATAACTTTTATTGCTGGGTCTCGCATCTCCACCAGTGCACCTCTGCTAATGACAATAACAGACGAGCGAGCAAAAAGTTGGCAGAACAAGACAAGAGACTGGACCGAAACAGAGCTGCTTGGATGTCGTGGGATTAATGTACGATACAAAGGACCTCTATGTTATTAACAGTACAATTTATTTGCTATTTTGAGCAATTAGTCGTAGTTAAATGTCACCCTCTCTCAATAACACCACTGAGGGAAAGTTCTGCTAGCTTGCGGCAAAAAGACAATGAAACTCGGTTAATGCTTGAAAGCGCAAACACAACACCCCTACTCACAAACAACGACAAAAAAAAACAACAACCAAAACGACCAATTCAAATGTAAGATTTCTTCCATTTAGGGTAAATTCCTGGACGTACCTGTTTAGTCTTTTCTTGAGGTCATTTCTTCCCGAAAGTCGTGAATCAGCTCGCAGCCACACCACTGCTGGATATGCCGAAGTTTTGCTCAAGTCCAAAAATGACACTTCCGAGGCATTCGGAGCAATAGCCAATCAGAGGCTAGATAAGTTTGACGGACTTGTGAGTTAGCCAATAGGAAGGAGGTATTCCAGTTTTATCCCTCCTTGATTAACTGACACTTCGGATCAATAAGAAATGATGAAATTGATTGATACCAGCCCAAATAAGATATTATTCATGATCATGAATACATTTATAAGCTCAAGATAAATAGCAAGGAAGCAATAGGATGTATTCAACAATACTAATTTAAAACCACATAATTTTCCACTGGACAGCACCTTATAAGCCAAGTTTGTGAATTTTATACGTGTAATGCCAACGTATTAATGACCTAATTATCAATTTGCCTCACATTTCAGCTTTAGTTTCTACGTAAATCCTTACTACTAATGAGACACATCTTGAGCTCTTGAAGGGCAGATTTGTACAGTAACAAAGACTGCATCTGTGTATCTATAAAGTTGGTAATTGAGCAATAATTCAGTCTATCACTGATAAAAAAAAAAACTCTTTATTTAGGAAATAAATTAAATTAAGATAATGATATTAAAAGTTACATACATCAGAGGTCTTATATTTGCTGTTATGTGGGTACATGTCGCCCTCTTTTGGCTGCAGTCCTAGTATTAATTCTTAATGTTTTCTGCAGATTTTGAAGGTAAAATTACATGGATGAAAGCATGTATTGGCTCTGAATCTCCACTATGCCATGATCTATCTATCTATCTATCTATCTAAAAAAGTAACGCATTAACATGAGTAAATTTAAAATTAATTCTTCCACAACAAAACATGGCTTTCACCTTATTAAACACAGTTTTACCATATTATGATAGACTATTTTTTTTTATTTGAGATTGTTCAGTAGATCAGCCTCCTATTATTTTATTGATTTAAAGGTAAATGAGGAATTTAAGTGAGTCTCGGTCAACTTGAGGGTATGGGATCCATGCTGTTTCATGCACTTTATGTATCTTTTTCACAGATGCACACATTTGCCAAGCGCTTAGGACCCCCTTGGTGCCTAAACTTTGACCCCTTTGCCTAAACGCCCATGTCCTCCCCATCTGATGATTAACATCAGAATTACTCCAGAATAAGTGAACGCAATGGATTCATGAAAACTCCCCAGTGAGCCGAAATCTACGCACATGTCCAAATTTGCGCACGGTTGATCTTACACTGCGTGGACCGGCTAAACTCTCCTCGGTCCAGAGCTGCGTTCACCAAACTACAACTGTTGATATCCGTGACGCAGTGAGACGTGCATGCATCTACGTCTGGTGCACGGCACGCACAATCCCTCAGATTATCGCCTGACCCGCAGCAGGATTTATTGTAAAGGCACCTGATTCACCGGGAGCCTGAGCCGAAGCAGAGCTGAAAGAATGATCTAGTCGTATAGATGTCCAAGTGTATGATTTTCTACATAATTCCCTCTGGCTGGATGAATTAGTGCGTGCAAAACTCCAGGACGCAAGACTTTGGAGGAGCCCTTTCCAATTGACCGAAGTGGTGCCATGGGAAGTTTTACGCACATCCTCAAGATGCGTTCTGGAGAGCTTCAGCAACTTTTTCTTGGATTTAACATTTCTCATTGATCCCCTGAAGTTTGATAATGGTTGATATTCCTGCATGGTGCTTGTTGAATCGTTTAATCCCTGCCTGATTAGCGCCAACAGATGGATTGCTTCCTGTCGACGAACCGGCTGACATCAAGGCCTAGTCCTATTAATTTAACCGCTATGCTCTCGTCTTGATTACGGAATTGGATCCATTACGCATCACCTTTAAGACCCTCATCCTCCTCCTGTGGTGCCACCATGAGGAGAGCAGTGCTAAAGGAGGCGGCCAAACGCTTTCCCTGGCTGGCCAATGTCACTCTGTACGGCTGCCTGTTCGCCGGCGGTGACCTTGTGCATCAGCTCATGGCTCAGAAGGAGCGCATGGACTGGAGACACACGCGCAACGTGGCCATTGTGGCTATCAGTTTCCATGGTAACTTTAATTACTTCTGGCTGAGGGCTTTGGAGAGGCGGTTCCCGGGGAAGTCTGCAGGGATGGTTTTTAGGAAACTTCTGCTGGACCAGAGCTTCGCGTCGCCGTTGGCCACCAGTGTCTTCTACACGGGTGAGTGAACACAAGCCCCAAAGCGACGACCGAAGCTGATCAGAGTTTGAATATCAAAAAGTTAAGGCCAGTGATAATCTACTACTTTTCTTCAAGGACTTGTTTTTTTTCTGGGCTTATGCTTGAGGGCCAGAATTAAGAAAACAGCAATAATAAGTAAAAACAATTACAATTAAGTGTTTTAGTCCAGTTAGAATATTATTAGATATCAGTCCCTATCATTGATCCTTAAGCCACATGGGGTTTCATTAATAGTTGAAGGAATTTAACGACAAAAAAACATCCAATCCCGCAGTAACAAATTTTTACCAAGCACATGTTCTCATTTTGCTGACATGGAAAACCATAAGAGCCTAAAAAAAAGAAAAAGAAAGAAAGGGAAAAAAATGTTGAACTTGTTTTTGAGTCTGTGAAAGAAGTCAGAATTCTGATATAAAATTAAGTGTTTTGGAAGTGGAAAAAACTAAAAATTCTGAAGGTTATATGTTGAAGTCTGGGGGGAAAACAGAATTCTGATAATACATTTACAATTATGCAAAAAAAAAATCTAAAATTAAAGTAAGAATAGTGAGGAGAAAAGCAAGACTTCTGATAATTAAGTTATACTTTATATGATAATTCTTACTTTAAACTTAGATTCCTAACTTTCTTTTAAATTCTGACTGATATCCCAAAATTCTGACTTAAACCTCAAAATTCTGATTTCTTCACAGTCATAAAAATAGTTAAATCTCTAAAAAGACCAATAATGATTATAATCAGGGGGCTTTGAGGGGCTTGGTGATAACTGGTTTAGGCATTTAGTACACAGATACAATTAAGTAAACATCTTTAATTTTGATGCTCGAACCCATCAGTTATAAATCTATATTTTTCATTAAAATAATAAAAGAAACATTCTTTGATCAGTGACATAATAAACTGTATATTTGATAAGCTTGTGAATATCACCAGTGCATTTTTAAGGCCAAAAATAATTGGCTAATCAAGCTATAAATTTGTTAAGCTCAGGTAAAAGCTATTGTTGATGTTTAAATTCATAATGGAGCTGGATAATGCTGGACTGTGATTGTATGATGTTCATATCATCTTACTCTAAATGATATTTTTTTCTCTGTTAACATGTTTGGAATTAAAAACCTCAATCTAATATAAATATCAGTCTCCAGCCCTGAATTAGTCATGGCAGAATGTTAGAACGGAAAAGACTTGGGAGGTCAGAGGTCAACAACAACAGCCATTATATCAAGCTTGTTATGTAACTTTTGGGACAAACCAAGTTAAGCCATCAGCCCGGGGCTGGTATTTTCAGCAAGAGTGCAGACAAAGACCTGAATAAGAAATAAAATCTACATTTTGGCTCCAACAAGGTATAAAATTAAAGTGACTTTCTCTGACTGATACATGCAGCTTAAATGTTCTGCACGCTGCCTAAAAGGACAACTAGGTCGGAAATGTTTGGTCATTTTTGGACAAATGGGTTACGAGATGTTTTAGGCAGCTACTGGTGCTGTAATGAAGGAGAGAAGGAGGAGTCCCGATGCCAATGACATTTTGTCTTGTGCATAGAAGTGTTCTATCATGTGTAGGAGGCATGTTCAGCACACTAAGGGGGATACAGAACTTTAAAAAGCTTACTGTGGGCTCTTTGATGAATAAGAATATTGGAAGCAGATTTTTTCTCATCGCAAAAATATGTTGGCAACATTTAGAAGAGTAGGTGGCGCTTATTAGGAAGACATTGGCTTCTTTCTAGTTCAATCTACTTGAAAACTACTTGTGAAAATACTAAAAAGTGCAAACAAACTTCCAAAAATGACATTGTTTGAACAAGTAGAAGAAAAGCTCTTCGCTAGTTTCACCTGCTTGTCCAAATATAAGAGATAAGATATTCCTTTATTAGTCCCACAGGGGGAAATTCCAAACATATCGCTAACATGTGATTAAGGCAAGGCTCTGATTTTGGTTAAAAGTATTTGGAAAGGTCATCAAGTTTTTTTTCTCCTAAAAGACTTAATTTTTTACTATGAAAGCTTGATGGCGAAGGGCCTTGTATTGTTTTCTACCTAGTGCCCATATATTTCTAAATTTGACTCTTGTTACACCACATATGATTCCAGGATTCAGACAGACGAATGCTTTTCTTGTTATAAAATCTACATTAATTCATAATGTTGATGACAAGGGAGCTCATGAGCCCTCACACTGAGGTCACCTGTCAGTCAAACACCCTGCTGGCCGAGGTGATTACATTACACAACTGTCTTCCAGCTCAAACTGTTTGTGATTGTCTCCTCTGTCCTGCAGGTATGAGCTTCCTGGAGGGTAAGGAGGACGTCTTTGAGGACTGGAGGGAGAAGTTCTTCAACACCTGGAAGGTAAGGAGCGAAGACAGGAAGCCAGTGAGGCAACTGAAGTAAAGGAGAGTCACCTTCCCTTCCCACACGGCCACGAGCTCACAAACAGATTAACCCAGTTTGTGTCACTGCTGCTTTTTGCGCATGCAGGGCACGCAGCCATGGGTGACGTGGGGTAATTCAGTCGAGTCGCTGTCAGGATATGGAGGAGCTGAAAACCTGCCAAATGTATAAATCTCTGTGGCGTGCTTGAATTTGCCCATGGAATTCTGTTTCCATTTCACTCAAATGCTGATAAAGCAGATGGCCGAATGAAAAAGCTCACAAGTCTGACAGTAGTGCTGGTGCCCTGGGGTCTTTCTGTGTGGAGTTTGCATGTTCTGGGTTTTCTTAGACCAAATATATGCTTGTTAGGAAAATGGTGACTCTAAATTGCCTTTTGGTTTGATTGTGAGTGTGAATAAGTTGTCTGTGACCTTGTGAAGCAGGTGGATCTGATTGATTCCACATCTGTCATCAGGCAAAGCCATCTTGTAAAGTTGCAAAAATTGTTCCAGTGAAAAAAATGACTTAGCTACAGTGATGTAGCTACAAGCTTAGGGTAGTTGTGCTTGATAGCCAGAGGTGCCTACAAGCTTTTGATTGGCTCTTAATAAGTATGACAGCCAAAAGACTGGTTAGATCACCTCACAGTTTTCTCTTGAAAGGTTCTGCCCTTCCCCAACACTTACTCAATCAATCAGTCAATCAATCAATCAATCAATCAATCAATCTTATCCTTTTTGTATAGCGCAAGTTTATAACAAGCATTATCTCAAAGCAATTTGTGTAAATGTAAAGCCATACCCTACATTTATAGATACACATAAATACATATACATACAAATACATACACATATAAAAAACTATATACACATAGATACATCCAGAGATGTGTCCATCCAGACAAAGACAAAGTGACTAAAATCAAGAATTTATGATAGTGACAAACCCATGATCATAAATCTGTCCTCATCACATTTGACTCTGCTGAATCTAAATTCAATCAATCAATCTTTGTCAGTAGAGCATCATATTTGTCCTTGTTGAATATAAATTCATTAAAGGTTAGCCCCTTGAGATGTCATTTTCAAGAGGGACCTCATGTCCGTATGGTTGTAAAGATAGTTACTATAGATGTACACGTCCATGGATAGAGAGATCAATCTAATATGATCACACTATATGTTTGCAGGAACTAACATGTTTTTAATTTTGTTGATCTCTTTAAAGTTATAATCAGGGACTGTAATGATAATATAATGGGGCTAAAAGAATGGCCAATAATTGTGACTGTAGTTATTGAAGCCTCGTAAGTCCACAGCAGTAGGCGGTCTACACCAACGTATTGGTGGGATGGGATGTTTTCCAGTTGGACCTGACCTTGGATATGTGAGGGAGTCCATCTGGTGCGTCAGGTTCGGTTCTCCTGCCCCTACAAGGCCCCCCTTCCCCAACAGGGCCCAGTCCGCTCTGATTGGTTGACCAGTCTACCCTCTGGGAATTTGTCAGCACCATATTTTCAACATCTCAAGCAGTGTGACATCACAGTGGTAGGTCTATTCTTGGAGCTGGAATCAGACATTTTAGGCAGATACTAGCCTGTTTAGAGGAGGAGAGAAATACATGTAAAACACACATTAAATTTAAAACAAAAAAGTACAATATAGGCTCTTTGAACCATACAAAAGTAAGTGCAACGGATATCCTTGTTATATTTTCATGTTACATGACTGCTATCTCTCATTAAATCCTTTTTCTCTTTCAGACTGGACTCATGTACTGGCCATTCATGCAGGTAAACAAAAGATCAATTTACATTTTTATTACCTGCGCCAAGGAGGTTATGCTTTTGCCGGTGTATGTTTGTTTGTTTGTTTGTTACAGATTACGCAAAAACTACTGGACAGATTTTGCTGAAATTTTCAGGAGATGTTGGTAATGGCCCAGCTTAAAAATGATTCGATTTTGGTGGTGATCCAGATAACCTCCATTAGCGAATGATTGTTTTTGCTCAATAACTGTCTAACTAATAATGATATCAACGTGATTCCGAGTGCTAGGTGTGGGTTTTCTGGGTCAAGGAATCATATTGTGATGTGAACTGTATCATGGAACTATTGCTTGTAGATGTGACAGCAATATGTGAGCTACCTTGGTGGAGAAATGCTTTCTGGTTAAATTAATATCTGACTTCTACATATTTACCGGTATGTCAAAATCAGAAGTCTGAATTGAGCACCAAGAAGGTTAGAAAGTGAATTTTTACAGTCAAACCAAACAAAGCAAAACAATTTTGATAAAAGAAAGTGCATCAAATCAATTTTTTCAATATCCTGTTTGTTGTCCCAGTTCCTGAACTTTGTCCTGATGCCGTTGTACATGCGGACGGCCTTCATGGGCTGCTGCGCCTTCCTCTGGGCCACCTTCCTCTGCTTCTCTCGTCAGGACGGCGACGGCACTGCAGGCGTGGCTCTGGCCTTCGTCATGGACCCCAGAAAGTACCTGGAGGAAATACGCGCAGCTCGGCGTGCTCGAAAAAAACTGAGAAAGCAGAAGGAAAACTGAAAGAACTTCTGACTTTCAGGCCTTTGGACAGCTGCTGCAGTAAAGATGGGTGTCAGCGTCAGCTCATAAAAACTTGAATCTGAGTACTGAAGGGCTGGAGTGAAGGCTTTTCTGACTGGGAAACAGAAGTACCACCGGAAATACGCACAATCAATGAGATTTTAAAGCTGCAGTAAAAGTACTACAAGCAAAATATGAGGCAAATGCTCCTATTTTTGTAGCAAGACCGTTAAAAGACCACAAATATACATGAGGGCTGTCCCCTTATACTTGATATTCAAACATCTAATTAAGCTTCTGTAACCAAAAACGAGGCTCCAGTTATGACAGTTGATAACACAGCTGAAAGGGGTTGGCTTCCCTCGGCTCCAGGGCCTCAAGGTGTAGGGTTTGCCCCTTTGCCCTTAAACTTCATTGCAAACCTGACCTGACCTGATGGGGTGAAAATTTGTCCTTGAACTGTAAACATACCTCGAATAGAAAATATACAGCATAGCAGCACATGAGGGCACCTGGAACAGTGAACCACCTGATCCAACAGAGGGCACTCCCAGTGCAGCCTGAGCACCCATTGCTCTCTTGACATCAACGATAAGACCTCAAGAAAATGAAGGACACTGGAAGCACTTTGGCCTCCACACTGCTGATGGCAAAATAAAAAACAAGACCAGGGCATGTGTTGATAAAGTGCAAAGCAGCTGGCCCACTCCTTATCCATGACAAATTCTGTGGGCCCATTTATCGGCCTTCCACCCAAGTGTCCAGCTCTGTTTGATATTTGGGAAAAGTGACAGCCCTGTAATGCATCAATCTTTCTTCTAATCTAACTGTTATAACAAATAATCTTAGTATTTTCACTCTTTAACTGTAGGGACTTTAACACCAACAATTTCTTTTTTATTTTCCTGTCTTACCTCACTCTCAGGTCCATGACAAGCAGATAGGCACCATTCTTTGGACTGTGCTTGCAGTAACAAGGTAGTTGTGTTTCACGATACCAACATGTATTTCGATACTTTTTGATACTTTTCCAATTAAAAAGAGAACACAAAAACCAAAAGACGAATGTCTTTAAATGGCATGTTACTATGCTGTAGTCTTTATAACATATTAAATGACTTAATGTGCATGTAAAAGTTTGTTACTTCATAAAGATCATGCATGTGTGCATTTACAGGTCTGGAAAAAAAAATTAAGGGACCACTTCAAATTTATCGTAAATCAGCATGTCTACATGTATGGCAAAAAGTTTAAAAATCACTGTGAGAGTATAAATATAATGTAATATAATAATATAAAATAAAATGATATAAATAGGCTATTTAAACCAGAGAAAGTGGTAGCTAATTGCAATGCAAGTTTAATTTTTTTTCCAGAGCTACTTTTGTGGAAAGTGAAGGGGGCTGGCGTTGCTTACTTTTAGCACTGAATGTGGCTTTTTTTCATGGGTATATAAGTTATTACCTGTTGTTCTCTAAACTCCTTATGCAGGTCTGGGTGCTTGTCCTTCAAGTGTTTTGCCAAGTTGGAAGTGTTTCCACCCTTGGCCAGACATGCTTTGTAACACTGCTGCACAGTGGTGCTTCAGTGTTAATGGTTCACCGTGCTGATTTGTTTTAAAGCTAAAGTAATTCCATATAACACTTCACCCACCTGGTTTATCTACGAGTTGCGGCATGGGGAAGTTTGCAGCAGCGGCCGTTCTCTCCCTGCTCTTGTCTCTCTCTCTCTTTCTCTCCTTTCTCTATCTGTCACCTGGCTCCTAACCTGACACTCCCGACGGACAGTTCCATACATCCGCCACGGGAATATTTCACTATTTCAGACAATGAATCAGGCAGATTCATCTGCTCTGCAAGGCTATCAGGCTCCTGCTCCATTTGCTGCTCCACACTGCTTACAGTGCAGTGATGTCACGCAGCGACGTAAAAAAAAAAAAAAAAAAAAAAAAAAAAAAGTACCGGTCTCATCCATGCGCAGTATAGTACTGTTTTAAATTCCTCAGTATCCTGGTACCAATTTAGTACCAGTATATCGAACAAGCCTACAAAGTAGACGAGCTTATTAGCTTTTAAGTAGATCAACAAAACAAAGCATGTCTGCAGTATTTGCCCATGTGCCCTGCATTTAGTTTCATATATATTTTTTTCTAAAAATACATAAAGTGCTAATCTTTGTCTAAAAATAGATAACATAACATAACGTGGTAAAAAACACAAGTCACAGCAAGCACACAGGACCGTTTAGAGTTGCTGAAGAGTTTATCTGATGACTGTAAGCAGAGGCAGGCTAACACTACCCATTGACTCCCAGTGTTTGAGCTAAGCTAATTAGCAGTGGGCAAGCTCAGCTCACCATTCTTCAGTAAGTGAAGAATGGTGTCTATCTGCTTGTCATGGAGTAGGGAGTGAGGCAAGACATGAAAACAAAAAAATTGTTCCTGTATACCTTAATATATCTAAAAACTGAGGATGGCACTTGAGAATAAGACACTGGGTCATGAAAACTACGCTGCTTAATCCTAAGTGATCATGATGGTGCTTTTTTAAGATATATTTAAAAAATATTTTGGAAAGGTGGACATGTGGACATCATCCTTTAATGACCCTTTAATAGGTACTTTAGTAAGTTAAAAAGGGTCATTAAAGGATGATTCTGGTATTTTTCTGCCCTTCCCTCAGTCATATCTCTGACATGTTGGTAATTATGGTTCTATGTGTGGTGGTGATAGGTCAGATTTAAGGGCTTAATAGTTCAGATTTCTACCAGTTGTGCCTATTCTGTGAGAAAAGACTTTCCTGAACAGGCGTCTGATTGACAAGACAGCCACTTAAGGTAGTCATCTAATAACATATGTATGTGTCTGAAGGGAGTTTGCAGTTTTGGATAGATTTTCTGCACTGCTAATGGGACACACTTGATATGCTAAATCTCACTTTAAACATCTAAAACCTGTTTAATCACAGAGGTTAGTTGGTCATTTTACTCAATCAGAATGTTTGTTTGAGATTAGTATGGCGATGCTGGGGTGAATATAAGATCAGAGGGTTAACAGCTTTATTTTCTACATTTTCCTTCAACTTCAACTGCTTTAACTTGACCTTTATATGACCTGATGACCTTCAAAGTGTCATCAGTTGGTTTTGTTGGTTATGAGGGATTTTTTTTTTTTTGCTTCAAAACTCTTTTCAGCCTCAATCAAAATTTGGTTTTAATCCTGATCATAGTGCATGTGTCAATGTGTCCCTCTTGTGTTTTGTCTCCTAGTTTGACGTGTGAAGCTTCAATATCTCATTTATCACATCCTGTCCTCTTACTTGAATTTAAGCTTAGGTTGCCATCAGCCCAAATACCTCATCCTATATTCTATTGCATCCATATCTCTCCATCATTTAGATTTTGTTCTCATGAAATGGTAAGCAGAGCCATTTTATTTTAAACAAAATGTATGAATGTAATTGTAAAACTACCAATAGTTCCATAAATAAAGGGCTATGACTGCACTGACTCTGACTTTATGGGTACATTATACACTATGAAGGAGAAATCTCACTCTCTCATTCAAAGGTTTGGATTTATACCCTCTGTAGATGAAGTTTGCACTTAACCTCAATTTTTTTTTTGCATTTAAGAAAATAAATGAAACCTCAAAGACCGTGTGGGATATTTTGTCGACCATTTTTCAACAACATGACAACCATTAATATACTTTGATACTTTCATTCTTTTGTTTGTTGTCAATTTGATACTTTATAGAACAAGTTCCTTCGATTTTTCATTTAATGATTACGTTTTTCAGACATAGATAAAAGTAGATTAAAAAGCTATAGTACATTTATATTTATATAGAATGGGAAGCTAAAAAATTGGTCATTGATTCATGGAGAGGGGGTGGGATTAAATAAGTTCTGATTTCTTCTCACTCAATTTAAGACATGTTACATTTATCCAAGAGCTAATTTTCTTTTTTTCTGTCTTTGTTATATCTTCGAAATAAACGTATCAATCAATTTATCTATAGAAACATAATTGTAAAGAGCATCTTCACTTTCAAACATGTGTAATTTGGAGGCTTATTTTCCTTTTCCTAGCTGACAGGAGTGGCACCCTTTAGTGGTCTTCTGCTGCTTAAACCAATCTGCTTCAATATTTGACATGTGTGTTCATTCTCCTCACATCTCTAGCATCAACAGGGCATTTTAACCCAGAAAACTGCCACTCACTGGATGCTGTCTCTTTTTTTGGATAATTCTCTGTAAACCCTAGAGATAGTTTTGCATGAAAATTCCAGTAGATCAGTGATTTCTGACAGAACAGCATGATCAGAGTCACTTAAATCACATTTCTTCTCCATTCTGATGCTCTGTTTGGACTTCACTAGGTCTTCTTGACCAGGTCTAAACACCTCATTGCATTGAGTTGCTACCATGTGATTGGATGATTAACTATTTTTATTGATTAGCACTTGAATGGCTGTTTCTAAAACAGTGGGAGTGTAATTCTTGCTTCTGGCTCCAAAAAGTCAAAATGAAGACTGTCAAACTCAAGGAAAAAAAATAAAAATCTCCTGCATTTCCTGTAAAAACATGTTTAACAAATAGATAAAGAAAGAAAGAAAGAAAGAAAATTAAAGAGCTGGTGTGTATTTCTACAAATCCAGGATTTTTTTTACTCCTGTATAACTGGTTTTACTTCCTCTCAGTTTTCTTTAGATATTAAAAAAAAATAGACAAAATCAGTCCTGAAACAGAATTTCCCCTGAGATTCAAAGACTAATTTTTGGACTCGCCAGGGGAGATTTCTCCTGTCACTCGGGTGTGTACTGAGGGCGGAGAGGATTGGAGTGTGTGTATAACAGCTTTATGTCCCAGTGATGGTGCGTGTGGATTAACCAGGATCAGATGGGACTGGTTAATCCCTCTGAAAAGGACAGACCTCTGACCCCAAAAACAGGAAGTTAAATTCTCCCAATCAGCGGTGAGGACGCTATCAGGTGTCCCTGCAGTGAGGGGTATGTTTGACATGAAACTTCTTCAGTTATATATAAAAAAAGCAGTACATCACAGGATAGGGCTGTCAAATGATTCACAATTTGAATTATTAATTTATTTTTTACTTTAAGTTAAAGTTTTAATTAAATTGTTCTGCATTTCCAAACACATTTTTCAGTCTGCACCCTGCAAACTGAGGCTTTCTGACCCTTAACTTTAATACTGAATGCAAAGAAATGAGTCTTATGATACTGACTTTTGATTTATTTTTAAATGAATGCACTGTTGCACCATTGTGTAATTTACCCATTATTCTGGAGAATGTCTCAGCTTTAAAGTGCTTCTTCTGTCAAATATACTGTTTAACTCTGTTAAAGAGGTTATGCACTGATGTCACAATATGTGCACCAGACTAGAAGATCCACCCTCTGAGTACTTATTTTAGTTTTCTACAAAATTATTATTATTATAAATTTTTTGCATTATAGTGATTTCATTGTCTGAAGTCTGCTACCCACCTCTGCCAAACATGTTTCAACCTCAGATATTAATATAACACCACGCACCAGAAAGAATATCTAAATTAAGGAACTTAAATCTCTTTAATTGTCTCCCTAAATCTCTTTTAGTGTGGAGTAAGACTATATGGTAGAAGTGGACAACTGCAGGGGCCACATGCAGCCCTCCACTTTGCTCATTGTGGCCTTTTCAAAGTCAACAAATTGTAAACGTGATGGAAACGTGACAGAATCGTCCAGATGTGATTCAGCCTCAGATATGTATACCAAGCACAAGTGAAAATGTGTAATTAAAAAACTTCATCGTCTTTAATTGTTTCTCTAAATCTATTTTGAGGCAGGGGCAAGGTGGGCAACTGGCAGCAGGGGGGCCACATGAGGTCCTCCTACTACTTTAGCGTGGCCCGCCAGTCAGTTTATAACATAAAAACATATAATTATGAAGAAAACCTGGAAAAATTTGCCATGACAACATTAAAAACTAGGGATGTTCGATATCATCAGTATTTTATCAGTAGCGGCAGATATCAAAATTTCTGCCCATATTTACAGCAGATATTTTGGCCATATATTACTTAAATTAATCACACATGTTGGAGGTAATACCCACAAAATATATGTATTTAGTACAATGATTCATCCTTTTAAGGCTGGATGTTTACATTTTAAAAACAATGTTGTCTTCTATTAGAGAATAAAATGTTGTTTTCTTTGGTCCACATCAATTTCTAACACAAATATGCTGTCACAATGAGAGGAACAGCCAGTTTTAGTAAAGAACATACATTGTACCCTTGCCAAAAGATATCAGCATTCACAATGATAAGTTTGGAAATCTTGGCACATTAGATATCCAGCATTGTTCATCCCTATTAAAAACAACAGTATTTCCAAGTAAAAAGAGTTATAATTAGCTTTGTGCAAATCTATCTTTTGATCTTGAAGCATAACTTAATAAATAAAGACGGATAAAACAACACAAGCCTGTTATTTATTTAATACTTTGCACAGTGAAACATGCTAATACAAAAATGTCAGTTTTACCTAGTTTGACAACTGCTTTTTTTCCCTTCGCCCCTGAAGGCAGCACCAGCCCCTTGTAATCCATCAAAACGTCCAGACTGCAGGCAGATTCCCCCCTTTCAGGATATTATCTCTGCTCTGATTGGACACTGAGTCTAATCCCGCCTCCCAGAATTTGATTGACAGGCCTTTGACAAATAGCGTAAGCCAACAAAGCTACCTTCTAACTTGTGATTGGTCGGTTGTCCTGGACAATATGAATGGCAACATGTATTGTTCGACTTCTTCCCAAGACAGTCGCAACTTTGTGGAGCTCACTCCCGGACAGGTCCCACTCTCTCCCACCGCTGTCGGTTCAACTTTAACCGACTGAAACGTAGCCGGTGGAGTCTCTGGTATGTAGTTTGGAATACGGGAAAACTTGGACCGCGTTCCGTCGACGGGGAGCTAAGTGTTGAGCGTAAGTTAGCGGTGTTATGTTTATCTCAGCTGGGATTTAAATGGTTAACGTTGAACTCCGTTAGCTTAACCGGCTAACTTATTCAGCTTTCTTCTCGTCTTTTCTTGCTTTCCTGTCTTATTTTTTTCGAGCGCTGTCTTTATGTGACACTCCTGAAGTGTTTCGAAGCAGGTGGTGCCTGTAATAACACTCTTAAGCTCGAAAATTACCGTTATCTGTGAGGTGACGTTTGCTTTAAGTTCCCCTTTTTGCGGGGTCGGGTGTTGGCGTGAAAAAGGTGACCGTGTTAAGTAGTGGCTTTCAGGGGAATACGTCCGTAGCTGTCGTAGCGATACAAGACGTTTATAACGGAAAATATCTGGTTGAATGCCGCATTAGTATTCATTTTTGTTAGAAATATAATGCAGAACGCTATATATATCTTTTTTGATCAAAATCTATCGTAAATGATAGTTCTTTGGGACATTTTCTGTTTCAATGTCTGTTATGTACGACAACCGTAGACGCTAGTGATGTCCCGATTAGCCCGGATCCGATATTTACACGTACTTACACAATAAAGGCTACAAAGTTTTTAGTGTGTATTCTCTATTTGTTTGTTTTTCCTTTGAAGCAGATTTTTACATGCTAATTTCATCTTTGCAGTGTGTTGGTTTTTTGATATTGGTTCATGGACAGGGTTGGAAATTGTCACCAGCCACCTGCCAAATGCAGGTGTTTTTGTGCAGTAGCAAGTCAAGTCAAATTTTTTTTCTAAAGCTTGTTTAAAAACTACCTGGGTTGACCAAAGTGCTGTAGAGGGGTACAATATAATCATGCATATATTTAATAATAATAATGAAAACAGTAATACGATAATTGAGATAAAATAAGAATAAAAACAATAAAAGAAGAGTTAAAGAGAATATAGGGAATGAAAGATAAATTATAAAAGGTGAATCCGCCCAACCTACAGAATTCCACCCATGAAGCTTTAACAATTGTTGTCCTCATTTACTTATTGGTTGTTAAAAGAGAAGATAGTATTAAAAATAGCCCTGTCCCAGCTTTTTATGGATTGTGCGGCAGTCATCAAATTAAAAATGAGTGAATAATCACAAAAATAAAGTTAAGTTTATCAGTCTAAACTTAAAATATTTTGTCCTTGTTGTGTATTGAATTTAATATAGCTCGAAAATGTCTGTTTTTATTTACATTTTACACAACGTTCTGACTTTATTGGAATTGGGTTTGTAGTTTTCCTCTTTAAAATGATGCATTACTTGAGCACTATAAGCTTTTGTTATGATATTATGCATCATTACTTTATGCTTTCAGGCAAAGATAAATTGTCTTATAAAAAAATAAGATACGGATAGATTCAGTGAGTAAGGAGGGCCCCATGTGGCCCCTGTAGCCTCGGCTGCCCATCCCTGATGTATGTTGAATGTAATGTTACTGATTTTATAGCTTTCTAGATCATTCTCATTGCGAACATCATAGTTGTTGATGACAAACTTAGACTTTATCCGCTTGATATTTTGTTCACATGCTGGATTGGCCACAAATTTCTGATGTATCTCGTGAAACAATCGGTTCTGCTCCCTGAGGCTCCTCCTTTAAATAGAGACTTCAGTGCTCAATGGTCCTGATTATGAAAGGAACTGCCTCTGAGAGAAACTTGTTTTGATTGATTCAGTCACACAGACCAGCGCTGGGGTGTCACAGGAACATCAGCTCTTCACCTGGGTGCTGCTGGCCTCGAGATGGGGGATCCAGAGCCTCCAGAGTTTGGGTCCCTTGAGGAAGAGCTGGAGTACTGGAGGGAGCAGGCTGCCAGGCACCAACAGAGGTGTGTCTCATTACTGCTTTTTTTGAACAGATCACAAGAATGAGTGTGTTCACATGAAGCTGAGTGTGCATGTTTGAGATTTATCCCAGTTTTAATCATCCGCCTTTTTCAAGATTCAGTTTGTTTTCAGCTTGTGCTTTACTTTCTGCAAACATTACATCAGAATAGAATAAAAAAGCCTTTATTGTTGTTGCATGCCATTAGATATGGCCGAAAAATAAAATCCCCCTTTTTTTTCCACAATGCTTGATTTATGATTTAATTGATTTTTTTCCCTTTCAAAGAAAAAACCTCCAAGTGAGACAAAAATACAAGAATGAAGTTTTGCTTTTTTTACAAAAATAAAAATATACGCTGAAAATTAACAGAATTTCCGTCTAGTAATTATGTTAGCATGCTGTTATTATTTTTTTTTTTACAAAATGTTGATACTGTAGTTTGAATGTAGGCAGGTTTGTCTACATGAACACTAAATTCTGAGCTGTTTTCACATTAACATGAAACTCTCTGATTTGTATTTAATCTCATTTAAAAAACAAATACAAGCCTAAACATATGCAAAACCTGACAAGGCCTACCACCGTGAAAACTGTAACTTTACAGTATTTGTGTTTTCAGACATTGCAACAGCTAAAAATAAGAGTGAGTGTAAGTGAAGGAAAAAAAAATCTCAATTTTTAGTTTTTAAATCTTCTGCAAAAAATAATTTGAATTAATACATGCCATACATACAACAAAATAAAAGAACAAATAAGCAAACATTAAAAACATATTCAGAAAAGAAAACACTGCACACTCATCCAACTGTTTAAAATAAGAAATATTAATGTATGATATAAATATTGCACTATTACCCACAGTACTGATTGCTCAGGAATTTAAAAGTCTGATGCCCCGAGGATAAAAAACTGTTTTTAGTCTGTTCGTCCTGCTTTTCATGCTTCTGTATTCAATCCATTTCCATTCAATTTTATTTGTACAGCACATTTTATATGAGTGTAAGCTCAATGTGCTTCACAGAAGAGAAAAATGGGCACAGAAAAGAAAAAATAAGATAAAAAGGTCATACAAATATTATCCAAAAATAAGTAAAAAAAAAAACTATCATGAGAGAAAAGCAGTGCTTTAAGACCCTTCTTAAAAGAACTAACTGTTTCCATGGACCTCAGATCTGCAGGCAGTTTGTTCCACAGAACAGGACCGTAATAACAGAAGCTGCTTCACCTGCCTTTGTTTTAATCGTAGGTTCAGTCAGGAGGCCCAAACTGGATGATCTGAGAGGTCTGACCTGGGCTGTATTCAGTGAGCTGGTCAGAGAGATACTGTGGTGCCATGACATCTAAGTCTTCAAATACAAGTAGTATTATTTTACAATCAATTCTTTGTTGGATAGGAAGCCCGTGAAGATTTTTTTTAGCACAGGTGTGATGTGTTCTGCTGCATTTTGGATTATCTGAAGTCTGTAGGTTGAGGTTTTTGAAAGTCCAGCTTAAATGGTGTTGCAGTCACCTAGTCTGCCAGATACAAAGGCATGGACCAGTTTTTCTGAGTTAGACTGGGACAGACTGTATCACATGCCGGAGGGCAAATGCTGTTCTTTCCAGCTCTAACTGGCAATTTCAAAATCTGAAACAGAAGGATCAGTTTGCCTTGTTGGAGGCTCTGCACTAATCACAGATATGGCACATCCACATTATGTAAAACGACAACAGAAAAGGCGAATGCAAACATGAGCATGTCCTCTTCTCTGACTGCACTCAGCCTGGCACGGGACAACAAAGACTGTTTGTTTTGCTGATTTGTCACTTGGCTGAAGCCTCGTCTGCACAGGTAGTCGTCAGCTATCAGAGAGCGAGGTGAAGGAGTTTGTGTGCGACAAAAATGTGTTTTTTTTAAAGTTCTCCAGGCAACAAAATCAGGTTCTTCAAAAGTGGGTTAACGACTTCTCCTGGTTTTTGAACTCAGGATGTGACATCTTCATACCTGAAGAGAAAATAGGATACTTCAAAAGAGCACAACCAAGTCCACGTAAAAGCACTGTTTTCTGCTTAGAACAGCTTTTTAACCTCATTTAAAAGTTCTTAAAAGGTTGAAAGTGGACTCCCAAGTTGTCAAAAATGTAAGTGCCTTTAGGTGATGTACACCTTAACCCGACACAGGTCAAAGTTTAAGGAAAAATAGACTGTTTCAAAATCTAATACACGTTACATTTGCTGGTTTTGTATTGATGAAAGTGTGATTTATTTGCAGAAACATTAAATATAGGGCTGAGCATCTTCACTAGTCTCAAGATTCGATTTGATTTTGATTATTAAATAGGGATATGGGAAATGACCTAAAAAATAAAATCCCAGATTTTTTTTCACAAAACTCGATTTACGATTTTTTTCGCTCTTAAGGAAAAAACCTCCAAGTGAGACAAAAATACAATAATCAAGTTTTTTTTAATGTTATAAAAATACATTCCGAAAGTAAACAGACTTTTCCTCTAGGAGTTGCATGCTGGTATATTAACATAAAATGTTGATACTGTAGTTTAAATGTAGGGAGGTTGGTCTACATGAACACTAAATTCTGAGCTGTTTTCACAGTACATTAACATGAAAACTCTGTGATCAGTATTTAATCTCATTTAAAAAAAACATACACAAGCCTAAACTTGTGCTTTTGCAAAACCTGACAAGGCCTACCACAAAACCTGTAACTTTTCAGTATTTATTGCCTGTGAACTGAGAGCTTTATAGGTGAGGAAAAGAATCTTGAATTCTATTCTTTATGTTATGGGAAGCCAATGCAGAGAAGCTAATACAGGAGTAATGTGGTCTCTTCTCCTCGTTCTAGTCAGTACACGTGCTGCAGCATTTTGAACCAACTGAAGCGTCTTAAGCGACTTGCTGGGTCAGCCTGATAGAAGAGAATTACAATAATCCAGTCTAGACGTAGCAAAAGAATGGACTAGCTCTTCAGCATCGCTCTGAGACAGGATAGGCCTGATTTTAGCGATGTTACAAAGATTAAAAAAAATTGCTTTATGTGGGAGTTGAAGGATAAATCCTGATCAAATAGGACCCCAAGACTTCTAACAGTAATTCAAGATGGCGTTTCCTCAGTCGTGACTGTTTGGAGAGTCCTCACATAGCATCCTTGTGTATGTGTGGAGTGAGATTTTGTATTTTATTTTGTATCTTCTGACACTTATCTGCTTGTTTGATTAATGGATTGATTGGAAATATCATTTTTTTTATCTCACAGACCTGTGGACACTGGTGAAAGTAAATTCTGTCTTATCAAACAGAAACGGCATCATTTGCACTCCTTATAACTGCATTTCTGTCTGTTCAAGCTTGCATTTGTTGGCTCTTACTTATCACTTAATATTATCTTGCACATATCCTGTTTCTTACCTTTTAGTTTAATTCATGTTTTTCTATTTTCTGCTTTTTCTTCCTTGTTTGTAACTGGAGTCAAATTCCTTGTATGACTAGCATACCTGGCCTTTAAAGCTTATTCTGATGCTGATTCTGATCTAAAATTTTGTTATAAAACACAATAAAATAACCTAATAAAACACAAATATTGAGAGAAAAGTACAGTAGCCAAATAATGCACAAGCTGCACTTCAGTCAGAATCTAATGCTCAAGCCTAAATTCATGTCTGCACAGGAATAAGCAAATCATCTAAATAGCAAATCAGTTTAATGTGATTTTAGGGCTCCAGAAAGTCTTAAAGATGCATTTTATTCATGTTATATAATTAAAAAAAATACCTGACCAAGAGAAAATCCTCTGCAAACTTTCTGGGGATCTGAAATAATTGAGTCTGAAGAAAATAAATGATGATGTTTTGCCGCTCTCCAGTTCAGCTGATGGTAATGTGAGTCTGTGGACACTCCAGCAGGATAAATAATGTGAACCTCAACTTGTTTTCCTATTAAACAGGTTTTTGTGATGTTTAGACTTCAGGGTTTTATTCATAAGATCCAGGGCTTCCTCTGGTTTGGTGGGAAAGGTTTGGGTTGTGCTTCTCCAAACAGGTCTGGTTTAGAAAAATCTGATAGACCGTCTTCTGTGATCAGTATCAGACAGCATCTTATTGTTTCTGTCCAGACTTTTGTGGGATCACTCAAAGTCAAAGCTAATAAACAGAACGATAGTTTGCATAATTTGCAGCAGTTAGTTCCAAAGAAAGCAAACATAAGGTTAATTTTCTGCATGTGTTTGTTTGCAGTGCGGAGGAAGCCCAGGAGGAGCTGCAGGAGTTTCAGCAGATGAGTCGGGATTACGAGGTGGAGCTGGAGACGGAGCTGAAACAATGTGAGGCACGAAACCGCGAGCTTATCGCCGCCAACAATCGCCTACGCATGGAACTGGAAAACTACAAGGTACCTCATGAATCAAGTCTGTAGAAAATGTTAACGATGCTGGTTTGATGTCATAGATTTGGTCACAGAAGAGACCTTTTGAATCTCATCTGTGGGGACAACCATAACGTTGATGCCATCTCAGCCTCATGAGAAACACATCCACACCCTGGCCTGTTGTCGTAATAGCTTTGCCCCTCATGCACAAGTCAAACCCTTAAAAAACTAAAAGGGATAAGGTACAGAAAATAAACGCCCCGTGGTATTTCCAGCAACCTCAGGACACAATATGTATCCAGACACAAAGGCCACAATACTATAGATATCATAATATGCCTTAATTAGATTAGATCAGATAAAACTTCATTAATCCTTTGCGAAGACTCCTTCAGGGAAATTAAGATTCCAGCAGCAGCATTATATAGCAGTACGCAGCGTAAAAAGGAACACAGATTATCAAAAAGTAAGAACAATTTGCAGATATAAATAAAAATATAAATAAAAATATGGCTGCTGCTATTTCCCATCCTCTGTCTTCCTATTACTCCTCCTCCTCCCCCCAGTGAGCAATATTAATTTTGTTGACTAATTATTTTCGTCATAGTTTTCATCAACAACCCTGATGAAAACTAAACAGTAACTAATAAAAACAAGTGCACATGTTCAAAAACTGAAGCTAAATTAACTGACATTTTCATCAACCAATAAAAACTAGACTAAAAAGTTTGACAAAGACTTGATCCTATCAGACCTAATTTCATCATGTAGAAAGTAAGTTTTGGTTGTGTGGAAAGGTTGGATGAGTTAAGAGGGACATCCAATCACAGCTGCCTTAGCTTCATGGTGGCGGGATAAGATGGGGAGCGATCCAATCAGAGCTACTCTCTTTATGAATTGATGTATTCATGTAGAGCAGGTTCACTTTTGTCAATCCTGGTATTGTAACTGAGATTCTCTGCCAGGTAGCCTAAATAAAGGTGACTGCATTTCACACAAAAGTTAAATTTACTTCTGTTAATTTATACATTCAAACTTAAGCATTCAAGAAAGGGTTATTAGATGTTTCATTTAACTAAGTGTAAAACATGACTTCAGAAATTCAAGGAAACATAAAAAATGCCTTACACTTTACACTTCATATTTTAGTCAACTAAATTTACAGTTCATTTCGTCGACCAAAACATTGTGAAATTTCATCAACTAAAACTAGACTAAAATTAAAACAATTTGGATGACTAAATTATGACTAAAACTAAAAGATATTTTAGGCAAAAGACTAAAACTGGAACTAAATAAAAAAGTGCTGTCAGAATTGACACTGGTAGTGAAGAGTTGTACAGTCTGATTGTCTGAGGGACAAATGAATGGAAAATGATGGACGTTGTCTGAGCCTTTTGCAGAATTACCCATAACTCTTTTTGTTTATGTAAAAACAAAACTAGCAAGGACAAGCTCAAACAGATCCTACCACTTAAATTTAAGGTCTTAAAAGTAATTTCAGATTTTGAGACATGTGCTGCATGATGAAGTTTGACTTTAACAACCACATTTTGAACCAAACCATCTGTGAAATTGTTTGTGGGAATGTCCACTGATATTTTCATGCCGGGGGACAGTGTTGCACCAAATCACTGGTGTGGAAGTTCCTCTTGATACTAAATTATGTATATTATATGTCTACCCAGAAGGCTTCATTACCACCCAAAAGCAAAACGATGTATTGTGTCACAGTGGTTGAGGGAAATGACCTTTTATTTTGCTTTAGAGAAGATACGCTACACAACCAAGAACAAGTTTTGTAAAATATGGAATATTTTCTATAATCTTCTTGAGACCAACAATATGAATATTGATGGTTGGGTGAATGATAAATTGGAATGAGTTGGGTTTTACCCATTTATTTTCGTCCCTTGTCTTTTATTTATTGAAGTGTAGTCTTTTGGACTGTGGCAAACTGTGTGTGGGTTTTGTTTGACTGCAAACCATTAGATGCTTCATATACTACGCTTAATTGCAAGCCTCCCTTTTTTAATGTGCCTAGTTGTGCTGTTCTGTACTGTTGTGTTTGCTAAATGAACAAAATGCATAATAAACAAATATTTGAAAAAGTATATCTTACAGCTGCTGTCAAAGCTGCAATTCTGTAAAATTGGTTTTAATACACATATTGAGAGGTAATTGGTGATATAGTTCCGTGTTGATAAATTTTAGCACCAGGCCTAGAACGGTTAACCTTGCAATGTGGCTGGAGTTGCCAGATAACATGTCTGTCATCAGGCAGATCCATCTTTTAAAGCTTCAGGCTTTCAGAGTCCCTTTGAGGACAGAGAGGAAGTAGCTATGAGTGTGGTTTAACTGTTCTGAAAGCAAGAAGTCTCTGCAAGCCTCGGGCTGTCCTGTAAAAAATGTGACAGACAGCATTTTGTCAGTCACCTTTTAGTGTTTTTTAAAGGTCTTGCCTCTCACAGTCACTTTCTACAGGATGTTGCCCAGATGGACTAGAGAAAACCCCCCGCGGAAGTAGGTCAACAAAACAAAGCCTCTGTTTATGAGTAGAAGAAGATAACTTAACACGTTAAAAAAACAAGTCGCAACAAGCACTCAAGACTGTTTAGAGTTGCTGAAGAGTTTATCTGATGACTGTAGGCAGAGGCAGGCTAACGCTTCCCATTGACTCCCAGTGTTTATGCTAAGCTAAGCAAAAAAAATGTTGGTGTATCCCTTTAATGATGCTGATTGGTCAGTACCTCTGCAGGCCAGGCTCAGTTATTCCAACTTGGAAGCTTTGCAAGATAAATCAGGTGGATCCAGCTGCACTGCAGGGTTGTTACGGGGTGAACAAAGCAAAATAACTTGGAGAATTTTTAGCATGGTTGTTGCCACCACTTAAAGCAAAATAACAAGCATGCTTAGTCATTTGCAATTCACACAAAGTTAACGTGATGAAATCAATAAGCAAACCTGTTTGATAAGCAGAATCTCAATATTATTTAAAATATTGGTCGGGGATGCACAATATTGGATTTTTGCTGATATCCGATATGCAGATATTTTTTAATTCATTATCGCTGATACTGATATTTCTGGTCAAGAGCACAAGCTTTGTACTTAACAAAAATGAACTTGTTTGTTTCAGTGTTACAGTATGTTTTTGCGAGGAACAGATGTAAAAGGAGAAAAACAGCTTTTGTCCCCAGCAAAAATGAAACTCATGATTTTTAAATGTACCCATGCAGTGATGAGGAGGTGTATCAATATTTTACGTTTCTGTAATTTGCGAATATATGGCTGGTAAGTGTCAAACCGATAAAACCATGCATCCCTCATATTGGTATTAATATTTGCCATATTTGAGAAGAATTTCTGCATACACACTTTCACAAGTCCCATCAAGACATTGTCTGCCATTAGCAGAAAATAGATCTGATCGGTTGACGTTTGCCCGTAGGTCCCTGGAAACAACAAACAAGATATTTAACTGTGATGTGAGGCTGTTTTGTCTCCTAAAAAGATGTAATGGTTGTGTAATATGTCCTCCTGACCCTCCCTTAAGGCTCAAGGCATCATCTCTAACATTGTCTCATTGTCTTTAATGGTTTTAAAGAAAACATTAAAGCACAGAGCGGCTTTACGAGGGTAACTCTGATTATATTGATCTGACTGATAAACAGTTTAATGTTTTTGACCGAGGGTTTCTATATTCATCAGCTGATAAATGAGGAGTTTTTATGGCTCATGCTGCCAGTTTTGAGACCTTCGTCACTGCTGTTCCCACCCGAGCACACACACATGAACACACACGTATTCGCACACACAGAGGATCGATTCAGTGTAGAGAGGCAGCTGATGACTGCCTGTGTCTGGAGGGGATGGCAGCACAAACCATAAGACTTCTTCTCTCAGTGCTGCTGTCCATTTGCCCTCTTCCTTCTCTATATAATGTGTAAAAATCAGAGTTTTTGATTGATCCTGAAAGGATAAGTTCGGTTTTTTGACACCTGGACCTTATTTTTAGGATTAAATACGCTCGTAGACTCACCCAGACAATTTTGGCGGAGCTCGGAGCCGTTTTCGAGCAATTTACATCTATCCAACGGCATTTTTCCTCATGCCATAGTAGCAGACGGGGCCAGAAATCGAAGCCCCTAAATTAGACATTATCTGCTGTGAAACTTGCTCATTTCAGCTACATTTTATAAATGAATGGCCAATGTTATCACCATGTCAGCTCAACTTTGTTGTTATGGTCATCCAGGGCTTTATAAGGATGGGTAACTTTTGGTGACGTCATAGCTTGAAAACGGCTCCGAGCTCCGCCAAAATTGTCTGGGTGAGTCTATGAGCGTATTTAATCCTAAAAATAAGGTCCAGGTGTCTAAAAACCGAACTTATCCTTGAAGTGAAATGGATGATGTTGCATTTCTCCAAAAGCACTTTTCACCATCAAACAAAGCTCCATCATCATGTGGCTTTGGAGGAGCGCCATAGAGCATGACATACTTGTGAAATAAACGTAATACTCTTTCAAGATACAATACTATAACATATTCCACTTAATAGTATCAAAAGGGGCGGCACGGTGGAGCAGCAGGTAGTGCACATGCCTCACAGCAAGAAGGTTGATGGGCCTTTCTGTGAGGAGTTTGCATGTGCTCCCTGTGCCTGTTTGGGTTCTCTCTGGGCACTCCCGCTTCCTCCTACAGACCAGAAACATGCTTAGATGATGAGTGGTGACTCCAAGTTGCCCTTAGTTATGAATGTGAGAGTGATTGGTTGTACGTCTCTCTATGTGGTCCTGCGATTGGCTGGCGACCGGTTCAGGACATGATATCAACATGTATCAACATGGTAAAAAATTACTACAATTCGACCACCGAAAAAAAGAGCAAAGAGGGTCCAGCGCCATCACCCAGGGCTTTCAAGCAGCAGCTAACCTTACAGAATTAAGTGCAAATTCGTCGACACTGCTAAATTTGTTGTACACAAATATTGCACGGTTGTCCAAAAAATTTATATTGTCTTGTATTGTGAGGAAACTGGTGATTTCCACCCCTTGCGTGTGAAAGCCTGTGGTGCTTCAGTCCCTCCCAAACACTGTAGTTGATGGATGTGAAATTAATCCATGGATATATGAAACAGTCCACCTTGTGTGTCAGGTTACACTGATGCATTTGAATGCTGAAATACTGACATGTTTTGGACTCGTCCATTAAGTTTTATGCCCATTCTACGATGTTAATTCTTGTAATTTAATAAATATAAGTTAAAATACACACCGAGGGAAAAGCCAGGGTTTGAAACAGTTCTCAGGCTGGTTTGTGAGTTTAGGAGGAAGTTTAGGAGGTCCCCCTCTTTCTCAGAGCACTTAAATGTTTACATGTTGAACAGCATGTTTGACCAGAATGTCGAGACTTTGAGGAATTTAGCTGAAGCATGCTGAAGCCTGACACAGTGCCCTCTTGTCTGGTCCAGCAGGGAGTCACTTGATGCTGCCTGAAGCTCAGAGAGGATGAATATTTACCATTTTAGAGCATTAATGTGAATAAGTGTCCATCTGTTGACATGTGATTTCAAAAAGAAATCAAGCAGCAGAGCTACAATGACTCCACTCAGGGTCTGTAGATGTCACTGAACTTTAAATATTATGTGTCTTCATGCTTATTATCCAGTAAGCTGGACTTTAAAACACAAAATGACTGTTGCTTCTGTTTAACAAATTAAATGTGAGCTTTCAGTGAATTGATTGGATTTGCTAACATGCTGATTGATGGTGATGATAGTCCGGATTCCCTTTGTGTATCTTTCGTAAACAAGAAAACAAACTTTGATGACACAAGAAAAATAAAGAAAGGAATAAATGAATCTGGAAATTTAAAAAGGATTGATTATAAAATAGAGGCATAATAGCACGTTTGCACTTATCTGTATATGAACACAATCTTTAGGTGAACATTTGTTATTTTTGTAGGTACATTTTTCTCTGTTTGAATGAAAAATGCTTTCTTAATATATTAATAGTTCCATTTAACATGGTTTGTAGATGCCGGCATAATGATACAGAAAAGTCCAAATTTATTTAATTACAATGACAAAGAAGACTGTATTTGAAAAAATAAAAGCAAGAAAATGCAAAAAGCAATACAATTAAACAATTAATGTTATGGACTGGTGCAGAGTTTAGTTGAAAAATGTGTTAAAATTCTATTATTTTTCCTCAAGGTTTGTAATTGTATGACACCTTTGCATTGTTCCAGTCTTTCCAGGCTTATATGTTATTAAGTTTTTCCAGATATAAAGGTACAAACACACTAAAACGGAGATAAAATGTAGGAACACGTCACTGTAGACAAAAAAAACAATACAATGACAAAAAGTGAGTCTTTGTCTAAAAAATTAGAAGACAGAATGACATAATGATGTTTAAATACAATATTTTCTTCGCTTTTTAAATGTATTTATTGTATAAATCACCTAAAGTTTGCACCATTATCACACCACAATCACCCACTCAGAGCCTTTTCTATCACTGCCTCCTCCGTCTGGAACTCTCTCTCGCCTCGTCGACAAATCTGCTCCGATCAGTCCTCATTTATTCTCGAGACTTAACTTTTTTAACAGGCTTTTTACCTTTTAGCTCCCAGCTCAACTGTTTGGCAGTGGTCAATAAATTCAGGAATATTTAATGTGTTCAAAGAAAACATAATACATCATTGTTTGTTTCTGTCAGCGTTTTAGGGTACAGAAAAAAACTGCAAACAAACAAAATAAACCAGATATTTTCTTTGTGTGGGATCTGAAGGTTTAAAAAGCTAACAGTTGATAACACGATGACACAAAGATGCAGAAACATGTAGGACAAAATCAATGAGAAAAGGCAGATCTGTTTGTAAATTACATAGCAATTAAAAATAACTTAAAATAGATGATATGTGTTTGACAAATACTCGGTTATAGCAAATCTTTATTATTATCATTATTATTATTATTATTATAGATACATGTAATTTAACTTAACTTAACCATTATCCAATATGATGATTTATGCATAAATATATATATACATATATATGTCATTCATAAAAAACATTCTTTTTTGTGTTTGTCAAACTCATTAGCATCTATTTTAAGTTTTTTTTATGTCCAAACATTTCTGCATTTTCTCATTGATTTTGATTCCAGTGTTTCTCTATCTTTATGTCATCCTGAAATGTTAATGAAATCAATGATTTGATTTGTTCTGTTTTTTAAAACATTAAATATCCCTGAATCTCTTGATGACCTCTGCCAAACAGTTGTGCTGGTAGTTAATGGGTTAATGTGTGATTGTGTTAAGTGTGTCTTTGTGTGCTTGAGTGTAATTAAGTATTTTGGTGTTTTGTGAATTGTAAAGTGCCCTTAAGTTTTTGAAAAGCACTCCATAAATAAAATGTATCATTACTAGTATATTATTTTTCTTCTGTCCTCTCCTAACAATGTTTGTTTCGTGCTTTTTTCTTCTTCCTGCAGGAGAAGTACGAGACGCAGCACTCAGAGGCCTACAGGCAGATCTCCACCCTGGAGGGAGACCTCGCAGAGACCGCGGCCGTCAGAGACCAGCTCCATAAATACATCAGAGAGCTGGAGCAGGCCAACGACGACCTGGAGAGGACCAAGAGGTCAGGAATTTACACAGCCTGGATGAATCATGAGGTTTTGCAACAAAATTACACAAGTCATACGCTGTGAGCTAGAGATAGTAGATGGTTTCATGATGTGATCGAGGCCATGTTTGCAAATCCTGATGAAAGTTAAAGACAGTGGAGCGAAAGGCACCATAAACTGTTATACAGAGTAGCCAGACTGTAGACAGATATTTTTATATTTATTTTTTTATGTATTTATTTATCTTTATTTAGATGATTATTATTTATTTATTAAAATTTTTAATTTTTTGTTGTAATGAACATTTTTACCCCGTTTTTAAACCTCTGATATTGTTAATAAGTAAATACGCAAACATAATACCCAGTAAACATTCATACTGTCAAACTCTGCCTTACGGACAAACAGCGCTGTAACATTCATATTCATATTGTTCACAGTGTGAATTCCTTGGCCTTATGTGTAGTCTCACTTCTACTTAATTACTTATTTCCTTCATAAGGAAGTTGATATTGCTTTAAAAATCTTCATGTTGCAACCTGCCTACTTAATTTTCACTTCATTTTATTTTATTTATTCATTTTTATTTTTATTTATTTTATTTAGATTGTATGCTCTTAGTAGCATACAATAGTATGCTACCGAATGTCTTTATTTGATATTTCCTACTGCTATACTGTGTATGAGAACAACTGACACTACCAAATTTCCCTTTGGGTATTAATAAAGTATTTTTGATTCTTATTTATTTATTTATTCATTTATTTATTTTAATACGCAAGTTGTTTTTACATTTAATTTTTTTTTTTTTTTTTTTTTTTTTGATATCCTATGTTCAATTTTTACCTGTGTACTGCTTTTCAATGCTACTGTAATCTTAATTTCTCTGAAGGAGTTTTCCCAAGGGACTAATAAAGTTCTATCCAGAGAACTTATTGATGGTATGTTATGTCATTAAAATACTTGGAGAGACAGAAAATTCATTTTAAAACCAGTGAGAGGGGATGTCTCCGCTGTCTTTTTGGTTATAAACTGTGGGTTATAGTCTTCTGAGACTCATAAAAAGCCTCATTTCGTCCTTTCTTCCCTTGTTTGTCGTTCAGGGCGACCATCATGTCCCTGGAGGACTTTGAGCAGAGGATGAACCAGGTCATAGAGAGAAACGCCTTCCTGGAGAGCGAGCTGGACGAGAAGGAGAACCTCCTGGAGTCGGTCCAGAGGCTGAAAGATGAGGCCAGAGGTAAAGCTGCTGCTAACCCACAGAGTCAAGGATTTACTCCTTCTGTGCGATGAGGTTGAACACAGAATGACTCTTTGTCCACGCCAGCTGAAAATATTTGTCTTGCCAGTGCAGGATTTCTTAGTAAAAACCATCCTAACTTTGGATGAATATCAGGCTTTCTTTAAGTTGTAAATGAAAAAAAGTTTAAGTCAGGTTAAAGTAGGGCAGGGAAATAAATATGGATTAAATCGATTAATTCAGATTATTTTCTGCAGAAGATTTAAAAATGAAAAAGCTAGATTTTTTTTCTCAATTTACTCTAATCAAAAGTTGTTGCAATGTTTGAAAATATAATTACTGCAAATGTAAAGTTTTCATGATGGTAAGCCCTGTCAGCTTTTGCACAAGCACATGTTTAGGCTTTTATTTGTTTCTTAATGAGATTAAATATTGATCAAATGGTTCCATGCTCATATAATGTGAAAATACCTCATCCTTCAGTTTTTATGTAGACAAGTCTCCCTATGTTTAAACTACATAATCGACATTTTCTGGCAACATTTCAGCATGCATTTTAACTAGAAGAGGGAAAATCTGTTTAGTTTTTAAACATATTTTGATAACATAAAGGCAAAACTTGTTTCATGTTATTTTTGTGTCACGTGGAGGGTGGGGGGTTAAGAGGGAAAAAAATCTATTAAAATTATAAATCCAGTTTTGTGGAAAAACTCTGATTTTATTTTTAGATCATATTGCCTAGCCCTAGGTAAAAGCAGTATGTATATATTAGGGCTGGGGGATATGCCTAAAATAAAACCACAGTTTTTTTCCCACAAAACTCAATTTTTTCCTTCTCAAAAAAAAAAAAAAAAACCTCCCAGTGACACAAAAATGACATAAATCAAGGTTTGCCTTTTATGTTGTCAAAATATATTTCCAAACCAAACAGAATTTCCCTGTCCCTACAGAATTTCCCTATAAGTGAAAGTGTGTCATAAAATGTTGATTATGTAGTTTTTCTACATGAATGCTGAAAGCTTGAAAAAAACAAATACAAGCCTATAAAAGTACTTGTGCAAACCTGACAGGGCCTACCATCATGAAAACTGTACATTTGTTCAAACATTGCAACAACTTACAATTGGACAAAGCCAAGAAAAAAATCGATGTAGTTCCCAGCCCTGGTGTATATGGAAGAACAAAGCATCAGCAACAAAAATTGTTTTTAAAGTATTAGTTTTATGCAACAAAAACAGCACTTTGGCCTTTATATTTTACATTTTAATCAATTTAAACTGGTTTATGCATGCTACTGTCTTCACTACGCTGTCCTTTTTTCTATATTTTGTGGAGTCTGAGCCACACATGGTGCCGCTTGACCTCTTGTTTCTTTATTAAGTCTTTGTCGAACGGTTATGGCTGAAAAACCAAACATAATTTTTCGCCTTCGTGTGCTTCAGACCTGCGGCAGGAGCTGGCGGTGCAGCAGAAGCAGCAGGTTCAGGACAGAAAGCCATCTCTCAGCGGTGCACTCAAAGAGCCTTCGCCCTCCTCCACCACCTCTTCTTCCTCAGCCGGTTTACCCACCCCGCCGCTCACGCCTCCGGACAAAAGACCAGAGGACAAAAACACATCCTTGAATCCGCCCGTCCCTCCTGCGACTACAAACACAACGCCGTCCAGACCAGCAGCCTCAGCAGAGTCCTTCTCCACACCGCCGCTCTCCATCAGCAGAGGTTGGTTCACCTGGGATGTTATTCTTCTCATCGAAGGACCTTTATACCCTCTACGTTTCTTAAATCTAAGCTTTTCTACCTCTTTAGTTTGTTTTACACTCTCAGATATCTCAAGTAATGTTCAGACATCAGGCATATTTGAATAAGACTTCTTAACCCGGTGTCTTTTTCCTGTTTCAGCAGGTGAAGGCCTGTTAGGAACGCCTCTCACCACGTCGGCGAGGATCTCAGCTCTGAACATCGTCGGAGAGCTGCTGAGGAAAGTTGGGGTAAATATCAACAAACTTTCTCTTATTAAAGAAGCAAGAAAAAAACTCATGTTCATGAATTTACCCTCTGGGGTCTTTATCAGCTGCTGACTTTAAATCATGTGAGGCTGCAAAGTTCTGTGAGATCTACTCTTCTTCTCTGCTCCGGAGCATACGTGCTCATTTATTTTAGAAGCAACATCCAAAACAACACAGTCCATGGTAGAGCTGTCTCAATGTACTGGCATGGACGATAACTGTCCTTTTTAATCAATGCAATAGTCATATTGGCCTAAATATAGGCATACTATGTGCTGGACTATATCAACGCTGATGGGTTTTATCCAGGGCTGCAGCCATTATATCTCTGTTTTAACTGCTGAGTCAGCAGCTCAGACGTGAGTTTAAACTGATGTCTCTGTTGTTTGAGTCTGAAATGATCCAAAGAAGCTGCTAAAAACGTGACATGACCACAAACTCATTGCTAAACTTTAGCAAAGCAATATTCCGTGAATGATGACAGAAAAATCCACATATATTTTCACGATAAAAGTACCTATCTATAACTATAGGGGGTGCTTTTATTTTGAAAGCACAAGAACAACTAAAACAGGAAATAATGTTTTCAAACAGTTGCTTGTCAAAAATGACATTCGCACTGCATTGAGAAAACGCTTAATTAATGAGTAACTACATAAATGAAAAACACATCACTTATATCACTCCACACTATCATTTGGTTGGCTTTTACATTATTAAATTATTTATTATTTTTGTTTTATAGTTTATTTTTCATGTAGTTATGGTTGCAGAAAGTCTCCACCTCATCATTTTAGGAGAACTTTGCCAAAGCAGGGACAAAAAAATAAGCTGTGGCTCAGTTTTACCATAAGAATTTATTTTTCAACATTTTCTAAAAATATCATGAAAATATCGTTATCATGATTTTTTTTTTGTCCATTATAATCATGAGGGGAAAATCCGACATCGTGACAGCCCTAGTCCGTAGTTTTCCCCGCATAAATATCTACACCACTCCATCTTCACCATCCTCTGGCATGTCGTTGAGACTCTCTGCTCAAGCTGTTTCCTTTGTCCAGAACCTGGAGTCCAAGCTGGCGTCGTGTCGGGAGTACGTCCACGATCAGACGTCAAACCGCAGAGGACACACTGGTGGACAGGCAGCGACGACGGGGCAGAACAACTTGTCGGAAACACATCCTACAAACGGCCTCTACAACAAGGGGTAAGAGC
The DNA here is from genome assembly GCA_037902135.1 of Cetoscarus ocellatus. NCBI lineage: Eukaryota > Metazoa > Chordata > Actinopteri > Labriformes > Labridae > Cetoscarus > Cetoscarus ocellatus. The sequence continues at coordinate 548,227 of JBAMNC010001454.1, forward strand.
TTCTCACTTGCACTTTTGGAGTGATACAGCCATGCATTTTTGGATCTTATTTGCTTTAAAGGGGAGAAAAATGGCTAAAACCATGACAAACATGTGCATATTTTCTCTGCCTCATATCATCTTTGCCAAAGGGCTTTTCTTATCTCTCAAAATATGTCTAAAAGGTTGATTTCTTTGGCTTCACAGAAGCAGTTGAATCCAGAAAAGTCTTTAAAGGGATACGCCAACCTTTTTTATGTTTTCTTGTCTTGCCTTACTCCCGAGTCCATGACAAACAGGTAAACACCATTGTTTCGACTGAGGTGTGGTAACAAGGAAGAGACAGGCAGCTAATTAGCTTAGCTCAAATACTGGAAGTCAATGGGTAGCATTAGCCTGCCTCTGCCTACAGTCATCAGATAAACTCTTCAGTAACTCTAAAGGTTCTGTGTGCTTGTTGTGACTCGTTTTTTTTATTGCGTTATGTTACATTATCATTTTTTAGACTAGCATTAGCACTTTATCTTATTTTCGAAAGAAGTACATACAGACAAAACCACAGGGCGCATGCACAAACCACAAACGTGCTTATAAGTAGGTCAACAAAACAAACCCTCTGTTTATGAGTAGAAGAAGATTGTTTCTAAGGATTATGGCCGACTTTATGAGAGAGGACAAGGATGATTTTTTCGGGACTGACGAAGATCCACAACCTTACCTATTTGAACCAGAATATACGGAGGAGGAACTACAAGTTATGGAAATGTGCACGAAGACAAGCTGAGGCAGTGGAACAGTTTGTTTGTTTTGTACGTATTTCTTTCAAAAATACATAAAGTGCTAATCTTAGTCGAAAATAGATAACGCAATAAAAAAAAAAATGAGTCACAACAAGCACACAGGACTATTTAGAGTTGCTGAAGAGTTTGTCTGATGACTCTAGGCAGAGGCAGGCTACCACTACCCATTGACTCCCAGTGTTTGAGCTAAGCTAATTAGCGGTGGGCAAGTTTTGTCCATCTCTTCCTTGTTACTGCAGGTACAGTCAAAAGAATGGTGTCTTTCTGCTTGTCATGGACTTGGGAGTGAGGCAAGACATGAAAACAACAAAAACGTTGGCGTATCCCTTTAAGTTCTGTTTCTTGTGTTCCTAAAGGCTGGTGAAGAGGTTAGACTTCAGCGCAGGATCCAAAGTGCTGCTGTGAAAAGTGAATCCCGTCCACCTCCATCCTGAATCCTTGATGCTCTCTGTCCACCCTGCCTGGATCTCGTGTGACGGTACGGTTCACGTTTGCACATCAGACGGACTTCTCTCACTGCGGTGATCAAACGGATGGGACGTTTTCTGTAAAGACTCTCGAAGCTCAGAGTTTGTCCATTAACTGGACTTCTTTCGGCACTCGCACTTCGCTTTGATTTATTTTTTGGACCGCGTCGCCACCTTGTCTGCTTTGTTTTTGTTGTTTTTGCCGTGAAGGTGGGTCGAGATTGAATGTGAAGAAAACTTTAGAAAGCACAGTCAGGGGAAAAAGGACTTCACTGTCTTGTTTGCATGAGTTGCAAACATCAGCTGTGTGAGTTACTGCCTTCTTGTTGCACAGTTTTCAGCACAGAAGGATGAAAATCAATCTCCAAACCTTCTTTGGTTACGTCATGGTTTTGAAGTCCTCTGCCAAAGTTTCTTCTCCATATCATCTTTTATTCTTCAAGCTTAAATTAACAGTATTATTTTTCTCTGTTCTGCTAGTTGCTTTATTTTTCTGTTTTGGATTGCGAGTGACACAAAATAAAAATGAAGAAATCCGATTTTACGTGAGATAAATCCAAATCCTTCCCATTTTAAAAACCTGGAACACCAGACATGAGGACAGTTTCAACCATTTCTTATCTTAGATCCAAGTGCACGGACGGTTTAACTCGACTCAAAGACTGCTGGTGGGCGCCTTTTACCACGCAAGTCAGATACCATAGCTTGGAAGTACCTGAAGATGGTCTTACCTTCATGAGTTGTTCATCAAATTTACAATTTGGACGTTCTGACCTTTGAGATCAACTTGAAATGATTTGTAGTAAAGATCTAACAGTGGAGGCATGACAGACTAAACTTGATCTCTGTCACTATGGCTAATGTTCATGCTAATGCCATAGAGCCCAACAGGAAAATCCCGAACTGCCCCTTTAACTCAGCCAGTGCCTTCATTTAGAAAGCTGCTGGCTGAAGTAACCAGTAAGAAAGTAGAAATACTTAATGTGGAAATTTGGGCCCACAGTCTGCATTTTTCCTTCAGGGAGTTCACAACAAAGATCATTGACTCACAAATGAGGAAAATCCACAAGTTTGCACATTTGTTGTGATAATAAAAGCCCCTGGTGAGGGTTAACATGAATGAATGTAGTACTCTCTGTATGAAAGCACTGAAAAAGCACCAACAAATAAGACACTTTGTCAAAAACTTTCATCCCTCACATCATCTTAGAAAGCACAACATGGAGGCACATTTTACAGCACAGAAAATGGGTTTACACTGGTGTTTGGACAGCATTTTTCAGCTTTTGGAAATATTATTTAATGGCACAGCATTTTAAAAAACAAGATTTAATAAAGGCAACCAGTATGAAACTTCTAAAAATAATTTAACATTTTTGTAATGAAATGAGTTTAAAATTAAGCTTTGCATGAATTTGTACTAAAACTTTTGATTATTTAAATCAGGGACAAAGTGAAAAGTGGTAAATCAGTGAGATAAAAGAAAGTATGTTGCAATACTTTTTAAAACCAGCACAACCAATTAAACTGCCACTATTCTGTCAGGAGCACACACTTCTTCTTTTCATGTCTAAAACTATTAAATATGGCAGAAATGAACCCTCCAGTGCAGCACAACTAATTGTTCATTACAAATTAAACTCTGATATTCAGTATAAACTGCAGCACAGGCTGTTTCTTGCCAGTGTTGCACTCTTGAATTTTTCATAACTAGTATTTAAAACACAAGGAACCCTCGCAAACAGTTCCAGGAGGAACCTTTGACCTCTGAAAAAGAAGCTCCTGGTACTAAAGTTCTGAGTATTTTTGGTGAAAAGGCGACATCAGGCTCTTCTGTCTCCACAGGAGGAGAATAAAAGCTTCTGTGGAGGCCTCTGGGGTTTCTGTTAAAAAGGAGAAGTTTGTAATAGATGGAGTGTAAAGTGTTAAAATATAAATATCGTATGTTTAGGGTCACTAACGTAGGAGGACTCTGTAGGTCGTTAGCTGCTCAGGGCGAGTTTGAAACAGACGTGGACACGACTTTTTTTTGTTCTTTTGCCTTCTGTGACTTACATGTAAGGTATCAAACTGTTTTTTTGCTCTTTGTTTACCAACAGTGCTGCTTATGTTTCTGAAAAAACAATTAAACTTGAAATTAAATGAACTTAAGAATCATTTTTATTCCTTAAAGAGGAGCTGAGACTACACGTTAGAGGGTTTTAAATCAGTTTATTTGAAGGCACTTCATTGTCTCACTAAGCAGGATCATCACAGCAGTCATTCAACTTTAACTCACTTTTTAAATTACAGATTAAATATCTTAGTGGGTCTGTGAGGTTTAAATCACACCGACTAGTCTGAAGAATAAATATACAACAGCTGGATCACAGAGTTTTACATTCAAATAAACAGATTCTATCTCAAACATTCTAAGTGGAAAAATAAAGACACCTTTGGTTTTATCTCTTTGGAGAGTTAAAGATAAATCAGCTATATCAAAATAATTTATTCACTTTGAAAGACTTGTATGGAAAATATTTCATCTGCTGCACCATACAATGTGAGCTGACCTCTGTAAAACATGCCCTTATAAGGAATGTGATGTTATGGGAGTGGTGTCACTAACACCAGATGATGCCTCAAAACCTTCATCATCAGTTTCTACAGATATGAAAAGATCTGTCAGTATTTTCAGCCAATATCTCAGCAGGAAGTTTCAGAAAAAGTGTACATAATTGTGTAGCGTGGTGCAGAATCAATAGATCAAACTCAGCTAAAGTTTAAGAATCAATCTGCTCACCTGTTGTCAAGTTAAAGTAATATTTTTTTATGTAAAAATAAAGCTCCAATCACAAAAATACACTTTTTATTCTGGAGTTTGCAGACCTCATGGTCTATACCAAAGATAATCAACTGACCTAAAAGTGGGTTGCGGACCCTTATTTATTGAGTCCCGAGCCTTTGCCTGAGCAGAAAAGTTAGGAAAGTTCATGTGCTTTTATTCTGAAGGGAATTTTTTATACAGTGGAGGGCCATCTTTTTATACTCCTTAACAACAGGTTGCAATATTATACGACGGAGGATTAGGGCCAAGTTAAAAAAAAAAGTATGTTAAAAAAAAAAAAAAGAAGTACAAGAATAATCTCATCAAGTTACGAGAATAATGTCATAAAGTTTCAAGAATAAAGTAGAAAAGTTAAGTGAAAACTTAAGATCAACATAAGCATACCTTAAGATGACGCTTTCATTTGATCCTCTTTGCGTAGGTGGATGGCTGCTCTTCTGGTACCTTTCTGAGATTTTCTGGTAACTTTATGACTTTATTCTGGTAACTTTATGACTTTATTCTGGTAACTTTATGACTTTATTTTGGTAACTTTATGACTTTATTTTGGTAACTTTATGACTTTATTCTTGTAACTTTACTTTTTTTTTTTCTTTTCTTTAACATACTTTTTTTTTTTCTTTTTTTTAACATACTTTTTTTTTTTTTTTACGTGACCCCAATCCTCCATCATAATATAACCCTGTTATGCTTATTAACATGTTTTAATAGTACAGTGTTTGTTTTATATTCAGCAAGTAGGCACTCAACTAAAGCTACATGTTTTTAAGATTGGCTGCACTTTTTTATTCCACGTTTGTGCATTAACTGTTAAAAAAAGGCCGAAGTTACTGAAGTGTTTTGTGTAACAGCCTCATAATCAATGACTTATTTAGAGATACTAAATGAATATTATTAATACAGAGGTGTTCGGTATATATCACAGCTACGGTTACATTTATATTCTTGAAACCATGTGTCCTTGAGATGCACTTTTAGGTTGTAATTAACATGCAGCTAATTAAATGTAAAAGGGTATTTTCCCTCTCTAGCATCGCCACCTGCTGGTCATTTTGGGTAATCATTAAACTGATTTGTGTGTTGGCATACAGTGATCTCCTGGACGATCTCAGGTTAGAACTGCACAATCTTTTCTGGTTGAATCTTTTCAATTTGGGTCAAGTTGTCATTAAGGGGTGATGGTGGGTCCCAAAGCCAGATCAGTTGAGAATCACTGGTCTATATCGCACTGCTGGCTCTCAAAAAGGCAGATAAAGCTGAAAACATGTTTGTATATTTTGGTATTAATAGCAAAATCAGCTTAAATTAGGGTGCAAATACTAAGCATATCAACTACCAGCATAATTCCAGTACATTGCATCCTTGGTTTCTGCTAAACTTTTGCACATTTGAATAAATATTCCCAACATTTTTCATCCCAGCATTTAGATTAAGATTTATCTTTATTTCTTTGACATAAAAATTCATTTAAAAATAAAAAAAACACCTTTTGTGCTTATTTGATTTTTTAAACTTCAGGTTTGACTTTGAATAAGAACTAAAATACAAATTTAGTGCAACAGATAGAGTATTTTCCATCCATAATTTCTAACCCTTTTCCCTTTCGGGGTCACAAGGGGCAGGAGCCTCTCAGCTGACATTGGGCGGGAGGCAGGGTACACCCTGAACCGGTCACCAGCCAATCGCAGGGCCACATAGAGAGACAACCATTCACCTGAGGCCAATTTAGAGCCACCATTTAACCTAACGAGCTTGTTCTTGGCCTGTGGGAGGAAGCTGGAGTGCCCATGCACAGGGAGAACGTGTAAACTCCACACAGAAAGGCCCTGACTGACAACGGGTTCAAACCAGCAACTTTCTTGCTGTGAGGCACGTGCACTGCCTGCTGCGCCACCGTGCCACTGGATAGAGTATTTTGTGAAGTCAAATATTTGATACTCAGAAAGTGCAGATGTTTTTAAAAGTTTTCTTTGACCTGGAGAAAATTGACAACAGTAAAACTATGAGAAAAAAAATTAAGCTATCTGCAAAATAAATAGATAAACCTAGATATAATAAATAAAGATAAATTACATGTCATATTAATCTATTCTTTTCCATTGCATCACTTAAACTTTACAGAAGTTATCAAAGTCTACACGAGGAATCAAACTGTGGATGTAAAATATTGTATCAGTGTCACTTTTTGGGGAAGTTAAGTTGAAGTTTATTCACAATATTTTATTGCAATAATTTAGCTGAAACTTAAACATTTCAACATATTTCAAGACAAGTTTATCCATCCATCATCTGAACATCGGTAAGTCCTTTTATCAGAAAGATACCGTAAATTCTCGATTAAAACACACACCCCATATTTTCACGACTTTAGCCTGAAAAACACTGTACTCAAATACAACACGCACCCAAATTTTGACCAAACCTTACTCTCTCAGACAACTCAAAAATGACCTTTATTCAAAGTTTTAATGAAATTTCAGTATTTCATAACAAATACACGATTCTCTCAAACGGATGCGGAGACACATTTGCTTCATGCATGTGCAGTTACTCGATTTCCGTCCGAGCATGCTCAGTCGTAGTGTACCGACCAATCAGAGTGCAGCTATCAACATGCCGATGTCTTCAACCAATCACAGCGCAGCTATTTTGCGCCCTCTTGCTCACAAGATGGCAGCGCTCTGTGTTTGCCAGTGAGTGGTAACACTTGAGAAATAAACAATGATTACGCAAAGTTTAACTAATTAAGACCCAAAATATTTGATCAGAACAGTTTAACAGTCAGTTAAATAAGAATTACGCAAGTTTGTTGGGAATGTTTCACAGAGAAAGAGAATATTTGGGCTTTTTGTATCAGATGTGTTGCAATTGCGATGTTGGCGAGACAAAATATTTTCAGTGTTTTGCTTGTGCTCGTGTGTAATACGCACCCGAAAAATTAGAGCTTATTTAAAAGCAAAAAAGTGTGTCATAATCGAGAAATTACGGTAACTCAAAAAGTTCAAGGATTTTGATTAAATTTCTAGGAAACATTCGCTCTGGCTCAAGGAGAAAGTGATTAGATTTTGATGGTGATTTAGATTTAGATGCAGATGAAGCATTTTTTAAGGATTTGTTGATTTTGTGCAATGAGGCAGTTTTCCTCATTTTCTCTGATAGCTTAGAAGAGGTTTGTGGGTTTTGAGCACTACCAGTTGTAATTGTTTTAGTGTCTGTGGAAATTTCCCCATAAAAAATTTAAATGAATAGCTACTTATCGTTAGCTCCACCAAGGAAGTAAAGATGTTGCTTGTATTTTTCCATTTGATTGTCCGTAAGCACGATAACTCAAAAAGTCCAAAAACGATTTTAATGAAATTTTCAGGGAATGTTGATCATGGCACAAGGATGAAGTGATTAGATTTTGTTGGTGATCCGAATCCAGATATGGGTCCAGGAATTTTTTTTATGAAGGATTTGTTTACATTACAAGGAAGGGCTACTTTCCACATTTTTGCTAACAACTTTGCTAACAATGTCAGAAATGCTTTGGCAGAGTTTTGTCCTCTCAGAGCACTTCTAGTGAAATATCGCATAATGTTGCATTTTACTTCAATAAACTTTAAAATTAAAGGGTTAAAGTCTTATTGGAATGCTCCCCACGCTTTGCGTGGTTGTGATAACATTTATTTATGGACTTTTAAAGGCTTAAATAAGAAGTTAAATCAGCAAAAATTTAAATAAGCATCACCTGCTGGACTTAGATTTGGAAGGATGGTGTTGAATTGTGCTCTCTATAACAATTATTTGGTTGTTTTAATTATTTTTTCCTCTCCTGTTTCTTCTTTAACAAAACTTTAATATTTACTGTAACAAACAATAATTACAATATAACTAAAGTCATGGTCTTGTGCTTAAATATGCTACGATTTTCTTTGTCTACCGAGGAAACTTTTAATCTAAATAAAACAGCTGTCATATTATTTTATTCTACTCGTCGGGGGGGTACTCGTCCATGCGGTTCTCCAGGGGTGGGCTGCAGCCTCGAGGAGACGGTGACCGCGGCTCGTCCTCCTGCAGTTCCACCGAGTTCTCCTTGATGGCGCTCCTCCTGCTCACGCTCCCTCCCAGCCCCAGACTCCTCATGCTGCTCCCGCTCATGCTCATGCTGCTGCTGCTCCGAGGGGTGGAGCTGATGAACGAAGAGTCACCGCCGCCGCCGCCGCCGCCACGCCTGGGAACACCCGACACACCAGCAGGAAGAGAAAGAGAGGAGGAAGAGGAGGGTCAGAAGGAGGAGCAGGACAGAGGGAGAAGCTCGATGCAGAGAGAGGGTTGGATTTTAGAGAGTCCCTGAAACGATGCAGGAGGAGAAAACTGGAGGTCAGAGGGCAGAGATGAAAGTTAAAGCTGAAGGAGTTTTTCCCAGAATGCTTTGAGGAGAGTTTGCAGATCAGTGGTATCTGAGGAAAAGGTGTGAAGCAGGAAATAAAAGGAGGAAGAGGAAATTCAAAATCACTCTCTAAGGTCTTCACGTCACAGTAAACTTCATCCCACCAGTTAGAATAAACAAGAACACCCGTTGAACTTGTTAACACAAATAGCTAATAGGCTAATCACAGGGCAGCAACTCAGTGCATTAGACAAGGGGCTGGTGAGTGTCAACTAAATTGCCTGATTCTTAGAATCCTTGTTTGACATTGTATTTCATACATGAATATGTCTTTAATATTTAATTAGCGATGATTATAATGAATTGATTACCTCTGCCAAGGAGGTTATGTTTCTGCTGGCGTATGTTTGTCTGTTTGTTAGCAAGATTATGCAAAAACTACTGGATGGTTTTTGCTGAAATTTTCAGGAGATGTTGGTAATGACCCAACTAAAAAATTATTAGATTTTGGTGGCGGTCCAGATAACCGCCATTAGTGAGCGATCATGTTTGCTCAATAACTGTGTAACTAATAATGATATCAACATGATTCTGAGTGCTAGGTGTGGGTTTTCAGGATCTAGGAATCATATAATGATGGTAACTTTATCATGGAGCTATTGCTGATAGATGTAACTGCAATATGTGAGCTACCTTGGCAGAGGTTTGCGCTCTGAGTGCTTTGTAGTTGGTATATTGACACTTGACCTCTTTAAAGAAGTTTATTTATCAATTCTTTTACCAGTTAAACTTTTTTTTGTTCCCTTTTGCCACCACATGAGCTCACTGATGACAGACAGAAACTAAATGGAGGCTCCTTGACTTTTGGAGCCACGCCCAAGTGGACACTCGAGGAACTGCAGTTTCTTGCAATTGGCTCAAGAGCTGGAGGCTGCAATATTTACTGTCAGTTTTATTCATATATATATGTTTGAATGTTTTTGCTGGCGTTTGTTTGTCTGTCTGTTAGCAATATTACACAAAAACTGCTGGACAGATTTTGCTGAAATTTTCAGGAGATGTTGGTAATGGCCCAACTTAGAAATGATTACATTTGAACTTTATAATGGGAAATCCCATTGATGACATTCAATAATACATATAAAATCAAAATATTACGTGATGTTCCCTAAACTTGTTGTGTTCATACAGGATAACGACCTCCATGTATGTGCTGAGTTTGGTCCAGATCTTGGCTCTATTCTGGATCTGGTGACCCAGAACTCAATCTTTTACAGGGGTTGTGGAAAAGCTGGAACTGAGCTGCTTGGTGGAGGTCTCTGCCCTCTGAGTGCTTTTCTAGTTCTAGTGATGATTTTTAAGAGATTTTAAAGAATCTGTAGGTAACTTTGGACTTTTCCTTCTCTGTCTTCAGTCTGGTTACCTCAGTTTGCTCTTCAGTGAACTGATCTCCCTGTTCAGGACTTCGTTGGCCTCGCTCGCCTCCTCCAGCTCCCTCTGCAGCTTCCTGCGAGCGGCCTGCATGCGCTGAGACTCCTCCTCCACCTCCTCCAGCTGATGCTTCAGCTGCTTCACCCGAATGTTTCCTTTCTCCGCCTTCACACAACAAACACATGATGTTATAAACATTTATGTGACTACACCTCCATGGATTTCCTTTATCAGGGAGGGTAAAGTCACCTGGTCCTTGTACTGCTGCGCCTGCTTCCTCTCATCCTCCACCTGGATGCTCAGGTCCTTCAGCTTCTTCTCTTTCTGCCGCAGGTTCTTGGCGTTACCCTGACGCTCTCTACAAGACAAGTTTCACACAAACTCAACATCAGAGCTGCTTTAAATCCTCCTGCAGTTTATTTAAATATTTCCCATCATGCTCAGCTACCTGCTCTCCATCTCCAGCTGCTCCTCCACCTCCCTCAGCTTGGCCTCCAGGGCAGCGATGGAGGATTTGAGTTTGGAGCGGCCCTGTCCCTCCATCTCCTGCAGTTTGGCCTTCAGGTCTCGGTTCTGTCTCTCCAGCTGCTGCCGGGATCCCTCTTTGGTCTGAGAGGTCAATCGCTCTGCAGCCAGCTCCACACCCAGCTGCTCCACCTGCATGAAAGGTCAGAGGGCAAAGTTCGATTAGAGGAAGGGGATCCATCTCACATTTCATCCACAACAACTACAGCGCTGCTTCATTAACTATGTCAAGCTACGACCTAACTGACCAGAAAATGGCCCTTTTTACTCCTGTCTGTCTTAGTGCAGAAAAAATCAGAGTTTTCAACTGAGTTTGAGGAAATTTTCAGGGCATGTTGGTCACAACACATCCAAAGATTGATTAGATTTTAGTGGTGATCAAAACACGTATGCAGATCCACATTTTTTTTTTTAAAGGATTCAATAACATTGTGAGAGGACAGTTTCCCACATTTTTTAAAAAAAATTCTGATTTTTTATTTATATAAAAAACAGCAACAACCAACTTAGAGACAACAACCAAAAAGGAAAAATAAATAAATAAATACATAATAAATGTAATATGTGTATATATCTATGCATACACACACATAAAAATGATAATAAAATTAAAAAGAAAAGGAAAAAAGGGGAAAAGGCAGTTTCCCACATTTTTTTTCCCTTTTTTAATTTTATTGTTTATATAAAACAGTAACAACCAACTCAGAGACACCAACCAACAAGGGGAACAAAATACAATAAATAAATACATACATAATGTAAAATGTTTTTATATGTGCATACACATAAAAAATTATAATAAAATCAAATTTAAAAAAAAAAGGTGGAAAGAGGTAGTTTCCCACATTTTTTCTTTTCCTTTTTTTTAATTTTTATTTATATAAAACAACAACAACAACCAACTTGGAGACAACAACCCATAAGGAAAAAAATACAATAAATATATATATATTAAAATTAATGTGTATATGAATGTACACACACGCACATAAATAATAAAGACATTTTTTTTAAAAAAAGGGGGAAAAGGCAGTTTCCTACATTTATTTTTCTTTTTTATTTATATAAAACAGCAACAACCAACTTAGAGACAACAACCAACACGGAAAAAAATAATAACACTGAAAATAAACACAATGGCTGTAATAAGTGTATGTATTTGCATATATATGTACTTTTTATGTGTGTATATATACATATGTGTATGGATATATGCATACACACAGAGAAAAAAATGATCATAAAATAAAATTAACACAAAAAGGGGGGGTTGGGGGCAGTTTTGCACATTTTTGATAACATCTCAACCAATAATACCCTCATTCACACTTGCAACAAAATCCCTGAAATTACCTGGACGTTACCGAGCCTTATGCGCAAACAACTGATTTTTTCACTCTGACCTTTTCCACGTAAAGTCTGAGTTGGCTCATGTCTGCACGCAGCAGCGAATTATCAGGGAAAGTAACGGGAAAAGAGAGACTTGACAGGAAGCATAAAAACAACCGTTCTGTAGATCATCTGCTCCAAAACAATCACCACCAAGTCTGTCACGCATCCAAAGAGCTGCTGTTGGGTACAGAGCTAAAACACTGCAGCTTCCTTTCTCTGGTGTAATCATCATGTAAGTACTGGCACTGCTTCATTTTCACCTCTGTGAGCTTCAGTGATCCTCTCAACTCTTAAGTCGATGGTACTGATACGCTTTTTAACATGTAACACCGAAGGAAGGATATAAATTGTTTGCTTAAATTATGAACACTGACTTCTGCCACGTCCCTAAACATACCAGCTGCTGGCTCTTCCTCAGGCGGTCGTTCAGGCTCTCCACGTTGGTCTGCTCCTCCTCCAGCTCCTCCTCCAGCTGACTGATCTTTGCATCCAGACGACGCTTTTCATCCGAGAACATCGATCTGAAAACAAAAGGCAAGTCAAAGAAAGGCACTCGTGTTTTTTTTCCTGGAAATAATAAACTTGGATGAGGAAAGAGTGAGAATTTCAGAGGAACATTTGAAAGATATGTCAACTTGAATCTCTGAATCTCTGAATTATATACAGTAACTTCTCGATTTTAACACGCACCCCATATTTTCACGATTTTCGCCTGAAAAACGCTGTACTTGAATATAACACACACGCAAATTTTGCCCTAGCCTTACTCTCTCAGACAACTAAAAAATTACCTTTATTCAAAGTTTTAATCAATGAAAATTCAGTACTTTCACAATAAACACACGATTCTCTCTCTGAATTATGTGGAAACACCTTTTGCTTCACACATGCACAATTACTCGATTTCTGCCGGAGCATGCTCAGTCGTAGTGTACCGACCAATCAGAGAGCAGCTATCAACATGCCCAATGTCTTCGACCAATCACAGCGCAGCTATTTTGTGTCCCAGTGCTCACAAGATGGCAGCACTTTGTGTTTGCCGGTGAGTGGTAACACTTGATAATTAAATAATGATTACACAAAGTTAAACTACTTAAGACCCAAAATATTTGATAAGAACAGTTTAATAAGAATTACGCAAGTTTGGCGGGAATGTTTAGAAGAGAAAGAGAATATTTCAGCTTTTTGTATCAGATGTGTTGCAATCGCGATGTTGGCAAGATGAAATATTTTAAGTATTTTGCTTGTACTCGAGTATAATACGCACCCGAAAAATTAGAGCTTATTTAAAAGCAAAAAAGTGTGTCATAATCGAGAAATTACGGTATTTTGCTAATGTTTGCCCCCTAAAAACTGTTTTGTTTTTTTTACCACGTTGTTACGTTATCTATTTTTAGACTAAGATAAGCACTTTCTGTAATTTTTGAAAGAAATACAAACAAAACTAAACTGCAGAGCACATGCACAAACAACCGCGGACGTGCTTGTAAGTAGGTCAACAAAACAAGGCACATCACAACAAGCACACAGGACCATTTAGAGTTGCTGAAGAGTTTTTCTGATCGGCAGAGGGAGGCTAACACTTCCCATTGACTCCCAGTGTTTGAGCTAAGCTAATCAGCGGTGGGCGAGCTCTGCCCGTCTCTTCATTGTTACTGCACACACAGTCAAAAGAAAGTTGTCATGGACTCTGGAGTGAGGCAAGATACGAAAACAAAAAAAGTTGGTGTATCCCTTTAAATAAAAAATTTGAACATTTACCAATTCAAAAAAGATCGATCATTTAAATCGCTCACATCTCCACCTTCCTATAAGCAAATCTACCCAATCTAACATTCAAATACACCTCCTTTTAATCTGTTCATTATGGTTTAAAATATAAATATTAATAATGCATGACACTCACTTTCCAGAGGTGTTATTGACCAGCTCTTCAGACAGCTCGTCTCTTTCTGTCTCCGCCTGCTTACGCGCTCTTTCAGCTGCTGCTAGCATCTGGACACAAACAAGAACAAGGTTAAAAAATTAGAATTAAGGCAGAAAAAACACAAATAAACAAGAAGTTAATCTAAAAACAATACCTCCTGCAGCTGAACCACGTCGGCCTCCATGGCTTTGGATCTGCGCTCGGCCTCCCGGGCAGCAGACTGGACCTCCTTATGAGCTGCTCGTGAGTCCTCCAGATCCCTCTGCAGATCTTTGACCTGACCCTGTGAGGACAGCAGAGGACAGCTGTAATAGCTGAGCTTTGGCGTCCTGATTTATGGATCTTATTGCTCACCTGGATCTTGCGGAGCTGCTTGATGGCTTCTTCACGCCCCCTGCTGGTGGCCTCCAGCTGGTCCTCCATGTCCTTCAGCTCGCCCTCCAGCTTCTTCTTACTGCCGGACGCTTGACCCCTCTGCTTCCTCTCCTCCTCCAGCTCGGACTCCAGCTCACGCACCTGATGGAGCGAGAGAGCAAGGGGAAAATGATCAATGATATCTTTATTTTTAACACTTAGTATTTCAGTTTTCTCTGATGATTTTCACCCTTAAGTCAGAAAAATCTCCTTTCTTCTTATTGGTCATTTTTTTGTTATTGTGCCAAGTTTTGTTTTTTAAATGCTAAATATGAATCAGTTCAGTAGTTTTCACACAAATTCTCACAAAAAACAATATCTGACCAATTTAGCCTTGTAAAATTTCAGTTTGATGGTGAAAGCAGAAATATAACATTTAGCTCTGGTTTTAAAAAACATTAAGAACAACCTGTGGGTAATTGTTTCTGCACTGCTGTCACTCTTAGGGCCCATTTACACGACAACGTTGTCACCAGAAACGGAAAGGTTTTTTCCTGCTTCACATGGAGACACAAGAATGACTGAAAACGCAGTAGCGTGCATGCCAGGCCAGTAGTTGGCGATGTAAGTTTGCAGTGTCCTTGGTGAATATAACAAATGTGTCTCTGCTGGTCAGAGTGTTGACGCAGCAAATCCACATCTTGTTGGAGGAGCGACTACAAACCTAGCACAGTAAGCAACACACATGTTGCTCAGTAGTCGACCATTGCTGCTGTTGTTGTTGTTGTTCCTTAGTGCATGCTACCTTTATCTGAAAGAGTCTTGCGCATGCGCCGCGCATTCCCATTTGCCCTGACAATGCCGATTCCTGTTTACATGGAGACGACAACGAAAACAGTTTCAAAACGTTCACTTGGGACCCCGGTTTCAAAAGTTTACAGATCAGGCACTCCAGCCACCGTTCTCGTGTAAACAGAAGGTGCAAACGCAATGAAAACTCTCCGTTTTCATTGTCATGTACACGGGCCCTTAAATAAAGATTGTGAGCCAACAAGAGCTAAAAAACATACTTTTGGACCTGCATGAACATCACCAGGCTGCTTTCTGAGGCTATTTTCCAAAGCTGTTCTAAATAAAACAAAATATGTTGAATAAGAACCCGGATTTCATGACACCATAGAGAATAGCAGAGGACTTTGCTCTGGACCTGTTTGAGGAGCTGCTTCCTCTTCTCCTCCCCCATCTCGTCGTGGGCGTGCAGCTCTCTCTCGTGCTGAGCCCTCAGCGCCTGAGTGTTGACCTCCAGACGGAGCTTGGCGTCCTCGGCCACCTGCAGCTCGTCCTCCAGCTCCTCCATCTGAGTCCTCATCTCCTCCACGATGGCCTCAAGGCCTCGCTTGGCCTTCTCCAGGTCGTGGACCTGACGGAGGAAGAAGAGAGGGGCAGATCAGGCTAGAGAAAATGGGTGTGGTTGTTGGGGATGCATGATATTAACAGAGCAACATCAGTGTCGGCAGATAAATCATAAAAGGTGATTAGCTTCACTGGTTATTAAAGTATTTTATGTAAAGTTTAATTTTCATTTTGGCAAATTTTAACAGATTTACAGGAACAAATACAGCTAATCATAGCTTCTTTTTCTTGGATATATTACAATTTTTTATGTGTTCAAGACAGAATGTGTCAGTTTTTCATCATGAAAAGTAATTTTTATTGTATTCTAACTGACTACCAGGATGCATTAATGAGGTATGAGCGCTGCTGATAAACATGAGGTGCAGCTAAGATTAAAATAATAATTAATTTTACTACGATAAGTGATCAAAAGCAGTGAGAATTGTTGGCAAACAAGGCCTTCAGGCCTCGCTAGGCCTTCTCCAGGTCATGGACCTGACAGTGAAGGAACAGAGGGTCAGATCTGGAATCAGGGATCACATGGACTAGAGGAAATGGGTATGGTTATTGGGGATGCATGATATTCTCTAATCAATATCGGTATCAGCAGATAATAACCTAGAAGGTGATGAGCTTCTCTGGTTATCAAAGTAGATTTTACAGAAACAAATGCAGCCAACTGAAGCTCCTTTTGTTTGGCAATGTTGCATTTTTAAAGTAGATTTTTGGGTTTTCATCGTGGACAGTTCTTTACAATGTTTAAAACTGATTGGCAGGATGCATTCATGGGGTTCGAGGGCCATATGTGGCCCTTTGGCAGCTAGTTATCCACCCCTGCTTCAAAAAAAATATAAGAGTCAGCAAATAACCTTGTGAGGTGGTGCTTAGATTAAAAGCAGTGATGTGTTGTTGGCAAACAGGCCGATCCTGAGATGTAAATGCAAGTAAGTGCTGGGAGCCAGATCTTGTTTGGGTCCTCCTCCTTTATTCTATTTTTTTCTGTTGTTCAATGGACAAAAAAGCCAAGATGGTGCCTAAGTAATATCTGCTTTGGTGTCGCAAGTGCAGCTGGCATTACTGAGTGGAGTCATATTTTTCTGATGAAAGAAGCGGCAGTTCCCGTCACTTTGAGTGAAGCTGGATGGACATAAAGAAGCTAAACTTCTCTCTTAATGCCTGCCAGTTCGCAAAGGTTCACGTTACCCAAACAATCTTAAAGAAGGCATCCCAGACCATGGAGCTAAAATATCAGTGATTCATGCATGTAAGCTGCTTCCTCTTACGCTCTTCCCCACGTCGTCCTTGGAGCTTATGAGGTCCTCCATCTCCGCTCTGAGGCTCTTCATGTTCTTCTCCGCCTCCTCAAGAGCTTCCTGATTCTCATCCAGAGCTCTGGCCAGAGCTAACATCCGCGTCTCCTTCTCCCTCACCTCCGCCTCGGCTCGATCGCGCTCCTCTGCACACTTACTGGACACTGCGCGCTCTTCTGCCAACATCTGAAGACAGAGGATCACCAGAGATCAGATATATCAGTTTGAATAACAGAGAGGAGAAGATATTTGAGGGCTGTCAGACTGTTTAATCATCTAATATTGTTTAATTACTTAAGTTTGATCATTTATTTCAATTGAATATGATCATTTTTAGACCTTTATCCCATCGTGATTTACACATTGATGCTTGCAGCCCACTTCCACATTAATCTGAAGTCAATGAGAGGCTGCAGCATCGTCCAGACCTGATCAAATTTCTTCTGCTTCTTCTCAAGGTTGGACACGAGCTGCCGCTGGCTCTCCAGGTCCATGAGGACGTCCTCCAGCTCCTGCTGCATCCGGCTCCTGCTCTTATCCAGCTTGTCGTACGCTGCGGCCTTCTCCTCGTAATCATTGTTTGCTGCTTCCAGCTCCCTCTGCAGGCGCTTCTTCCCTTCCTCGAGCATCTCCACATTCCCTGACATCTCGTCCAGCTTCTTCTTGTAGTCGGAGACCTGGGATGGCGGAGCAGAGGGAAGTTAGTGAGGGTTCAAACACCTGCAATCTTCTCCTTTTCTTACAGTTTGGATGTATGCTCTATCTAAAGTTGGTCACCTGCATGTTGAGGCTGGAGACCTGCCTCTCCACCGCCCGTTTGGCCTCCGTCTCCTCCTCCAGCTGCTCGATCAGGCTGTTCCTATCGTCCTCCATCTGACGTAGGCGTCCAGACAGATTCAGCTTCTGGCGGGTCTCCTCTGACAGCAGCTCCTGGATGGAGTAGACAGGAGAGGGACTTTGATCGAAGCTGGATTAACTTATAAAAACTTTAACTTAACGTCTTCAAATATGTGAGATGTTCCTCACCTGTGCGTCCTGCAGCTGTGAGCCCAGAGTGGAGACGTCTTTGCTCAGCTTGATGTTCTTCCCCTCTGCCTCGTTCAAAACATTCGTCATGCTCTCCAGCTCCATCTGGACAAAAACAGAAGACATTTAAGTAGCAAATATTGTGTTGGAAATAACTTGAAATAATTTGGCAATATTTCAGATCCAGAATAAATTTTGTTTACTAATTATTTTCATCATGGTTTTCGTCAACAACCTTTTTTCCCCTGACGAAAACTAGACAGTAACTAATAAAAACAAGTGCACATGGACAAAAACTAAATTAACTGACATTTCATCAACAAATAAAAACTAGACCTAATTTAGTCATGTAAAAAGTAGGGAGAAGTTAGGGATATATCCAATCAGCTACTTTGGTTGTGTGGGAAGGTTGAATGAGTTAAGAGGGACGTCCAATCACAGCTGCCTTAGCTTCGTGATGGTGTAATAATTCATAAAGGGAGCCGCTCGCTTTATGAATTGATATATTCATGTAGAGCAGGTTCACTGTTTTTTGTCAGTGCTGGTATTGTAACTGAGATGCTCTGCTAGGTAGCCTAAATAAAGGTGATTACATTTCACACAAAAGTTAAATTTGTTTCTGTCAATTTATACATTCAAACTTTACTAACATTCAGTAAAGAGTTAGTAGATGTTTTGTTTTATCCAAGTGTAAAACATGACTTCAGAAATTCAAGGAAACATAAAAAATGCCTTACCCTTCACACTTCATATTTTAGTTGACTAAATTTACAGTAGATTTCATCGACTAAAACTAGACTAAAATTTACGTCGGAGGATTAAGGCCACGGTAAAAAAAAAAAAAAAAAAAAAAAGTATGTTTAAAAAAAAAAGTAAAGTTACCAGAATAAAGTCGAAAAGTTACGAGAATAATCTCATGAGGTTACGAGAATAAAGTCGAAAAGTTACGAGACTAAAGTCATAAAGTTATGAGAATAATCTCATAAAGTTACCAAAAAAAAGTCATACATTTATATGAATAAACTCGTTATTTTAGTCTGTAGAGGCTGTCAGAAGAGCAGCAGCTGCCTGTGCAAAAATGAGGAACATCGAGCATCTAGTGAAGTTACACTTTAGCATAGGTTTCACAAATAAGGAAATACTTCTTCTTTTGGCACATAAGCATCACATTGTCATAAGTATTAGGACCCTGAAAAAGATACTACAAGAAGCTGGAGCTTTTCTGAAGAAAGAACCACATGACTTGGAGGAAATTGTCTCCTTTTTGGGAGAGGACATGTACGCTCTTCTGGTACAACCCCTCAGAATGAAGTTTTATTTCTAGCTTAATTTAAATAGATTTATGATTTTATTCTCATAACTTTATGACTTTATTCTCATAACTTTATGAGATTATTTTTGTAATGTTATGAATTTATTCTGTTAACTTTCTGACTTTATTCTGTTAACTTTATGATTTTATTCTGGTAACTTTATGAGGTTATTCTCGTAACTTTTCGACTTTATTCTCATAACTTTATGATTTTATTCTGTTAACTTTATGAGGTTATTCTCGTAACTTTTCGACTTTATTCTCATAACTTTACAAATTATTCTGGTAACTTTATGAGGTTATTCTTGTAACTTTTCGACTTTATTCTCATAACTTTATGATTTTATTCTGTTAACTTTATGAGGTTATTCTCGTAACTTTTCGACTTTATTCTCATAACTTTATGATATTATTCTGTTAACTTTATGAGGTTATTCTCGTATCTTTTCGACTTTATTCTCATAACTTTATGATTTTACTCTGGTAACTTTATGAGGTTATTGGCGTAACTTTTCGACTTTATTCTCATAACTTTATGATTTTATTCTGTTAACTTTATGAGGTTATTCTTGTAACTTTTCGACTTTATTCTCATAACTTTACGATTTTATTCTGGTAACTTTATGAGGTTATTCTCTTAACTGTATGATTGTATTCTCATAATTTTATGAGATTATTCTTGTAACTTTATGACTTTATTCTTGTAACTTTTTGACTTTATTCTTATAACATTACGACTTGATTCTCGTAACTTTACTTTTTTTTTATGTAGCCCTAATCCTCCGTCGTAATAATTAAAACAATTTATATGACAAAATTATGACTAAAACTAAAAGATATTTTAGGCAAAAGACTAAAACTAAATTAAAAAAGTGCTGTCAAAATTTACACTGTTCAGATGGAACAGAGATGAATTATTCCCAAAAATGTTAAAAACAAGTCGGAGTCAATCCTGTCTTCTTGACTCACGGTCATCTTGGAGACTTTCTCGCCCAGCTCCGTCTTCTGCCGCTCGCTCTCTTGGAAGCGAGAGTGCAGGTCGTTGAGCTGACCCTCCAGCTTCTTCTTCTTGTGCTCCACGTCCTGTTTGGCGCTGGCGAGGGATCTCAGGTCGGCACTCAGGTCTGCAGACTCCTTCTCAAGTGCCTGTTTCGCTTTCTCCAGACCAGCTCTCACCTGGACAGAGTAATTTCTTAGTATTGTTGATCTTTTATGGGCCAAATGAAAAAGCAGAAGTTAATTTATTATAATCTGAACAACATTTTTTATTGAGCATATTTTAATAAGTGCTGCACAGGACTAACGAGCAGAATTAAAATGACATATAATAAAACAAATAAATAAAAACTTAAATCAAAACCAATAAAAAGAGCAATATAAAATTATAAATACACAAGACAATAAATTTAAGAGGTCAAATAAAGAGAATAAAAGACAAAACAGAGAGCATACATTCTGATTTGAAGAGGTACCTTGTTACTTAATTTAGGGGCCTTGATTTTTTTTGTATGACCTCACCTCAAATATCTAGAGATTTATTGAGGTGCAAATGCATTTAAAGATTTAAGAACAAGCAATAAAATCTTAAAATGGACTCTAAGATGACTGAAAAGCCAAAGGAGAGAGGCCAGAAAGTGGGTGATAAGTTCTTGCTTCCTTGTACCTGCTGAAGGACAAGCCGCAGCATTTTGGACTAAATGTAGAAGTGCAATGGAAGCCAGATGTACTCAAATATAAAATACAATACAGCTGTCCAAAAGTGTCGAAATGAAAGGGTGAATCACTTGCTCTAAGTTTTAAAAGATAAAACCAAATTCATGTTAAATTTAGGTGTTTTTACCCTCTTGCCCTGCTCCAGCTGCTCACTGAGCTCCTCCACGGCTTGGCTGTGTTTCTGTCTCAGGTCCTGGATCTGGGCCTCGTGGCTCCGCCCCTCCTCTTCCATGGCTTTCTTCAGCATGGCCACCTCCTGCTCTCGCTTTGCCCTGTCATATATATAAATATATCACATCAAAACTCAAAGATGCATTGATAAAACAGAATAAAGCCCAACTATAAGGAGTGACACCTCTATGCTGATGATACCTTTGTTTACTGATCTACATCCACAGTGTTACAGCCTTTGACAATCAACCTGTGGTTCTGGTTACATCAGATCTACAGACCTTTGAGTGCCGATAGACTTGGAGGTTGTTCCCACGTGTCCCATGAATGGAGGCTCCTACCTTCACAAAGGTGGTGTCAGCCATCTTTGCCTCCAATCTCTTGCCCCACAGCTCTATCAACCGCTTCCAATCTATCAAGTTAGGGCATGAAAAGCTCCTAAATTAACTTTACAAACTACAGGGTTTACAGACCGTAGCTCTTGCTGTGCCGCAGTCGTATCCAGACTGTCCTCCAGCTCGGTGCGCAGAGCGTTCAGCTCCTCTCCAAGGTCTCGCCGAGCCGCCTCCACCTTCCCCCTGGCCATCCTCTCAGCCTCCAAGTCCTCCTGAAGCTCAGAGATCAACACCTCCAGCTCTCGAACCTTCTTCACCGCTGCTCCTCGCTGATTACTCTCCTCTTCCAAGCTATGGACATAGACACAAGAAATATTGTAAGATGGTTTATTTTTTCATCCTGTGTCATGCTGATTTGTTGCATCATTAATGGAAGTCAGGTTAGAGACTAGAGCTGCCGGGATTCTGGAGTAAGGACTTCTGCTCTGTTTATTTTCTGCCTTAGTGGGATTGAGCAACCTTTACATACAAATGCAGCAACTTAAAACTTCCCTACTTCTCCTGATGGCGTCTTGGCTTGTCCCTGATAGATCCTGCCCACCCTGACAATCAGAGGTTGTAATTTCTGGGGCATATTTGGGTGAATTTGTGGTGTCAAGTTCGCTCTCAGTTAATTTGGCAGTTGATTTACTTGTAAGGGAAGAAACATTTCATGGAGACACCCTGCAAATGCATGGGGGCACTTTTTTGTATTTCTTTATTTAAAGAATAATCAGAAAAATTAATTTTACAGAAAGACAAGGTCTTAATAAAAAAATGCATTACAACTAAACCATATGACTTAGCACACTTTTCTCCTCATCATCCTTTTTTATACATATATTTTTTATATATGCATTATGCATCCGATATATTTAGAAGTAACTACACTTTAGAAAAGGGATGTATAAATCAGTGTTACTTTTGACAGCACTTTTAAATTTAGTTTTAGTTAGAGCCTTTTGCCTAAAATATCTTTTAGTTTTAGTCATAATTTAGTCATCTAAATTGTTTTAATTTTAGTTTAGTTGATGAAATTTCACAACATTTAGTTTACGTTTCCTCAAATTTCTGAAGTCATGTTTTACACTTGGATCCCGCCACCATGAAGCTAAGGCAGCTGTGATTGGATGTCCCTCTTAACTCATCCAACCTTTCCACACAACCAAAGTAGCTGTGATTGGATATATTCCTAACTTTCCCAACTTTCTACATGACCAAATTAGGTCGGATTGGATTAAGTCTCTGTTAAACATTTTTGTCTCGTTTTTATCTGTTGACAAAAATGTCATTTAATTTAGTTTCAGTTTTTGTCAATGTGCACTTGTTTTTTTTTTAGTTATGGTCTAGTTTTTGTCAGGGGAAAAAAGTTTGTTGAAGAAAACTATGACGAAAATAATTAGTCAACAATATTAACACTGGTATAAATTGATAACAAAGAAAGCACTGACACGCTGGGAGGCCTCTATTCGCATGTAAAAAAAAAAAAAGGGTTAGGAGACATGGTTATCTTACCATGTGGCAGCAGGTAGAGATTGGAAATATAACAAACAGCTACTACTCCAAACAGACGAATAGGCAAAATCAGTAAGTCAGCCAAACAACAACAATATGCAGTATATGGCCTAGATCCTCATAAGTAGAATGGGTGCACAGAGAGGTGAGGGGCTGGTAACTCGCTGGATGTTGGCAGGCAGCTGGCTGGGAGGGAAGAATTGAAGCGACTGGATCTGTTTTTGTAGTGAAAACGTTATTTTCTACCAGTCTTTCCTTGGCAGAATAAAATGAAACAGCTTAAAATCCTGTTAGAAATTATGTTTGTCAAACCATCAAGGGTTCATGAAGTTGAATTCTTTATTGCAAACCTGTGATATCAAACTTCTATAATCACCACATCAGTCATAAATGAACGTCATCTGTTCGTGTATTTCTTCTTACCGGCTCTGCGTGGCCTGCAGCTCCTCCTCCTTTGCGGCCAGCTTGGCTTGGAGCTCGGCTAGTTGTGCCTGCAGGTCAGCGTGCTGCTCTTGAAGGTCGGCGAGCTCGGCCTCCACCTTCCTCTTAGCTTTCTCCATGTCCTGACGGCCTTTCTCCTCCTTCTTCATACGCACTGAAACAATATCACAGGTAGAAACTTTCTTTTTAAACATCACTGGCTTATTATCAGGTTGGTATGATGTGAAAAATTCAAGCTCTTATTTCTCCTACATTATACTTAAAATGTGTTTTTTCTTTATATAAGCTGGCATAATAGAAGTTATTTCAAGTAAGCAAACTGTATTTTTTTATTTTTTTAAATGTTAATTTGTATAGAGACAGTATGAAGCAATAGAACATCCCTAGTTGGGCCTTAAAAGGGCATAAAAACAACAATAAATACTTTTAAAAAACAGCAACGAACAAACTTAACAATCACAGACAGAACAATACAAAATAAAAACATACAACATAAAAAAACAGGTTTAACTGGACACACTTGATCATTAATGACTACAAAACCAAACCCTCTTTAAAAACTGTTTCAGGTTGAGTTAAAAATGATTCCAGTCAGGATCCAGTTTAAGTTTTGAAGGTAACATGGCCCACATGTTGATGCCTTGAACAGATAATGTTATGCAGTTGTTTTTAACTGGATGACATTTAACAATAGGATTATGAAAATAATGTGACTGACCTTCGAGATCAGAGATCATGGACTCATGTTTGGCCTTCAGTTTGGTCAGATTCTTCGACTTCTCCTCCTCCTCTGCCAGGTTAGAGCTCAGATCAGCCATCCGCTCCTCCAGCAGCTGTCTCTCCTACAAATATACACAGTAAACAAATATATTAAATATACCGAACAGTAAACATGAACATTAACTTAAGCCAAATACTCCACGTCTTACCTTCTGCAGTTTGTTATTCTGGTCCTCCATCAACAGGACGTCCTCCTCCAGTTTCTTCACTTTTCCCTCCACGGCGACTTTCTCCAGCTGTAGCTTCTGCTTGGCGTCCTCTTCCTCTGCGATGTGAGCCTCCATGGCCTGAAGGCAAACGTCAAGTATGGTTAAAAATTAGCAAAAGCTGTACAAGTGTTGGCGTGTAGATATGTACATGCTTGTTATCTTTTTTTTATTATTTTATATTTCATCCCTTTTCTTTTCCTCCTCCTATTATTCCCCCTATTTTGATTTCTTTAAATAACCATGACTGAATATTCAGTGTTTCAGCCTTGTTCTCACCTTAACCCTTGGGTACCGTACTAAAAACACACCCTTTCCTCCTGTTTTGGCTGTTAACAGCCACTAACTTTAGCTGCTGTAAAATCAAATCAAATAAATGTTTTCTTCAACTTTTTTTGCTCATACCTCTTCATAAAACTCAGCCCTGATCAAAAATATTGAATATTTTTTAATATTATGGATTTTAAGTCTTTAAATGCAAAGTCCATAGGTGTTGTCAATGATTTGGTGAAAAAAAAACACACAAAATGACCATTTTTCAATATAAAAAATGATCAGAGGCTGGAGATTTTTTGCATGCTATTACACTCTTGGATATGCTAAAGATCAGTAAAAACACTAACTTTGATGCATTATGATTTTTTGCACAGCATCAGTCTTCCTCCTTGCATATTGACTGTTCTCACATACACTTTTTAAATTCTAGACAATCTCTTAGACTGATGTACCTTATAAATTGTGCTGTCATATGAATGCGCATCTATGTAACATGCTTAGCCAAGTGGTGCCTCTCTTTTCAACTCCCTCTTACATTGTGTTTTATACATAAATGTGTCCATAGTTTCAGTAGGGTGGGGGCTGGGACAAGTTTTCTCCTCTCTTATTCTTATTTATTAATTGTTTCAGTTAAAAACAAAACAAAAAGGGAAAGAAAATCCATCTATTATCTATCACGGGATTCAAACCAGCAACCTTCTTACTGTGAGACGTGCACTACCCGCTGCCACCAGAAAAAGACCATTTTCTACATTAAATACCAACAATAATGTGTCCACCTGAAGCTGCTGCTCCATGTCCTTCCTCTCCTGCTGCATGGTGTTGCTGCGCTCCTCCTCCTCCTCCAGTCGCGACTCCATCTCGTGCAGCACCTCCTCCAGCTCCTGCTTCTTGGCCTCCAGCCTCACCCTCATCTCCTCGGCCTCGGCGTACAGCTCCGTCTCTGCCTGGAGCTTGGCCTCCAGCTGGGTTCGCTCCTCGATCAGCTGCGCACGGAGGCCTCAGTGTTTTAATGAACTTTAAAATCAAATTAAGTTTTAAAATGAGACTTAAGTGTTCTTACCTGAGTGTGCTTCTGGGTGATGTCCTTCAGCTCGGCCTCTTTCTTTGCTGCCACGTCCTTCGCTGCCTTCAGCTCCTCTTCCTTCTGACCCATTTCTTCCTCCTGTCTGGTCACCTGCAGCAGAGGCTTCACCTGGACCACAAAAAGCATCACACAAGCTCACTCAGGGCTGAACTTCTGTTATCACATGCTCTTATGCACTGGTTCTCAAGTGGTCCAGCCTCAGCATGCACCACCACTTTGAAGGACCACATGTTGCAGTTTGGTGGGGAAGGGAGCCATGTGCTTATGTCTGCCTACCCTTACAAATGGAGGCCGATTTCTTCGTTATCCGGGTTCAAAATTAACCTGGGACCTGTTTTACAAGTGTCACTTCCTTATTCGCTATCATCACTCCGTCCTAAAACCTTGTTTAAAGGCAAAAAAGGGGAAATAAATCTTTGAAAATTTGCACTTTGGACCTTAAACTGAGCAAAACAAATGATGACTAAAGACACTTGACCAAAAAACATGCTAAAACAAAACCACATAAAACTCCAGGACGACACATGCACATACAGTTCATTATATGTCGTTTACTGAAACCTTTTCTTCTTCTTCAATATTCAAATTCCTGATGCTCTTTTTAGATCCTATAAAATTGAAATATTTTTACTGGCAAACTGCCTTTGTTGTCAAAAAAAATCAATGTACTATTGTCAAGATTTCATGAGAACAACTAAACCTTGCTCAGTACATTTGAAAACACAGTATCCTGCCTGTTTAAGCTTTAGTTCACTGCAGACTTTCTGCCACACATTTTCCTGGGCACATATTGATGACCTACTAAAAACTGTTAGGGATGGGCTAGACCTGGGCAAATTATCAACTTGATTGATTAATTCCAGTTTTTTCTTTGTGGAAGATTAAAAGAAAATAAAAAGTTACGATGTTTCCCTCCAAAAGGGACAATACGAGGGCGAGTCAATAAGTAACCAGCCTAACTTATTTCCGGTTGAGATCCACCTCTTCTTTTTCGATGTAATTGCCCTCTAGTGTAATGCACTTAGACCAACGGTGTTCAAGTGCCATCAGCCCAGAACTGAAAAAGTCAGGGTCCTTTCCATTGACCCACTGCTCAACTGCTGTCACGACTTCTTCGTCAGACCGGAAATGACGTCCAAGGATATCCTTTTTCAAGTTTGGGAATAGGAAGAAGTCCCTAGGAGCTAGGTCAGGCGAATAGGCAGGATGTGGTATTAATTCATACCCGTTTCGCTCTATAGCATCCATTGCAACTTTGCAAGTGTGAACTCTCGCGTCGTCCTGTTGCAGCAAAACACCTTTAGAGAGTTTACCTTGGCGTTTTTCACGGATGGCGGTTCTCAGCTGGTCTAGCAAGTTTGCATAGTACACTCCAGTTGTTTTACTTCTCTTGGGTAAAAATTCCAACATAATAACGCCTTTTGCGTCCCAAAGTACTGTGGCCATCACCTTGCCAGCAGATGGTTGCGTCTTGAACTTCTTTGGCCTCGGGGACCCCGGCCCTACCCACTGACGACTCTGAGCTTTATTCTCTGGCTCATAATAATGAACCCAAGTCTCATCTACAGTCACCAGACGCAAAAGAAAATCATCTTTTGACCTAAAACACTTCAACAAGGTGCTGCATACTGATGCTCTGGTTGCCATTTGCTCATCGCTAAGTGATTTGGGAACCCAACGGGCTGTTAGCTTGCGCATACCTAAACGATCATGTAAGATTGTTGAAACGCTACCATGTGAAATTCCACCTGAATTCGCCTATCAGAGTATACCAGAACCCGAACTTTGTTACACATTTCTTCGTCTGTGGCATCCAGTGGGCGTCCAGACCTGGCTTCATCTT
Organism: Cetoscarus ocellatus; assembly: GCA_037902135.1. NCBI lineage: Eukaryota > Metazoa > Chordata > Actinopteri > Labriformes > Labridae > Cetoscarus > Cetoscarus ocellatus. Next base: position 575,750 of record JBAMNC010001454.1, read on the forward strand.
CCAAAGACGTTCTGCCGCATTTGAATTCCCCTACACAGAATTTAACCTGAGCATAAGATGGTGCAGAAGACCCATAAACATCGGCTAACTCGGCGTGTATTTCCTTGCCTGTTTTAACTTTTAAATACAAGTACCGAATTACAGCACGGTACTCAACTTTAGATGAAAAGCATGCCTTTGCATCACTAGCCATGCTTGACATTCAATATCTTATTAAAGAATGACTCGATACGTGTGCAATTTTGTAGGTAGGTATAAAACATGTATTGAAACAAGGCATGAAAATCGTGATCGTCTCGGTCAATCGGAAATGGGATAGGCTGGTTACTTATTGACTCCCCCTCGTAATATAATAACAGACTGAAAGTTGTGGCATTATTAAAGAGTAGCGCTGCATGGGGGTGAAAATTCCTGGTAAATTTCCAAAAACTGTCCAGAATTTTCCATGAGAATTTGAGATGGGGTATTTCTGAAATAGACCAAATTGGAAAGGTTCCATTGGAATTATGGGATTGGCTGGAAATTGGGGGTAACTTAAACCAACTGTATCATATCCAAACATAAATATAAAGATTTTGTTTTGTCATGTAAAGAGGGTGAGTCTGTCTCCATGGGTTTGTATGCTAAAGGAAACTCCTACGGCATCCCAGAAGACCTCATCTACTCCTTCCCTGTTGAGATCAAGAACAAGATCTGCACCATCTTATGCTCAGGTTAAATTCTGCCATTTAAATTAATACTATTAAAAATAAATTACATTTCAACAGATTTATTTACAAGCAGAAATTTATCAAGTTCTGATTATTTTATTGAACAATCAATTTCAGCTTCACATTATAGTCCACGGGCTCAAATTACCTTAGTGAAGAGCCTCCACCACTGCCAGTTCTTGAGTTTGAGGTAACAGGCGCAGTTCCTCTGGATGACCTTCATGGCGGTCAACTGCTGCTGACGTTTACTGAAGGCCCTGGAAACAAAAAGATGAAGAATAAGCTTAAGTGAAGCCTCATTTTTACAATGCCTTGAATACTTTAAGTGGAGCATGGAAACTCCACTTAAAGTATTATTGATGTTATATAATAATATTTCTGTCATTACAGTTAGGCTGTAATACAGCCACCTGCCTATAGATGGGGTTACAGTTACAGCTAATAGAGTTGCACTACTGGCTCTACTGTCCAGATGTTAACCCACAAAATGTAAAATTTATGTCTCAGGAATGTTTTAAACTGTTCAAAATAATAAAAAAGCTACATGCATTATGGTTTTGGATATTATTTAGTAATTTTGGCAATTTCTGAGTGTTTTTCTACATGTGGAGCATGATTTAAGCTCTTTGTTTTAATCTTGCTTCCCATTCCCTGAGGCAAAAGCCCTGAGAGCAACAGCCCCAAATTTGAACCATGTCCTCAGCCACTTACAGCATGCCAACGCTGACTTTGTTTCTCTGATTTCTCTGTGGAGTCAGGTGAATTAAGTGCAGAATTTGGAGTCCAAGGCAAAATTCACAGAGGGGTCAATAAAGTTTCATATCCTGTTGTATTGTACTGTCACATATTGTATTGTATCATTTTCTACTCACTCATGCTGGTTTTTGACCCATTTTACTTCCCTGTCCCCTCAACAATAGTGCAACAAGTCTTTAAAAGAGAGATAAATATAAGAGTTTGTCATACTTTCGGGCCAAGAAGCCTCGAGCTTGTGCCTGGAAAGCAATGATGACGACGGTAAGTTTGAGGTCTCTCTCCTCCTCCAGCTGAGCCAAAACTCCGGTCCTGAAGAACATCTTACTCTGACCGATACGGTACAAGTTCGTATCCAGATCAAGGTGTTTCACCTGAAGGAGAGGAGATGAGGAGAGGACACAGCAGATGTGGGGCTGAGTGGTTTTCAGAGACACACAAAAAGTGTTTTCAGAGACATGAACATTAAAAGACTTGATAAATATTGCCCCCCATTTAACATCTGGCCTTATGAAAGACAGCTAAGGACTTTAAAACATGTAAAAAGGACTGTATTGGTATTTTCAGTGTGATTTCATTTAGTTTCTAGCAGGTCTGGGTACCCTTGGCAAAAAGTAGTATACTTAAAGTTCATTTTATTAAGTATCCTTGAGTATAAGTATAGCAAGTATACTAAGGACCATGTACTTGTCGTGCACTAGAAAGTATACTAATTTATTACTTCTTCGGACTAAATTGGAACATTTTTAAGTTTATGAAACTATACTTTAAGTATACTTTATAAGGTCATTGTAAGTTTACAAAAGTACACTTTCAAGTATACAAAAAGTACATTTATCTATATACTACTAGTGTACTAGGTATATACTTCTAGTCCACATTTTAGTTCATTGTAATATACTTAAGGTATATCCAAACCCTTATGAAAGGGAATAGAACTTGATCAATAAAGTCAAGTCAAATATTTCTCTGTTTATGTGTATGTTTTTAAATAACAGAGATAATGCAATTGAGCACACATACTATTTACTGCAAATTTTTAAACTCCAGCACTATATGATCTGGAACATTTTCATTCTGCTAAATGAAATTATAAGCACAGTGACTTGACCTTATTATGTTCCTGGATCGAGATAAACTAAGTATTAGTACTTTGTGGCAGAGAGAAGTAAAAAGTATACTAAAGTACAAGTTTTAGTATTAAATTAATATTCAAATTTCCCATGGGATGATAATAAAGTTGAAGTTAAGTTAAAGTACAAGTGCAAGTTGTAGTATTAATGTACTTAGTCTTAGACTTTTCTTTATACTTTTCAGTACAAGAGAAGTATACTTAACTATACTATTCTTAAGTATATAAAATATAGTATGTAAAAGGTAAACTTCAAGTATATTGCCTCAGTTTTAGTATGAAATAAGTATACTCATAGTACACTCGAATAAACTACTTTTGCAAAGGGTGCATTTTGCTTAGTTAGAGTACCTGGCCAGTAGATGGAGCTGTGTGCATTAGGTATCCACAGCTGACATCAGTCATTGGCAGAGCGAGATGGAGGCAACACAAACATTAAGGCTGATACAAGCATGTTTCTGTGACCATTCTTGAAGGTGAGATGTTAAGTAATCATAACTGGAGTAAAATATGTAAATAATATAACATGTAAAAGCCTTAGACTGTGACTGTGACATGGTGTGACTTTGAACGGGACTTTGAATGTAGTCGAGTGCGCCCGTCGTAGCGCATAGTGACTAAATATGGCGGCCAAGAATAGTTAAAATGAACGATGAAAATGAGCTGTGAAACTGTCCTCTAAAGTCAGAAACAAGCGACAGTAAGTAGAATCACAAACAGCGATGACAGCGCTGGCTAGTGGGTGGTGTGAAAGGGGCTGAAGCTTTGTTTATGTGTGAATAAACGAAAGCTAACGAAGCTAATGCTACATCGCGGCCCTGAGTGTGGTTCGTACAGGAAGACAGTACGGAGCTTCCGTTTTTCAGAATAAGAGCGAAAGGTTAAGTATTGAACATGGGTGATCTTGTTAAATTTCAAATTAAGAGTTTACATGAAAGACAGTTTTAGTATTGGAGTATATTGTTATTTTTTTTTTTTTGGAGGATATGAAGTGAGACAGAGCCAATGATTAATAAATTAAATTAATAAGGTTAATTATAAATAAATAAAATGATATTAATATAATAAAAATAACAAATTAATAAAATAAATTAAGTTCTATCTAATTTAATCTCAGAAATACTTGTGATTTAAAACAGTTATAAGTACAGTTAAAGTGATAGTCCTACTTTTTTTTCTTTTTTCATGCCTTGCCTCACTCCCAAGTCCACAACAAGCAGATAGACACCATTCTTTCGACTGTGATTACAGTTACAAGGGAGAGACGGGCAGAGCTAGAATTAGCTCTGTGAGCTAGAATTAGGTTAGCTCAAACACTGGGAGTCAATGGATAGCGTTAGCCTGCCTCTGCCTATAGTCATCGGATAAACTCTTCAGTAACTGTAAACAGCCCTGTAAGCTGTGACCCGTTTATTTTTACTTCATTATGTAACGTTATTGTCTACTATTATGTTTTTATCTTCTTCTATTCCTAAATAGAGCTTTCTTTTGTTGACCTACTTACCAGCACTTCTGCTGTGGAGACGTGATGTTCGCAAACGAGTTGACTCTTTTGAACTGCTCCATTTTGTGAACGATAAGAACCTCTTCGCAGTTTTGAGTGAGCTGTTTGTTTGTGAGACATTATTAAATGCAAATTGCCTGCAAAAATGAATGGCTTACTCACAACTGCAAATAAATAGTTCACTTAAAAGAGCAGTGCGAAAGAGTCAATTCATTCACGAACATCACATCTCCAGTGGAAGTGCTGGTAAGTAGGTCAACAAAACAAAGCCTCTATTTAGAAGTAGAAGATAATAGTAGAAAATAATGTACCATAACGCAGTAAAAAACGAGTCACAACAAGCACACAGGACCATTTAGAGTTGCTGAAGTGTTTATCTGATGACTGTAGGCAGAGGCAGGCTATCGCTACCCACTGACTCCCAGTGTTTGTGCCAAGCTACTTAGCGGTAAGAGCTCTGCCCATCTCTTCTTTGTTACTGCACGGACAGTTGAAAGAATGGTGTCTACCTGCTTGTGCATTTGGGAGTGAGCTTTAAAAAGGTAATGAAACAGTTCATGTGATAGAGATTTAAAAAGCAGTTCATTAAGCATAAATACTGTTGGTTAAAAAGAGTGTTTAGAGGAAGGATCATTATACAACATGTTTTGTGATTACTTCAACATGTAAAGTGTGTTCTGAAATGTGTTAGTGGCTAGTAGAGTGAGACGTCAGACAGCACGAGTGATATAAAGACATGAAAGCTGATACGAACATGTTTTTGTGACCACTCTTGCAGGACTAAAAATTAATGTGCTACACAAAGGATCTGCCGCCGCGCCATTCTTAAAAGTGTTACACAGAAAGAAAGGAAAAATTCTTAGTTTTAGCAGCTAATTAGCATGATTGAGGTCATGATATGCTACATACTGATCTCAACACTGTTGGATTCAGTAGTGCAAAAATTAAGAAAACAAAATATTGATTTCTTTGTTGCTCACCATCAGACAGCACGCCTGCTTTCCATCCATGAAGCCTTTTGGGATGGCATTAGCGGCAAGAATCTCGTATCTACAAACAAGGAGGAAAACAGCAAAATAGAAAACAAATATTTATTGATTGATTGAGGAAGGATACAGATGATAACATTTATGACCCATATCTAAAATTTGCTTTCCAAAAAGCCTCCTCACCTCTGCCTGAACTCCTGGAAAACGATCCTGTTCGGGAATCCCTGCCTGCAGATCCTGATTCCCTCCAGCACACCGTTACACCTGAGCTGCTCCAGAACCAGGTTGGCGTCCATTTTACCTGACTGAAACATTGAAGCAGACCATTAAAATAACTTGTTCTTGAAAATTTAGGAAAGAAACTTGACTTATCCCTTGGGTGTTGTATTAAAACACATCCTTTCGCCCTGTTTCGGCTGTTTACATAACTTTAGCTACTGTAAAAACATAAAAGACAAATATGTTTTCCACATTTTTTTACTCAGATCTCTTCATCAAGCTCAGCCCTTTTAAAAAAATTATGGATTTAACCCTTTAAATGCACATTTCATAGGAGATGTTAATGATTTGGTAAAAAAAAAAAAAAAAACACAAAATGACCAATTTTCAATATAAAAAATGATCAGAGGCTGGATATTTTCTATGTGCTATCACACTCTTGGATATGTCAAAGATTAGAGAAAACATTGGCTTTGGTGCATTTATTATTTTTGCACAGCATCTGATTTTATTTTTTACTCCCTTTGTTCCTTTTTTGGCTGTTTCGAGCCACAACTTTAGGTGCTGTAAAAACATATCAAATAAATATTTCTTTCATTTTTTTTTGCCCAAATCTCTTTCTGAAGCTCAGTCCTGATGAAAAATAATGAATATTTTTAAAAGATTATGGATTGTAACCCTTTAAATGCCAATTGCATAGACGATGTCACTGATTTGGTGAAAAAAACACACAAAATGACAGATTTTCAATATAATAAATGATCAGAGGCTGGAGATTTTTTTACGTGCTATCACACTCTTGGATATGTCAAAGATTAGTGAAAACATTGTCTTTGATGCATTATTATTTTTGTGAAGCATCAGATTTTAATTTTTTACTCCCAATTGACTCCCATTATAACCACATTTTTTGAATGCAGCCATGACACTGCAGTGAAATCACCTATGAAATTGGCATTTAAAGGGTTAAAATCCATAATTTAAAAAAAAAATAGTTTTGATCAGGACTGAGCCTGATGAGGACATTTGGGAAAAAAAGTCGAAAAAAATAATTATCTGTGTTTTACAGCAGCTAAAGTTTGTGGCTTGTAAACAGCCAAAACAGGACGGATACCCTCAAAATTTATGTATAATTAAGTTTCTTCACCAAAATTTTTTTCACTCTCTTAAAAAGAGTGAAAGTTATGGGCAATTAGTTCTACATATGGCAGAAAAAAGCCACATAGAGACCATTAGCATATAGCATTACTGCACAAACATCCAAAGCTCTACCCTCTTCTCGTGGTTTGGGATGATGCAGCGGACAAAGTTGGGCTGTGTGTTGTGCAGCGTGGTCATCAGTTTTCCCAGAGACTCTTTATAGAGCTGGCCCACGGTGCGAAACATGCCCTTCTTTGATTTGGTGGAAGCTGGAGTGCTCTCAGACATCTTGGTCATGGTCTCCAAACCCACCACTCGATCCACTGAGATAAAGGAAAAGACGTGACTATCATGTTCCAAGATTTGTGTGGGGTTTTTTTGGTTTAATCAGAGTGAATAACGACATGTTGCTTCATCATCGAGGACTGACCGTCTTTCCAAAGGTCCTGGATGAAGGTGCTGGAGGAGTTGTTGAGCAGAGCGGTCACGTTGTCATTTAGAGGATCCATGTTTTTGGTCAGCCAGTTGGCTGCATTATAATCCACCTGGAAGTACAAATTTAAGTGCCACTTTTGCAAATTAATAAAAGTATTTCTAAAACTAAAAATGCCTCATCGAATATTTAAGTATAAGGAGAAATAGACAAAGAGACTGTCAAGTAGATTCAGCGCTGAATCCAGGATAGGAGGCCAAAATAACTTTCATAATTGTTTGATTATTTACCTGTATCTTCAAATAGAATTACCGTAATTTCTCGATTATAATGTGCACTTTTTTGCTTTTAAATAAGCTCTAATTTTTTGGGTGCTTATTATTTCGACGTTCGCGAACGAGCTGACTCTTTTGAACCTCTCTTTTGAGTGAGCAATGAGAACCGATTCAGTTGTGAGTAAACCATTCATTTGCAAGCCATTCTTAAATGCAAATTGCCTGCAAATTTGTAAAATAGTATGAGTAAAATAGTTGAAACAACAGATCCTGGGTCAGTCAGGAGTGCTGCAAAAAATTGCAGCTTTGATGATCACATTACTGTGTTGTCTGAAATTCAATTTTGATCCGATAATGATAAATCTTTCAGCCCTACCTGCTACCCTGAGCCAGTTGGCTTAAACTGCAGACAGAACAATTGTACAAATGTTGTAGGGCCGTCACCTTATATTCAATATTCGAATAACCGTTCGAGCATGGGGATAAATATCCGTAACTGAAGAGTAAATAAATATTCAAATGTAAAATATTGACTGTAGCAGCACATCAGGGTGCCTGGGGCAGTGGACCGTTTCATCCAACAGAGGGCGCTCTCAGCGCAGCTTGACTGTCAGCCACATACGCGAGTGGACAATTGGACAATAACAGCACTGAATCATTTGAGGAGCTCTGTGTGGTAGTATTTTGGGTTCTACACCATTGATGGCGAACCTAAAATCAAATTTGCAGGCTCAACCATCAACTTTCATCCAAGTTATACAGCCAAGTGCAGCGGCGCTCCGACAAGAGTTCAACTGCATGTGACTGTGTTTTTTTTTCTGCAGGGTCTTTACCGAAGGGGCGAATAAGAGAGTCTCTGTCCCTTACTACGGGGAGGGGGGTTTGAAAACCATTGAGTTTGATTTTGAAGAAAACTGACAGCCTTAAACTGTTGTACTGGATTTAAAACACGCAGTTGAAAATGTTTATCTCCATCCTTTAGTTCTCACCTTCCCGGCGTAGTGGAGAACACTGAACATGAGTTTGTCTTTGTGTTGTTTTGGTTTGGAGAATTTAACGTGGCCGGTGTGAGTGTTCAGCAGCTTGTCCACGAAGGAATTATCCGTAGCTTTAGGGAACCAGCACTCCTCGTCCAGCAGGGCCAGGATACCAGGAGGGTTGTTCTGCAGGACAGTGAAGGACACAGAGGCTCAGTACAAAGAAAATGCACCCACATTTGTTTCCTCTTGTTTCTAAACCTTCATCTTTTGTATATGTAACTGAGCTTTTAATGTTGGATAACCTCTAGATTTACTTATTTAATCCAGGAGAGGGTAGATGGTAGCCTGGGGGCAACATGAGGGCCCACAAAAAAGAATATATATTTACAAGAAAACACAAATTCTTCCAGGAGAAAACTAAAATTAGCAGTATTTCCAAAAAGAGAGCTTTAAAAGGATCTTTAATCTTTTAAAAGTCTACAACCCATCAAGATCTTTATTACCCTCTGGTAATAAGAACGAAACTAATGAGGCTCTCATGGTAACCAAAGCTGCCCATCCCTGATCTAATCTACTCATGCTTGTAGCTTATACTGACCGGCCTCTCAATGAGCTCGATGCAGGGCTGCAGGTCGAGGCCGAAGTCGATGAAGTTCCACTCAATGCCCTCCCTCTTGTACTCCTCCTGCTCCAGGATGAACATGGTGTGGTTGAAGAGCTGCTGCAGACGCTCGTTGGTGTAGTTGATGCAGAGCTGCTCAAAGGAGTTGTCCTGAAGCACAAACACATTACGTGATTAGTAAAATTCTGATGATATATGAATAGAAAAGTACAGTTTTCAGTGAGAATTCACCTCAAAAATCTCAAAGCCGGCGATGTCCAAGATGCCGAGGAAGGAGGACGACTGTCTCTTACTCTTGTCCAGCGTCTTGTTGACTCGAGCAAGGATCCAGCGAAACAGGCGCTCGTACATGGCCTTGGCCAGAGCTTCAATCGCAAAATCAGCCTGGAAGAGAAGAACAGATTTTTTTAAGGGTGTGGGTTAGGCCTGTGCTCAGAGGATCGATATGGCAAAATATCATCATGCACTCTTTGCCGATATGTGTATCGATACTGATTCCACAGAATCGATGAGGCCTCAAATACTGTGGCAGCTGTCGTCGATACACTTTGGGTGATGTTATCAATGGCACAGGTCAAAGTCGAAGCCAAACTTCATGAATGAAACACATGTTCAAAATTTCAACTTAGGTCTTAAATCATTGAGGACCTGAATCTAAGTGTCTTGAGTTGTGGAACAATCTTTTTCTTTTTGCAATTAAAAAAAGTTGTTAGGAATTCTGATAATAAACGTCTAGAATTTATGCTTGATGGGATACTTATCGTATCGTGAGGTTGCATGAAATACCCAGCCCTAGTTTGGGTGCATTTTTTTATAACAAGCTTTAAAGTCACTAGCCCAATTCACAGTGCCTTTATGAAGTTGCGCTATATTTACATCTAGAGATATTCGCATTAATTCCACCAGGCTTCACGTGGCTTATATGCGTGTGACACGGTGCGTGCCCCCACACACAAAAGCAGAGATGCTAACTCACAGCGCTCCTGTCTCCCACCTCCCTCTTCCCAATATCACGCCTCTGTTACTGCCTCTGGAGACGGAACAAAGAGGGGGTCAATGTGATCCCCCTATTCTGCTTCCAGGATGTTCACAGTGGAGGTAAAACGTCACAGAGGGGTAAATACTAAGCCTTTAAACGGAAGTGTGAATTGGGCTACTGTCACTTTGACCATGTAACCAAAAATCTATAAACATGTCTGTAATCATCATAAGCACTCATATCTATAAAGAGGAGCCCATATCAAAACACAATCAGAATTCTGCTTTATATGGCTTGTTGATAGTCATTGTTACCTGCTGTTTGGTCTGAGCCTTCTGCACCACCTCTCTGCCCACTTTGATTCGTGGCGTGAGGATGGCTCGAGTAAAGTCTGTGACGTTGATGCCCTGCAGGTGACAGACCTTCTGAGCAGCTGGGTTTGATGGGAAACACCAGACAGAGGAGAGGGAAGAGGTCATGGAGGTTCAGTGGCTTTAAAACATGTTTAATATAAAGTCTTTAAGTGATATTTACCGGTGTTATCGGGCATGGTCGCCTGCTCGCTGTTTCTCTCCTTCTCAAACTTGATGTTGCCGAGCTGAAGCACCGTTGAGACCACCTTCAGCATCCCTACAGTGGGGGAAAAAGAACATTATTAGAGACAAAATTTAAATCATAGCTAAGAAGATGCATAGTAGGCAGGATTTTGTTGTCTGTTTGGTGTGTAATTGTAAATAAAGACTTAAAATTGTCCCTAGAAACACCTTTACGTTTAAAATGCCATGAAACTAAAAGTAAGTAATACAATATAAAAGATGATGCAAGTCATACAATTTCTGTGCCTCGGCCAGAAAACTGGGCACAGAGAAGTTTAATCTGGAAGCTTTCCTGGTAAATAAAGGTAAAATAAAGTCAAATTGGGGCGGCGTGGTGGGGCAGGACTAGTCTCACAAAAAGAACTGGTTCGATCCCCTTGTCAGGGCCTTCCTGTGTGGAGTGTGCATGTTCTCCCAGTGCATCTCTCCGGGCACTCCGGCTTCCTCCCACAGACCAAAAACAAGCTCATTAGGTTTACTGGTGACTCAAAATTATAGGTATGAGTGTGAAGATTTATGGTTTTCTGTCTCTCTATGTGGCCCTGTATTTGGCTGGGAACCGGTTTAAGGTGTAGCCCGCCTCTCACCCAGTGTCAGCTGGAATAGGCTCCAGCCCCCCACGACACCAAAAGGGGTATGAATGAATGATGGATGAAAAATCAAACCAAAAAAGTTTTTTTACTACACCCCTCGTGCATTTTATTAATCCCAAAATTTTGCTTACTCTACTTTTCTTTTGTTATTTGCTGACATCATGTTGCTTTTGTGGTATTAGTTGTAAGTTTAAAATATCTGAGAACAAAATACATACATTAAACATACATACTTTGACCTTAATAATTATTATGTTTTAAGTGACTTACTGGTAATATTGAATTTTTGTTCATTAATCCTCTCATTTCCTTGTTATTGTGACAGACTATGGCAAAAATTGCTTAAAAAAAGTATCTCTTAAATTGTTCTCTTTGCAAACAAAGTAAAAATCTTAAATAACTGAAAAAATACGTACGAAATCATGATTTTGTATTCCTTAGGACACTGATGGCTGACTTAACAAATGTCTTTAATACAGTGATATTGATTTTACTGATCTCTGAGTAGCTTATACCTATTCTCTCTTCTTCGTTGAAGCCCATGATCTCCATGGCCTCCAGAGTCTCAGCAAACATCTCGCCATCGTCCTGCCCGGGGATCTCCACGTGACCGGCCAGCAGGAAACGGTAGCTGCTGAACCCCTCCAGCAGAAGCTCCTCTGGACATGAGAACAGAAACATGGAGTTAAAGATCCGCTGAGAGAACTCAAACGAAACAGAAGGAATAAGGAAATCAGGTAGGTTGTATGTTCTCTCTAATCACAGATCTGCTTTGGATTTTCAGCATGGGAAGAATGAATGTTTACGGTGGACTGACATTTGTAGTCAGAGCAGTATTTGCCCACATGAGTTTTTTAATTGTACCTATAGAGCAAACGGTTGGTCTTTCTGGATGTTAATATGTTTGGATAAATCTTTTAGTAGATTTGGGTCACAGGGAACTTTTATTGTGAAGCAAAACTGTTTTTTCCACCATTTGTCCATTGGTTTGTTTGTTCATCTGTTTCTGAGCAAGATAACTAAAAAAGTTCTCAACAGATCTTGACATTTTCAGGGAATGTTGGTCATGGTACAAGAGAGAAGTGATTAGAATTTGGTGGTGATCTGAATATTGGATGCAGATCCAGAAGTTTTTAAAGGATTTGTTAACGTTGCACCTTGAGGCAGTTTTCCACATTTCTGATAAGAAAAGATAAATCTTTATTGTCATTGTCACTTTTTTTTCGACTCAGTTTAAGGCAGTTTAAAGAGATGAAAAACATAGTGTTGATTAAAAATTAAAAAAGGGAGCTTATAAAGCAGCTCTATTGTTTAGTTCAGTGCAGTTTTCCATAATAACTCGACGAAGACTGTTTTAAATGCCTTGGTAGAGATTTGCCATCTCTAAGCACCTCTAGTTGTTATGATATTATCATCAAGAGAGCATAATGATGCTTTAAAAGTGAGTTATATGGCTCACGGCTTGTACATCACTTACACACAGTGAGTATGTAAATAATGATGATAATGAGGAAACACTGGATCAGGGTGTGCAGTCTGGGTTTTCATCAAGTTTTAACAGATACATAAAGTTTAATTCAGATATTTTTGAGCAGAATCATAGAAATACTGTTTTTATGACAAAGTCTTTGTTACATGTCAGATTGATTTTGAACAAAAGTTATATATATTTAAGTGGAGCTCATGGAGCATCTTCTCACCCCTCATCTTCCCTTCAGCTCCAGCCACCATGTAGTAGAATATGTGAAAGGCTCTCTCAGTGTTGGCCTGACGGATACATCGAGACTTCTCCAGCAGGTCTGATCAAGTCAGGACAGGGTTAAGGAGATAATCAGATCTGCTTTAAGTTTGTATTTTCTCAAAAATATCAGATATATTAATTATATTATTATTATAGCCTCAGATAAAAGATACAGGTGTCAATATTTGCTCCAACAAGGAATCCTGTCACGTCAAAGTTCAGCTTGATGAACTTTCCCTGTGGAGACAAAAACATCCGATTAAAACACTTAAATGACTAAAAGATGAAATGTGTTAAGGTGTTAATAACGTACAAATCTGGAGGAGTTGTCGTTCTTGATGGTTTTGGCGTTTCCAAAAGCCTCCAGGATGGGATTAGCCTGCAGCAGTTGCTTCTCCAGCTCCCCCTACAGACAAAAACAAGGGACATGGTCGAAATTTGTGTCTATTAATTTATTAAACTCTTGGATACTGTAAACACACCCTTTCGTCCTGTTTTGTCTGTTAACAGCCACTGACTTTGGCTGCTGTAAAAACATATCAGATATTTTTTTTTTAACTTTTTTGGCTCAAACCTCTTCATCAAACTTAGCCCTGATCAAAATTATTGAAAATTTTTAAAAATGATTGATATTAAAGGGTTAAAACCCATTTTTCTAAAAAAAAAAATATTCAATATTTTTTTTTATCAGGGCTGAGCTTGATGAAGAGATTTGAGCAAAAAAAATAGAAAAAAATATATATAAATCTGATTTTTTTTTTTTTTGTTACAGCAGCCAAAGTTAGTGGCTGTTAACAGCCACAACAGGATGAAAGGGTAGTAAATTTGTCCACAGTTTTTTTTTGACCTTTGAAAATTTTGGAAATCACATTTTCAAAATTTATATATCATTAAGGCTCCTCATCAAAAATGATTTCACTCTCTTAAATATAGTGAAGGTTATGGTCAAATAAGTCGAAAATATTTCCCTCTACTGGCTGCAAACAGCCACATAGAGATCCCTAGGGTTAAAAAGGTAAAAAAGATGCAAAAAGAGCACAAATGGGGATTTTTTTTGGATACCTACTGTGCTAATTCTGGCCAAATCTCAATACAAATAAATATTATATATGATTTTTCCCTGTCTGATTCCAAAGGGAGAGCACATGATACTGGCAAAATTCACATATTAGTGATGCAGTGATTGTCAAAATCAGGGCTAATGTAATTGTTTTGATGTAATTCATCTAAACACCAATAATTCTTTTCCTTTTCAATCATAAAAACAGATCAGAGCTTTCTCAGCAGGTCATTTTAATGCCCAGTGAGAAAATTCTTCCATGAATCAACAGTTGGCTGTGCTAGAAGACAGATCACTGAATTAAGATTTCATTGACACGAGAGTCCTCCTTCAAAATAAAACAACAGGACACTGTCAGTGTGTTTCACTTACATAAGCCAGGGATCCTTGCTGCTGTTTGGACTCTGGAGGCTGGAGATGAGCAGAGACAAAAACACTGTGAGAGACTCAATAAATAAGACGTTTCTTCCTCCATTCATCATTTTCCCCAAATTGTCTGCTGGCATGACGACTTAAAAGGCAGCGGAGCAGCAGGTCCAGAGGTCAAGCATCAATAAATCGCAGCTAAATAAACCACAGAGAGCTCCTCTCTGGATTATGAGCAGCCGGGTGGACAGCAGCTGTAACTTTTAATCAGTGTTACGAAGGATTTGTGAGGAAGACGTGAACGTTACTACACTGATCTGTGAGTGCAGAGCTGCTACATCAAAGAGCAGGTTTTTGGTTTACGGCGTTAGATGTTCTCAATAAAAATCTGTCCAGCACTCAGTATATTTTTAATAACTCCTCTGTGTTTGTATCATATTAGAATCAAGCTGCACTTCAATAAACAGTCTTCTTGTTGCAGGAAACCTGCAAGTGACAACCAAATTATTTAATATCCGCGGCCACTGCCTCAAAAAATCTGACTACATTTACAGTTAAAATAGACTCTAGTGAAACTAGCTCCAACCATTTCATGCATCCTTCAAGAATTAGATTTTTGAGTTACAAACCCCTATTCCAATGAAGTTGGGATGTTGTGTAAAACAAATAAAAACAGAATGCAATGATTCATAAATCCATTTTGACCTGTTTCCAATTTAATACACCACAAAGACAAGATAGTTAATTTCCAAACTGATGAACTTCATTGTTTTTGGCAAATATTCACTCATTTTGAATTTGATGCCTGCAACAAGTTCCAAAACAGCCGGGACGCGGGCAACAAAAGGCTGGGAAAGTTGAGTAATGCTCAAAAAATGTCTGGAAAATTCCACAGGTGAACAGTTTTATTGGAAACAGGTGAGTCATGATTGGGTATAAAAGGAGCACCTCTGAAAGGCTTTAGGAATTTCATCATCTACAGTCTATAATATCACCAAAAGATTCAAAGAATTCAAGAAAATCTCTTCATGTAAGAAGCTAGGCTGAAAACCAACACTGAATGCCCTTGACCTTCCACCCCTCAGGCAGCACTGCATTAAAAACCAACATCATTCTGTAAAGAATGTAGTTGTACCATTCAAAGACAAAAGGCCAAAGCTCATCTGAGATGGACTGAGGCAAAGCGGAAAAGTCTGCTGTGGTCTGAGTCCACGTTTCAGAATGTTTTTTGGACTTCATGGACGTGGTGTCCTCTGGGCTAAAGAAGAAAAGGACCAACCAGACTGTTATGAGAGCAAAGGTCAAAAGCATCTGTGATGGTATGGAGGTGTGTTAGTACCCATGGCATGGGTAACTTGCACATCATTAATTCTGAGCGGTGCAAGTAAGGTTTGGAGCAACATGTGCTGCCAACCAAGCAACAGTTGTTTATTTTAATTTGACAGACCAAGATACATTCTGCTCATGGTATTAGACTTGCCTGCCTGCAGTCCAGACGTATCTCCTATTGAAAATGTGTGGAGCAACTGAAGTCAGACATCAAGCAAGAATGTGAATGAATTCCACCTACAAAGCTTCACAATTGGTGTCCTCAGTTTCCAAATGCTTATGGAGTGATGTTAAAAGGAGAAGTGATGTAACACAGTGGCAAACATGCCCCTGTCCCAGCTTTGTTTGAACATGTTTCAGGCATTAACCTCTTCAGCCCCATAGGACCCAATTTTGGGTCTGCTGGGGCTCAGGAGAAAAGCTCCTCCACACGACAGCACAAGCAGAGAACTGTGCCTTTAAGACTACAGTCATGTCTGCTTTTATTTGACAAATACATATATTTTTGACTTTTGGCTAAATATGCACTGTTTTTCAAAATCCTTGCCTGACCATATTGTTATCAAAACTCTTTAATTATTCTCTGCACCACTTTATAACAATAATCCTCCGCAGAGATGATGTAAACATATTTTATTATTCATTTTTAGAGTTTCACAGCCACTCCAGCATCATTTCTAAGAGAGATATTCACAATAAAAAATTGTATCTGTTTTAGGCGAGGATGAGATTTTCAAATTAGTCTGACTTCTATCTTCATTTACTCTGTCCCAGTAACACATATACTGATAATTACACATCTGGACAAATCTCTCAAGTGTTACTTTTATTATGACACCAAAATTATTCAAATAGACCTTGTGGTTGCAGAGATACACTCTTTTCTTTATGGGTATGGGTTTTGAGCATGAGGCTTAAAAAAGGGGCTCGGGCTGAACAGGTTAAATTCAAAATAAGTGAGTATTTGCAATGAAACAATAAAGTTTATCGGTATCTTAGTAGTATATTCAATAAAACATAGGTCAGAAAGGATTTGCAAATCATTGTATTCTGTTTTAATTTTTTTAACATAGTCCCAACTTCATTGGTATTGAGGTCTGCATTCCTGGTACAGTTTTATATTGGTTAAATATGTTTCCATTCACACTTATTTACACATTGTTCATCAGTACTGTTACTCTTTCATTCTCATTTATGTGTCACAGACACAGCAGTGGGAGCAACTTTGCATTAAGTGTCTTGCCCGAGGACACATCAACATGTGACAGTCGGAGCTGGGCTTAAATCTGCAACCGTCTGATTATTGGTAGAGCGCAGTACCAGACTTCACCACCTTTCAGTATTTCAAGTTTCAAAGCATTTCGACTCACAGGATTGGCTTCTTTCTTCCCCTTATGCGAGGAGGCGACCACAGCCAGGTACTGAATCACCTTCTTGGTGTTTTCTGTCTTCCCTGCTCCAGATTCACCTCTAGGGGGCAGAAAAGAGGCGAAGAGACAGACAGTAAGGAGAGAGTAAAGAGGGAGGTTAATACAGAAGAGTTTAAATGTGGTATTATGACACTTTGTATGTTAAAGTCTGGTTTAAAGGTAAGATTAGAGTTAATCTACAGGAAATGAAAATAAGCCGATGTGATGTCCACTTAAGTAGAAACAATGAGGAGTGTTTGTGTTTAGAGGTCTGGGGGTCTGAATGTTTGGACTCACGTGCAGAGGATGGACTGATCCTCGCGGTCTGTGGAGAGAGAAACAGGTTAAGTGTTGAGCTGATCTCGTTAATTGATGCCCGGCCGAACAGACCAAACATGAACTCATAAACGCAGCAGCTTCCCTCAGACGCGAGAGCGAAAACAGTTCTGAAATCTCATTCTGAGGGAGATTAGCCTCCATCAGTCATATCATCTAAAAATAGCAGGTGGATGCAGGGCTCCATGGCTGTAATCTTGTCTCCCTGCTCCATGTATGGCCATTCAGGAGCTGAATGGAAAGTATGGAGTTGGTCTGAGGTCAGTAGTGGACCATCCGGAGCGTGCCGACCGTGTCTCTCTGGCACGCTCTGAGGCTTAAAAAAGGGGTTTCTCTCTGACGCTGCTTTTGTTTGGTGGAGGAGTGCTCAATGTTTCAGTGACTTTGACATCAGGGAATAGAAAAGTCCGCAGGATTTTACTGAAGCTACGCTGCAAAAACTTTGATCTCAGCAAGTGTGTTGGTCTATTATCAAGTCAGAAATATCTAAAACGCTTATTCTAATCCACATTCACTTATCAAGTCCAGATACATTTTTTAATACAAGGACTAAAAAACAAAAAAAAGGCACTGAACTGCTTGTATTCATTAAAAAAAATATCTGCCAGTGAAACAAGCAAGTCTGACTCAGTGAGAGTCTAAAATTCAGGTTTAAAATCTCCTCTGGATTTAATTTGTCACATCTCATTGGCAGATTATTTGATTAATTACAAGCAACTTGGGCTTTAAGTTTTTTATGTCTTCAAATAAGATCTTAATCCAGACATATCAGGAAGTTGTGGCTTAAAATAAGTCTAGGGAGGTATTTTTGACTCGAAATTTATATATCTATATATATATCTATATATATATATATATATATATATATATATATATATATATATATATATATAAACCATAACAGAGAGCACTGTGCTTGGGGCCAGGGGTGCAGAGCCTATAAACACTCTTAAAGAGAATGTCTGTACAGGAAAAGTAAAAAACATCAGTATCCACAGTGAAGTCCCCACAAGTGTTTGAAATGCTGATAAAGCCTCACTGAGACCTATCTGTAATGTTCCCTCCACTGAGGAGGTCAGGTTTTAGTTACTGTTTCACCATTTATTTATTTGTCTGTTCATCTGCTTGCAAGATAACTCAAAAAATAAGATTTGATTTGGATAAAATTTCAAGGAATGCTTTCCAGGGCCCAAGGAAGAAATGATTACATCCTGGTGGTGGTCGGAGTACGGCTGCAGATCCAGGAAATCTTTAAAGGATTTGTTAACATTGCGAGACAGGGCAGTTGTCTGAAATTTTCCTAATAAATCAAAAAGTTCTCAACGGATCTTGGTGAAACTTTCTGGATACAGATCCAGCACTGTTTTTCAAGGATCTGTTAAATTGCACAAAAGGGCAGTTTTCCAGTCTCGGTTATAACTCTCCCGACAACGTTGGAAACGCCTTGGTGGTAAGTTGTACTTTCATATCACTGCCAGTCACTGATATTTAATCTTGATTACTTAGAGGCTCTGATGAATTTGTCTATTTCTTGGACCCTCTCTGAGCTGAGTACAGCAGTGCTCTTCCTCTTGTTGCCTCTTCTGCCTTTTGTTGACATCACGTGATGCCTGCTCAGACCGCTCGTCCCTCTGTCCAGTTTCACTGATGCATGAGTAAAAAAACAGCTTTGGTTACCTTGCAACATGTTCCTGTAGGCGTTGTCTGTGATGGAGTAGATGTGCGGTGGCACTTCATGACGTTTCTTGCCCTTGTACATCTCAATGATCTTTTCAGAGTAGATCGGCAGCATCTTGTAGGGGTTCACGACCACGCAGAACAGACCGGAGTATGTCTGAAAATACAATATTAGCATTATAAAATCAAGAGCAGATAGATTTCTAATGTTCGTAATGGGGCTGGGCGATACGGCCTAAAAATAAAATCCCTGATTTTTCTCCACAACACTTGATTAATGATTGTAATCGATTTTTTTCCCTCAAAAAAAGGAAAAAAACTCCCAAGTGACACAAAAATGACATGAATCAAGTTTTTCCTTTATGTTGTCAAACTATATTCCCAAATCAAACAGAATTTCCCTCTGAAAGTTAAAGTGTGTATCCTAAATGTTATAAATGTTATTTAGTTCAGACGTAGGCAGGTTTGTCTACATGAACACTGAAAGCTGAGGATTTTCCCAGTATATTAACATGAAACTGATCAGTATTTTATTTGATATAAAAAACAAATGCAAGCCTATAAAAGTGCTTGTCCACACCTGAAAGGGGTTACCATCATTAAACCTGTACATTTTCAGTATTTATAATTTTAAACATTGCAACAACTTACAATTGAAGTCAAGAAATAATAAATCTCTTACATTTTTGAATCTTCTGAAGAAAATAATTTGATTTAATTGATATATTGCCCAGCCCTAGTTTGTAATATTTGCCTCCTTAATGTTGTTTAATTCCCCCTATTTTAATTAGAGGGATGACATTTTTTCATTACAGTAAGTGAGTATAACATTAGGTATGTTACCTGCCTTATTTTACAGATACATTCATACACTGTAGGCTTGATATTTGCTTTGGATCTTTTAACAAAAAAAAAACAAAATAAAAAACATTAAAGATCAGATTTTTTATGTGACGCTGTTCCAAAAGTTGTCACAGACAAACACAACTTCAGGGTTTTTTTTTTTTTTATTTCAATTTTTTTTTTTACTTTTTATTTGATAGTTTTGACGGTATAAACAGAGAATACACCTAAAATAAGTCAATGTAAGTGATAATGGCATTACAAATTATATGCACATTATACTTTTCTGTGTAATAAATAGAGAAGGATGCATACACAAACAAAAGTGAACAAACTGAAGAAAAAAACAGAAAGGACACAACTTAGTTAATTCCTCAAAGACAAAAAAAAAGTATACTGGACAAAGAAGACAAGCAAACAAAACCAAACAAATAGAAATAAAAACAAGCAAACAGACAAAAAAACTGTACTGGAAACATGAATCTTATATTTGATCTTTTTTCTGGAGGTTATTATTTTTTTCTTTCTAACTTGTGTTTTATTTTTGTGGTTGCATTAGTTCAGTCATCTTTTTCCATCGCAACTTAAAAGTGTCACTTAGGTTTCTTATTCCATGTGTAACTCTTTCTATGTTATATATTTCTTTTATTGATTCTTTCAATTTGTTTATTTGTGGTGGATTTTTTTGTAACCTGTTTAACTGCAGTTTTTCTTTTTTTTCATTAGTCTTAAACTAATGGACATAATTTTTCTGTACATTGTGGGACCCTTTATCATCACCGAGGGCCACAGCTCATATTCAGGGTTTGTGATTTTTCTTTGGCCGTCTGCTCTTATATGGAGTGGAGGGACTGAGGCTCTTAACCTGCAGTGATCCTCATGGCGCTCAGTATTAGACGCAGCGGCTCGGGTTTTAATTTAACATCTCGTTCCTTATTAGACTTTGTCAGAGCAACTGAAAAAATAAAAACATAAGCTGTTGATCCTTTCATCTCACCCTGAGTCGACGATGAGCTCAAAGTGTCTGAACAAAGTCCTTAAACAAGGACTTCTCCACCTGAACTTCATAAGGAAGCTGCGTCTTACCCGCTGACCTTTATAGGACATTCTGTATTACTGCTTTCATCCAGGATAATATTTATATTCCTGAATTTAAATGTTCTTCTCAGCGCTACTCCACTGTGTCAGTTAATTTCTGTTTTTCCTTTCTTCAGAATACAAAACATAAAGGTACTGCTGTTTCAAAGGAAGAGTGGAGCTTTGTATTGGAGAAATGTTTTCTTATACCTGAGAACTGATATTGAACTGAAGGTCACTTTTTTAAGACCGTAACCTGAGGGGAGTGCTTCACTTTCTCTCACTCTTTCTGTTTCATCTCCAAAGATGAACGCTTTTCTCTCTTCATCATAAAAGAAAGACAAACTGGCCTTTGCCAAGCACTGAGTTCTACAAAACCTTATTATCTTAATAGATGTCTTTCCATTATTGACACCACTTATCCCTTTCTGGGTCACAGGGGGCGGGGTGCACCCTGGCTCGTCGCCAGTTGATCCCAGGGTCGCATAGAGGGCTTTCACACCGGCATGGCTCTGTGCTGGTTCCTGAACCTAATTTTGAACCGGCCGGCGTGTTCAGACCGGAAAAAAATTGGCTCAGAAACTGAAAAGTTGGTTCAAGGTTGAAACCCAAAAAAGTTGGTTCCAGTTCGTGACATCAACGGGGGGTGTGTCGTATTCTGTGTTGATAAAATGAGTAGGAAATCGAGGACGTAGAGGAAAAATGGAGAAGAAGTGCGTACAGTGGTGGAGTGAGGAGATGAAATGTTTGATGGCAATTTGGGCATCACCATAATTTCACCAGAAGCTCGAAAGAGTTGAAAATGAAAATGGATGAAAATAAAAACCTTAAGTGAAGCAACAAACGCTTTTAGAACATCAATGCGATTTGCCATTTTGCTGGTGTGTTGTTTACTCCCGCCTGAGTAACATGGAATAACGCCCTCCCACTTTTGTTATGCTAAAACTGACATGAATGCCAGTTGGTTCGCTAGAAAGCACCAAGATTCTGAGAGTCCAGAACGGACCAGAACTGTGCTGGTGCGAAAGCCCTCATAGAGGGACAGACAACCACTGACACTCACACTTATCTAAGGGCAATTTGAAGTCACCAATTAGCCTGCCGTATTTTCCGGACTATTAGTCGCACTTTTTTTCATAGTTTGGCTGGTCCTGCGACTTATATTCAGGTGTGACTTATGCATCAATATATTTATAATTTAACATGTTAATTCATACTGACTGACATGAACCAAGGAGTAAACATTACCATCTACAGCTGCAAGAGGGCGCTCCAGGCTTGCGACAGATATGCTGCTCCTGTACCACTGAAAAAATTAACTCACACATTAACTTGAAGACAACTGAGACAGACTGAACACAAACAAAGCGCCCCCAACAAGAAAATCCTATTCTATAGAAACTGCAGGTAGTGAAATATGCAGCCAAAAACAAAGAAAGCTCGTCACGGGATAAAAGCAAGATGGCCAGAGCTGGAGGAACGAGTCCACAGATAGGTGCTTGGACAACGTGCTGCCGAGAGATGCTTGTCAACGGTGCAGTAACGCTCTCCACGCCTTGGTTGTTGCCAAGGAGATGAATATAAATGACTGCAGGCGGGCCTTCTTGGTGTTACCGCTTCATGCAACGCAACCGCAACTTAAATATGTTTTTTTTTCTCTTCTTGACGCATTTTTTGACTGATGCAACTTATACTCCGGAACGACTTATCGTCCGGAAAATATGGTAATTAGTATGTTTTTGGTCTGTGGGTGGAAGTCAGAGTGCCTGGAGAGAACCCACACATGCACAGGGAGAACGTGCACTACCTGCTGCACCACTGTGCTGCCCTGTGTTCATTATATTCATGTATTCAACATTCCAAATAAAAAATTAAAAACTTTTTCTGTACCTGAATCTACTCTTAGATAAACCTGTAATACATTCGTCTACTATTATGGTTATTTGTTTATCAGTGCATCGGCCTTGATAATTTCCCTCCAGTGGGGAAATAAAAAGCTGATACTCCATGGTCATGAGTGTGTAGGTGTTCATAAATGTGTGTGTGACTCACGTAGATTAGGCTGGAGAAGTATCTCTCCTTCAAGTTGTGCAGCACAGAAGCTTCATTGAGGAACGTGAGAGCAGCCATGTCCTCCACCTTACTGAACTTCGGAGGATTCATCTTCTGGATGTCGTCTTTGCTCACGGTCACTTTCTGACCGTTGGAGAGCTCTACCAGCACCTGCATTAAAAAAAAAGTTTGTTATGAAACTCTATGAATTTGAGCTCTGTAAATCCTTCATCTTTACTGCTTATCCCTTCTGTATGAGGCTGTAAGGCCTCGACATAACAGCTCTGTTAATGAAACCAAAATTCAACATGAAGGACACTGAAATTACTTGCCTGCTGCTACTGAGTTGGGGATTTGATATTGTTATATAATTTTTTATTTATATTAACCATTAAAAGACCTAAATCATCAAACTACGAACACAAGATTACCAACTGAGGTAGGATTCACCAGTACAGCAAGTTGCCTGTACCAATTTTTAAACTTTTGCAATATCTCCTCTGTGCAACCAGTCTATTTATATTCTGTACAAAATGCTCATACTGTTTATAGAAATATTCTTTACACTCTCCATGTACATAGCTCTTTAGCTTTGTTGTAGTACTTTAGTATTTTCTTCTTTTGAGATACCTTGTACTCCTAATTAATACTTATTCAATTTTCTGTTTTATTTATTCTTATTCATTTTCTGCTAAACTGTGTATTGATACGACTGTGATAACCAAATAACCTTGAGGATTGATAACATATTTCTGATTCTGATTCAGAAGGAGGCAACTTTAAATCTCTTTTTTAACTTGTGTTGTTTTTTTTTTTGTTTTTTTTTTTGACAAAATTGGGGCCCACAATTAAACTCTTCAAAAATCCACAATTAAAAGTTAAAATTGATCAGCCAAGATTCATTCTGATGTGCCTGATTGAACTTGAAGTAAGCAAACAGGACAAAAAAAAATACCGACAAGTTGAATCATTCTTAATTTTCATGTCTGATTAAAGACAGTAGCGGGCATTTTTATCT
This sequence comes from Cetoscarus ocellatus, assembly GCA_037902135.1. Classification (NCBI taxonomy): domain Eukaryota; kingdom Metazoa; phylum Chordata; class Actinopteri; order Labriformes; family Labridae; genus Cetoscarus; species Cetoscarus ocellatus. The sequence goes on from JBAMNC010001454.1 coordinate 599,583, forward strand.
GCCCTCACGTGCAGGTATATATTTTGCCTTTAATCAGGCTCATATTTTCATTTTTGATGACTGCTTTAATATGTTTACAATCTCCCATGTCCAAAAAACATATATGTTTCATATATTTAATACTCCCTGATCCAGCTGTATTCTCTCTCTGTCTGAGATGTCCTGTTAGAGCTCCTGTCCCATTAAGGCCCTCTTCCCCAGGTGGATTTAGTCCACTCTGATTGTTGTAATTGGTTGGTTCAATATTGTTAATTACTCTTGTTATTCTACCACCTCTGCTCTGCACAGGGCTTATCACTCTGATCCAGTGGGCTTAAACTGATGAAGAAACAATGGTATGTCACATTGGTAGATCTAACTGGGGGTAATAAGACATTTCAAGCAGCTATTGGAATAATAAATATGAGAAGAAAGTGTA